>CM056558.1:15827239-17027239 GCA_029721515.1 Synanceia verrucosa
TAACACAACAAAGCAAACAGTGTCAAACTGAAGCCAGTTTAAAGGGAATAATGAGGAAAAACTATTATTTATAAAAATATTTAGCACCCATACTGCGAGGATTATTACGTAGCAAGGTTTGCAAAAATGATTGCACTGACAGCAATAAAGCTGTGAGACTCAACAGCCAATCAAAGGACTTCAGATGGACAGGAGGGGGAGGATGAGTGGGCTCTGTAAGAGGCACTCACAAGTGATTTGCCGACCCAGTCGTATTCATAGTCAAAGACGTAGCCGTTCCTGTCGAACAGATCAGTGAAGAGTTTCCTCAAGTAGTCGTAATCAGGCTTCTCGAAGAAGTCCAGCCTCCTCACATAGCGCAGGTAGGTGGCCATCTCTTCTGTAGCAAAAGAGAACATGTTGTTAAATTCGAAAGAGAAATTAAACAACACAATAAACAAAAGGAAACCAGTTGATTCTACTGACCAGGGAAGCTTTCACAAAGCACTTCAATGGGGGTCGCTCGTTTGGTGTCTCCAATTTTTTGATACCTCTCCTTCAAAGTGTCCGCCTAGAAAGGAGACAGGAAAAATTATACAGGTGAATACTTGGCTGTGCAGAGTGAATATGAATAGGTGTAATATTCAAATCCAGACTGAAATCTGGAACAATAGTGTCCCACCAGTACTGTCATCATTGATGTACCCAGGCAATAAACGACCTGCGTCTCGCTCGCAGCCGCGATACAATCTGTTCTCAAATGGAGCCACCACTCGAAGCGATTACAATGGTCGGCAGTATCAGTTATATGGCTTTATATTTGTGCCACATTCCTGAGTGAAAAACCCAGAGCCGACAAAACTGAACTGTATGGCGTTATATTTGTGACACATTCCAGAGTGAACAAAGACAGATTTTGAGCGAACAAATGCAGATTTGAACACATAAGGAAAATATATTCTGTGCTTAGTAAATTTATTTTTGCAGGTGCCATAATCACAGCTGAGTCTCAGTGTTTCTCCAGCTTGTGCATTTGCTCGCTCAAAATCTGTCTTTGTTCACTCTGGAATGTGTCACAAATATAACGCCATACAGTTCAGTTTTGTCGGCTCTGGGTTTTCTGCAAGGCCTTGTTTTGATTTCGCACCACACAAGCTTTGCTGGGTGAAAACGAAAATGCAGTGATGTACTGACATTTTGCAGTGACGTAATGACGTGGATCTGACTGAGCTCTTTGCCAGTGGAAAAACATCCGGTGCTCAGGAGGAACGCAAGTTGACCCAACTAAGAACCAGCACTAGCAAAACCGTGGAATTAGCACCAGGTTCCTTCTGGTGGAAAAGGGGTTATAGAGACAGACAACCACTCACACTCACATTCACACCTACGGTCACTTTAAAGTAGCCAATTAACCTAATCCCCATGCATGTTTTTGGATGGTGGGCCGGAGTACCTGGAGAGAACCCACAGGGAGAACATGCAAACACAGAAAGGCCCCGGGCCGGGAATCGAACCTGGCTGTGGGGTCAGGACATTATGTCGCCTGTATAATTTTTGTATTTGACCGAGGGGTAATTTCTTATGGGAAGTCTATTTGGAGACACATGATTCCCATGAATGGATCATTTGTATCTGCTATGATATTATGGAATACAAGATCATCAGAGTGTCAATCTATTGACATTAAAGGATCCACTTTGTAGTTGAACACATCCAAAATGGTTGCCTGTGCATCACAGGTTCTCACACTCAGTCTGCTGTTGAATAGCAACCACGATTCCTCAGACCAGAAAAACGTCCTCCACTCATCAACGGTCTAGTGATGACAATTCTTAAGCCGCTGCTCTCCACCTTCATGGCCCTGTTCTACCGTTACACTCCATCTGGTCACTTTGAGCCCTTCATTGTATTTTAATGTTAACTGTCATGTTTTGTGTTGGTGAGAACTTGTCTTGGCCTGAGCCTGACGTCCCCCGCATTCATACATCCCTCACATTCATAACAAGCTTCCTCCTACGTAGCAACTGTTCAGATGAGGTGTTGTGTCTTTGAGTCTTTTGACGCCTGCAAAAAGCCTAGCGACTCTGCAGCTATAACCTGCTCTCCTGGCACCTGTCATCACACCATTGTTACTTCTTTAAGATCAGTAAAGTGTTTAAATGCAAAGCAAATGTAGAGGTGGATTTGTTTATTGCATGTGACTGTTTGTGGAGCAACACACATGCAAAGCAGAGCCTAAATCTCCTTGTGTATTTGTCTAGTCAAGGACTGTATAGGTTGGATTGAGAACACTTGTGGTGAAGCCTGTCATGATAACACCAAGTGGCTCAAATGCACAAAGAAATTTACGGAAAAAGATGATAATGTTAGCTATCGTATTGGAGCAGATAATAGTAGCATTTCTCTTTCTGTGGGGACCAGCTGTTCAAACACAAACAGTAAGAGCTCTAAGGTATGGTAATATAATTTACACACGGCACTTCGTTGGCAAGTAGTCACGGTGTAAGCGGGATAAAACTTTCACTTCATGAGCAAAATGCCAAACGCCTCCACCTTGTCATCCATACCTGAGCACCTCATTGTTCTGCGTTATTCCACCACATAACAAGATTTACCACAGGAAATTAAACAATGGCAGAGGTCTCAGAGTGACAGAGGGCCTATCAGGTTCAACAAACAACACAAACGCATCACTGGAGGGACCTTCAAATGTCAGAGGTGTTAAGGGATGATGTAAAAACCCGGGCTCTCTGTCCCTGAGTTCATGTGGATGATAGGTATGAAAAAGATATTGTTCTGAAGAGTGCAACTGGAAAAGGTACATCTTGATGCGAAACATTAAGAGGATTACAGAAGAAATCAGTATGTGTCAGCACTGGAATGATGTCAAAAAATCTGCAACAGTACCTTCAGGCCCTGCCAGGGTAGGCTACCTCGGAGGAAGTACATAAACATGTGACCCAGCGCCTCCAAATCATCCCTTCTGCTTTGCTCTGAAAGACAGGACAAGATGAAAATGAAGCAAGTGTGAAAACCATTTTACAAAGCAGCTGGCAAAGTTAACAGGCAACTGAACTGTAGGAATTACAGCATAATTACCCAGGAGTTCACTATCAACCATGTACAGTATAAGAGGCTATGATTAAGCCATGAAGAGTCAACAGTCTGCAGGTTTTCCCTCAGTGATTAGCACAGGGGAAGTACTAATCAGTGAAATCACCTCCTGAGGTGATTGGCTGGATTTGAAACCTGCAGACTGTTGACTCTCCATGACACATGCTCTTCCACCATTACCATAGAGTAAAACCGCTCAGTGAATAAAGAGGAGATGCTTCAAAATACCCATGAAATGAATGAGTGAAACTTTATTAAAGACACAGGAAATCAACACCTTACAGTAACATCCAAACAAATAACTGTGTAGGGTATTTGTTTATACTGTACACAGGACAGTTAGGAGTTCTTCATTTAACTGAATGCAAAAGCGTGCAAAGCTTGTCTGTGCAAATCCTTCAGGGCTTATAAAACCACAGCCCTGTTCCAGAAACCTTCTTACCCTTTCCCAAGTGTGTGTTGATGCTCATGTAGCGTGCCGTCCCAGTCAGACTCTTGTGCTCCCGGTAGGGGATGTGTTTTTTGGTCTCGGGGTCAATGTACTCTTTGGCCAGACCAAAGTCAATGATGTGGATGGTGTGCTGCCTCTTGCTTCCTGGCCGTCCAACCAGGAAGTTTTCAGGCTTCACGTCCCTGTATATCAGACTCTTGGTGTGGACATACTCCATCCGTGTTATCTGGACGAGCAACAAAGGAAAATTTCGATCAATTATATCCTGACAGTTTTCAAAAATTATGTAAGCACAAGATAGACTTATAAACTTCTATTTTACCAGAGGCTACATAGACATTTTCACATTAAGCTAAAGCTGAAAATATTTTAATATCAAATATTTAATCCAAATCATGGTAGTGTGAAGACATTTAGCACCATAGCTTTCTGCCCATGATACATTAAGTATGTAATGTAGTCAAAGTTGCAGTAAGTTCTGTAAACCACAAAAGTCAGCTCATCTAAATATAGCCCATGCCTGCTGCACTCCTCCCCCAGGCCTTACCAGCTGTATGGCTATCATGAGGACAGTCTTGAGGGAGAAGGTGCGGTCACAGAGGTCAAACAGGTCCTCTAGACTGGGCCCGAGCAGCTCCAGTACCATGGCATTGTATTTCCCACAAGGACCAAAGTAGTACACCTGAGGGATTCCCTCTGTTGAGACAAATACACACAAATACAATGAGTGGACTTTTAGATTTATCTTAATTTAATGCAGAATCTTAGACAATAACATATTATTTTTAATGGGCACTTTTATTCTTCTTGCCTGTCTTGTGTTTTTGTGTGGACAGCACATGTCGGGAAAAAAACTCCAGGAATCACTCAACCATGCACTGACTGAGTATGCAACACAGTGTGTTAGGGTACACAGTTGGTGTATTTATGTGGCATTATCATATAAAAATGTGGTCAGTGCACTTTTCCCCTCCCCCTCCCATTTCCTCTGCTATCTACCTGCTATCATTGCGCCAAATAAATTCAAACAAATACTAAAATATATTCCACAGACATTACCATGTACACAATTAAACATAATAGTACAAAATAAAGCTTTCCTCAACAGGTTTGTCAGAAACGTGGCTTACAGTTTTTCCTTTTACAGTAGGATTATGAAAAGAAAGGCCTCCAAAAAGAAACACGACGGTGACGGTGAGCAGCACTCTGTCAACAACTGTAAATAGCCTTTGCTACTAGAAACCACCACACCCATTTTGTGGCAACGTGAATGACTTCTGAGGAATGTGGATGGATCAACACGGCAGTGTACCGTGTTTGAGTATATCAGTGTTTTGACAGAGGGAAAGACAATAGTGATGGAACAATAAGGTGCACACCAAGAGTAACAGTATCTGTAATTGTGGAAAAAAAAAATAATCAGGGTAAATTTCAATTTCTTGATAATTTGAATTCATGTTTGGTACTAAAACACACGCACAGCTGCTGTTTCCTCATGTCTGCCTGCTACAGACGTAATAGTTTTGTCACTACAAAAGAACTGCTGAGGCTTATGAGGAACCTGCATCATATTTCACAAACACTCTCCAAAAACTGAAACAGTCGGAAAGGTAATGCAACATAGACACAAACTACATTCATTTATGTGTTTTCAGCCCTCTCGCATTGATTCTGATGTTTTATTACTCGATTTACTAATATTACCCTTAATGGAAACAAACGAAATGACAAAAATTAGAATTGAAAAAAAAAAAAAAAAAAAAAAAAAAATTTTAACGGAAATAAATAAAAACTAAACTAAAAAAAAAAACTAACTAATTTCAAAACTTGAACTTATAGATAAAATCCCTTTGTTTTTGTCTTTTCAATTTTGGATTGATTGCTGGTGGCACCGTAAAGCACCTCACGGTCCGTCACCTCTCGTTTACAGTTTTTGAGTTTGTTCATGATTTTCTCAGACTGAGCTCCTTGAGAGTGCTGCCTGTCAAGAAAGGTGACGTGTGTCTCATGAATGGGCTTGTATTCTGTTGTTCATGTGTGTCTTTAGTTTGTTGGCTATTTTGATTTGTACCAGGCAGGCACACTCCCTGTATTTAACACACATTTTGCACTTCAGGCTGCTATGTTGTGGACTGTTATGGTTGTTGTGGACATTTGGTTGTTCAACAGTGACTGAATGCAGTTTTAAAATGTAAACATTTGTTGAGTTTTATTATTTTATTCTTTTTTAACCTTGCACATACAAATAACCCAAAGTATGAAAATTAAAACTACTAAACCCGGTCTAAAAACTAATTCAAACTAACTGAATTAGAGAAAAATAAACTCAAAACTTAATAAAACTAAACTATAATGTAAAACCCAAAACTATTATAACCTTGGTCTGTGTCGAGTTGGTCCTTTCACCAGACGCCATCCCAGGACCTTTGAAACTTTCCCAGTATCTATCTAAATGCCAGCCAACTTCCTGAATGCTCACTAACCACGAGGCGCCACATCAGTGTTGCTCTGACAGCAGACACAGCTGCAATGAGGAGTGATACAGACATATAAAGAGACTCAATGAGATTATGATATAGCTAAAAATGGGAACAAGATTTGGACGAGCACATTTGTACAGTGCTTGTCTGTAAGAAAAATAAATAACTGTGTGATGGAGATAAATGAAAGTGGATAGGAAGTATTTAGCGTGGATTGGGTGCCAGCTGCCAGGTTTCCAGTTAGATTTACTCCTCCACATCAGTCCAACAAGGTAACAAGACACACTGCGCATACACGGATACAAACTCACACACTCACACACCTGTCTGCCCTTTAGTCTCTAGGATTTTCCTGGTAATAAAGCCCATGACAGATGAGTTCGTGACAAGTGATCACTGGGAGAGCTGACTCATCAAAGCTTGGCCCAAATCTAGAGGGCATTCAAAGCACAGTCATCCCAAGAGGAACAGCATGCAGCGTGTTTAATCGTCTGCTGGTGGATGCAAGCAGAGACTGGTGTTACACAGCTGCTGAAATGGCTGGTGGAAAAAACCCAGGACACGTTTTCCTAAACTTTAATATATACTGTGACATAACTTCCCAACAATAGCAAAGTAGGATATGCAGTGATTCTCCAATGTAATACATGTTCAAAAGCAGCAGAAGGATGAAGCATGCCTGCCAACTATCATCTTGATAAGGCAACTAGTTTGTTCTTGTCTAAGGCTAAAGGCCAAACAAATCATTTGAGCAGTTCTGTGATGACTAACATCTGTAATTGTATCATATAAGTCATATAAAAATATATAAAGTCAAGCAAAAAACACATCCGACTGTGTTCAGCATTATGGGATATGCTCTGGCTTTCATTGCAAGCCAATGTCAGGGGTGCTCTGACCCCGTCTTGACAATGTGAGACAATCCAACCTATTGTATATGCAGGCAGGCCTTCTCAGGCGCCACAGTGAGAGAGGAGGTTGCACGATGGCAGCTGAAGACAGCGTTGCCCTACAATGAAATGCCAGAGTTAAGGGCCAAAGAGGAGAGGAGAGGGAATGCATATTAAAGATTTAGATTGGAGATATCTAGTGCACTGAGAAAAGAGGGGAAGACATGACTTCCATTATGCCCAGTGCTGTGGAGATGTTCTGACTGGTCAACAATGTGAGTGCACTGAGTAACATACATGAGCACAACAATCCAACAAAAAACCACAGGACTGAACAAAACAGAAATACTCATATTTAGTAAGTTAAGAATTAAAGCTGCCAGATATTTGCCATTCTCAACCTTAGTCGCTCCACAAGATATCAGTCGATGCTAATTGTTCCACAGTAGGCCCAATTTCATTTGCTTTCTCACGCATTCTCATACATTCACTGAGATGTAGATGGTGATACAGAAATGAAAAATAATATTTGCAACATATCAAAAATGCAACCATTATTTAAACGTTATTATGTAAAAAATCCAGAACCTCTTAAAGAAATTTATATATTAAGTTATGCTTGCAGACATATTAAAAAAGAGCCAATGCACAATGATCACATAAAAAGAAAGATTATTGACTGATTATTGCTGGCTTTTTCCCCCTAATTTTCTGTAAGTATTTCAATAATATTATTGCCACAATCATCATGTAGTGAAAATACAATATTGGGACAGCCTTACTATGAAATAAAAATATAGTATATTATCTTCTCATTGTGACAATTTACACCATGCTACCTTTATGAATATTGGGAAAAAATGTAACTTAAAACTAGTAAACAATATCATAACATTATTTTCACACAGTGCTTCTTGATATTTCTTCTCTTATTTGTTGTTATGGTCTTCTGACGAGAAATCTTATGGCTCTAACTTAGAATAATCCTACAACAGCAGTCAACACAAGCTGATTTGTATTTGTAAATTTATCTTTAATACAATTTATGTATAAGACTCCACCGTTTGCATGAAATAATATTGTCAACGTGGACCCAGGACCACTGACATGGCACATCATGCCCTTTGAGAGATGGGAGATGATATTCATGAGAGATGGTGCTCATGAATATTCACAGACATGTTGACAACCATCAGTGAACAGACTTAGAGAGAAAACCTCCCGATATGTGACACTAATTGCAGTAGCATCTAAGTAATCATGAGCTGAATCGGCCTTTGAAATACAGTTAGCTGAGAGTTGACTATAACAAGACTTGCTTCACGATCACCAGCACATTTATTTTTCTGCTGCTTTTACAACCAAGAACAAATAAAATGGCAGAGATACAGGAGATTTTCACAAAAATCTGTGAACTGGGAGGCAAAACTCCCAACTGCTGGGATCTGTTCAGGACAGAAGAGCATTAACAGTGTGCAGATAAGCTCCCCCTGGGCGTTAAGCGCTGAGTCGTCAACGCTCTGACATATTTGAGGCTCTCGGGTTGTGGAGGACAGGGTCACATGTCCCCATTTAGCAAAGTAAGTAGATTTAATCTATCGCCTTGACTCCTCCCATGCTCGACAGTCAAGTGAGCCTTTCTGTCATATCATCACACAGTAACCAGTCATCAGCTGGAGACAGGACTGCCCAATTGTGGGGGAATATTGTTGCTACTGCTAAAGTTCGACATGCATGTGAACCACAGATTAACATAACAGTTTGAAATGAACTTGTAGGCCGATATTCAGTAGAAATACATAACCGGGAGAGTGGCATTAATGCTTTCTAGCCGCCAATCCCTGACAATGCTACATCAGTAGGAGGCTCAGTTTAAAAATAAAAAATAAAAATAAAATAGTGGTATCCCAATACAACTTCTGATATGATACCAATATTGCAGCCTTCAAAATAAGGTTTGTTATGTTAAACTAAGGTGACCAGACGTCAGGGACTGGTCTGACTAGAACTGACTGACTGACTAAACTTTCTTATAGATACTCAGCTCTTGAACTTGCAAATGCATATGATTGTTTTCACAGTCTGTTCCCCACAGCAGTTTGACATGACGTCAACAATAGGTACTTATACTGTGCATTTAGCCCACAGGTGTGTGTGTAAGGGTTAGGAATATTTTTACAGGCTGCACAATGCCAGACTTCAGTCAATAAGAGCACAGCTGGCTAGTAGTGGTCTCAGTGGAAGAAGGTCAGGATTTGTTTAACACACCAGAGGAAACAACAAGCCTGGACGAGAGGAATCTTCTGCTTTTATCAGGCAAAATGTCACAGATGACTACTACAATTACTGTTAAGTTAATGTGAGTTTCTTTTTAGATTTCACATATCAGAATGAAACAAGAACAAAGCTATAAAGAAAAAAAAATAGGCCGCACCCTGTTAGTTAGAGAGTTTCCCTATGATCTGCAGGCAGCACACAGTCAATCAGGAGGCAGAGGATACTGTGGCTTGGGAAGCTATCCAAGTAGACACACCATAATGGCCTGACTACTTGTAGGGGGCCATCTATAAATAGTCAAGGACTGCCCTGATGCCCCACCTCCTTATCAACAGTGGAAGGCTTTTGCTTTGGCACAGGGAGCCAAGAAGCTGGCACGTGTCACTAAATTAGACCACAACACACACACACAGACTTGTGAGACAGGGGAGATTCAAGGCAATGAGAGGAACAGTCCACTTGCAATAGTCTTAGACTAACAAACACACTTGTGCATAAAAGCACAGCTACATAAAAATAAGTTATGAGTTTCCACAACTTATTGCTGTTTTTAAGCACTGTACAGATCATCCCAAGGATTGTGGGAATACAATGTTGGTACAGGTGATATATTCCACAAAATTCAGCCCGAATGTAAAGAAAACAACTCAAAATTAGATTGTATATGTTATCTTGGATTTGAAGAAAAGCAGAGCCATAGTCTCAGTGTGTGGCCCAGTCAGGGTAAAATTACATTGTAAATGATCGAGATTTGGGCCTCTGCAGTGGCAGTGAACACAACGCATGTTGCCTGCTGACAACTGTGCTATATTAAGAGCTTAAAAAGATATTTATTGCATACCATCAGTGACCTTAACCACAATAAACAGCATGGCTACGGCTACTGACACTCTCACTCTTGGTGCAGATGCTAGCACAGCTACACAGCAAAAACATGCTTTTAGTGACTTGTAAAGTCTTTCTAGCAAAGAAACTGAGAATCTGACAGTAGCTTCTTGTGGTTGGTGAGCTCTGACTACTGGCCCCGCTGCTTTCCATGCGACACTGAGCGGTGGACATTCAGGCTCCCCACATATACAGACATTGCCTCTAACTTCTCTTTTGCATTTTTAAAAATACGCTAGGAGAGAGGTCTGTAGAAAAATCTGAGGGTGCAGTTAACCTTTAACTCACCGAGTGCCATTGAGATATATACATATATAATTGAAAAGTCAACACGTCAGTGCCAATGACGTTTACGTGCATCAAACTGCATACATCATTTGACACGTGCATCTACACAAACATGACAGGTGAGCCCTTCCTAAAACAGCCAGTCAGACAGAAGTGTGAATGAAATTCATGCCCTGGTCCCTCTCATCCACCTGCCTCCTCTTACCCCCTGTAGCTAACTGACCAGCCAGTCCAGATCAAAAAGAGCTGCTGTCCTGGGGCCTAAACTGTGCATCATAGCACATTAACATGTTCTGGGGCAGTGCTACGGGAGAGGAAAAACTCCATACTACAACTTTCATTGCATCCATTGTATCCCACAGATGTGGAAAAGACATGCTGTGAAATCAAGCCTCAAGTTGAATGGGAGCTGGAAGAGTTGTTTTTGTTTCTCCATTTCATATCCACACTTGAAAATGCAGCCATTTCTCTCAATTGTTGCCTTCCATCCACACCACGATGGCAAATTTCACTAGAATTTTTTCTTTCCCCTGAATCAACGCTGTTAATATGAAAACGATGTATCACATCACAGTGCGGAGAGGAAAACTACACTTACCCCAAAAATGTACACACTCTGTGCTAAATGGATGAACACAAAAGAAGGTTAACCATAAATCCTCATCACATAATCATGAAAAACCTGACTGGACAAAAAGCTGCATAACAACTTCATTTCAGTTTTGGCATTTAAAGGTTAAATAAAAGGTGGTATCAATAACATTTTTATGTGATGGCACCATTTCAAAAATAATGCATCTAAAGGCCATTTAGAAAGTTAAATAAAAGTATAGCTTTTGTTTGTTGATAAAAATGGCTAAATAAAGCCTTTTTTTTATACTACAGATTTTCGTGTGAATTAATCGTTTGAAAAATTTTGACAGGTCCAAAATGAATGTTTTGCTTATTCCTGTGAAAGATGTTGTTCAGTTCCCACTTCTAGACTTGTGAGCCACCAGTACAATGACGCTGACATCATGTGGGATTATGCTGGTGTCTCCATATTTTCTTCGGCAAATAGAGACAACTGACATGAGCACATATTAGCCCTCTCAACTCAACTATCCAAGCAACAATAACCCACAAAATTACAATTTTGCATATTTAAACAAAACAAACAACTAGATACCAGTAGCATTTAGTCAACTTCACATCAGCGTGAACATTTTTAGGGATTAAAATGTTGTCCTCCTCTATCTCGTTCCCATTTGTTC
Source organism: Synanceia verrucosa (assembly GCA_029721515.1). NCBI lineage: Eukaryota > Metazoa > Chordata > Actinopteri > Perciformes > Synanceiidae > Synanceia > Synanceia verrucosa. The sequence goes on from CM056558.1 coordinate 15,838,857, forward strand.
TCAGCATTTCCATGCTGCCATTATTCCCTATTACCCTTACTCTGAACCTGTAACACCCATGAGACTAGACAAGACTACTGCAACCTGCCAGCTAATTTAACTAAATTCATAATACAACTAAAATAAAACAGTAAAGTTGCGGTTTACATCTGTCTCTGTGTCGTCAGTTTATCCTGTTATACATTTGTTGGTAATTGTTATAATTAGCATGAATGAATTATCAAGTTATGATCAAGTTTATGTTAAATTTAAAGAATTCCTTGCAAGCGTAGATATCATGTGTTTACAAGAACTGTTGGAGAACCCCCCAAAAAAATACCTCTGGCCACAGCTGTCGCCAGCAGGCAGTATTAAAAAGCAACCATCATAATTACATTGCCTTATCTAATATCTCACAAAATCGTCCTGAATACAAGTCCTTGGAAGTCATTTTCACATGTAAACCACATCCATCCACATGCACATGACATGTCTGTGTGCCTGTTTCCACATATAAAGTCTGAGTTTTCTCAGTGAAAAGGCCCATTCACATTAAACTCATCATTATGATGCTGTCCATCAGAGACTAATAATCCACAGATTGCATCTCTCTTACCTGAATTTCCCAACTGTTTGTAAAATCTATACTCCAAGTGGAGCTGCGGTGCCCTGGACTTTATAGGTTCCTGAAAGAGAGGGGAAAAAAAAGAAAGGTGAGTGTTAAATATTATGTGGCTCACGAATTGGTCAACACAATGTCATCATTCCTTATCTGCGACGTTGGTTGTTTGGCTTGTTTAACCCTGCTGGGAAATTATTCACACTGGAAAAAACGGAGCATTGTGTATATCTTAAAAAAAGATCAATACTTGCATGATTTTCACACACTGAAGGGAAACTATAGTCACTACAAGAAAACAAAAGCACAAGAAAGTAGTTTGTGCGAGACAACCTTACATCCACGTCAACAGAATTACCACAGTTTGCAATTAACTTCCACACCTATGGCCCATTAGCCTTATTTCAATGCCTAATATAACTAAATTTAAGTCTCAGGTCAGTCCTGTGGGATGGGAAAAGGTAAAGAGCATTTCCAGCTGGTGAACAGCAGGCTTTTGTGATGGCATGGCTGATAATCAACCCACCTGGACATACTGTTCATTATATCGCTAGCTTCAGCATTACAACCTAAAATGTAATCTGATTAACCCCACTCTTACGATGACAAGAGCATTATAGGCAAACGCCAAGAGGATAGAACAAACACACCCAAATTAATTCCTCTCCATAATCTTCAATAGCTTTGCCACAGTCTGTGCTACTATGCAGTCCTTTTCACACACACCATACTGGCTTTACACTGGCCCAAAGAAGTACATTATCATTTTTGTCATATTTAAAAAACACACTTTGGTATGGCAAACAATATGAAACAGTCACAATGTGACATTTACATCCATTGTAAGGCCTCACTCTCCTACATGAGCATTTATGAAAAAGCTTAAATATTTATTTAGCCTAACAACTTCTCAAAAGGTGTTTGAGATAAAACCTTTAAAGTTGTTTCTCATGTGCATCTAATTCTGAAGTACTTCTATTTTAAATTATAGAAACTAAAAGCTGAAAGCTGTTAAGCTCCCACACACACTCCATTAGGCCATCATTAAATCAGGAGCATTTTCTCTTCTGGTGCCCTCCTAACACATAGGAGTGCAGTGCCATGTTCAACACAATGAGGGACTTCCTTTTCCATCCTTTTGTGGGATGTGTTCTATGGTTTCATTTCAAGGTTCAATCAATAGATGGCTAATGGTTTATTTATTAACCAAAATTGTGTTTACTGTGTGCCAACTTAGCCTGCATTTAGACTGATTAATTAAGCACTGCCTCTATCTGCCTTGTATGAAACAATAATATTGGATTGGGTGATAAAAAATCATCAAAAAGTGTATGTGACGTTAATGTAATCAAACACCTGACTGGCGAATGAAAATGACCAGGTTTGCGATGTTTGCGTGTCTTCTGAGTGAGGGATACCTATTTGCAGGCAGGGAATCTTTATTTGATGTGATGTGTTTTACCAAAGGCTGATCCTATTAAATTTATCTAAATAATAAGCTTTACACATTTTCAGTACTTCTGTCAAGTAGTCAATTAGAAAGTCTTAAAAGTGATACAATGAATAATAAAAGAGAGACAATCATAAAACAATGTGTAATTTTACAGTTTGGAATGGATAGAAAAGAAGAAAAACCCAGATAAGGTGTCAGCTCATAATAATTTGAAAAAAAAAGCTTAAACAAATTATAAAGATGGCTGATGTGACTAAATATATCTTTCTTGACAAGAAAAACGAGAAAATATGCAATTTTCCCCAACGTGTGCCGACACAACTATGAGGCTACAACACATTTTTTTTTTTTTTTTTATTGGGGAAAAAAAGATTTTAGCATTGTGCTCCATCATGATGCCAACAATGGAAAAGTGCCAGAGAAGTAAGCAGCCACCAGTGAGAGTGGAAAAAAGAGGTGATACAGAAGAGTGGAAGCTTGTGGGAGGAAGACATGTGACTGGTCTGGGAGGCGGATCGGGAACTGCTGTAGCATCATCGACCTCCCACATGAACATGGACAGGACAAGAAGCATGTCTAGCACAAGTTGGGCTATGCCAGTGAGAAGAAGGAAAGAAAATATTGAAATATAAATAATGAGTCAAAACAGATGCCACCAAATCACAGGACCCTTTAAAAGAGCTTACAATAGGAAACAGAGGCTTATTGCATCTTTACATACTTAAGTCATCAGATCAAATAATTTGATCCAGACATGGCGGGACTGCACTCACAGAAGCACTTTTCTTTTAAATAAAATACAGAATTTTTTTCTCCAACTCTGCCTCATTACCTTTGTGATAAGTATAATAAAAATTTTGTTGTTTGTAATACTTAAATGTAGTAAAAGTGCTGGTTATCCTGTGTGGGGTCATGCAGAGAGAAGCTCTTCGCCAGGCATGTTGGCCTGTGTCCAGGACAGCTGACCTGCAGGTCAGAAGGGCCCTTCCCTGTCTAACCTACTGCCACAGTATCCTCTCCCCCTCAACTGTTCCACGCTGCAACCTGGTGCGTTTCTGTGCACCTCTGCATGAGAACGGAAAATTTAAGACCATAATGTGTTCTAACCAAAACCTTTCAGATCAGATGATATTTCTAACCTGGGTCAACACGCCTCAGCTCGGCATTAGAATGCTTTCACACTGTCAACTGACGTGGGTCTGACCATCAGCTGTGAGTGCTGTGTACCTGTTTTTCCTTCATCCCATACGTCATCGCTAGGACTGGGTTAAGTATTACCCGCCTGCCAGTCTCGCGTGAGGGCATCGATCGCCATATATACGTCTAGTCTGCATAGCTAGTCTGCCGAAACCAAAGAAGAAGTCGCGCATGATCAGTGTTTAGTGCTGCTTTCCACCACTTTCCAAGGAACAGGATCTCGTGAGATGTTACTGCCAGCAGTTACACAAATATAGCGGAAGCGAGTCCACCTCTCCAGGCACCACCGACGAGTTTAAAAGCTCATGTTTGGATGCAGTTCGCAAGTTGGAAGAAAATGACGAGTTGGACAAAAAACAAGTAGTATGCAAAATATGCAACGGGAAGATAAAATACAGCGGCAATACGACGACTCTTCGCAACCATTTGACGAGACATCACCGGCGGAAACACAGTCGGCAGACTCGGTATGGCTCAAACAAACCAGCCTGGAGCAGGTATCGGCACCTAAGTTACCAGCAAACTCTCAACGTGCGCAGAAAATAACGGAGCATTTATTTTAACTAAAATACCCCTGACTGAATCGATATTGAATTGAATCGGATCGAATCGTGAATCAAATCGAATCGGGACCTTGAAATATCAAATCGATCTGGAAAATCTGAATCGATACCCAGCCCTAGTCATCACGTTGATGACGTCATCCTTAGAGATTTAAGTGTGCCGGAATACAGCGAGGTAAACAATAGGCAGCATAGACATGAATGAGTCGCATGTTAATGTTATTATATAGTGCAATGCAATTTTGTCCCTTTTGCAAAGTGTAAAAACCCAGCACAGTACTAATACTAATACTATTACTAATGTATACTGCCATGATCAATAAAAAAGGAGCGCCAGATCGCTATACAAGCTGTATATAAACACAGTCACGTAGTTCACACTGGGATTCCCTGATCGGTGGGATTTCCTGAGAATGACGTAGGACTAATTCACATATGCGCTTTGATTAAAGATGATGTCGCTACACATTTAATTTGTTTGATTGAATAAAATCTCTGCCCTTCAGAGATCGGTCTCTGGGAGATCAACAGGAAGACTGATCTTATGAGTGAGCTTCACATTGGCAGCCTGACAGTCTGCTCAGTAACTAAGCAGAATGCGACAGGCAGGTACATCAACGTCAGTTTGCATTTCACACTGCAGCCGAGCCGAGCCGATAAACTCCCGGGTCGATTGGAGGGTCTTTCGATCCATTCACACTACACTAAAAACCTGTGAAAAGGGCTTTATACTAGATGCTGCACACAGCTGAAAAGCTTACAGATTTGTCAATATCAGAACTAGCAGTAAATACGTCTTTAGTAGGATAAAATCCTGTAATTACAACATCCTGGGGATGGGTGTGAGATGAAATGTTACATGCCATTTCAAAGATCCCTCTTAGAGTAAAACACTTGAAGCTTGTACAAATATATGATTATGTAATGAGGGATTAGGTGGTGGTTTCTGCTTTTTAATGTGCGGTAGCCTCCATAGACTTGTGCGGATGCAGCAAGCCATCAGCACCACACAAAGTTCTCTCCCTGGGATTAACCAGCTCCGCATATGATGTCATCTGGGCTAAATCTGATCTCCGCTCTGACACAGCTGAGAAAGATCAGAAGTGGCCTCAGTGAGTGGATGGAGTAATCACCAACAAAGAGACAGAGAGGAAAACTATCATTGATAGACGCAATCTGAAAAAATACAGAGGCATCAAATAACAGATCTTTAACAACAGCCCTCTCTGCAAACAGATGAGATGACCAATGACCAAAGAGAACAAAGCTGAAAAGAAAATCCCCAAGCACAACACCTACAATTCCATGTCTAGTATAGACTCATATAAATAATGGTAAAAATTCTGTTGAAAAGTGATAAAATGTGTAGTCAATCACTAGAAAATAAATCAACCATTGTTGAAACAATATTAATCAAGTAAAAATAGAATATTTGCTGACTTTTTTTCATCTTCTATATAAAACTTAATATTAAATTGTATGTCGTGACATTTATAGACCAAGACAAACAATTAATCAACAAATAATTGGTAGTTGCAGGCGAGCAGTTAAAAACAGTACTGTATTATGCCAATATTCCAAATTGGCTGATTTCACATATTCACTTATTAGACACATGACGCCGTGCTGTGGTGAAAAAGAAAAACTGTCCTTTGACTCCCTGAACAACAGCCTACATGTTGAGACAGTATTGTAAAGTTTAGACAGCTGTGTTCATCATCTGTAAAGCCAGGGTGACATTCAACATATGTCTGTGTTCTACGTTCAGGGGAACAGATCCAGCATTATGCATAAGGCCCAGAATAGACCCTGACCTTTGCCTGACACCCAGTAAACCATTTCACAATGTGCAACTGGCAATGTGACTCCCCTCATCTGAGACAGAACAACTCAAATGTCAACATAGTGTATCTCTACTCAGCAGCTTTCAAAGGGGCATTAATGATGCTAATTGCTAACTGTAAGACTAAAACAAATGGAGTAGTATGTGTGTTTCCCTATTCATGCAGTCTTTGTGATCAGAGGTGTCTATTGGCGCTTTTCCACTACACAATAATGGCACGGCACGGTATGGCATGGTACGGCCAGTTTTGTTGCTTTCCCATTACAACTGAGTACCTCCTCGGCGTGGGCGAGGCCGTCATATGGCAGAGCAAAACTGCCGTAACTTCATTTGCATGCGACACAGAAAACCGGGAAGAAGAACAACAACAACACAAACAATGGAGGACAAGGAAGCGATCATGTATTTGTTGCTCGCTCTGTGACTTTTTGTCACGCACAAAGCGAAAGAAAAGACACAGAGAAGACTCCAGGGAGTGTAAAAATAGTGAATCAGTTGCCGGTTTTAAAAATGGCGGAGTCGAGTTGTTTTTGGCTTTTACAGTCCAATCGGACGTCCCTCATCTAATGACGCTTCCAATGACGACACTCGTTGGCCTATCAGTGGAAGGCAGTCAGCTGACGTTGCATTTTCGTATCGCTTCGGCTCACATGGAACCAGGGCTGAGGAGGTACGAAAAAAAAGTACCTAGTACCAGGTACCAGGTACTAGTGGAAATGCGGCACAACCGTGTAGAGCCGTGCCGTACCGTACCGCGCCTGTGGAAAAGCACCATATGGTGGGAGTAGTGATGTCAAGGAGTTAGTGGTGTCAGAGAGCAACAGCTGGCTGGTGTCCAGTACTTCTCATGTTTCAGCTCAGATTTAACACACCCAGATGGAGCCATCAGCTGCCTCCAACCCAGAGCACTTCTATGCTTGAAATCAGGCATGATTAGACATTGGTTGTGTGTTCTCAAGAATCGGCCATATCCACGTGGAGACAGGTTTAGGAGTAAACACCAAAGTTTTCTGTCATATGGTTGTTTCGTCCAGACGGAACAAGTGTTTTAGGAGCTTATATGTGCTAATTTTTGAAACCACTCCTCTGAGTGGATAAATCTGTGTGTACAGCCAATATGGACCTTTCTTGAATCGCGCCTCCTCCTTAAGTCGCACATGCGCTAGATCGAAATCGCAATTTCAGACAATGCGATCCTGAGATTGTCAAAACTGCGGTTTTGTGCAGCGCTTCTGATAGACACAGGATCTGTTGTTTTAATTATTTTACAAATACATGCCGGCTCCCTACCGTCCTGCCAAGCTCACCAATCTGAAGCGGCATGCTACTCGTGGACAGGTCACGCTAACCAATCAATGTGTTAACCTGTTGCTCCTGCTTTGTAACGTTAATGTGTTTAGAAATTACTTCAGCGGAAACAGAAGCGGAGGAGGGGATTTAATCTCCAAGACAAACAGCACGGCTGTCATTAGGTGGTATCTGGGGTTTGAGGCTGCAGACGTGCACCAGAAACAGGAACTGTGCGTTAAAACTGTCACTCTAAAGTTGTAACATCCAGCGGAAACACAACCAACTTTTACCGGCAGGAAGCGCTGGGAACACTACACTTTGGGCTTATGTTGAATCGAGCTCCAAGTTCCAACGTTAAGTGAACACACCATAATGCAAACGTTCACTCCTCAGGATCCTAAAGAGTAACAAGTTACAGCCTGCGGCTGTTGATCATCATCATCAGAATGTTGTCTAGTATGTCTACCATGATAGAGCCTTAATTACACAAAAATAACCTATTGAGTTGAAATCATAAAATAATAATAATCATTATTGATGACATTAAGTCATTGTGTAATTTTCTGTCATGTTTGTAAAGGTCACTGTACACATTGTGAATATGGCACTGAAGTTTCATTTGAAGAAAATCGTGACTCGAATTGAAATCGAAATATCTGCCAGAAAAATCGCAATTCAATCTTTTCCTAAAATCGTTCAGCCCTACCGGGCTGGATGGTCCCAATAACCCCGCCCCGGTGCTTAGCTCTGGACCAGCAAAGACTAGGTGCTTGCCTGGCCTCAGTTTTAAGCACCAGTGGCCGGTTCTTAGGTTGTGGAAACACAAAGAACTGGTGCTAAGTCAGTCTCTGGCTCCGAACCAGCCCTGGAACCACCCCGGTGGAAATGGGGTAACAAAAGCCCCAAAATTACTCACAACCTGCGGGACACCGCGATCGGAGATCTGCTGCCGAAATAACACTTCGACATTGAAATACGTCAATGGCACTCAAAGAGTTAATGATAATATAATCATTATAAATACAAAATATGTGAGGAGAGTTTGAGCATGTTAACTTTGAGTGCCAAAGACGTATATTTACGTCCTTTAACATATTGATTTGAAGTTGGGACAAAAAGAGACGGTATATGCCACAGAGATCAAAGCAGGAAGTGGAGGCAATTGAACTTAGAGAGCAAAACAAACAGAATCTGGAATGTTGTTTTGTGCAAAGTGCTATAAGGTGGGTAGTCTGTAACATTCGACATTTTGTGCCGCCTTCCTGTCAACACAGTCACCCACTTTTCAGCCATGTGCTCCATTGTGTCTACGCCCTCTTGCTTGTCTCAGCAAAAAGAGAAATGCAGATTTGGCTTGTACATGAAAAAAAAACTCTGAACACAAAGAGGGCCAGAATTCATAGCAAGACGCATTTTGTTTTTTTTAAATGTCATAATCTAACGTTGTAATTTTAAAATAAAAATGACTGCAAGCGTTATTTAAATGAGCAGCAATACAAATTTTGGATGGTGCTCCATGGTGACAAGTGCTGTTTCAGAACACGAACTGCAGGCGTCGCTGTGAACAACCAGGTGCCCATGGACACTGCGATGGCTACCTCTGGTCTGCTCGCGTTTAGCGGCATCATTTCACAACCATTAAGGCTCACAGCTTCTTCCACTGGCTGCAGCTTCTCAAAAATGCCAAAACCTTTGAAATGTAAGTGGGTCTTGATTCAGGAAGTTCAAAAAGCCTTTTACAACAGCTTTCAATATCATATCTGGCTCTTTATCAGCATATTAAAGAAGTGCAAGGTGAACATGGCAAACATTGTTAACACTGATCTACAGTCAGAAGTCCTACTTCAGGTCGGTAGCAGTCAGTCAGATGTTGCTCATGAACTTGGTGTGTCTGAAAGTGTCATCAGCAGACCTGCAGCAAGACAAAGAACTACTGGCAGTGTTCATGACAGGAGTGGAGCCCCACGAGTGATAGACCACAATGATGACCAGTACCTAAGGACTTATGCACTCAGACACTGTTATGCAACTGCCACACAGCTACAGGCCTGTTTACGAGAAGTGAGAGGTAGTAGGGTTTCCAGACAAACTATTCACAACCGACTCCACCGCTTTGGCTTGAATGCCAGACGACCACTGCAGGTGACTCCACTGACATCAAGACACCGCCGCGACCATTTGCAATGGGCACAAGACCATGTAACTTGGACAACGACAATAGACAGTGGTCTACTGTCCTGTTCACTGATGAGTGTCAGGTCACCTTGCACAGAAAAGATCATCAGCGTTGCTGGAGAAGGCAAGGTGAACGATATACGCCGTGGTCAACATGGTCCCCAGGGTTCACTTGGTGGAGGAGGTGCAACACTCTGGGCAGACATCACCAGTCAGCGCAAAACACCAAAGATTTGGTGATTGTAGATGATTCAGTCACTGCACATTCTTGGCTCAGAGACATCACAGAACCCATCATCATCCCCCAATTCCACCAGCACACCCCCAACTTTCTGTTCATGGATGATAATGCTCTACCACATGGTGACAGTCACAGCTTGACTTCAGGAAGTCAGAGTGCCTCATATGGTATGGACAGCAATGTCCCCTGACCTGAACCCCATAGAGCAGGTCTGGGAACAGCTGAAGCAGCGACTGGACGCTCATACCCCACCCCCACGTGACCTGGCAGAACTATGACCAGATTGAAAGCATATGTGTCCTGAGAAATCATCATCATCACAGAAGATACCAGCTGATACCTCCTGGTGACAGACCTCAGAGGAGTCATTAACTGCATTTTCAACCTCAAATTCAATAGTCCATAATGTTGCTCTATGTGTAATAGCAATTCTTACAGCTCATCTGACCTGGATTTAATACCCTCAAATGAAAACAGAATTTCTCAGCAGAAATATCTGACATGTTGTAGCAGGAGAAGAAAAGGTGTAATTCCTACCATCACATCACCACTGGCTTCGTTTTTCTGATGTATGCTGGTGGACCATGGGACAGCTTGAACATCAACTCTTAATAACACTATTAATTACCTGGGTTTTCCTCAAATGGCATGACAACATTCTGCTGTAGTAGAGACCTGTTTGAGTTCAAATCTAATGTGCTTTCTGGAAACAACAAAAGAAAGTGTCTCAGTCTTATTCCTTATGACCTGCACTGTCAAACCCAGAGCATTCATATGCAGCAACATATTTTAATGTCTCTTTTGTGGTATGATGCTGCTTTAATTCTAGCCTCAAACCTTGCCTTTTTGTCTTGCAAAGCAAACTCTCAAAAATAGACCGATTTGGCTCAGCTCTTTTTGAAAATGACCATGATCTGATTCAAATGTGGTTATTTTGGCTGTAGTTTACCACTTCAATTATGATGATTTAAAGACAGTTAAGACAGGACAGTGCAGTGTAAATTCATGGCAGTCACCATAATCACAACAAGGAAAGTGTGAGAAACTGGTTGGACTAACTATATAGCCTTGAACATTACATTTATAAGAATACACTGCCAGTGAACATGCCATAAATAAAAAATGTGATTGCCATGAACCAGGATGTACACTTACATGGTACAATTACATACTACTGCATGCACACACCCTGCCTAAACCATACCTTTTTTTGTCCAGTCACAGCTTGCACTTGTGTATTTCTACATAGATTCTGTTCTTTTTGTTACTGTAAAGTCAGCAAAGTTCAGACACTTCTGTGGTTTTATGACAGACACTAAATCATCCTTAATCCAACTATGTGACTGTGTGAGCGTCCTGTGTTGCTACCGATACATCAGAGGATTAGCTAGTTGACTGAAGGTAGGCTTTTACATGCTGTTGACAATCCAAGGATTTATTCATTTTGCGTGCCCAGTGTGCTCTCTGGAGAGCCCGGGCAGGGAAGGGAAGAACTTAAATCGTCAAAATGTCACTTAAATTCCAGCCAAACATGCTGATAGAGCTTTCGTACATTCAGTTCTTTGACAACTGCCTCATAGCAAGCTGGTGTAAGCTGCTGAGCTAGACTGCATCGAGAGTTATCATGATTCAGTGTGAGGGAGACAGGAGAGCTCAGTACAACACCTCAGATTTCCTACAGAGTATCACGACTGACCAGCACTGTGAGTGGCTTCACTCATGTAAACCACCATACTCGTGTGCCTCTGCTTCAGTGACTCAGCCAGAAGAAAAAAACGTCTGCCACATACTTTCCACCCTTCCCCGTATGCATGGAAGAACTACAGTACATAGCTTACAGTATATAGGTGCTCTTTGGAAGCAACACAAAACATTTCATGAACTATTTAAAGCCTCATTAAACATTTTTCGCCAAGAAGTTTAACATCACAAACACGTATGACATCACTGCCTCAAAAGGTCGTCATGGCTAAAGCTGAAAATACAACACAAACCCTGTTTGCTTTAATATTATCAGTATTATCATTAATATTGTTGATTTTATAAGGCTTTAATAAACTCCTGTCTACCTACAAGTATATGTACAGTATGTATGCATGTACATCCCAAAAAGCAACTTGAGGTAAGAGTGGGGTCAGAAAACAGGAAAAATCCCATCCTGTAAACAAATATGCAACTGTAACAATTTCAAATTGATTGTTAATAGGCGTGTGACATTCAGCTCACAAGATGAGACGATACACAACATTGTCCAATATATAACATATGACTGGACAAACAGTCATTTAACTCAATCTCTTTTATTAAACAGTCTATTTAACTCTATGTTTTAAATCATGAAAAATACATTAAATCACTTTTTGGTCAAAGTCAGTGTTGTAGTATCAGCAGCACGAGGTGAGATGTGTCTGAATTTAGTGATGTTACAGCATATATAGCGGGAAAGCTTTTCGTTTTTCGCTCTGGTGTTGACGGTCCCTGCGCTGCTCATTAGGAGTAATGTTTTCTGTGGAGCAGTGGGGAAGCATCTTTTCGGTAAAAATATGGTTATAGCTCATCATGAGCCTCACCAACATAGCAGAAATGCATTGCTTGCATCATTAGATCCTATACTGTGTTTGATGTATTGATCCAGGAAGTTAGAACCTGAAAATATTTTTCTAACTTTACCGAAGTGCTGCAGTTGCTGCTTTCCTTATTATTATTGCCACCCACAGGTCACAAACAAGCTTGGATAGCTCAAAGTCTGATCGCGATTGCGAAACATCTTTTCACTGAAACGAGAAATAGCCTCGTGATATAATCTCGCAAGATTTCCTGGCTCGAGATCTCCTCAAAACTCTAATTGTTCATATTTACTACATTCCATTCCGCCTCTCGGAATAACAGCTTTGAAAACATTGCACGTTGTTTTACTTTGCTAAGTTTCATCTGTAAAATATTTCCACACAGCAGACATGTTGTGTGGAAAAGTTTGCTAGCCCCAATGCTGCTCAATGCTAACTTGCTAGCTGCCTGCCTACAAACTGCGGGACGGATTTCCTGAACGGAGGCGTGTCTCATCTCTGTGTCTCACTGAGACTCGTCTCCGTTCAGGAAATCTGTTCCGCAGTTTGCAGCGAGCTAGCAGACTATCCGGCAGGAATATGAGTCATTTCAGCTTACAACGTTAAAGCACAGGCTTAACTCGTGTTTTGGAAATTTCTGCAGGTTGGATCAGAAATACCAATACTGGATTGGCTCGGCCCCATCCCTACTTGACATATTGGTAAATATCTTATATATTTACCTTTCTCTTTCTACTTATGTTTTGGTCTTTGCCAAAGGAAAAAAATACCAGGGAGAGCAGCAAGCCTAACGAGCAAGTCAAACAGTAAAATTGCATCTGGAAAACCAAAACAATAAGCTGAAAGACCATAAGACAAACATTAGCGCTGAGGATAACTGATCATCATCTGTGGGTTCTCACTTCCTATCATCTATCAGTCATAATTTGACTTGACATAATTTGAATTTGTTTCGGATTCTTTCTACAGATAACAATATTCCTGTCTTTTCTTAAAAAGCAAAAATATAGTCTGGTGTCGTTTTGAACACCAAAATGATAGAGTGGTGATTCCCTATCTGTGTAAAAATATTTGCTATAAAATTATAAATGGTAAACCACTTTGGAGACACTTTTCAGCCGGAGCCAAAACTATGAAGCATGGATTGACTATGGATTGTATTGTTTGGTGGAAAAGGGCAATTTCATTTTCACGTCTGAAACCCATCTGTGCATGGAACAAGCACTGCCAACACATAGGGTAAAACACTGCTCTGTATGTTCATGGCTGGTACACAATGCACAGTATGTCTCTGTGTTTAGTCCGTTCGTTTCCCTATATGGTCACTCCTCTCCCTGAGCTATGGGAGGTGTTCTGTGCTGTACAATAAGTCCCAACACTATCACATTCACGTATTTACACTGCTCCCATGTGGGACAGATATTGCAGCTGCTTGTCACTGTCAAAAAACTGTTTGTCACAACAAAGATGACTCCAATGGGTTTATTACTGATAATGACAGCTTTACAAGTGGAACACTTAACAGGCATCTCCTATCTCTCATAGATCAACGACATGGAGAGGGCCTCTAATGAAGGACATGTTATAATGTAAAGTATTATCATTACTATTATTGGCTGGTGTTACTGGTGGGTTTATCATTAGTGGGGAGAGATGAAAGAATCAGCCAATCAGCACCGTTGTTGTTGTCTTCCTAATGAGCCCGTGTTGGCTGGCTGTTTTTAGTTTCACTTTCAGTGTAAGTGGATGAGAGGAGAAAGACGGGATTGTTCACTTGTCAGAGTCGCCATGTAAAGCCATCCAGACATGTGTGCGTTCATAAACAAGTGAGTATGATATTATTTTGGTGCCTTGAGTTTCTGATGATGATGTTAGGTTTAGCCATGTTATTGACTGTGCTGACAGAAAGGTGTTAACGCGCTAACGGTTGCTAATAGTAGGCCCATTCCCTCATCACTGTGTAGGCTATTCTGACTGTGACTCTGTTGTAACTCTAAGTGAACCTACATTGATGATAACAGGCTAATATTCCTTTGTATTAATATAAGCCACAAGCCAGGCAGTAATGTACCCTTATGTCATGGCAAAGTTATGCTACATGCTTTAGCACTCATCAGTATTCGCAGCCTAGTGTTTATTGTGTCTAGTCAGCCATGCTACTAACTATTAATGTTGTTTATTTCTGTTCATTATAGAAACACACACACACACACACACACACACAGAGACATCTGTATGTTCATCTTCCTGCTTGTTCAGCAATAAAGCTACTGAAGACTGCATGAAAGTTCCCTGCATTCTTACCGATGCACCACAGTGGTCACATATACTCTAACCACCAACAGCTGGAGCCACATTATTGTCTCCATTACAGGGCCTATACAAGAAAATACAGTACAAGCTGTTTCCTTTGCAGCACCTGTTTGCAGAGTAGACATGTCAGTAAAAATCGATTCAATTGGATTTCTGAGCACAAAGAATGGATTAGATGGGTGTGTGCATGTGTCCTGCACCCAAGGCTAACGCAATGATGGGGTTAAGAGAGGACTGATGACCTTGATAGGAAAGTACCCTGAAGATAATGGCAGAAAGAGAAAGCATGACAGCCAAAGTAACAAAGGCATTCACATAAAAACAGTATAATACGGTGACGTGAAAAAACATTTCTGGGAAAAAAAGAGGATTATGTGGTCATTTTCTCAGTGGACAGTTATGTCACCACACCAGGAGAGCGTACTGATAGTGGTGTCCCTTTACCCTTTAAATAAGCTTGATGGGTGCTAGTTTCTCCAGTAAGCTTCGGCAGAAAGCAGAGATTTCAAGCTGCTGTTTCTTTAAGACATTGGGATCTTCCCCTTGGGAGTAAAGCCTGCAGTGTACTTACAGCAGTGGCTATATGGTCCTGCCTCCATCACACAGGCATTTGTCAGTGTGAGAAAGCATCCAGCTGAACCAAAGACTGAACCACTGTGTGTCAACGAGACCGGCTAACAAAGACAACCTTTCAGCACTCAGCAGATTCCCCCTTCTCTCTTGCTTTTTGCAGCAGCATTCACAGCAGTTCCAGCACCACTGACAGGGGATCTTGTGCACTGGCCTGTCATACATCTCTATTTCTGCTATATCACATGGTGGAGCAGGGTGACACTGGCATTCACCTTTGTCCCAGGTGTGGGCAGGCACCACCCACTTTGCCCCTATTTTGCAAGTTGGTACGCAGGACACTCAGCATATAAAGGCACCAGCTCAACACTGAGTAATCACTATGTGCCGTCCTGCAGAGGCCGGCATCTGTTATTCTTTACGTTGCAGTAAAGTAGCAAGATTAAACAAGTTTAACTGGTCAGATAACAAATCACGGTTTGCTATCGAAACAGTTTCCTTATTGGCTTCATGGCAGATAAACAATACCTCACTCAGCCAGTCACAACGTAATAACTGACATACTTCCTTAGAGGTCGACTGCCAAAAAAAAAAAAATTCATCAATAACAAGGTAAATATTGAGAAGCCTCTATTAGAGTTAAATTAAATTTGGTTGTATTGATTCTTCAATCAATTAATCACCAACTATTATTATAATCCATCAACCTTTAAGTCATGAAGCGAGCAAAAAGGACCAAAAAAATATTGCTTTTAATATAAGTCACATTCCTCAATTTTCTGACATTTTGCAGAATAAATAATTCACCAATTAATACATGTTATAATTAGTTGCAGTCCTGATAGTCCCTTTCAAGTAAAATAATATGTATACAATATTTACTTAGTTCTTATCCAATTAAAGCTGTGTTATAGCAAACAGCACAATATACACACAACACTATCTGTAAGTGTTGGCAGTTACCACTGAAGTGACTGACGGACAATGGAGAAGAACTACTTATGTCAAGCATGTGTTAGCAGGCGCTCAGAGAGGGCTGTTAGTCTAAAAGAAAGAGCAGTATCATCTGACAAAACACAAACCCTCTTGGACAGGCAAGAACATTCACTGGGTTACCCAAGAGAGCTTTGAGATCAGGGACAGACAGAAACACGTGGACAGACAACTGTGTGAAAGTCTGCATAAGAGAATCATAACACCAGTGCATTCTAATTTGTCTAGTTTGTGCGGGAAATATAAGTGAAAAAAGAGGTAGCTATTGCAATCACCAAAGGAAGCAATTGCAGTCACCATTGCAGCTCCAAAAATACAAATAACAACAAGAAAACAATTAATCGCCATCTGAAATTAGTCCTCAAAATGAAACCCTAAAAAGGCCTCACAATCAGACACTAATATAAAAAGGGGGTTGGAACACTTGTTGACACCATTAGCACACTTCCTCCTCTCACTATAATACATTCAAATAAACACTGGGTCCAGAGGGCCACAAGCTCCATGGAGCAGTGTTATGGCCCTAATGCCAAATCCAGATATAGATGGACACCATGGGGATAAAAATACCCAAACAGATGGGAGGGTTCACAGGCAAAGGGGGGAGAGGCAGCCAGCACAACTACAGATTTCAGAGGAGAGGAGAACTGCAATTATAGCTGTTTGCTAACCTCTGCCTTCTATGTGGTTAGCAAAGCCTTCAGTGGATGCCCATTCAGACATAATGACCTCGCTGGGAGATACAATGTGGTGGAGATGACGCTAAGCCCACCCATCAGTTCTTGTATGACTACTTAACTGGAGTTTAAGTTAGGCCTTGCTTACATAAAGACATGGCACACAGAGAGGAAAAATATCTGCCAGCGATGAAAGCACTACAAGTGGCAAGGCATTACAGCAAAGAAAAGATGCGGAGAGGAAAGTTGTTGTGCAGAAGAAACGGTTGAGCAGTCACTAGTTGGCCTAGAATCCAACTATCAGAAAACAAACAGGCCTTGACATTTCATGTGGTTTCTCACAGCCCATCTAAATGCTTCTAAAGCAGGGGCTCGGAGAAAAAGAAAAAGAGTTCATGCTGACACAAAATAAAAAGGGCCTGGTGTGATTTCATTAGAGAAAACAATAATTGACATTAACGTCACTAAACACTGAAGAGGTAGCAATATAGCATCATTATTTCCAATACATAATGCTGATTTTACAAACTTGAGGAACTAAAAAAAACATAAAAACATAAATTTTATTCCAGTTAACCCTCTTTTGAAATGCTGTTAAAATGCTGCCACGTGAAAGAAAAACACCAGTCGGACATTAACAGTACATAGGGCCAACCTGTGGGAGGAGGAGGAGGATGGATCCTATTTACTTCCTGTGTTGGACGCTCTTGGATCAAGAAGTCAAATGCACAACAAGCAGGCACATTTAAATAGTTTTACCATAACTGAAATAATAAAAGCGTTACTGACCATTTGGTAAGCAAGATTATTCATATAAGGTGTGGACTGATGATGGATAAGTACCAGAGGAGCTACTTTATAGGTTACTTATTAACCCTGAGGGTGCACTTACCAATTTGATGGCCACATATTCATTAGTATAGAGGTTTTTTCCCAACCGCAGCTCTCCAAAGTTCCCGCAGCCAATTTTTTTACCCACACGGAAGTTTGGGCCAACCATAAGAACTCCAGAATTGGTCCCTGAACTCCGGCCCCCATGTCCAGTCCTGCTGCCTGCTGTCTTAGACATCTTTTTCCCTTCCTCTGTCTCTCCCTTGCCCCCTCTCTTATCAAAATCCATAAGCTTGTGATACCCTGGCCTCTCCACGGTTATTCTCCAGCCATGCAAACCATAGAAACTCCAATAACAATGACAGAGAATGCTTTAGGGAGGGGGAGGGAGACTAACTCTCACAGGACAGAGGAAAGGTGTTGCTGATAAAATGTGCAATGGTTCAGAGACCACTTAAATGAGCTTAAGTGCCCCGTGTGAGTCTATCAGACAGCTCTTCTGGTGGGTGCTTCCCTTTTTTTCTGTGTTCCTCGTCTACCAGAGGGGCTCCTTTCTTGTGCGTTTCTCCAGCTCCAGTCTCAGAGTAGCAGGACCCTGCCAGAAGAATAGGCAGGTTGTGCTAGGATGTGCCCACAATCGCACATACAATACTAGTCATAAAAAAGCACTCCACAACCCCGCTACTGCATCCACAAGGCCACTTGGGAACATCTCCTGGAGTGCCTCATTCCTTGTGGTCAGCCTTCAGTGACACAGTGGACACTCTCCATGTTGCAGGGCCACAGCAGATGTGGGAACCACAGTCAGAGAAAATGGTTACGAGAATGACAGGTAACTGATGGATCTGATGTCAGCTGGATTTCTGAAAAAGCAAACACAGACAGAAATCAGTTAACTGTACACAACAACAACACAGATCATTTGTCACAAATAAACTCAGTTGTTACTTTTCTTACAATATCTTTTTTTACTTAAAAAAACAAAAAAAAAAAAAAAAAGAGAAAACACCGTTTACTAGCTGCCATTTTCGCCAGCAGCTATCCCATCCTACACTAAACACTATATGGACATAAGCTGCCACAGCATAAGCGAAAATTTTGCAAAATGGAATCAATCATTATCTGTTCTAAAAACATTTCTAATTCATTAAAAAATTAACATTTTCAGAATACAATTTTAACCTTTTACTTGAAGATTCTTCAAGTGGCTGTTCCTTGCTACAGCTGAAATGAGATCTTGCCCGAGACTCGTGCAAGACAAATTCAATAAAACAATCAATGAGCAGAAATACTCCACAACTCAGGCATGAGAAAATCTCTTTTACAACTAAACCTTTTTAACACCTAAAACTCAGTGCCTTAGAGGGATTCAGTGGATCATAAAGTTGTGTTCTTTACAAGACTGGTGTTTTTGAAATAACGGTTTTAGGCTAAACTTCTTTTGCAGATGTGCCACCTCTTTTGTAGATGTGTCGCTCCTCAGATAAATACACACAAACACACACAGATGTCTCTGTCCAGAGAGTAGGTAATGCAGGCACTAGCAATTGGCAACTATTTTTTCCTATGGAAAGGCACTTAGTTGGATCAATGACTGCTGTAATGCCTCATCTCATCAAAACATTTGCATATTTGGGAAGCATAGTATTGGAAGGATTTGGATAGCTGGCTCAGCTGCATCTCACAGATTAAGAACATACAGCCATCACAGAACTACAACACAGTTTCATCAGACATAAGTAAGCCAATAACAAAGGTTGTTGTAAAATATATTAATATCATTAACACATTTTGTGATTTTAAGCTATAGTAATACGTGCTTTCGTCACAACCCATTAAAATCCACTGACAACCCCGAGTACAACTGTCTTATTTCACAACAGCACACCTAACAAAAAGAACACATTTATAAGCCAGCTATGCAGTCAATCATTACACTGTCATGACTTCCTTGCAGAATGCTGCATGGTGGGATTTCCACTATGAGAAGAGACTGGCCTACCAGGTCACAAGATTTTCAAGTACAATAAACCAAGTGGATACCAGAGAAACCAAATGTTCACACCACCAACAACAAGCACTTCATTTGTCAATGTGACCCAAAAAACTACACAAGTCTCTGCTTTTAAACACAAAAATAATGATGAAAATATTTTACTGTGATTAACTATAGATATATTCCTGTAAAGCAATAAAGACATGTATACATTACTGGCTGGGTAACTTGTTAGCCATGTTGGCTCACGAGTCTAGACTGGCTCATTTAAGGAAGTTGTGTATTGTTTTTTTTTTTTTATGTCAGCTGTTTCATATGGCTTCCAAGTTGTTTTAAACACTGACTGAGTAGTCGCATATATAAGTTCTGAGGTGGTACACACAAAAAGAAATAGACAGTAACGTCAGACTGCTACAGGTAACGTAGTCGGTACAGTTAGCTAGTAATAACACGACACAAGACGATCCCAAAACGTTATAAATACGAATCCAAATGCCAACAAGGAGCCTCACAACGACAGTATACAGAAGTACCCAGGTCAGATAGACACATTTTCTTTTCCTGATGCATAAATGATCTACATTTTAAAGCTTGTATTAATGCTAGCTGATAGCTAACTGACTACCGAACAGTGGTTGGCAGCTGTCACTTATAGGTTAGTTTCAGGAGTTTCTGAGCATCGTCACCTGTATCTCTCTTTGATTATACTAAGTATGTTTTGAAATACAAAATGAGGAAAATAAAATGAAATCTTGCAAGCAAACCCCACCGACAAGTGTCTTCAGTAAACCTACGGTTAACAAGACGCTAGCTGGTTCGGCGGACAAGGCCACATACTCTCAAGCTATCTTAGCGTTAGTTAGCAAGCTCAAGTTAGCTTGACATCGTTCAAACGCAACCTGATTGTGTTGTTTTATTGGACTGTATCCATGTCCATGTGAACTGTACATTGAACACAAGTAATTTAGATGTTAATCTTCACGTTGCAGCTACATGAAATGTCCCATATCAGTAATAAGCTAACCTAGTCAGCCTCTACCAAAAACACCGTCCCTGTTGGCCAAACGCCTGATAACAAAACAGCTAAGAATGTAACGCAGCGTCAGCTCATCTGTTAATAACACCGTGCCATAAGAACACAAGCTAGCTAAACAACGACAGAAATAATGCAAATTGAACCAGTCGATGCTGGACAGAGCATAAAATATTCATTGATTGCCATTCCCTGTGCTACATAAACCTGGCTAACGTTAGTTACTAAATGCTTCATAACAGAGAAATAACAACGTCCCAAACGACGTTTTAGCTACGTAATGTCGCCGCATGATTATGATAAAAATGATTGTCGTTTCACCTGAGAGTATCGTTTTTTTGAGTTCAGTTTCCATCCATAGCCATTACCTTGGCCACTGCCGGGCAACTCCTTAATCCCGAACAACCGACTGCACACCAACGACAGCCTGGGATCTCTTACAGCTTAGCTCCCAGCTAGCCATTTAGCAAGCTAGCACACGAAACATTAGCAATGCCGTTAACGTACGGCGGGACACCTTCTTAAAAATAACAGCTACGAATACATTTCTGTCTCCAAAGGGAAACGCGTTACCTTTGAACTTCAGCTATCGAAACGCAGTCGAAGACATGGTTCTTCGTTCCTTTCACATTTCGTTTCTCTTGCCCTCAAGTTGCTAAGCTCTTGCTGTTGTCTCTTTAAGCCTGCCACAGCTGCCGCTATCCAGGCACAGCGTCACACCGGTTCACAGCACTGAGATACGCTGAAAACTGACGCAACTGATTTGGAGAATAAGGCAAAACATCAGGCGTGCGTTACACACTTCAGGCTGGTCTGTTGCTCTGGAGAATTTAACTGTTTTCTGTTTCTGAACATAATCATTTGCTTTAAGAATAATGAAATCCATAGAACATCATAGACCCGTTTGTCCTCACACAAACCTTGTTCTCAATGAAAGTATTTTTTCTTGATATCAATATTTACCCAAAACACAAATGTAAATGTGTAGTTCATTAAGGTATCATGCTTAGACTGGAAAATTTGGTTGAAACAAAAATAATCAAATCGACTAAAATAATAACCTGCCATGATCATGTCATTGCAATTCTACTAATCGTCCAGTTGTATACCAAAAGGAAAAAAAAATGAAATCAGGGACAAATCATTTTATTTGACATTTCTATGATGCAGTGCCTAGTTACAATAAGGATCTTCTTGTCATTATTACTGTGTGGTAACCTGGCAGTGTCACCAGCTAAATAATCCTGAGGATACAAAGATATATTTATGGTGGCGTTTACACTGCTTGTGATGGATTTAATGGACAGCATCCTTCAACCAAACTCTGGCAAACTAAAAGCAAACCAGTCAATGGTTGAGACAAATTAGACATGGAAGTACAGTATATGACAGTAGAGCTTTACATCTGTTTAGTCAGATATTCAATAACGCTCTCTAAATAAACAATCATGTCTGTTGTCAGGTTTATAAGAACAAGTGCTTCTCCACTTTGTCACATACAGTATCTCACATGGCTGCCTCAGGTGAATCTACCAGGAGCAGAGATGTCGGGCTGTACATGTGTCTTAGTCTGTAGTTACAGCCCCAGGTGAGGGTGAGGCACAGCTTTACTGGAACAAGCAGTCTGAAGGGAGAGGCTACAGTTTTTAGTAACTGACGGTGGATGAACCCCCAGGGTGGAGCTGTGCTGCTGGATGATGGGCCAGAACACTGGGGGAAAGGCAAGCTCGGTGGACAGCACTCCTACAACAGGCTGGTGAGGCGGGCGGCTGTAGCGCTCCCCCGTCATGAGGGAGAAAAGTGGAGGAGAGTGAAGCTGGAGGGGGCACCGCGAAACATCAGAGTCTGAAGGAGGTGGGCAAACATCCCTGATTCTATCCACTTGAGGAGGAGAACACTGAAGAGGAGGGATGACGTCGTCAATACGTGATGTGACGATGTCTTGTTTGTCTTTGGTCCTGAGGTCCTCCCGTCCCACCTTGCTGCAATGTGGTGCCTCCTCCAGACCGTGGTCTCTGGAGAGGGGGGAGCACCTTTGACCTTTACGATACTTTGCCCTCCTGTTCTTGAACCACACCTGGAATGAGAGGGAGTGAACAACAAAGGTAAATGTATGTATATAGCAGAAGTTATACAACAAGGCTGTTTTGGGTAGAAATTTAAAGGAACCCTCAATGAAGAGCAATTAGATAGACAGACAGACAGACAGATAGATAGATAGATAGACATACAGACAGACAGATAGAAAGATAGACAGATAGATACTTTATTAGTACCAAACGAAAGTAGCTGTAACTAGTAGCTGAATCAAATCCATTTATACACAGTTATGTACAAGTATGTACAGATTGTTGTACGTCGGATTTCATATCATCCTTTATCTTCTGGTCATTAAAATTAAATGTCTGATAATTATATTAATATCAAAAGTTACATGGTTTCATCCGTGCTTGTTCAGCAAAAATAATCAACTCCAAGCAGTGATGGTTTGAGCAGGTTTAGAGTCAGGTGCTCTCACCTGAATGCGAGCCTCTGGCAGGTTGATGCAGACAGCCAGCCTCTCTCTCATGCTGACATCAGGGTACTGAGTCTGCTGGAAGGCTTTCTCCAGAGCCTGCAGCTGTGACACTGTGAATGCTGTCCGGCTGCGGCGTTGCTTCTGCTGGTTGCCATACCGAGCCTCCAGAATAAGCTCTGGCAGGACAGAGAGAAAAAAAAAAAAGTCATCACCAAAATATAATCAGCAGGGTGTTCTCTTCAACTTACTGCATTAAGGAGCATGGTAAGAATTCATTTGATATTTCCCCCCACATTTCCACTCAGTTTTTCTTTGTCAGCGATATGATAGCCCTGATTTTAACTTTTCTCTTAGGCTCAAATGAATCTGTGAAGTATGGATATGAACAAGTGGAAGTTGTATCAGTTGGACATCAGAGATAAAGAGTGGTGGTAAAAACATTCTTCACTGAAGTCAAAGTAGTTACACATACAATACTCCATTATAAATCCTGCATTCATAATTTTCCTTCAGTGCATAAATGTTATCAACAAAATGCATAAATGTGTACATGGAGTTGCAATGTAGTGGCCAATTAGATTATTATTTTTAAAAAAAAGACAAACATTTTATATGCCGTATGTAATGTTTGAAAAATAACCAGTGGTGGAAAAAGTAAAAGTAGATAATTAACTTAAGTACCAGTACTACAGTGTGGGAATACTCTCTAATTTAAATTATTTTAATAACTGGGCACCTCAGAGGATCAATAAAGTAATACCTTAATTCATACTAATGCATCTTAGCCTATTTGTTGATTACATTTTGTATCATTAATCTGAAAAAGGATTCATAATTACAACAGCACACACTTAGTGTTGATATGTATAGTCTGATAGTTATAGTATGTTCTTTTAGTTTTTGTATATTGTTTATATTGTCCATTTGGCACTGTACTGCATTTTTTAGATATTCTGCACTGTATATACTTGTTTTTTATCTTATCTTAGACACCATTGACCCTCTTTGTAGTCAAAACATGTGTAGTTGTGTATTTATTAGTTACATTAATTTTCAAACATCATGCAGCAAAGGTGAAAATAGTCCTGGAGAAGAGAAAACCGTTTAAACCTTCAGCACTGACCCCGGAGCAGCAGGACCCACCTGCCAGTCTCTCTGCCACGGAGAGGGTGTGCACTGCGGGGCTGGCTGCACAGTAAACTTGGTACTGCTCCGCCATCTGGTGGTGCAGGTCCAACAGCATGGAGTTAACGCCATGGAGGGGAAACACACCAGCACCTCCTCCGCTGGACACACCGCAGACATTCAACGAGTTCATCATGCTGAAAGTGAGGAAACACAGATTTACCTCACTGACTCAAGGATAATATTAGAGAACTATTGTACTAAAACTCAAATCTTACAGGCAAAAAAATCTACATGCACTTTTTTATTGCTGAAATGTGATAAATAAACTTGCCTTGCCTTGTTAAAAGCTAAATTTATGATTTTCTGCGAAATGAAAACATTAAGATGTTGTTATCTATTAAGGTGATAAATTGCTGGAAGCCGATAAATATCAGTGACAGAACACGGGTTAATATTATTTGTCAGTGCTCCTTAAAGGGTTATTATTAGAGTAATTTCCCCTTGTCGTGGCATGCTATATGTCTGTATGAATTGGTAACAATTCTGTTGACTCAAGATTCAAAATATTAATGGTTTTAAGTCTGTTTTTTTTTTTTTTTTGCAAGTTGTATCCATATAAGCATCGTTTTCAGCTCAACTCAAAAGTTTGATTACATTGATATCCACTATACAGTTAAACACAGTGATTCTCCATTCATTCAGAGGTCAAAACCTTATAACCTTCAGGTTTTTAAGGGTCCTTGCTCTCTTTACCTGAGATCCAAAACGCGAGATCCAAGTGCGCTTTTACGCACGGAAGTGCGATCCTGGTGTTCACGTGTAGTCCTGTATTTCCTAGTCCAGTTTTTGGCCTGAAATCCTCGTAAACCACAAGCTCTTCGTCGTGGCACGGATCTAATTCCCCAAAACCATTCTCACCCAGGACAATTTAAGAAGCATTTACCCAGACTCCCCTCAGCCATTAGCCAATAGAAAGAAAGGTATTAGCCGGGATTAGGTGGGATGAGGGAAGAGAGGGGGGTTGCAAGGAGCTCAAGTTTTTGAAACTATTGAACTTGGGAGATTTATGCCAAGGATCCTCCTATAAGCGAGCGTTTCATTCCCTCCCGTTAAAACAATTAAAACAATGCGGTGGACTAATCTCCCAGGCAGCACAGATTAAAATACAGACTTTGATTGTGCTCTCCTCGCTCCTCTTTCTCCAGGCCGCAGGGGGGTTTCTCTGAGGGTTTGTTTTGCTAACAGGCACCATATTTTGCCCATAAACTGTCACCATGTGAAGTTAATCTGAACCTCCTCAGTGAGAACTATTTCTTGTTTAAAAATCCAATTGGGCTAAATTAGAAGTCTTCCCAGGAACACTAAGCAAGAAAAACTTGAAATACCTTGACTCCACTACATTTTAGATGTACATGATTAGAAAGCAGCAGCAGAAGCCTCCATACCTATACATATATATATATATATATATATATATATATATATATATATATATATATATATATATATATATGCACACACATATACACAATTTTGTAGATTTCCTTGAGTAAAATGTTGAATGCATGACTTTTATCTGTACTGAATACATTGCTACTCTTATCATAAAAAGTTAAAGTTTTGATTTTTTCCTGAACCATGATTTTCCATTACACCAAATCAAGTCAAATGGACTGTATTTATAACCCAAAAACACAATCTGTACAATCTGTGCATGCACCACCTTTTATCCTTACACTTTCAATTTAAAAAAAAAAAAAACAACACAAAAAATAATCTGAAAACTTGATTATGCTTCAATAAAATCTGGAAAGAAAATCTAAATATTAGTTTTAAGGTACATTTTTCTGATATCATCTTGTGAAGTTTATTCAAAATGTAAATGGATTTATCTAATCGTCATAGAAATGTGAACGTCGTGAGTGCAGAAAAGACAGCTTTGCTGTGAGTGCAACTTGTTGCCTATTATTTAGTGTTGGGAAGCCATTTCTATTCATGTTCCTCTCCAACAAACATAAAGGATGATAAATATGATGCTACAGGTGCATTCCTCCACCCTGTTCAACTGACACATCCAGAAATTACTCAGTTTTGTATAAATAATCACAAATAAACATGACATGTCTTGATGGTTGTGTCCTTTAAGGATGCATATGAATGTTGGTGATTCACTTCTTCTTCTCACACAGTCAAAACTACCCAGAACTTCCAAAATATGTGAAAATGTTTGTGCTATTTTTTTTCCCTGGCTTTCTTTTTCTCCTCCTCCTTTCACCGTCCTTGGCTGTCAAGCTATATTAGTGTCCGATAGAAATAAGTCATTTAGAAGAGGCTCTGTCGGCCAGCCCCTCAGCCCCACTAAAAGCTCCAGGATTAGGTCCCAGAGGCCTTTGTCTCCACAGCCCGCAGGATTAGGGGAGATTTACTGCGAGGAGAGAAAAAAAGTAGTTATTTCATGGCACTTTCATGATGAAACCTGGCCAAAGCTGTGTTGGCTGGGGGGATTAGAGGCACACAAAGAGTGTGGTTGTGTGTGACCCTCCCCATCCCAGAGCCACTCACCACCCCCTCCTCCCTGGATCATTTCCCCCTGTGGGCCAGGCAGGGCTTCACCTCCTACCCATGAAGACGATCAGTCTAAATGAGTAATGGCCTCTTCAATTATCACTGTCATCCCAAACTTTCTGAACGACTCACTGACCTCTGAACAACACAAACATCATATTTCCATTAAGTTAATCAGCAGGTTTGTGCTTTCAAAACAGGCATGTTGGTGCAGAAGGTCTGATCACCAGGATGTGAGTGTTTTGCATTAAGGACTTAGTGCAGAGGTAAATGAGAAGTTACTGGATTTGAGTCCCTCCTGTAGTGTTTAAAACTGCTTAAAGGGAGTTATCCCGCTCTTAGAGGATCCACTTACACATGCACGGATTAGAGTGAATAAAAGACAAAAACCCAAGTCACATTGTTGACAACAGCCTCGCCGCTGAGCAGGTGAAACTCGCGCAGGTTTAATAACTGTTGTCACAGAGCGAGGAGGAATTACTGGGAGAAAATGACAACATGAATAGTGAGTGACTGTCAAAACATTCAGTCTTTATCCCTTCTGACGGCAAATACCATCAAGTTGTTAAAGTTCAGTGAATAAAAGTCCCATCACATACCGTCCTACTGCCACTGCTGAATTTATTGCTTAACATTTAACACCAGGCAATACCTCCATTAATAATGGTTAATAAACCATTTAGTCATAAGCCTTTGATTGGTTTGACCACTTGCTTCTAGTAAAAGCTGCTAAAAATAATGACTTTTTTAAATCCTAATGTTTTACTGGAAAAGTGAGAAACCTATGGACATTCAAACCTATGGACATTCAAAACCTGTAGCCCAAAAAATTATTCAGATTAATGGATTATGATAGATCTATTAAACATTAGTTAACTATTCATTACCGTTAAGAAAATTACAATTTATGAACATTTTAAAAATAGTGATTTATCAGAAGACAGTACCAAAAGAACAAATAGTAGACTCAATCTGGCCTGCAAATAAAGATTTTTATCATTAATCAGATATTTTTGATGTATTTTTGAAGTGTTCTCTTGGTTAATCTTTTTTTGTTTTTTTATTATTAATGAAATTTGCATTGGTGGAAAGTGTGAGGCAGTTGAAAGAGTAAATGAGGGTGGCGGAGCAGTTAATTTTCTTTTTTTTTTGTCACTGAGAGGTTTTTGTTAATGTCTCCTGTTTAACAGATGTTTCAGAACACAATCCTCCCCTTATGTTCAAGCTTTCTTTAATTACTTATCAATAGTGGAAATTTGTATTGACAAGGGCCTGTCAGGAGGGGACCTTTGTAGTTGTCAGTTATCTCAAAGGAAGGCCCCCCCCCGGACACCGACTGGATCGATCGGCATGCAGAAGACAATCAGGAGGCCTTTTAGAGCCGCGAAGATAGTTCAGGAGCATGTGGGCTGTAGAGGGGAGAGCTAAAGGCTTCTTCATTGTGTGGGGGGGATCGATAGGGCTGACTGGCCTTTGACCTGAGGGAGACATGGAGAGCAGGCGGCGGGTCAATCGGTCTTCTTAAGCCCCAGGATCACGCTGTGAGGCCTGACACTGGCTATGACACACTCAGGGCTTAGAGTGACATTGACCCGGCTGCAAACACACCAAGTACACACATACACACAAAAAATATCAAACACACACACACACACGCACACATGTATGTCTTTGCTTCGGAGTTTGAATGAGAAAACCCACTGGTCAGTTTTTATTGATCAGAAATGAGTGTGAAAAGCATTAGATTCTAATAATTCGATACTTATAACCTTCCAGTTACCTTCTTATGATCCCTGTGCAGCCCCTGGGAGCGCAGCAGTAAGCAGCTCTTAATTGGACGAGAGTGCGATAAGCTAAAGATGGAGAGAGAGGAGGACGAGTGGCGGTGGGTGTCGTGGGGGTCAAGGGCACCCACAGTGGGATGCAGACTGGAGAGCAAGAGGTGATCTCAGACCAGCAAAGACCCTGACCTGTTCAAGCCAGCATCTTTTCAGCACCGTATTTTAAGACCCGGCGATAATATGAACTGTGTTGTTAAGAAAGATTTAGGTTTGAGTTTCAACCAAACTGAAGAGGAATGAAGTTAAAGAGATGAGAGGGGAGCTGTTGAATGCATGGGAGTGTCGTTCTCAGTCTTGTGTCACGACCGGTTTTACTATTATCACGTCCGTTTGAGGAATGAATTAATTAATGAATTTAAGTTCTCTGCTTTCAACCATCTTCTGCAGTTAATTCTGACTGTCACATTTGATCTTTCCAGTTCTGCAGATGAGTTTAAGATGAGACTTTTTCTAAATACCTTTAGAGCTGAAATGATCAATCAAATAATCGTTCAGCTGATTGACAGCTATGTGACAACTTTGATAAACGAGTCACGGTTTTAGTCAATTTTAAAGCAAAACTGGAAAACATCTGCATCCTTAATTTGAGGTTTTGCTGCTTTATATCATAGTGAACTGAATATCTCAGTGTTTGGAGCTGATGGTTGGACAAAACTAGATATCTGAAGACATCACTTTAAATTCTGGGAAACTGTGACAGACGTTTTTCCCAGTCAATCATATTTATGGATCCACTTATTTGGGAAAAGAACAAAGGGTATAGCCAGTGAATTTACGTCATTTTTGCTATCAAAGTAAATTCAACTGATGCCTTGTTTTAGTCTACAGACAGTAAAGTGTTTATTTGCTCTGGCTTTCGGGGAGATAATGCAGCTCTTCATCTCTCAGCATGGGGTCGGTTTCAGAGCCCCGGCTTGCAGCTTTCCCCTCGTGACCCCCGCTAGTCAAAGGTGATCAAGAGGGAGAGAGAAAGAGAGGCGCTGATCGAATTTGATAATGAAGACGACCCCTCTAAGCTGCTTTGCTCCACATGTTCAAAATCTCGAAAAACACTCAACAAACACTAGGAAGCCCCCCTCCCTGTCACTGGAACATTGTGTAGGTATTGATCCCAGCTAACTGGCTCTTTTAATACCTGGGGTTTGTGGCCGGGCCTGGGGAAATGCATACTGACATGTGACGGGGGGGAGCTTGACAGGCAAACACACCACAGAAAAGATGGGCCTCTCAGTTTAGCATTTCTCCCCATTTTTTCCCAATTTACACATCTGCTGAAGAAAGGAGTATTACGGTCACTGCACCTGCTGTTAACAGGGACATATAGGCTGCAAGAGGCCCGGCACTGTACTGAGGAAACACTGTCACACTGTCAGAAACTATTTGTGCAGCAGAGGTAGAGGAAATATTAAGATCTTTTATTAGAGAAAAAGTAGCAGTAAACCTGTGTAAAATACTCCACAACAAGTTTGAGTTATGAAACAAATTACCACTGATGCTTCTCCTGTGTGCTGAGCATGTCGGAGAAGTACGGTGGCTGACGTTTGGTTTGTTGGTTTTGGGCTATTGAAAAAAAACATGGAGGTCAGCTCTGTGATGAGGATCTGCTCCATATGTACCTACTACAGTATGTACAGAGCGTAACAAATATGATAGACTACCACCAGTATTGCTGATTACCAAAATATTTTATGTTTCTGTAATGTTAATTCACCAGTATGTGTTCTTCAATCAAAATATTATCTTTAATGCTAAAATGTAATTATTGTTTTTGTCCATGGATTTTCAAATTTACTATTTTACAAAAAAGCAGAAAAAAACACATAATTAAGATGCCAAATAACAGTTATTAAAAATGTTTTAGTGGTTGTCTTTTATTCTTGATTAATTTGTGACTTTTCAGAGAATTCCAGTGTTCTGGCTTTAATTTGGGTATAAAAGCATGATTTCAGTTTGAAACTCCTCACTCCACAGATCCCCGAAATGTTACAAACTGTTCCATCAACTCCTCTTACATTTCAACTAATAATTTCGTAAACATGAAATTAAGATCAGTTAAGTCACATTTGTAAGGCAGCAGGAGAATTGCGTCAACTTGAATCATCTTTCTGAGTGAAATAATCAGTAACTATAACAGTCAGATAAATGTAGTGCACTGAAAAACATATTTGCCTCTAAAATGTAGTGGAGTAGAATTCTAAACTAGCATATAATGGAAACACTCAAGTAATGTACAAATATCTCAAACTCATACAGTTCTTGAGTAAATCCTACTGTTGAGATGTAAATACAGAGCAGCTTCTTCTTTTAACTAATACCTTTTAATAGAAAAAGATAAACAACCAAAAATGAACAAATACAAAAGGAACCAGGCATAGTTACAGCACTATTTTTTCAGTCATTTTCAACATAAAACATCACAGGTTAGCTGGCACTCACTAAATGATAATTGTCTGTAATTAACAGCCCAAATATAATCCAACATTACAGAAACTAATTTTGTATTTATGCTGGAATAACATGTCCTGCCTGCTATCGTAATGGTTCCTGTGGTTTTATCTCATGCACCACACATGACAAAGACCTGGTGGATCAAGTGTCAGTATTGTTTCTAAAAAAAAAAAAAAAATAAAAAAATAAAAAAAAAACTGATATATTCCATCAACTATAACAAATAGGTATTAAGCAGACATTTTACACTTCTGCTGAGGGACTTTTATATGATCAAGTATTATAGGATTAGTCAGGTTTGAGAGCCAACCAACAAAAATAAGTCAACATCATCAGTGAGGAGGAAAAGAGGTGTGATGGTAAAAACATAAGTGCATTTACATGGCGATGCTCGACAGAGTAAGACATCTATGCGTTTAAGTGTAACTAAGAACATTAGACATGAATGCTTTATAACACAGATGAGGTACTCAGACTTGGGCCCTGTACAACAAGAGTGTTTCTATAGTGCAATTGATATGATGTCAGTCATCATTCATCATTCAGCAGACAATGCCCCAGCCTTTTAAGTAGTTCTTCTATAGAAAGATTTATTCATATTCATTCAATTGTTTGAGGCCTTAAAAGAGACACTGCTTAAAATATTGTGTAGAACAGAAATAGCATAAAGCAAATGAAAACACTGTTAATTTGGGCTCCTATTGCTTTGAAGGGACTGGCAGCTCACCTGTTCAGTACAGCAGGTAGCAACAACAAACTTCCAACCAACTGTGCCATCCTCCCCGTACCCCCCCCACCGTCACTCTGACCATAACTGTCTGAGAGCAGGAGCAGACTTGATGGACTTCTCTGGCTCCCTGGAACCAACATGAAGGCAGGATGTTGGAACTGAGGAAAGTAGAGCAGAGGGTCAGAGGTCATCTTTTGACCTTTGCATCCTCCTTGATCTTCCAGAACATCAGCTCCATGCAGGCGGTTGCATCTTCGCTTGAGTCATGACCTTCCACTGGAGACACAGGAACAAAGTTAGTATTAGTATTTTAGCATTGAAGGTGTGAAAAATCTACAGTAGTCTATGAAGTAGATGAAAGGTGCAGGTTTGCAGGATTTGGTGGGATCTAGTGGAGAGGTGGGAACATGGCGGCTGGCTATAAAGGTAGGATTCACTTTGTACGTAGACAGAAACAGCTAATTCTAACACAACAAATGCTATTTTCCAGTTCAATTCCAGTTCAGACCAAGTCTGGAGAGTGGACTGGTAGCTGAAGAGGTGCCAGTTCTTCCTCCTGGACCTGGGCCATTGAGCAAGGCACCGAACCACCAATTGCTCGGGGCACGTGGAAAAGGGGCAGCCCCCTCGCTCTGACACCTCTCCACTAATGCATGCATGCTAACATTTGCTAATCAGCATTAAACACAAAGTAGAGCTGAGTCTGGTGCAAATTGGTATTAGAGGTTATTAAAATTCATCAGAGGACATGAACAGTTGTACTAAATTCTTGATGAAAAATCTATCCAATAGTTACAATACACTCAAACTATAATCAACCTCAAGGTGCCGCTAAAGGAAGTCATGGGACTGTTGGATGGATGGATGGATGAAGGATGGATGAATAACAGATGGATGATGGATGGATGAAGGATGGATGAATAACAGATGGATGATGGATGGATGAATGACAGATGGATGATGGATGGATGAAGGATGGATGAATAACAGATGGATGATGGATGGATGAAGGATGGATGAATGACAGATGGATGATGGATGGATGAAGGATGGATGAATGATGGATGGATGGACAGAGACTGCTACTACTCTTTAGGAATCTTTGACTCTGATGCCTTTAACAGTTGTCCTAAACAGACCTAAAGAAGCGACAGCCAAACAAGACTTTCTAAAGTTTTGAAGTGTTTCAGGAAACTGGACAAAAAAATGGGCTTCAACAATGTGTTGACATGGGGGTGACACCTGCTGGTGAAAAGGAGGCACTACACACATTTCTCCAGCTGATTAAAAGTACATTTACTCAAGCACTGTACTGAGGTACAATCTTGAGGTATTTCAATTCATTGATACTGATATAATATTTCTACTCCTTTACATTTCAGAGGGAAACATTGTACTTACTCCACCACTGAAATGTGTCACTCTGCATAATGAATACTTTTAGTACTTTTAAATATATTATGGTGCCAATATTTTGCCATAAGCAAAAGCCCTGCATTCACAACTTTACAAAATACCAAGACATTTTTACAGTGTGGTAATACTACTCTTACTTAAGAAAAGGATCAGAGTACTTCATTCACTTACAGATATGTGATGCACCAAAAATACATATTTATAAGGTTGAATTCACAGCAGCTCACTTAATTGGTGAAAAGCTGTGAGACTTTTATACACGCACAAAAAAAACCCCCACAATATTCCTCCACAGTAGTGGGACTCAAATGGCTTCTCATTTGGCTTACATTCCATCGTTTACCTACTAATATTTCATAATCTACCTGTTTAATGTTTCACTGCAAATAAAGCTGTGAATATTAAAGCTATAGTCTGTCATTCTGTTTATTGAAGAACATTCTTTATTAGACTTGTGGCATTTTTCTGTATTTCACTGTAAATATGAGTGACAATATTAATGAATATATGGACATACTGCTTTCCAAACTCTAGAACAAAGCCTGCTGCTATCTTTGAAGATGGATTTGAGCCGTTTCAGTGATAATTGTAAACACACGATCATTTGCTCACTAGAAAACAACGAGCGGCTCATTTATTAACCAGGAATTAGTGACAGGCGTTTGACTGGAGCGCAGTTAACAGCGAGCTTTTCATTGTTAACATGGACACGGAGCAGAACATAGCCCTCCTGGTTGTTTGTGTGCTACCCTGCAGTGAAAGAAAAGTTGTTTCTGTCGTTGTTGCTGCTGCTGCTGCTTTCAACCATGTCTGCTCTCATTGGCTGCAGCTCTTTTTACGTCAGCACAATTCGACTGGATATTTAGCAGGCTAGATGTTCAGTCTTTGTCAGCGACAAACAGTCAAGATGTTGGCGAGCTTATCACTGGCGTTTTTGAGGTGTTCACTCTTAACGAAAAAAGCTTGCAAGCTGATGACTGCCTCACCCCGACCTGGGGGAAGGGTGTGAAAAAAACATTGCAGATGTGCCGACTTGCTGAAAATCGTGTAGTGTGAATGAGGCATAAACTGATCGTCAGTGCCGCTTGTATTGAACAAGTTATAGTTTATGACACTTTGACCATATTGCGCACCCACAGTCCCCAGTGTCTGCATTATAAAGGTGATAAAATGACGTTGATATATTGGCTTTGAACGGGACGTTTTACAACTGTGGTGATGTAGCATAACGGCTCTCCTCTCCCTGCTGAATCCTACTGTCAGGTGTTCAAGTTTGAGAGGGCGTGGCTTTGGACGGAGATGGGAGGGGAGGAGTGGGAGGAGCTTAGAGGACGTTGAGAGGAGGTGCCACTTTAAAATCTTGCTAGCTCTCTAACCTGACAGATTACAGCTTTAATGATATAATATCATGAAAAAAACACACTAGATATTTGCAGTAGGCAAACTCACTATCAACACAAAAACAAATGGATAATAATACATGTTAGTAAAAGCAACGACTGCTGCTCGCTCTGTGTCATTTTCCCACCGTTGTCCTGGATGATGCGTTTGAGGTGGTCGGCCATCAGGTTCCTCAAGGCACGTTTGTAGGGCAAGCCGAGGCGGTGAGGAAACACAATAGCTGTGTCTACAACTGAACTGTGGATTAGCTGGAGGCGAGAGAAGCAGAGAGAGAGCGTTATGTATTTAATTTTAGCCCGACTCCTCAGCAGAAACTCAGTGTTTCAGCCTGGAAACACAGCTAACAAACATTGATTCTCCCTTTAAAAACAAGAATCTTCTAGCTAAATGAAGAATAATTGGTTTGGGGTTTTTAGCAGAGAACCCAGAATTTACAAGTGACTCACAAAAGCCACAGCAGTTAGAATATTTGTTAAAGCTGCAATTTGACCATTCAAGCAGTAAGGTGTTATGGAAGACAACAGGTGCCATTGTTAGTTCAGAGCTTAGAATGAGCGTGCCCTGACTGTAACGCTACTTAAGAGTAATGTATGGTAATATACTTGTACTTAACTGGACGTTAGTTTATAAGGCCGAGCACCAAAGGGGAAGGTAGGAATATGTGGCGAACACAACTTTGGATGAACAAAGTTCATCCATCCATCCATCCCTTTCCTACCACTTATCCTCACATAACTGGGCCGTACCGTGCCGTGCCGTTACTGTGTAGTGGAAAAGCACCAATAGAGACAGACAACCACTCACACTCCCATTCACACCTAAGGGCAATTTAAATTAGCCAATTAACCTAATCCCCATGCATGTTTTTGGATGGTGGGAGGAAGCTGGAGTACCCGGAGAGAACCCACGCAGACACGGGGAGAACATGCAAACTCCACACAGAAAGGCCCCGGGCCGGAAATCGAACCTGGTACCTTCTTGCTGTGAGGCGACAGTGCTAACCACTACACAACGTGCCAAAACTTAATTTATCCTCGAGGAAATTTTTGTGCAACAGATGTGCTTACTTGCACTTCATCATCACTCTATATTTTGCTCACTCCATGTGTTCCAACTGTATATATCTTAGCATATTCATATAAATCCATGACTGTATATTCTACATATTCCACTACATCACTCAGCAAGTTGCTGATTTTTGCACAGATGCTAAACTGTGTTTCATTATTCCAGTATTTGTACATGAACATGAATTTGTACTAGTACTCTGCCAATGAAAATAAAGTTGAATCCAATCTATATATTCTTACAATAAAAGTTAGCTTCCGAGTACATCTGTAAGTATGAATCATTATTATAATTAATCAATTTAAACAATAAAATAACAATAAAAAACAATAAGAACAAAAAACAATATTTTTTGTGAGGTGATGAGGAAAATAAAGGTTTGGTGATAAAACAATGTCACATTTCCCAAGTCTTTTTGTATATTGTTATATTGCTTATATTGTTGGTTTTGCATTATTCTGCACTGTATATACTTTTAAAATAATTCTTAAATCTCTTTACTTTCTACTGTGTATGGCAACTGTTCTGAAATAATTTCCTTCAACATGAATTTAGATTTATCTCACCTTTGCATAACTTCAAAGCAGTAACAGGCAGCAGAGGGAAACAATAACAGCTACCACTGAATGAATCCAACAAAAAGTCCTACAGGTTTCTGAACAGCCACAGTACCTTCAGGGCGAGGAGATCGCTCTCCAGACTGTGTCCTATGAGGATCGATTCAGCACTGAACATACTGAGCAGAACTGCCTGAACATCTCTCAGAGTAATGGTGGTGCTCTCCAAGTCCTCCTCCGTCACACCAGAAAATCTGTCAATTACATACAAAATATGGCTGTTTTCAAGATATATTTAACAAAGGGGTACAACAGAAAATTACGCATATTACCGGATTACTGGTTAAATTAAACAGCAGATGCAACCCTGGCCGTGTTGAGCATGAGACAAACTCACCGCGTGTTGTAATCAACCACTTTGCTTTCAGGTTTCACAAATGTATCGTAGATAACTTTCAACTCCGAGTCGATGACCGTAACTCTTGTCAGCTCCAGGCCCTGCTTTGTGTAACACTGTTTCAGAGGAGAGAAAAATACTAGTTCATGTAACAAAAGTTGTGCAAAAAATGTGAACTCATTTTAATTAATCTTAATCATAATGAAGATGTGTCTCTTCGAGTCTCATTGTTGTCAATAATAAATCAATGCTGATGGCAGTTTAAAGTCAGCGGTGCATTTAGATGACAGTTTTCAGCTGGTATCCAACCTGTCTGACTCACCATCTCACAGTCCAAAGCAAACACCCCACCATTTCCATCTGGTGGTAAAGTTTTACTAAACGTTGTGACATAGCCATCCAGCGACTCTTTACGCCCATCCTGAACGTGTTGCTGTGGGGACACGACATGTTTCAAAAAATATTGTAGATATCCTGGAAGTGCTTGATTCAAAGTTTGAAGTGTTTCATGTTGAGGGCTCGGGGAGAAAACTGCTTCAGTAAACTTAGCACAGAAATAAACATATGGGAGGGGGGTCAAATAAGATTTTTTTTTTTTATTTTATCTGACTGATGGATAAGGACAAGGTTATTTTGTCTGCAAAACTACAAGCTACTATCTAGAGTGTTACATCAATTTAATGATTTTACTTCAAGGGTGCAGAGTACTGTACTGTATTATGATGCCTTTCAAGTTAGATTGTCTTTAGTGTCTCTCTCCATTCACTAGTCTTACACTACATTGTGAAACTTTTAGTCTGAAAGTATAAATCTACACCTACCGTACATTTGTCTTCACTACATAAGCCCACTACGCCAAAACAGTATTTGACTTCTTAACACACAAAGAAGGTAAACTAACAGTTGGTGGCTTGAAAGCATAGTGATACCTTGGAAACTTGGCAACCTGGAGCACCAACAGCTGCAGCGCAGCAGCTGTAGCTGGTCTCCCAACCACCAGCGACTGCCAGGGAAGACAGAACAGGACATCGTTAAGATAAAAAAGACCAGATGTGCATTCAAAACATTTTTTTCTGATTTACACTCAATAAATGCAAACAAACTTACCTTTATGTCGGCGCAATCGTCCCCAGTGAAAGCTACATTCCTCTTTCCGTACACAGCTGCCATTGGCATTGATCTTATACTCCGTTCCACATCGACAGCATATCTTGCTGAACGCTGGAAACACATCAGAGAGTCAGTTGAGAGGCCAATAACTGCAGGAACGCATATGTTAATATACGCCGATCAGGCAAAACATAATGACCACCTGCCTAAGGCTGTGTTGGTCCCCCTTTTGCTGCCAAAACAACCCCAACCTGACCCCTGAAGGTGTGCTGTGGTATCTGACACCATCTGGCAAAGCTCGTCTGTTGGATGAGACCACCAGGACCAGTCTCCCCACCTGCATCAATGATCCTTGTCCTCTCATGACCTTGTCTCTGGTTCACCACTGGTCCTTCCTTGGACCACTTTTGATAGATCCTCACCACTGCAGACCAGGAACACTCGTTCCCATTTTCCTTGGTTCTAACATCAGCTTTGAGGAGAAAATGTTCATTTGTTGCCTTATATGTCCAAGGTGCCATGATGAAGAGATAATAATTGTTATTCACTTCACCCGTCAGTGGTCATAACATTATGCCTGATCAGTGTAATTTGGTATTGGTCATTAGATATAGGTGAGAGAGCTGTGGGGTCGTGCAGTTGCTCACGGTCTGCGATGGCCTTTTTCTCTGGGAGGTTGTAGATGACAGCTTTGCCGGCAGCCTCTGGACTTGTTCTCGGGTATCCGTGCTCCCGGAGCTGCTCCTCCGTCATCAGGTACGTGCTGAGCTTCCTGTACAGTGTGGCTCCTGCAGTGAGACAAAGCCACAAGCTGAATACACCTTCTCTTTGTACAAAGAGGTGTTAAAACGTGAAGGAACCCATAGTGGTGACGTCTGTTAAACAGAAAAAGTACTCAAGCATGGGGAGAGACATAAAAGAAACCTTCATCACAATCTGCTTAATGTTGTGAGCATCGAACATTTGTTATGGACATGTTTACAAAAACCATCAAATCGTGCAGCTGTTCCTGCCCTGCAGCATGACACACTAGTGCTATACATTGACAAAAATAAGCAACTACAACAATAATTACTCTAACTTTTTCTTTCATCTACTATAAATATTCTGTTGATTAATCACTGATTTGGTGCTTCAGCGATTAATCAATTATCTCTCAACTATAAATTAATCAGCAAATATTTTAATGAAAGATTAGCGCTTCAGCAAAAGTTTGTCTGAATTCTCTGATTCCAGCATTTTAAATATGAATATTTTATTGTTTCTTTTACTCTTCCATGACAGTAAACTGAATATGTTTTGAATTGTGGACATCACCTTGGGTTTTGGGAAACACAATCTGACATTTTATAGACAAGCAACTACATAATGGATTTATCACACAATGACAATAAACCCTAGACTGGTTTATTTTAGTTGTCAAAATATTGACATTTGAAGTGAAAGTACTGTTTGATTATTGTTGACCATTAATCAGTTCTCTTGAATAAAACAACCAAATAATAGAATATGCTGATTAATGCTGACCAATCAACTAATCGTTTCGGGTTTAATTCTTGATGAACAGTGATATTAAACAGTGATATTAAGGACTGTCGAAATTAGCGCATTAACGTGATTAATCTGCATTAACTTGCGTGACAGTAACTCTACTACTACAAACTGCCTGAAATGTGTTGCCAAATAAATGCAGGCAGGTCTTGAAGCAGAACGTCATTCAAAAAAAATCAAGGAAACTAACAACACAATGTAACTAATGATTAAACATGCTGATAAAATAAGGTTACCCATCTTTTTTCAATGTGTCCAACATAGCAAATAAATAATCCACCAAAGAGCATTGTTAAAATATTCATTTGTCATGTGAAATGGATGAAAAGGAAAAGCGAAGGAGACGTTCTTTTCTTAAACACAGTGCTTATTAGAGCTAATGTGGGGTCTAGCTAATAGCCGTAATATATATATTCACCGTAAAAGAGTCTTTCTGATTTTAGCTAATAGCCCTAATCTATACAGTATACACACACACACACACACACACACATTATTATTTTCATTTGAAAAATGACAGCGTTGCAAACATATTCCCTCAGGTCATGGAGTTTGCTGTAAACAGGACCTGAAGGATGTCACATGGTTATTTGAACAGTTTCACTGTTACTGTAAAACACATGACTATCTACTGCGATACTTTCAATTTATTTCTTTTTGGACTTATATACTGAGGGATTATCTGCATTTTTATGTTGCCAGGGAATGCAGAATGAGAGAAAATTTGAAATGACATTTGAACATGCTGAATAAATATGCTCATAGCAATTCTAGAGAAAGAGAACTGAAAACATTATTCCCTATTCTCATAAAACATACCAGCCAGTTTCTCCTCCTGCTGTTTACCCATCCTGTTGACAGTGAAGCTGGTCGTAGCGGCAAGACGACCTCCTAGAACTTCTTCGTGGGACTGAGCCTTCCTGTTAGCAGCTAACCCAGACTCCTCTGCAGAGAAACACAAACAAAGTGCTTGAAAAGTATATAATAACTATCACAATATACTACACAGTATATTTCCTACATTTGAAGCAATCCTGTAATTTTTGTATTGTATGTAAAAGAAAATCTGTATGTGCACATGCTGAGTAACAGTGAATACTACATGTCATGCTGCACAGGGACTGAGGTGGCGTACTGGTGACAGGCGACGGAGAGGAACTACTCTTGCTGCGGAGCTTCTTCAGAGTGTTGACAGCTACGTTGAGGTAGATGTTCTTACTGCTACTGCGCTCATACACCAGCCTTTCCTCATCAAGGGCCTGAAACAGTTAAAACCACAACTTACCGAATCTCCATCTGCATTCAAGACAGGGTGTGATCAGAGCCTGCAGCGTTCTCTGTATATTTTCAAAACTATATAGGTTAGGCTTGGTGTTAGATAAAATGTCTAACTCTGGGTGAACTGGTTGTTAAACATACCATCTGGAAGGCAATGTCATTTGATGGGCAAAATTTGACACATTCATCTATGAAGGTGTTGAGGTAGCGCTGGCGGATGTTATTGGGAACTTTGGCCCCAAACTCAGTGGGGATGACTGGACGCTTCATTGTCTTACTCTGTAAAAGTCAGAATAGAAAGAGGACATTGAGTAAATGAAATGAAAAATGGTAAATTCTCAAGGTTCTGTGGGGAAAAAGTGTGCAGACACAAAAAAACATAGAAGATATTGAGGAAAAACAAGCAGCATTAGTTTTTGCGGCCTGTGGATACCTTCATGGTGGGTGTGTGTGCCACCCTCTTTTGCGTGGCAGTGGACATGGTCTTAGACAAGATGCCAGCTGTGGTTTGGGCCTTGACAGTTGGATGGTTCTGGCTGAGGGATAACACTCCCACAGCTGGTTTAGGACCTGGTCAGACACGCGCGCGCACACACACACTTTGTGACTACTAGCTCCATTAAGAGATAATCAGGGGAAAGTAAAAATACATAAAAGCTAAATCCAGTCACAATATAGAATAGAGGAGGCGCTCATACTTGTTTTGGTGGATGCTGTCTGTGGGTTGGGTCGGTGTGCTATTCTCTTCTTCTCTCCAGAAGAGCCAGGGTTGGAGCTCAGTGAGGCAGCTTTGACTGAAGCAGAAATCTCAGCAGCTTGCTGCTGCGCCATCTGCATTCGCTGGTAGCAGACCTCCTGGGCTGAGAGCCTCTTGTACGGCCGAACCACAGTCGTAGGAGGTGTGTCAGACTGATTACAACAGAAGCACAGTTTATTCCACAGTCGCCACTTTGTTCTTAATTCAGAAAGTAAAATGAAATGAAATGGATGCATGGATTGGGTCACATTATTCTTGGCCTCCAGCACTAGAGTAGACTGCAAAAGTGGTTTGTTTTATTGTAATGTAATGCTACATAAGCATCCTCTGATAATGATAATGTGAATTCACAACTGCACATCACATAATACAAAATGATATAGTGATACAAAACAGCACACTATATGTTGAAACATGTGTTTCATTTATTGTATTAACAGTCTATCTTTAGTTAAACTGGTTTTATATGTGTGTGTGTGTGTGTGTGTGTGGCCTTGTCAACAAGACACACTAGATACATTGCACCTCAGTAAAGCTTTTATCTGTCCATCTGCACTATATTGTCACTATATGTTTTACCACACATCCAAGGTTTTTGCACTCATTATTTGGTTTTAGTTGTCACTGTTCCTATATTTAAAATGTTTATATATCAAGCACCAAAATACCAAATTAAATAAATTAAATGTGCAAACTTATCTGGCAATTCGTCAAAACCATTCTTAAATAACAGGATCAGACTGCCAAATATCCCAGCTGATTGTTTAGCAAACAGATGACTGCTTACTGTCAGATCAGATATTCTATCAATTATATTTATTTAACTGTCAATTTAAATAAGACATCATGTATGAGTGGAAATCCCCAACACTGCTCCCGCTGACACCGATATTTGCTTCCTTGTTTGTTTGACTGTAACTTTGTAGGCTTCCAAAAGTACCACCAGTACTGAAGTGTGATTAACAAAAACAAGGCCAAAACAGGTTTTGGTGTATTTTGGTAACTAGTTAGTTTCCTGGTTGCTCTTTCTACCTCTGGCTCCTATGTCTAGGAAATGATTATGTTTGACTGTGAAGTGATTATGACAGAAATGCTTTTAGAGCATTCTCCATGTCATAATATGCATTTGATGCGCTACTGAATTGTCACATTGTAGAACGGAGAAAGACAAGATGATGCTAAGGTGACAAACTTACACTTACTTTTACACCTTTGGCAACAAAATGAGAAACTCTCTTCTTTTGCCCTGGGAAGAGAGTGGTTAAAGTGCTGTCTGAGCTTTTCTCCTCCTCTGAATCCCTGGAGTGCTGAAAGAACACAACAGACACATATTTATGTTCATTAACGTGCACTGTGATTCAATAAAGACTAATAAAAAAAAAGGAGCATATGATAAAGTGACAAGAAAAGAAAAGAAAAATACCTGTTTAGCTTGTCTTCCTTTGTCTTCTGTCTTCACATCCTGGGATTCATTGAAGATCCTCAAACACTCCTCCATTGGATCTGAGTCAAAGTCCAGATCATCCTGGAAACTGGAGAGGTCGACTGCAACGTTGTCGACCTCGACGTTACCAGGCCAGCTGCCGTCATCACCGTGGTCGCGCTCGTCATCAGAGGAAGACGGGGTCAGCTCTGCCGCTTTCCTCTTGTTCAGACACCCCCTCTTTAATGCATCAGCAGACTTTCTCACAAGCACTTCTTCAGGTTCTTCGTCACTGTCATCATCATCCACCATTATTGGTTCAACCTCCTCTGGGCTCTCATCTCCAAATAGATCAGCGTGGCTAAGACTCAGGCGCCGCCGTTTGTCCTCAAGTCTTTTCCCATTTGGTGAGCTGTTTTGCTTCACCCTGTCTTTACTGTTTGCAGTGCTCCCTTTAATGTTTCTACTACTGCTTCCACCACTAGAACTGCTTTTACTCATTTTCTTTGCATCCTTTTCTCTTTTACTGCTATCAAGTTTACCATTTTTGTGCTGACGGTCCTTATACTTGCTTTGTTCCTTTTCTTTCTCTGTTAACTTGGGTTTCTTGCTTTCCCTCGCACTGTTTTCTGTATCTTTAGCTCGTTTGCCTGAGTCAGTTTTTACTTTTTCCACAGCTTTGATCTTACCATCACTACTCTTTTCGTTTCTTGCTTGTCTCTGAATTTTATCATGCGCCTTAACCTTAACCGTATTATTACTATCGTCTCTTTTATCATGACTCTTGTTCTCCTTCTTTGCAGAGTCCTGATTTGAGTTCTTTATTGACCCTTTGTCTTTACTGCTGCTGCTACTACTACTACTCTTACTAACGGTCATTTTGTTTGC
Organism: Synanceia verrucosa; assembly: GCA_029721515.1. NCBI lineage: Eukaryota > Metazoa > Chordata > Actinopteri > Perciformes > Synanceiidae > Synanceia > Synanceia verrucosa. The sequence goes on from CM056558.1 coordinate 15,882,273, forward strand.
TACCTTTTCGAGACTTTGTACTTTCCCAGATTTACCACTTTTCTCGTGACTTGTTCGACTAGTCACTTTTTTTTCTGTACTGTCCTTTTGCTTAATTTCTTGGATGTCCAAGTTCCCTGCTAATTCCTTTTTATTCCTCTGTGTCAATGCATTTGGCATACTTTCAGTTCTTTCATTTTTCTCCTTCACCACAGCATCCCATAGTGACCCTGCGTTGCCTTTTCTCTGCTGGAGATTGCTAAGTGAGGTGGGTCGGTACTCTGTTCCAGAGCTCTCCCCATCAGAGTCTGAGAAAGTGTATTTTGTTGAGTCTACTCTCTGTTGCCAGGGTTTTTTCACAGTATACTCCTCATCTGATATATCTGATAGTTTGTGGGTCTTTCTCTGCTCCGTCTTAATGACTTGTGTGCCCCGTTCCCTCTTATTTTTCACTGTGATTCCTGCCGTATAGTTGGACAGCGGGTCGTATTCCATATCTGTAGATGGTTTTGAATTGTCCACACTGTATTTACACTGAGAGGTGGATGTGCTGTTTGAGTATTTTGGACTGGGGGGAGGAGAGGGGAGTTGGTGTGTGTGTGTCCGAGGCGGAGGCTTTTTCAACGAAGTAGGAACGTATTCCATGGAGTTACTGTTATTCCCCTGGTTGTCTGAATCCAAGGTATACTTGCTGCAGCCAGGGGTAGGATTATAATCTCCGGATGTCATGTGATAGCTCCCAGGGTCATAAGCCATGTGTGAAGGTAGGGCTTTACTTTTAACTGCATCTGACGAGGACAACTTTGTACTCTCACTGGGATCGTACGGTTCATCTCCAATCCGAGAGAGCTTCCTCTTCTCCCTCTCCACCTCGCCACGGACCTCCTCAATGGCCTTGTTGACCAGCTCCAGAGCACCGCTGAGGTCTCCTGAGGCAGCCAGCTTTCCATTCTGCTGCTCCTGGGGCCTCACAACTTCAGGATTGAAGGGATCATAACCTTGTTCTGCAGGGATGCAAGACAAACAGTCTTAATAAAACTGACCAACTACACAATAAAATGGTCCACTTTCTAGCTTTTTGGTAGTCTTCAACCATTCTGATCTGTCCTCATATTCACTTTATTAAGCACATCACAACAGTTTGGTGCTAGAATTATAAAGTTTGGTGGTTGAGTCTTGAGTTACAGTCATTCAGTGGCAGAGGGCCACTCCACTCTTCTTTTATTCCTGGAGCATAATACTGCATGGCCTCATTCTTGCAAATGTTTCCCTATACAGATTTTTACTTTGAGAAAATTGACTACGAAAGTTTAAGAATTGGTACGGACAGCTGGACTCATGAGTTTGTGTTGGGTCAAGACATCCCTACTTAACACCACATCTGATGGTCTGAGTATATGTAACTAGTTACATATATAATGCAGTTGTCCTTGCATGTGGACAAGACAAACTTTGACACTCAATTGTATAAAACATACACAACAAAATGCAACAATAACAAGCTCAGATGGCCCATCTGGACCACGGCTGGCTCTTATAGAGAGGATTCATTTGAGATGTGAACATGATGAGATGTTGACTCACACCCTTGCTACATGTGACACAGCACAGGTACAGGACACTTTACAGATTTATTTTTCCAATTGGAAGTTCTTTACATTATTTTACTCAGGACGCATTTAGTAAATACTTAGCATTTATGTTGGCATATACATTATCTATCAGCTTATTACCTTTTGTATGAACGGCAAATGCCTATAAACTGTAGTATCGTGTTTTTTTTCTCACTGTAGCTGTACACTTTCTCGTCTGAGCTTAGTAAATCTTGTACTTCCAATTCAGACTTTAGCTTAAAACAAACAAGGGCTATGATTTGTAGGACAAAGAAAGCTGTCATCGGCACAGAAATTCACATTAACACTGTGGTCCTATGAGCACACACGTCCTCGCTGTCGACTCTGTGACCTAAGACAAGTAGTCAAGTCAATTTTGGATGTAATGAAATAATACTCTGCACCTTTGTGTGCCGAGTGGAGGTCTCTTTGCTTTGTAACATCTGCTGGCGCTCCGTAGGAAGCCCGTCGCTGTTGGCTGTGCCTGAAGTGACAGTACGGTCTGTTACACCCATTTCTGCTTGCTTTGCCCTCGCTGTATTCCGCGTAAAACGGGCAGTCAATGCCTCGGAAGAAGCCGGTGGATCTTAACATTATCTCCCGCTGTTCCTCTCATTACCGCACGAACGTGCCCCACTGTTTTCTGACTAGTTTTCGTCGTGCTGCCGGAGCTTGAAGAAGAGACGGAACAATAACAACGTCCCTACGACGCCATGTTGGATTGGTCGGGGAGATGAAGTCTCGCGTGAATTCAAACGTGTCGCGCTTCTTGACGTCACAGCAAGAAATCTTTTATGGGGGGGGCTTAATTTCATTAATTAATAAATTTAACAGTGTGGTAATTTCTACTTAAATATTTGCGCTTAGAGCGTGATGGGAATTTATCAGTTAATATTTTTATTTATTGTCCGCTTTATTCAGCTCGTGCTGGACAGCTGCCGCCTCGCGTTAATTAGTATCAATGCCAGTAAAAGTAGCTGCATAGGCATTGCTTTGTGAAAATGGTTTCAAACTCAAGGCGGCTAGCTTTGCGCAGTGAGAGAGACAGGTTTTTCAACATTTTATTTCACAGGAACCAGTGGGAGGATGGCTGTTGTCATGTTGAAAGCCTCAAGTCACAAAGATGAAGATTTGAGCAATTTACTTTAAAATGTCACATTATGAAAATCAGGAGACGATAGTCCAATAACACTGCTTCCTGCTCACCCAATAGAACCTCTTTAACCTTCTGGATTTTTTTTTTTTTTTTTAAATTTTGGACCACAACACATACATCTAGTTTTCACCTGCAGTCCTTGATTGTGACGTTTTAATCCCAAGGATCTAATAGAAAACACAAGAGAAGCCATGCAAAGCAACACGAGGCAACAAGACATTAGCACAGTAATAGATCTAGTAGTTGCACTAGTGTAAGACGTAAGATTACATCCTGGAGGAACATATTTAAAAAAAAAAAAAAACACACACACAGAAAACAAAGAAAAAAAATAGCAAAACTACTTCTGATTCAACCATGAAATTGATTACATTTGCAAATAAGACAAGTTACAAAATGTCAAACAACTCCTATTTCCTTTACATTCTTAAAGGAATAGTTGCATCTGCCTGAGCACGTTAAAACTGAGACATTTTCACATGTGAACAACTACAAAACCCAAACTGTAGTGTCATATTATATCCACTATAGCATTGTTATGATAAATGCTTCAGCGCCAAACCAGAAAGCCTTTAAACAAATGTATATATTTACTGTCAGTTATGTTGGTGAAGACAAAAGGTGAAAAAATTGTTTGTAACCAAAGACTTAACTTTTTGGCTCGGCCTTCCCTGACAGGTAGCTTAAAAAAATTAAAAAAAACAAAAACCAAAAATCAAACCAAAAAAAAGCAATAAAATTTATTTAACAATTTTCTAACATGCTCCACATTACCTACCTGCAGCTCAATCCTCAATCCTGGACCTAAGCCATGCTCAAGCTTTTTGTGCTCCCCAGACAGACCATGTGATCCAATTAGACCCAGACCTGATCATCATGACTCTCAGGTGTGCTGGGCAGGTAATTGATGACTTAATGATTGATGCTTCTTTAGTTTTTAGCCTTAGTTTGTGTTTGAATGGAGACCGTTTTACGTGAAGAATGTGTCATGTCAAATATCATATAAACTTTTGCAATCATAAACCTGTGATGCATATTTTTTCCTCTGCTTATGTCACTGCTATTATCACAGTATTACGCTTTTAGTTGTGTAAAGCTTTACTTCACCCTACCTGTTTGTACATTGGTTCGGTTCCTTTTCTACAATACCATCAATACATTTTGATATCACAGTTGACTGGATGAGAAATGAAAGGTCAACTGATGAGAGTAGCCAAGTATAAAAACACATCTTCAGAGAGTTTAGAAAGTATAAACTGTATTTAAAAGCTCTAATACACCTGCACATTTAGCTGGATGTTTTACATCTCAAATGTAAAAGCTTTGGAGCAAACAATACAAAAACAGAAAACACATTAATTAAAACACTGTTCATTTAGTTAAAACTATTGTCACTTGGTAGGAAAAGCCCAGCTGTAAATTATACTATCAGTGACACTTTGAATTCAGCACACCTGAATATAAGGAATCCATCATTAGTGGCACCTGTTCTTTAAGTCCTATATGGTACATCTTTGCAGGGTGGACACAGGTGTATTTAATAATATTAATAATAACAGCCCTGTTCTATTTAAGGGGGGCAGGGCTGTCCTTGCAGGCTTTCTAGAGTGGTTGTAACACTAATAATTCATTTTATCAAAATGGTTTCTTTGGAAGTGATGGCCTCATGCAGGCATGTTAACAATCTAAAGTGAAGTTTCTGTTGTACAATGTATAACTACAACTTCTGTACATGAATACTTCAGGCAGGCACGAATTGAAGTGTTGTTCTTGTGAAAAGATTCAATGGAAAGCCAGGTAACTGCACTGATTACTTCATTCTGTTATTGTCATTTATGAATTGAGATGCAAATCATATATTGAGGTATTACAATATAAAATAACTTAACCAGGGAAGTTTACAGGAAGGCATCAAACCTTAGGCACTCACACTGAACCCTCCATGTTTAAAGCTATCAAGCAAAGTGTCTGCCTAGACAGAGAAGCAGCTGCTGAACTCTCAACTGTTCCTGAAATTCATTTGGTCAAATTTAGCATCTGCTAGAAAAAGCATCAGACTTTTTTTTTTTTTTTTTTTTTTTTTAAATGATAGGTGTTGTGATAGTAAATATAATTTTCCTTCTGAAATGTGCTCATTGCAATTTATTATTGTGGACACTTATAATTTAACAAAGTTGCAAAAAGGAAATTTGCAAACTTAATACCAAACTTAAAACATCCACATCACACTCCTTTTACATACTGGTTGATGTAATCAGAAAAAACATTCCCTTCTGGTTAAGGATGTCATGTACTGCATCCTCATAAAAGAATTTATTATCACTGAGTCATGTTTAGTTTGATCTCAAAGTGTGACATGTCTGTGTGAATTCTCCACTGGAGGGAGACAAACACCTGTGATGGTTCCCTCCATCACATGTTCCCTGGAGTTTGGACAGAAAACATTGCTGTTGCATCATTTAATTTCCTCCTCATGACGTTTGCAGTGTTGAAATACAAGTTACGCAATATAGACGAATGTATTGGTGTGTCCTTTGCTTTTTCTATTGGATTTCTGCAGAGAATGTAGGAAATTGAAATTGAAAGGGAAGAATGGAGGGATATTGACACCACCTAAAATATAAATATGGTCTCTAGTAAATGAATACACTGAGAGCAGAGTTGAAACTATTCATTATTTCCTGACGATTTTACAACCCTTACTTCATATAATTTTAAAATGAACATTTTTGTTTTTGATTTCCATGGTCACATAAAACAAGATCACAATTTTTCAAATTATGATTTACCAGTTCATCTTCTGATGGAGTGTCAATATAAAGAGTTTAGTACTGGACAGTAGGCTGTGTCAGGCTCTTCAGTGTCCTCTTTGCTCATTCACATTAACAACAACAGACCAAAACAGAGCTTGTGTTTATCTACTTGAAGGATCGGCAGTGTTCCTTCACAGACGTTACTGTAGCTCACGGCAGATTTCAACCACAGGAAGGCGAATTGTGACTTGCAGCAGTGTCGTAACAACAACAGTGGCATTTAGTTAATTCAGCAGAAGTCATTTTGTATTTCCAGGAGGTGGTTTCCATAAGGAGGCACACAGGAGCTGCAGCTCTTGCAGCAGGTTGCATCAGTCTTGTCAGATCAGGCCTGTGCAGCTGTGAATAGCGCCACCCCACCCCCCTCAACGTGACTAATAAGGTGAAACCAGTCACATTTCAGTGTGTGCGAGGAGACATCTGAGCTCATATTTACCAACAGCCAAGGGCATAATGTGACATAGTCCGCTCAGATATCAGGGAGTGTTACTGATTAGAAGATTTACAGCAGCGAATCAGATGAAACTTGGCCAGAAGATAAGCCTGCTAGTTAATATGAAACTAGTGATAGAGGAGAGAGCTCAGGGAGAGTTGTTTTCACTTCAGCCCTTTAAGCCCAATACAGACTGATAATAATTAAAAAAAATAAGACAAATGAGTGTAGATCAAAGTATTTTATTGCATTTTTTTTAGAAAAACAATAGAAAATTCTGTGGCAACTGCCATAAATGTTGCCTTGAGTGAACTGCAATCATTCACATGGTACAGTAAAGTGCTTATTTTATTTTTTTTTTTTATCATTATTTTAAAGGATGTATTTATTTTTAATTTCTTCCAATGAACACGATGGGGTTGGGGTAATTCAGATGGTGTTAAAATCAAGTGTCGACTCTCAAAAAAAAAAGAAAAAAAGGACTGAATCAACATAGACAGAATAACCCCACACCATGTCCATGAAATTAACCATTTGTAAAACATTTGATTAATGTTGCTGGATTATAAATACTTTTGCCTGTGGGCTACATTCAAATTGTGGGGAGGTTGATGCTGGAACTGTCCATTTGAATGAATGACTGGATTTTAACACTTCAAAATGACATACAATATATATAAAAATTGCGAGGCTTAAGGATATGATTTTGTCCCGTTGTCCTCTCCCAATAAAAGGCAGTCCAAAAAACTACTGCCATTTGTTGAAAGTAGAAATGGTCATGACCAAGGAAACTCATTATACCATTTGGGATATTAGAGTATGGTCAAAATCTGTGCGTTTGAGTATTCAACCCTATTAAAAAGTAGGGACCAACTCGTTTGATGCTTAAAAGGGACTAAAAGGCAGAATACTGAACTGTATAGGTATTTTCAAAAATCCCAAGATTGCCTTGATCATTAGCTTAATGCTTTGAGATTACCGATAGCAAAGTAGTTTCCCAAACGGAGAAGAAACAGCTGCATACACAAATTCAAGTAAGTCTTATTATAAGACATAAAACCCCATAATGATGCGTCTGTAGAAAGGTATTTTTGAACTATTACAGTGTCCTATTATCAGCATAATGACACCAAGAGAGCCATTTCCAGAGTACCGTCGCTGCAGTGCTGGCAACAGGACATGGACAATCAGAAGTCCCCACTTCTCACTGCCAGGTGATCATGTTCAATGTCATGACTTGAACCCTCTTTGGTGAAATGGCTACAGTGTTGTGAGACTTCATCACCAGTCCATTACCTGTCAGTTTTAGAATGAATTTTAACTTAATTTGAATATAAAAAAAAAAAAAAAAAAGATTATTGCCAACTCTTACACATAAAAAAATAAAACTTAAAAACTCACCTGCACTGGGCATAACGCTCCAGATCAATTAAACAAACTCTTTCCATCTCACCACATACTCTGAACTTTTAAAAACACGAAACAAGGAAAACATCCGGTGTTTCACCTGAACTGAACAGCACCTGCACGAAATTATATAGAAAATAAAAGCTTATCAACAGCCATACAAAAAGGAAGGAAATAAAAAGAAATCAGTGTGGCACAATGACATGGAGTTTTCAAACATGAAAAATAAAGTAAACTTAATACAGCTACACGTCCGTGGAAGACTTTTTTTTTTGTTGTTGTTTTTTTCCTTTTTTGGAATGTTTTTCCTTTTTTAATTTTTTTTTGGGAAAAAAAAAATCTTTGTCTCTTATTTTGTAATGAGCATTTGTAATGTCTTGTTTTTGTTTTTTGAGACACTACTTTCAAAATAAAGACCCTTTAGAGGTGAAAAAATATGGTCCAAATAAATCCATCCAAAAATGACACTCGGGTCACATTGGTCAAAATGTGCTTTTCAAACCCCCGAAAGGAGTTCTAACCTTTACTGCCAAAATATTCAAGGTTAAATCTAAATGCATTAATTAATTTGTTGGAACAAAGGAACAATTATTACCAAAAAAAAAAAAAGTTCTGGTTGTAGCAAAGAGACATCATCAATTCTTTACAAAGAGCACAACACTGACCCAGTTTCACTTGCCTAACCCCCAGTTTGTACCAACATATCAGATACACTTCAGAGCTTTAGCTCAAAAGTCTCATTTTAGGGAGGCCATGCATCATAACGCAGGTAAAATTTTAATTCAATACTATTGAACTTGCCTGATGGTCACACTGAAACGTGGCTACTGATAATTTGGCATATCATGTTAATGTTCTCAACTATTAATCTGTACAACAGTGAGTCATGGCTGGCTGGGTGCAGACAATCATTCTTTGCTCTAGGAGCATTAAGTGCATGGCCACCAAACTAGATGAGTGTGTGTGTGTGTTTTATCTCAGACATTTACAGAAGCTTCTCAGTGTTGAGGAATTTATATTAAATGGAGACAAAAAAAAAAGAAAAAAAAAAAAAAACCCTGTGAAGTCCCCAGCCATATTAACGGGCCGCACCAGGCACAGACAGCATTGGCTTACAGCCCTTCCAACTCCTTATACTGAATCCCTACTACACAAGGAACAGCCTTCATCTTGGCATATTGCATAAGCTTGTAGGTATCTGCAGATGGGCCATTCATGCATATACATACAGGCAAAGAGAACATTCCAGATAACTTATTCACAGTGGATCCAGTTGTAACGTGGGAGCAGCACAACAGTTTGTCCTTTGGTGTCTGAGCTTAGTTTCCAAGATAAATGTTCCACTTTCTCCTGAACTGAGTTATATGAAGAAAAAACAAAAAATAAAAAAAACAAAAAAAACAAAAAAAAATATATATATAACTTAGAAAATACTTCTCTCCTGAATCATAAACTGGCCCACCTCTCTAACCTTGACATGCACATATATGTATATGCGTGTGTGTTTGCTATAGGCAGGCCCTGGGCTGATGTGCTTCAGAAGTGCTGCAGAAGGGCAGAAGGCATTTAGGGGAGGGGCTGCAAGCAGCATCTCCCTTTAACAGCGAGGCAAGAAAGCCTGAATGGCAGAGAAACCAAGGCCAGCTAGAGTCAGAGAGGGGGGCCAGAATTGGGGCAAAAGAGTCTCAGGATACTTTTAGATCCGGGCTTGAATCTTAACGGAAGGTCAGAGGTCACGGTTGAGTTCAGTTCAGGCACAGTCTCCCACAATTACAAGAGGGGCCAAGAGTTGACGAAGCTCTGCGGCAGAGACGGGCCCTCCCTTGAGCTGGCTGTTCTGCTGCCTGCGTCTGGCCAGCTTGGAGTTGGAAGGAGGAGAGAGGCGCACAGAAGAGCCAGTAGCGGTAACAACAAACGGGACTTCCTGCTGCTGCTGGTCTTCCATGCCATCCTGTTCAGCCAGCTGCCGGTTCACAGCCATGGCTTTGTCAGCAAAGAACGTCAGATCCCTGGCATTGCTGGTTCTAATGGACAAGACCAAACACGAAAACAGTCAATGTTAAATATCAAATATTTTAGGCTAATTGTCCAAAGGAATACAGTCTGCTATAACATAAACTGTTTTCTTCTCACCTTTGATGCAGGATGGATGTTGGTAAAGTGTCAGATGCACCCTGAATAAATAAAAAAGAGGAGTTAAAAAATTCATACTTACTAACTAACCGTAAACATAAACAATGTCTGTCAGACATGCAGAAGAGGCTTGAGGATTTCAGACTTACCCCTTGCACCCAGGGGTGCTGCAGGACCTGGCTGGCACTCAGGCGGTTTTTGGCGTCCCGAACCAGAAGTTTGGATATTAGATCTTTGGCACTTGAGGAGATGTGAGCCCAGTCTTTCTCTGGAAACTCATATTTTCCTTCCTGGATACTCTCAAACAAAGTGTTCTGTAAATGGACATAAACACATACCATCAGTTACTAGATGGAGAATAATGCAATGTTTAAGCTTCATTAATGTCCTGTACAAGATATAAGAACACTGGAGAACTAAATTAATGTGTCAAATTCTTACCTGGCAGGTGTGGCAGGGTTCCCCTAATTCCCAGCCACAGTCACCACCACAGCGACCTACGAAAGGTGGGTAGCCACTCAGCATGATGTAGAGGATCACCCCGAGGCTCCACAGGTCACAGCGCTTATCGTAAATTGTGGCCTCCTCACTGAAGGCCTCAACCACCTCAGGTGCCATGTACTCTGCTGAGCCACACTGTAACAAAAATAAATCAGAAGTTTGTTAGCCCCTGATATGATAACAAACAGAAAGCAGCAATTATAGCAGCAAAAGAGCTGATAGGAACACAAGCCTCTGTGTGTTGGCAGTGATCCACATTCCTTCATTCAGCTGATACCTTGTGCTGTCAAAGCTAGGGGCTTACATTTACACTTAAGGGCTGTACGTTGGGAGGGAGCAGCCTATGTGACTATCACATGCTTATGTACAATGAGGGGTTCATTCATTTAACATGTGATATACAGCTTTCCTTGATGTGTTAAGGACACCTATCACTGTGTACAATTACATAAACAGGGTAGCAAAAGGAAGGGCTATGCTACAATGAAGAAGGTTAGTGTGCATAAGCCGCAGCAGTGACTCAGTGCTGTGACCAACCAGCTGCACACAAGACAGGCAGAAAGGGCTGAGGGGTTGGTTCAGCTCTGACGGTACCTTGTTATGTAGCTTAGAAAGAAATTAGGCCAAACACTGAGCAGGGAAAAGAGGATTTGTTGTCCCGCAGAGCCAGAGACTGGGCTGAGCCCTCTGCAGTTACGTAATTTTAACACCAAATGCTGTTTTAGGAATTGAAAAGAGGAGCAGGTCGCTAGTTCAGCAGGACACTTCATTCTTGCCACATTCTATCAACTTTAACAAAAACTTCCAAAATTGGATTCTTTGATATTTCTAGATTTTGCCCTAAATACAGACAAAAGCATAAACCTGATATGAGAATTAACCTGATTAGTAGTTTTCATAACAGTAGCCCAACAAGCAAGACATCATATAGTCGTTTAGTTATATATTAGTTCTAGTATTTGTCCTAACTGAGGTCTGCGTCCTGGCAAAGCCCTCCAGCCTTTATCCTTCTATATGTGGGCAACTGTGTTTACATTGAGAAGATAGCTATTGTGTGTAACGACCATATCCCAGCTGTCCGCCACCTCGCTGCACCCTTATGTAATGAAATTTGCTGCACAGGAATCTCATCTCAGACAAAGCCGCTTCTGTTGGAGAGAAACCCCCCAACCCCCACGTCTCCATCAACATGTCTGGGGTGACCGCCTGATAGACAAGCCCCCAGGATTCAGGCCAAATGCAACAGCTGCAGAAATAAATGACACGGTCACAAAAGGATATTTTTGCCTACCAAGGTGCCCGAAAAACTGAAAGGCAACGGTGTATCAAAAAACTGATATCAAGGCTAATCTGGTTTCAAAGCCACTGAAATACTCCAATCAGAGACAAGTCATCAACTAGTGATAGAAGCTCAAGGAGAGGCAGTGAAATAACAGTACATCTAACATTTATTCTTCCTGTGCTGCTGCAAACACATGAACTCAGTCACATCCTCCTTCCAGTAAGCTGCAGATAGCTGCTAATCAGCTGCTGTTACCACAGGATTTGTTGGTATGCAACCTGGGACTTTCCTGAACCCATGTGACCAGTCAGGCCATACTGACACCACTGATGACAAACACCTCTGTAGAGGTTCACAGGAAGGAGACCGGTTCTGTCGTCATGTAGCTGTATCAGCGACAGTGACGACGACAAAGGCACTTTCTTTGTTTGTTTCTTTGATGTTTCTTTAACCGTCTGAGCTGCTTCTTTGTATTGTCTCTGTGTTGCAGCTAACCCAGTTCCTGCTTTGCACATGAGCATTGACATTTAAACAGTCAGATTTATTTCACGTCAAGCAGACAGCCACACACTTGTGCTGTGTTCTTTGAAAACTAAAATTAGCTATTTCCTAGAAAGAATCATCTGCTCTTCCCTATGTTTGTGTCCAACATTGACTAATTTTTAAAACAGCCCTTCGACTAAGTTGATTAAATATATGCAGCTGGATCAGGAACACGAGTGCTAATTGCTAAGGCATGTTCTATTGTGCAACAGCAACTGTAGGAATGTGGGTAAAGGAGGGGGGACAATAGTTAGATGAAAATCAGATAACACTGTTCCTGTGATCAGACCAAAGAAAACAAGCCAGAGCGCATGAGCAGACTGGGTATTTGTCCCTCCCAGCTACACTCCCCCTCCCACTGGTCTAGCCAATCACATCTCCGTTGCTAGGTATGGGGGGGAAAGTCTAACATTTCTAGAACAAACCTTATTCACAGCCTTTGTATAAAGAACATAAAGAAAGCGCAGACAGGCACAAGCACGGTTGGGGCCACTGGGCGGAGACTAAGCAGAAGGACAGGGTGGATGTTTTTCTCTCGTACCACAGAGAGAAAGGGGAAATGAGCAAGAGCTGGGTGCGTTTTGCTACTTTATATCACAGAGCACAGCCTTGTAAGAGTCACAATGTGCTCCCTGCAGCCATCAAGGCTATCACATTGTGTTCCCGTCCTTGAGCATCAATTTCTGTACAACACAACACCTCCCTCCCCACCCACTGGACCAAATGCACGTGATCTTCAGGCCCAACATCAAAATTCATGTAGACTAAACTTGAGAGGCTTCAGACACAAAAATCTTCCCTTCAAATAGTCTGGGGATGGGCCCTATCCATTAGTTCTGCTAAAGGAAGATGATGTTACCAGTGCTGAAAACCCCCCACCCAACCCTACATTCCTGTAGGCTACACTGCTATCCTTCACCTGTTCTGATCCATCTATCCACCCCCCCTCCAAACTAGAGGAGTTAGTGTTGACACACTGAAGGCTTGCCAGTTCAACTTTACCATTCCCCTTAGAGGTTGCAAGAGCAGAGGATTTGCACTGTGTTGTGACAACAGCAGGACAGTTGGACAATCATAACCCCCAAACTCACAGGCCTCAATATTTGCGACTGATAACAGGATGTGGACGTTAAACTATGGGGTATCTTTCTAAACCCTGATATACTGATACTTCCCCCTGATAAGCGGAGGGGAAAGCTGCCCAAGGAAGCAATCCATATGATTTCAGAGAAACTGCCCAACACTGAACTAATTTAACCTCAACACACATTTTCTTAGTCAGCTGACCTGCATCTAACACCACAGAGGATTGCCCAATAGGCAAACAGCCAGGTGGACTTGATAATGGTTTTGTTTTACAGCCTGATAACACCCACATATCCACGAGAAAGTCAGAAGCCACTATATAGGGAACTAGACATGGAGGCTGTATGACTGTACCAGTTATTATCAAGCACTTTGGGCACATCTCATCCATGAAGAATACTCTATTGTAATTAAAATACATTCCACTCTCTCAATAGCGATCTATACTTGTACATTGCTGGCAGGCTCTGCCCTTTGATAGCCCTGTCCCATTCGCATTTATAAATGCAGTCAAAACAGTTAAGCGAACAAGACGAGTCCAGCATGCAGGTGGACTTACAGGAGTGAGGAGTTCAGGAGTGGAGATGGGTGAGCTGTCACTGTTCAGCTTGATCCCACTGCCCAAGTCAAAGTCACAGATCTTGACTGGGGAAATCTGACAGAAGAGACAAAGTTCAGAATCATTAAAATTCACCAACATTTCTATCCTTAAAAAAAAAAAAAATCCATTATAGTGTACCTTATCACACATTGTTATCACATTAGTTGCCCTTTGAGTTAATGGGGGTTAAATTTATTTGTGGTAAACGCACCTTATCTGCACTCTTGCAGAGAATGTTTTCAGGTTTCAGGTCTCTATGTGCCATTCCTAAGAAAAAGATACAAAAGCAATCAATCAATCAATCAGTTTTTTGTGTTAGTAGCCATCTAGCCATTATACCAGAGTCAAGTAAAAAGTATTTTTATATTATTATATTAACAAGCAAGCAGTTTCCCCTCAAATTGTGTCCTGTTGCTAATGTCTCACAAGAAATCATATTCATGAGACCAGTTTCATGATCTGTCTAGCATTTGGGGTGATTGTGAGAGGTAATAACATTGCCTGCAATTTTGTACAAATGGTCTTACCCTTGTTATGCAGGAAGTCTAGAGCGCTGGCGATGTCCTGCACGACAACACTGGCTTCCTGTTCACTGAAGTGCCGTCTCTTGTGAATGTGTGCCAAGATTGAACCTAATATAGACAAACAGGAGACTATCAGCTCCATTTACAAATAAAAAGCTTATAAATTAAATGCTTTTCCACACACAGATACAAATGAATGGCTACAGATTAGAGACTGCATGTGCATTACAGGATTTTTTTTATTTACAAAAAATATACAAAAGGTCTGATGCAAACACCCTGCAGCAGCTGTAATTTACTAACCTCCTCTAAGCTTTTCAAACACCAGGTAGAATTTGTCTTCCTCTTCAAAGAACTCCACCAGCTCCAGGATGTTACTACAGTAAAGAAAAACACTGCATGAGCCAGCATCACCTGGTGAACATTGAAAACACTGTGTGGCAACTTCAGAGCGTCAGCAGAACAAGATTCAGTACAAACTGGATTAGTCAGTCTGAGGTACAATTTCCATGCATTTGTCAGGTGGCATTACTTTAGTTGGTCACAAGGAAAAAGATATTACCTGTGGCCCTGGCACTGATATAGCATCTCAACCTCACGGAAGACACGGCTGCGGCTGTGACCTGGTCGTTTTTCAATGATCTGGAAAAAAAAAAAAATAAAGTTCAGTCTCATTATTTAAAAATAACACACTGAACAAAGTATCTTCCACAGCAGTGGGATTGAGGACAATTCTGAAAAATGTTCAGCAGTGAGGGTTACACCCCCCATGGTTATGTTTACTGTGCAGCACTGATTATATATTCCATATACAGAGCCCTAACCCTGGTTTTCTTCCAGACCAGACCAGCATTTCCCTGCTTTCCATCCTTTATCCCACCCTGTGACACAGTTAAAGATAGTTTAACCTACTTTCAAGTGCTGCCTGCCAAAGCAGAGACATCTGAATGAGAATGTAACAAGTCACAGCATTGCTACATTTAGCTCTTCATGTGTGACCCATATTTAAATCTTAAGTGCTCTTAAGGAGCCATGTGTGTTCTTTGAAATATCCCATGGGCTTATCCAAAACTGTTTATGATAAACACAAAATGCTCGCTAAATATAGCTTTGCACAGCCAAGAACTAACCCACTGAGGGGCCACCAGCTGCACAACGCTCTGCCAAGAGAGACAGCGAGATAGACTGCTGACACCAAAGCAAAAAGCCTGAATTTTCCAGCCCTGGATGGTTATTGTCTGCTTGGGAGGCTGTGCATGTTTCTTTTCCTGGTAGCTGGATTACAGCTGCTATTGAAGCCCAGTGGGGCCAGAGTTGCAGTGTGTGTCTAGGTTTAATAGACAGACAAGAGGTCTGTGAGCAGTCCAAAGCCTCTGTGCAGTTCCAGTCTGAGTCAGCAGCACAAACAGGCCCCCCAATTGATGCACTGTCTCCCCATCACTACACAATCCTCCAACCCTGAAGAGGAGAGGGAAACAAAAAAAAAAATAGCTGGCTGATAAGTTGGTGGACAGTTAGAGATACTCAAGCTGGCCAAATCACAACAACCTGCTGCAAAATCAAGGCCCCCAATAAAAACCATTGGTGCTGAGGCTTTTGTTGCAATTGCAACACAAGCAGCACACACATGCAACTCACCCCTGTCTGGGGGGGAGGGGATAGACAGGACAGGACATCTGGCAGGAGCCCCCTCCGACTCCTAAATGACCTCCAATAACTGACGCCCGTCCTGCCTCCTCCCCCCCAAGTCCCAGGGGATCTACCAAACCATCCCAGGATAAACAACACATGCAGATCATGGTCTTACTGACAGTTTCTGCTCCAATTCCTCTCAAGCATTAATTGATTGGATATGGACACTTGCTCTATGGGGAACCAGCCTTGAAGGGTCAGAATCACAATTCAAACATTAAGAGATGAAACATCAGATAGCAATTTGTCAGAAATATAACTTTGTATTTATGTTCACAGTCCATTTGAGCGTTCCACATTCAAGCAAAGAAAAATGTTTCACAATGTTTTGCTCTTAAAAATTAGGAAATGAGCATTATATATAATAAGCAAAAAGGGAAGTCCTTAGAAGTTAAGACATACAAGTCCACACCCCACTTGGACAAGGAAAAAAATAAAAACTGTATTAAACGAGAAGGAGAACAAAGCAGTGTAAACACCCTGGGTCACAACCCTCATCCAGCGCCCCTCCTTCCTCTGTGTGGGTTTTGTTTTGGCACAGTTACTGGTACATTATGTTCTCACAACGAGCGTCCTCTGTAGGCAATAGGTGTAAAGAAAGGGGGTGGGTGTATCTCTTCCAGCTCTCTGATAGGCTGGCCATCGTAAAAACCATGAGGGGACGTGCCTAACAGCAGCTAGTGTTGCACACTCAGAGAAATAAAAAATAAATAAATAAAAAAGAGTGCAGCAGTAGCACAGAAGAGAGCCTGCAGACATCCAGTGTGGAGAGCTAAGAAATAAAGGGAGGAAAAAAAAAAGAGACGAGAACTTCCCTCAGCAATTTCTAAAGACCGACCACAGAAAAGAAAACACGGATACAATGACGCATATCCGCTGGCAGTTTTCTTGTATTTAACTCTCTAACCCCACAAAATGGCACAGGGCTCCTTCATGTGCAATGTGCATTTCATTACATAAGTACATCTGAAAGTAAACAAGGTAAACAACAAAGTAACCCACGCCTTTATATTGATCACTAGCCACGGGACCCCACACAGACAACAGGCAAGTGTTATGTTGCAACAATGGCATTCACAGACTGGTGAAGCAAAACTACTGGCTTGCAGGAATTAAGATGCCATGCATTATGCTAATATTTTCAAATACATTGTATATGTGTGAGAAGGTGTGCTTTCTTACTTTGACAGCATATTCCTTGTTGGTGATGAGGTTGAAGCATGTTTGCACCCTGGCATATGCACCCTCTCCTAGTACCTCTTCATGCAGTCTGTAGACATCTGTAACCCAGAATTTCACATGAGTAAAATCTTCATTATTCAATACTCAATTTTCATTTTTGAGGAGCATAATGCTTTTTTTTAATAATATAAACACTGTGACACTGGAAACAGAAGCCTTTACCCTCAAATCGTCCAGAGAAACTGTCAGTTGCCCGGCAACGCTTTTTCTTCTTGTTTCTCTTCTTGGCATCGGGGATGTCGATAGGCTGACTAGAGGGCATATCTGTCAAAATAGGGGTGATATTATATTTGAACAAGGAAACAACCCAAACAAATTCAAATAAAGCAATGACAGAAATTAAATTAAATTTAAGGGTAACCCAAGTTTAGAGTAAACATGTTATTCATCCCAAATTAGGGAGACCAGCCTAAATGAATGAAATCTTGAACTTGAATCATTACGGATAGCATTGACAGAAGTCACAGTTTTAAAAACACTTAAGTTAAGGCACTCACCATGTCTTGGGGAGGAATCAAAATTAAATGACGAATCAAGAAGATGGGATCCATTTTTGGTGAAGTCATCTGATTCAAAGGGATTTTGCCCCTAAAGAATAATAAAACAATATACTTATTAGGGTATGCAAGCTAATCAAGGAGACATTTAGTTGAGAGGATCAACTGTTAGTCATAACTGATAAGAAAGAACCTTTGTTATCTATCATCCTGAAACCATAACCTGATAGCAGACTCAAAACAGGAATAACAGCTGATGGATGGCAACCATGAATATTTGATGCACAATCACAAAGTAATCCAATGACCCACAGCAGTCCGTTCTAATAAAATACATACATACATATCTAGTGTAATATGACTGCAACGGTTCAACTCTCAGCTGCCACCCACACCAGTCACTCTTTGATTGCTGACCACACACGTGCCAGCAAACTAAACTGCACATTCGTCAGACGTGGGAGAGCAACGTGTTTATATATATATATATATATATATATATATATATATATATATATATATCTACACACACACAGCGAGATGATATTCCATATATGCTGACACGTGCTCCGACTATAGAGACTGATAGCAGCTCTGCTCCTCCCTCAACAAATTTAAAACTCACCTTGAAAGAGCGGTGGAATCCAGTAACTTCGGAGATCTTATTTTGCACCATTTTTGCTTCGATTTGGGACGCTTTTTTGGTGGATGTACGGCGGCAGTGGTTTTTTTATATCAATTTGCACTTCTCCGAAACCGTCGCTTCAGAGAGTCGCAAGTGATCACACTGCGCTGGCTGGTCAGCTTGCTGAGGCGCTTTAAACGGGAGCCCTGTGGACGATACAAAACACGGCGCAGCGTTACAACCTACATCAACAGAGCAAAGCACTCGAGTTTAAACCCACCCCGTGACCAAATAAACAAGACAATGGCAGACTGACATTAGTTAATTATCATCACCTGCTCATGAGGTAACAAAAAGCAATCGCTGACTAACGTGCCGTTATGACGCTAGTCATGCTGAGCTAGCATAACGGTTGAGTTAGCCACAGCCATTTAATGTACATAAATCAAGCCAAGAGGATACAAAATAGAGATACTCTTACAATACGACAGTATAGATAAATACACAAGTCAGAAAGCCATACTGTTTTCAGATTAACAGTGCCGTATCGGCCGCACAGCCAATAACAGTCGTTTAGCTAACATGAATTAACGAGCCCAGAGCCATAGCCGTTCTCTGTAAACATGCACGGTCCTAACTGTCAAGTCGCGAGCGTTGGTCGCGAGTTTACCGAAGCGACAGGTTTGACTTAAACGTCAGACAACAATGGTTAGCGACCGTTAATACTGGAACGTCACTGCAGTGTTAGGAGAACAACCGTTATATTTGAAACAGTAAAATGGCAGAGTGACTATCTGCTAACATAAACTACTTTTTGTACTCACCCCGTCGATAATTTTATAGCTCCAGTGTTAGCGTCGTTGTTTGACCTACTGCTTCAAAAGCCGCAGAGGACGGTCGAGGGGAGGGGGGAATCGCCTGATGGTGAGTGCGTGGAAGGTGGTAAAGTAACCACAGCGTAGGTGTTTTTATAACCTCCCGGCTGACTCCTCCTTGTCTCCTCCCTCATCGGGACTGCATCAGCACACTTGATGCATCACGTGCTTTCCAGAAACGGATATGGCGGCTATGTTCCAATTCGTCTCTCTGCAACAACGTTGACGCTTATCGAGGCCAGAAGCGCAAATAGCTGCTCGATGTGGCGCAGAATGTGTGAAATAATTTAATGAAGTACGCCATTTCAATAGTCTTAAACCCACTTCCCTGAAAGTGTGAGCACATTTCACGAAAATGTCTCTTAAACAAAAACTGGTACCACACACGAAATGGAACCCAGCCATTGAGCTCTGTTTTGTTCTGGAGGCCCCACCACGGGATGTGGAGGGAAGGAGGGAGGGCGAGTACGTGCACATCAGCATCAGCCTATGGCATCAGCTCAGTCAGCACCTCCGGATGCTCAAGAGAGAGATCTCAGTGGAGGTGAGGAAGGACATGTAGACAGACTAGTTCCACCAGTGTACTTGTTGCTCACATGAAAATAACTTCCCGCTGCTGTCACTGGACGTCAAGTTTACTTTTATATAGTCAGCTTTGTGCTATGTGAAATCAGTAATCAAGGAGCGCACTCAGACATGCACCATCCCCCTCCCTCTTTTGTGTCTCAGAGGGGGGGTAAAAATAGATTTGAAGCGCCTTAAACTTTACTCTCACGCCCAGTGATGAATGGCCATAGCCAGATGGGTGTTCAAAGAAATCCCCCCTCTGAGTCACGACTGGGTCAGTGGTATGACTTCAGCTGTTGAGGCATTTTTAGTATTACATCCACAAACCACAGTCAAACACACTCACATGCAATCTGGAGAAAGTTTCAGGCCACAAGTGCAAGTCCTGCACTACTACACTGAAGAAGTGTGAGCATCAACATGTATCAATATTCAAAGCAGAAGTGCTTAATGTTGCAGGCAGATTGTCAGTGATTTTATTATAATACTGGATTGTAATTGCTGATTGTTGTGTATGCAGCATTTTTGTTGTGGCTGTTTGAAGGAAAGCTACATTTATTGCCTGCAGTTAGGTAGTTTGATAAGCTATAACAAAACATATTTTATAAGATGATCATCTGATGTGCATGTTAAATCAGAAAAGATCTACAGAGTAATCTGTAACTATAGCTGTCAGATTTAATTAATACCTTTCGTTGCTACTTTGCAGATTGCAAAGATTAATAATGCAAACTATCTCAACAAATAATTTGTGATGTATTGTTATGGATAAAGACTTTACTGATCTTGGGGTATATTCAAATTAGCGCCACCTTTAATATATCAATATTACATTGTAGAGATTATTGTGAAAAGGGCCACTGAGTATCATTAGTACTTTTGCTTTTTGTACTTTAAATGCATTTTGATGTGGTACTTTGGTATTTATAGTTGAATACTTTTTTTAATGCAGGATTTTAATTTGTAATATTTCTATACTGTGGTAGAGTAGAATGTATGTTACATCCTACAGCCTTTTTAGTACATCAAAACTGTACTCAAGCACAATATTTAAGTAAATACGTTTATTTAATTTCCAACCCTGGATACAACTAGAAAATAATCAAAGGATTTTATTAAACTCTTGACAACTTTAATATATTTAAAGTTGAATTGTTTTGGGAATTTTGATTTTTTTTAAATAAACTTGTCAAGACTTGCCAATTAAATTACATAAATGGGAAATGTACTCACATGGTTAAAATAATGCCCAGTAATTATTTTGATTATTAAGTACCGCAATTAGCAGGGAACGTAAACACAATGGCCTCCACACCTTTTACAACATGCGACAACGTGACACGTTTTGGAGCCATGAGGAGGCAGTTCAGGCGAGGGTGGAGACACTGTCATGGTTGTGATAATGAAAGAAATCCAAGAACTCTGACAATGTAGAAACGTGTGCGCTCCTGACCCATCGGCTAATTGTGAGATGCCAAAGCAATATTGCCAAAGACATGACAAGTCCATTCAGCAAATTCAGAGATTAAAAAGCAGTAGATAGATGCCAAAGCCCTTTGTTATCTCATATTAATATTATATTGTTATCCTTATCCCCTTAATTGCCTCCCGATATAAAATGATTACAGGTTGCAGCATGTGCCAAGTATTGCAAATGCTTAATTGTACCATGTGCTTTTTTTTTGTCAAACTGTACATCATCTCCTCTCCTATTTGTTAACTATCACTGCATATAGTTCAAGTTCAAGTTCAATATACTCTGCCCACAGTGCTGCTCTGTTTCATATTAATGTATTGTTTATCAAAGGTGTTCAAGCTAAATCCATGTATGAGCTCAGTGGCAGCAAACATTACGCAAGCTGTTGGCTGACTATCCCGGGCCAGGAGCACATGGTGTAGTCGCAGGTTTAGTAGGAAAACAAGATCACACGGCGAAGTGCAAGGGGCGGATCTGGTTCACTAAAGGCCAAAAGGAACAGGGATAGGCCATCATAAATAACTTCAGGTGGCAACAGCCTCATCTTTGATGCGGATGGCTTTCAATCAGGAGACACTGGGCTCTGTTTGGTTTTAGCCAGGGGCTATTCCAGTGTGAACTATCATAATACAGAGGTTGTATTATCTTTTACGACATCCTGATGGAGTATGGCGGTTAAATATTCATATATACATATATTTGCCCAATCATTGTGTTGTTGTCATGTGTCTCAGTAAATGTGCATCATTTCCACTGGGTTCAATAAATATAATTCTTATATTGTATTACTTTTCCAATGCAGTATGTTGCACTGAATTCAACACATTTTTCAACATGCATGTCTCTGTGGGATGTGGTCAATACAAATCCATGCAGTGTAACCAAACATTCTTCAAATTCACCCAACTTTATTTTAAACCCTCTAGCCAAGAAGGTCCCAAATGTTCCTGAGATACCGAATAATGAACGAGACAAGTACAGTGCAATATTTCCATTTGATGCAACAGTATAGCCATAACAAATATAAAGTCTGACTACTCAGTGTAAATATCATAAAATTTAATGGAGAGCAACAGAATATATATTGTCAGAAACTACTTAGGAAGTAGAAAACTTGATGTTCAAGTTGTTAATAATAACCCCTAAACACTGCTATCCTCATATAAATAGTTTGCTCTATATGTCATAATGAAAAGCTACACTAAAAGTGCTCCCTCAATGGCTAGAAGTTATTTTGATCCATGTGTTGAAAGGAACTTCTGTTAGAATCAGCAGGATTTCTGGTAAAAAAAAAAAAAAGCATTCCTAATTTAAACAGCGCAGTGCTGCATGCTGTATATCTGTGCATGTGAAGAAGCATGTTGTCTGAACTGTGTCTGAAATGCACACATTCAAATAAAACTGTCAAAGGCTGAAAAGATATGTGCTAGGAGCAGTCAGTCGTCTTACACTGTTACAATAAAGTGGCATACTTTTGGTACGTAGGGTACGTACTGCGTAAGGTTGCAGTGCCCCAGGCTGTTGATCTACCCTTTCTAAGAAATCCTCCCGGAACAAACTTCCAAGAAGCAAGTAGCCTCCGGTCTGGAAAACCGTGCATGCTTTAAGTATTACAGTAGAAAGACAACATGCTGGAGCACTGAAATTAATCCAGTATTCAGTCAAACTCATTTAACAGATGGAGTTACCAAGGATTTTGCAACATCCTTTGTTTTGTTCTAACTTTGTTCCAGCGCTGGAGATTTTGTTTTCTTTTTTTTGGCACTGTGCTCTTGTTACGTAACACTGCGTTATGAAATTAATCATGTTTTTAAATTCTTAGAATCTCCACTCAGATTGGATAACAACTGCAATCTGTTACTTGTCAGCATGCAGCTGACAGTTTTTTTTTTGAGTCACTATTTAACTTCCAAAATAACACAACATTTTAGTGTTTACATGTAATAAATCATATCCTCCTTTTAAGAAAGTTGCACACTGGAGATGGAAATGTTATGATTATGTAAAAGTATAAGGTAGCCCACAGTGGCATGCATAGACTTTTTGAAGGGTAGGGGCAAGAAGAAAAAAAGGGCACCTCCAGCATGTTCTCGCCACTGAAGGGGGCATTAAAGTTCAACACATTTTCAAGGGCACTTGAGCATGCCTTTTTGCCTCCCAAGAGGGCACTTTATCATTGGGGGGGGGGGGGACTTTAGCACGTTTTTGCCTCCCAAGAAGGATTGTCTCCACTTCTAAATGATGTTGAAATACGTCAATGGCACTCAAAGCCTTAAAGGTGCAGTGTATCAGATTTGGTGGCCTTATTTTCAGTAATTTAATAATCAATGGAAGCTACATTTATTGTTTTTCATTGCTTGATGCAGTGAATAACCAATAAATTTTAATTAATAATTTTGCTTCACCCTATTCCATTATGAAACTAGAAAAACACTCGGTGGAGGTCTTGCACTCTCTGAGTGAATCAATTTTAAGTGAAGTTACTTCCAGCCAATCCTGAAACCTTATGGACGGTTTTTGACAAAAATTTTCAGGATTGGCTGGAAGTAACTTCACTTAAAATTTATTCATTTTTGGTGTTTCAATCAGTTTTAAGTGAGGTCACCAACCCTGAAAAATTCATCAAAATCCATCCACAACTTTTTGAGTTATTTTGCAAACCAACAAATAAACAAAACCCAGTGAAAACATAACCTCCTTGGCAGAGGTAAAAACACCTATGCCAGTTTGCAGTGCTATTTAAAAGCATAATCACGACACTTCAGCTGCAACTGCAATAATGCAGCTTGGCCCTTTTGTTGCCACTCGTGGTCAATTATTAATATTCCATTTCCTTCTGAATGTTACATATTGTTCCTTTAAATTGTTTCTCATATGACTGGAACTGTGGGTCCCTAACATCTACAACTCGACTCTCAAACCACCAAACCGTTAAGGGTGTGTGCCCCTTCCAGCATTCGCTGAGTCACATTATCTCCCTAACGCTCTTCATTACATGCAAATAATCACACTGCACCATCAAAACAACAGGCAGCCATTGCTGTGTAAACGCTGACGAAGTTGGACAAGCTTCAGTCTTGATTGGTTACAGCCTCCCCTTTTGTTCTTGGCATCTTTCCAGTACTTTCCTTCACGCCTTGAAATCCCTTCAGAGGCGCTCTGGTACATTCCAGAAGAAAAAGACACACCAGCGGGAGCAAAGAGCAAGAGGCGGGTACAGCCATAACATGTGCTCCCAGAGCACAGTGGTGGAGTTAAGAAGGGAGTGACTCCTCTGAGAGGAGGGACAATCCTGTAAAGAGGATCAGGTTTCAGCCAGCAGGCAATGAATGAGGTCATTTTCATTTATTGGGGCACAGTTACATCATGATGCTTTATTAAGATTTATATTAACATGCCAAATATTATGGTTTTTTATAGTTTGCTAAAAGGAGGGAAATTTTAAATAATATAGTTCAGCTGTGAAAATACTGAGAGTGATGGGATGTAACTGGGTACATTTACTCGAGTGCTGTTTCTCCCTCATTAAATACCAAAAAAATGTACTCTTCACAACACGCTACATTTATTGAATGGGTTTAAATTCAAATATTAAAATAAATTCTGGTGTGTTATACTACACACTAATACATACGGTAAATGAAATGAGCTCCACTTTTACCAGCTGCTGTACACATGAACGCATCAAAAATAATAATCCAACAATATAGTATGTATTACTGCAACAGGCCAATCATGAGTTCTTTAATTTTTAGTACTTAAAAGCACATTTTGCTGCTAATACTTTTGTGCATCATCATAAATTTGTGTCAGACTGGATCATATCTGAAATCAGTATGATAATTACGAGTGTTTTCAATAATGATATATGTCACATTATAACAAATATATGCAGAATTACATGTTAAATTATCAAATTCATCTTCAATGTGATGAACACTCTCCATTAATGTAAATAAGTCAACTCTGTGATAATAAAATATACATTCTCACTTAAAGTTGTTGCTATATAAATATATACCACTCTGAAAGAGACCATTCTACATCATGATACTTTCAATACTTAAATTGTGCTGACAAAACTTTGCATGTTTGAATGCAGGACAGTTATATTATTACTGGGACCAAAATATTTTTTTTTATACATAAAGGAGTTCCTTGTGTGGAAGGTTGCTGCTCATTTATTTTACATAATCTAAACCATCATGACAGATAACTGCCTCTAAACTGGGCCAACAATGTTTCTCAGGCCTATTCATGACGGTGGTTGACCTGATCATGCAGAGCCAGGCTCACTCAAAACAACTCTGTGTATTCACCACAGTACAGTCTGCCTTGTTTCTTGCGTAACCGGCTTAATCGAATCATTAACCAAACCGAACCAGGTCTAGAAAGGCCCCTGTCCTCTCCATGGCAATAACCAGGGCAGATTGCATAAAGCCTCCAACATTCAAGTGTGGGATTACAGCTATTTCTTCAGTACACATGGATTCTGGTGTCTGACGCCACCCAGTGGACAGTTTTACATTAGTTGTTCAAACGTGACGCCACCAGAGTTTTGTCATGTGAGGTTCAGGTCTCGTGTGACCCTCAGTTGCAAAGACTATCTGCAACAAACACCTGCAGGTTTGACATCTGAGAACCTGCCTGGTGACCCAAAGTGTGCAATGACACAGACCTGATAACTGCAGGCTATTATTGTATTAGTTCATTTATACATGGGTGTATAAGATATATATATATATATATATATATATATATATAAAAATGGTACCGAGCCACAAATTTATTTAAGTTCTGAAATGTTCTTCAACACATTAAAAAATCTATTAAAACCAGAAAAGAAAATATTTTTCTCACTGAAACATTAGTACATACTATTTTCTCTGCCAGGACAAATACTAAATGACTGAATTGATTGTTCAGATGTGTGTCAGCAAAAAGGACTAAATTGCTTTGGGACAAATAAAAATAAAATAAAAAAATATAATAATTAACAGATTATGATGTGTGGTAGCATAGGCCAAGTAAACTGGAGTCAATTAAAATACTAATGACCAAATTCAATTTACACCAGAGAATCATTTTCATGTAACAGTGATTTTATAGATGTAAAGTAAGAATCATAATGTTAGATCTTTTCAGACAGAAAGACAAAAGCAACCTGGAATGATTGAGATTCAAATAAAATAGAAAAAACATCAACACAGACATACACCTCTTAATACTGTGCTCTGATAAAATGTTTGAAAAGTTTTTTTTTCATAAGCAAGAGAACGCCCCACCTGACACGGTTAAAACCTACAGTATGTGGCTAAAATAGTTTACAGTACTTAAATATAAAAATAGACTCTTTTTTTTTGATGGACGGACGTGTTTGTTAGGCATGTGACAACCAGCCAGTTGAGGTCCTTCAGTGACACATCCGAGACGTCATCTCTTTCTGTGGATACAACACATAGAACACAGAGTGAGTGAAGGAAATACTCAGAGAAATGTTGACAGTCTTTGACAGGGAGCAAATAAGTTCATCAAATATATTAGTAAGCTCATGTAGAACTTAATGCACTTGTTAATACAATGATTTCTAGAGATATTGAAATAAATCCTGCAGGAAAAAAAAAAACAAACAACTTTCTAACCGCAACACTACCTCACCACTCTAATGTACATCAATGTGCATCTGTGATATGATATACTAATTATGTGTTAAATGTATATTAACATTATTATTATTAAGTTGTACATATTTTGTACACTTTTTTTTTTTACATTCAACTAAGCACCATGTGGAGCAGCACTCCTAATTTGATTGTATGAGCTGTCATATAATGATAATAAAGGCTTTAATTTGATTTTGATTTTACAATGATGCTATAATTGGGTTAGCACTGTCGCCTCACAGCAAGAAGGTACCGGGTTCGAATCCCGGCCCGGGGCCTTTCTGTGTGGAGTTTGCATGTTCTCCCCGTGTCTGTGTGGGTTCTCTCTGGGTACTCCGGCTTCCTCCCACCATCCAAAAACATGCATGGTGATTAGGTTAATTGGCTAATTTAAATTGACCGTAGGTGTGAATGTGAGTGTGAATGGTTGTCTGTCTCTATGTGCCCTGTGATGAACTAGTGACTTGTCCATGGATGGATGGATGATGCTATAATTATAACAAAAGGTCACCAGCAGGATTTCACAAATGATTGTATGGGTCACAAAGTCTTCAAATTACATTAGAGGAAATGATCTCATGACTGATCACACAATTCTAATTGTTATTAACAAACACTAAATACAAGACAGTCCATCCATCCATCCATCCATTATCTACCACTTATCCTCATAGGGTTGCGGGGGGGCTGCAGCCTATCCCAGCTGTCTTAAGGCGGAAGGCAGGGTACACCCTGGACAAGTCGCCACCTCATCACAGGGCGACAGTCTATCCACTACTTTAATATTTACTATCAGTATTAGTTTATCAGAAATACATCAGTGTTGGCATACATATCAGCTAATATGTTTTGAGGTCATATAGAAACTAATACTGCCTCAATTACATATTCAAGGCTCCATTTTTCTCTATAATCATGCACTTTAATGCAGTATCTCCACTTTATGATGTTGACAGTTATGGATTTATACTTGTATGTGTTAAAACTTCAGACAACATTAAATAGTTTACAGTTGACTGTTTGAAACTCTATTGTTTCAAAACACCACAAAGCTTTTTAGAACCTAATCTCATTTCTTTTTGTGTTCAGCTCTATGTTCGCTCCTATCCCTTCTTGGACTCACCAGGGGCTCCAGCTCTTTGTGGTCTGTGAGGTTGAACTCAGTGACAAAGTAATAGAAATGCTTGTAGCAGGTATTGACATGAGCCTCAGCCCCCATCTGGCTCACTCTGTCAAAGTGGTGGATGTAGACGTGGACAAACACCCGGAAAAGACGAGACAAAATCTTCTTAGCCACCTGCATGAAGGTCTTAGGGAAGGGAGTACCTGCGAGTCAAACAGATGGAGATGGGAAAACACTGCGGTCAATCCAGAGTGACCTTTTTGCTATTTACTTCTCAGACAGGAACATGTTTGAAATACTGAATCCACTTAATGGTTACAGAATATTTTATCTGCGATTAAAGCATTTCTTTGTCCTCTGGAGTCCCTCACGTTGGGTACCAACGTGTGAGTGGAAAACCCACTCAACTGGTTCTGGGGGATAAGCCTCTGCTCTTTGCTTTGATTCATTTAGTATGTTGTTTTGCTTTGACTAATTCAATAATATTTCAGGAATCTGTTCCAGAGGACACAAGTTTCAGAGGTCATTTCTATTCATAGCCTTCTGTACATTGTGTGACCCATTTTTTAATCCATTGCTTGGATGTTTCTGTACTTAGTCAGATGCCGAGCCACAGCACAAGGCATGCATACACTTGATAGTGAGGCCCTCATTAACTGGTGGTATTTGCAACACTGTAGGTAATCTAATAAATGTGGCCTTGCAGATTTTATCCAAAGCATCTTTAATTTATCTACAAACAGAGGCTTCAGATTTTAAAAGCATTCACTCTGCAGAAATTTATTTCCCCTTTGTACTCATTATATGTTAATAATTTAAGTGGCTTTTCATTTTGGTCTTTCATGTGACTGACTGATTAGTCCATTGAAAGAGAGATTAATCATTTAAGTCATTTCATTTGCACGTTGCAGCAGTGGTTCCAACCTTTTTTGGCTTGTGATGCCCGTAAAACAAAACAGTCTAACTAGCATGTCTACCAGTTGCCACCAGTTCAACCAAAAGCAGATATTTCCCCTGAGTGATACTGGAATGTTTTCAGCCCTCCAAATCATCTAAAAATCCAGTATTTTACAAGAGATTTGTTCTGTTAATCTACAGGATGGGAAGCACTCCCTTACAGCATACCGACTGTGAGAATCTGAATCATTATTAATGAAAAACTGTTGGGATTTGACTGCTGTTAATCAGCAAACACTATGCTGCATGATATTATATATGAAACATGTTGTGTAAATAAAGTTGACTTGACTTTGAGGTTTTGTGTTTTAGGATGAGCACCAATCATTATTTTATTTCATGTTTTATGGAGCAGATGATTGAAGTAACTTCATTGACAATGAATATTAACGGATGGTCACTGCCCTTCTGTGGCATTCTGAGTCTATGGATGGGATGTCTGCACACAATGCAGTTCACTACCTGACTCTGAGATTAGACTCAATCTCTAAGATCCCTTACAGTAGGATTTACTGGATGCTGAAAACTAAGAGTTACCCAAAACAAAAAGGTGTGTGACCCAATTCTGGATCCCAGCATGATGAGTTAAAGGAACCAAAGACATCTTAACACACCATCTGTAGCTCATCTCAACACTTACCGACGTTGGTGGGGAAGATGTTCTCATTGTTGATTTGTACCTCAATCCAGTCCATGAGCAGACTCATGTATTTGGGGGCTGATAGTGCCGTCGGCCTCTTGTACTTGTGCTCATCCTGCCAGCGGTATTCATACTTGGGCCCGCCGGACATGACGGGGCACGTTTGATCGGTGCAAGAGTCGCTGATGGTGCCATAGATGAGGTTGATGCGGTTGAAGAAGTCGACCACGTGGACAGCCACCCAGTCGTTGAGGTCCTCGCCGTGGGGCAGTTGCACGGCCTGCTTCAGGTCCAGCCCTGCGTTCAGAGACGCCTGGGCTTTCTTGTGCAGGTCAAAGCGCTGCGTCCCGGGCTCAAACTTGCGCTTGGGCCGGAATGTCTTGTCTTTGTTGAAGACTTGTTTCAGGCCCAAGGACATGGTTGCATGTGATGGCACCAGGCTATTTGTTTGAATGCTTCTGGTGAATTATTTACTGTTGAAATGGAAGGAGTCAAAAGGTCGTATCAACAACTCCTGCAGTTTGTGTTATGGACTGTCTTTTGGTTTTTGTTTTGACTCAGCCTGTGATCCTGCATATGATTTAAGGAGAAAGAAAGAAAGAAAGAAAGTACAAACAGAGTTCGATCAATGGATCTATTTTTCACTTAAGGATACACTACTGAAATAAGTAATATTTTATATTTAAGCTTTAAAATAGACTTAAGTGATTAACAGAGGAAAAAGAAATTGTTCAGTTGACCTACTATTCAGTTAGTCAAGTCGTGTTTTCAGCTCTATTATAATAATTAACACTCATTAAACATGTAATACATCAGAGATGACTAGGAAATTATACAATAACACCAGTTTATTCATTGTCTTGGGCCTGAAGTTGCTTGTAGAGCGGTCGCGGTAAAAGTATAAAGTCCTTTGGGACATATACATCTTAATAAGCTTTTGAGAGGGCAACATGAAGCTACACATTTGTGGGGGCCAAATTCATTAATTCACCTTTTGCCTCACAATCCCAGGTAAGTCCCGGCAGTGACAGCAGCTAGCGTTAAAGAGCGTGACTCATTTCCTATTTCAAGCGCTAATGCCGCCGTGAATCCAACAATAAATAAGCCAAGTCAAACCGTCTGGCATCAATAAAACAAGGCACGACTAAGTTGGTTTATATATCGGCGCCTTCATCTCCATAATGTAACGGGTTTTAAACCGTTGTTAGCAAAAACTCAGGGGCTAAAAGCCAGGAGATTAAACAGCAGGGCACATGACGACTGTACGAAGTTTATTTGTGACGCGACTAGCTAACTCGGTCGGACTTGTTGCCTTCAGCTAAAAACACTAACAAGACAGGGCAAGCCCGCACTGTTCATACTTAATTCACATTAGCCCTTGAATAAAAACCGTGTAAACACATTCATTATCCGAGAAGGACGATCAAACGGAGATGAAATCGCTCAGTTGAAAGCGACTTCCACGAACTTACTTGTTCCGCCTTCCTGTTCCGTCAGTTTCCTTCGATCTTTTTTTTAATCGAAAATTAGTCGATAGCTAGGCACCAACAGCATGCTTAGAATACATTATGGATACGTGGTGGGATACATGTTGAATAATTACTGTTAATTCAATAAACATATCACTTTAATAAAGAAACTAACGTCTGACTCCTCCCTGCGAAACGAAAGGCACACCAGTGTCGAGCTAAAGGTAAAGCTGTGAGCCGTCGGGGACAACTTCCGGTGAGCGCCTTCAAAATACCGCACCCCTTTGACCACAGAGGTCATGCAATGCAACATTTAAGCACCAAAAATAATTTTAAAAAAAAGTGTTACAACCAAGCACCGATAAAAACGTGGAAGTCACCTTTATCCATGAAACCAGGCATTCTGAAGAGGTTTACTACAAAAGAGGAACTGATCCGTCTTTTGAAAACATGATTTGGATTTTTAATTTTTGGATTATTTAATTTTTATCATTATGATTTAGCACGACATGCTCATTTGTTGTATTTTATTACTTTCATTGCTTTACATTTTCGGGATAATACTTACTTGCTGCAAAAAAAGAACGCACAAGTTTAGTTATAGTTGTAGTTTTTGTAATTGTATTAATCAACGGATTTAAGATTCCACCACTGTCCATGAATGCAACATGCAATGTTTGGGATTAATGTTTTATTATTTTGAAAAATTTACGCCATTATTTTTGACTAATCCATCAACTTCCGGTGTCGCATGCCCCTCAATTGTTGCCTGGCAGCTGCTCAGAAATACTTCCTTTAATTAATACACAGTGTGACTGAACAGCAGAGCCAGCCTGACTAACCTTATTTATTTAAAACGCAACCACAATAAACCACACTGCACCATGTCTGCATTAAAGCCATTTACACAACATAATTTATTAGTTTCAACACATAATAGACCTGTTACAGAGAATAAAGGCCCTGCGTATTATTTATGAGACGAAAACATCACAAATGACGATATTGCTTCATAAAATTTATAAAACAGATATGCCTTTTATTTTGTTCGATTACTTTAAGTAAGGCTACATGAATTCTGCCAAGTGCTTTTCCAATGCAGACGCTCCATATGTGAGGCTCTGCACATGTATGCAAGGTGTGTTTCTGGGATGTTATTTCCCATGTTCTTCCTGCTACATTCTTTATAAACTTACATATTTGGTTTTATGGACATCACTCTGTAAGCAGTCAGCAGTAAGAGTAATTATGGATTATATCATTGTTATTACTCCCTGATGTAACACAGTCTAATAGGGCATTGTAGGTGTGTGATTATGGACTTCTCTTATAACTCAAATGTTACAAATACATTTTGTGTTAAATAAACCAAAATCTTACCTGTAATCACTGAATTGGAATGTCACTTTATTTCTACTTATAGTTTATCTGGCAAGAAAAAGACAGGAAAAAAAAAACATTTTGTACATACATACTCCCATCAAAATACCAGAATATAAAAGTAGTTTGTTCGTCAATGCAAAGACGTTGACACTTAACATTCAAACCACGACAGTCAGACAGTTCCTCCTCACATGGTTGACACTGAAGTTCAATTTACAAATGCACATTTATTGTCTTTGAGGCCTTTTTAGCTGCATCAGGACTGTGGTCAGAAGCTTGTCAGTGCGCACTGTTCATAAAAAGCTCTTTGTTTTGGTTGTTTAATGGACAGTTGAAAGGGTGCTTTGTGCCGCACTGGGACAGAATGTGCTTTGTTTCTGACTACTTGACAGGCTCAGCAGCAGCCGTAGCTCCCTCAGACATGGTCTTGTTCGATATGGAGTAATGGTAAGACCTCATGGACTCCTCAACCTTTTTAAAGTCAGGGCGCTCTTCATGCCTGATGAGAGAAAAGGGCCCAAAAAAGGCATTTTGATTAACTAGGCCATGCTTCAAGAAGAACAGTAGTAGAAGTCACAGTGCTGTCTGATGCTGACAGAATCTTAAATGAAACACATAACATGGTGCATTGTCTTTATTTCTGCCATAGAAGTTTGGCTTCACACCTGGTCGTAAAAAGCAACACTGTGCTGCCCTCTTTGAAGATCTGCTCCAAGCTTTCCACTTCTATAGATCATAATATTTTGTTAAATATGATATGTCTGGTAGAGATCAGACTGTATTTAAATCAATTACCCTTTTCCTCCTTTATTACTTTCATACTTTAAAGTGGAAAAAAAGACATCCATGTTTTTCACAGGATCACAGAGTTGATGTCCTGTTCTAAGCTGTACCCATTAGTGGAAATCTATCAGATACAGCACAGCATTATAAGTATGTAGGGATTTGTTTTGATAGCAATTTGTCCAACCAAACTCACGTTAAACATTTTAAATTTGATTCTGTTTCACTTTGTAAAACAAAAGAAAAATATTTATAAGTTCAGACAACCATGACACCAGATCATGGAATAAATTATGTTTAACACTGCTCTACGTTCTAATTTCTTTAGTAATACTTGTGCCTGGCTTGATTATGTGTGTGATGACTGCTTTAACTAACTAAGACGCGCAAGAGTCACGAACAATCTCTTACTTGTATGTCCAGCATTCTTTCATCAGTGTATACATTCGCTCCGGACATGCTGCCGGACAGTCCATGCGGTTCCCACTGTCAATGAAGCGCATCACCTCTGGTCCTTTCATTTTCTGGACAAAAATGGGACACAGACAGATCTGTAAATCAAGTTAACGCCTACAACTGATGATTGACACTGATGGAGCTCTGCAGAAACACATTGTACCTTGTAAGGCTTCCCTCCATAAGAAAAGGCCTCCCACATGGTGACACCAAAACTCCACACGTCACTTTTACTGGAGAATTTGTGGAAGTTTATACATTCGGGAGCGTACCACTTCAGGGGCCATTTTCCTGCGGTACGGGCCTGTGCAAGAAACCGTGTATGACAACAGGCAGCACGTCAGTGACAGTCTGCATTGGTGTTGGGGTGTTTTAAGGATGGACAAAGGGTGGTGCAAGATTTGCCAAAAAAAAACTTTCTCCACATTAAAAAATGACTTAAGCAACATTATGTTACATATATTTTTCAAATCTGTCAAATCATAAGAAATACCCAATGTATAATGTATATGCATGTGTAAGTTATCTATAAATCCATGCTAAATCTAAAAATATGCTAAAATAGCTGACCCTAAAACAGCTACTCCTTACTTTTTGTGATTGAGAGGAAGCTTTATCATTTTACTTAATATGGACATTAGTTCATACGTGTCTCAAGTGTATAATTGGTGCAGGGGGGTGAGTGTCAGGCGAATATTTGTCAAACAATGAAGGTCTTGTTATATGATATTTCCTTGGAGTCCTGGGACTGTGTGACCACACACTCCTTTCAAATGTAGGTCAGTAAACCCGTAAAAAGGAAATCAAGTGAGTGTTTACTTTAGTTTGCACTGAGCTGGTAACACCTTTGGATTATTATGTGTGTAGCAGAGCTCAGTAATTCCCTGAAAAGCCATCAATTTAAGATATTCTAACTTGTTTATTTTACTTGAAGATACATGAAGAAAATCTGTCGAGTGCAGGCTACCTTGTAATAGCTGTCATCAGCTCCGAGGGCCTTGGAGAGCCCAAAGTCACTGATTTTAGCGAACTGTTGCTTGACCAGCAGGACGTTACGAGCTGCTAAGTCTCTATGCACAAAGTTCTTCTCCTCCAGATACTTCATTCCCATCGACACCTGGTGCATCAGGTTGACAATGTTCTCTACAGTTACAGTATCCCTGTGGGAACAAAAACACAAAAAACAGAGAATGATGTCGAAAGAATTGTTTTTTTTCCCCCCCTTTTTATTTTTTCCTTGGTGAAAGGGTCTGAGGATAGATGATTTTGCAAATCTGGGGATTCATAACAGATCAGATAGAAGAAAGCACATTTCTGCGACACAAAAATGTGAATAACAACAGATACTCTCACTATTTGAAGCATCCAAAAAGAAAAAGAAAAAAAAATGTCATTTTCAGCATTATAGATAAAAAATGACTTGAATTACATTATTGTGTGTGACTAAGCATGCTATAAGGCAAGAGCTGAGATCTATACTGATAATGATTACTTCTAAATTATCACATGCTTGACTCACTTATTGGAGGAGAGGAACTTGTTGAGGGGTCCGGCAGAGGCCATCTCCATGACCAGCATTAGGTTCTCAGCATTGCACAGACCCAGCATGCGGACGATGAAGGGGTTGCTCAGCTGGTACATGATCTCTGCCTCCCTCATCATCTCCTCCTTCACCAGC
The DNA here is from genome assembly GCA_029721515.1 of Synanceia verrucosa. NCBI lineage: Eukaryota > Metazoa > Chordata > Actinopteri > Perciformes > Synanceiidae > Synanceia > Synanceia verrucosa. Next base: position 15,917,471 of record CM056558.1, read on the forward strand.
TTGTTGTTGTCACTCTTCAGCACCTTAATGGCCACATCGATCTGCCCCCTGAGAGAACACAAACAAAGCTTTGGAAGAATGTGCAAAACCGGTTTACAAATTTTTAGTTTTTCAAAGTTTCAGTCCTCACGAATCAGTCTTGAGGACTCCCTTCCTGACACAGCCAAAATTCCCACAGCCCAGCTCCACTTCATCGATCAGCAGCTGACTCCTTTGGATGTTAAACTTCCTCACTTCGTTGGGGTTGTGGTATGGGTTGAAACCACTGCAGTCCATTGGCAGAACTTCACGGTCTTCAGGCACAGCAGCGGCCGGATTCACGACTGCTTTAACCGCTGACAAGTGCAGAACACAAGGTCAAAATGTTGACAGGCTTTTATGTGTTATGCATGCTATCAAACAGCTGGTAGTGTCTGCAGTAGGATCTTCAGCATGTTTGCTTATGTGAATTGGGAAATAGTGCCACAGTAAATGATTGCAGACAGTGGTGGAAGTAAGCTAAGTACAGTTGTAAGGTATTTGCACTTATCTTGAGTGTATCCACAATACTCAGTATTTCTCCTGCATCACATTTCAGGCAGGAACATTGGATTTTAAGTTCTTAAGTTGCACTTAAGTTCTATCCACTTATGACATTAAAATGCTGCTCATGCATAAATGCAACTGTAATACTTTTATATTGATATAATGTAATATATTTGACTTTTTAAAGGCCCATCTAGGGACCGGCATTGCAAACTTGCTTGCCATATAATCTCTGATATGTGTTGTCGGTCACATATTTGTCCTTTTAAAAATCTACATTAAATGGGAGTTATTTTACACAGCAGCTAACTGTTTGTGGGATGAGCAGGTTGTACTTCAGGTGACTGACCTCGAGGTGGCGGTGTGTATCCATTTACTCTGGTCACTCTCTGAAAGAATTGCATTTAAATTAATCTTGGACATGATATCATCTGATTTAAACAGTGCATGATGTTGTCAGTACTTACTGTTGCAGGAAGATTCGGTGTTTCTGAAAGATTAAATAACACATTTATTTCAACAATTTCAGTGGCAGGTGTTTTGTTCAATATTTGTTCAATAATGTTGCAAATGACCCACAAACATAATGCAGCAATTACATAATGTTCAAAGGAAAGGAAAGGATGTTCAGTACTTTCAGTAGCTTTTCCGTTAACACATGCCTCCCCAAGATTAGTCACCAAGCCATCTGCTTTCATCTTCAGGTACTCAACCAGCTAGAGAGATTATATCACATTTTAGAAAATAGTAAAGATAGTCATTAGATATCGAAGGAAGAGACAAAGGACCAACCTGCCAGATTGTGTCAAACTTCGTTCCCTCTGGCATGGAGTATTTCCCTGACTTGTCTTGGAGGATCTGGTAGTGGTACACTGTTTTTCCGTAAACCATGGAGAGAGCAAAAGTACCCGACTCCTCTCTGTCTCTAACTCTGAGAAGCACAAAACAGCGTTGCTTAAAAGCTGCATGAAGACCTTTCACCTTTGACTGGCAACCAAAAAGACAAGAGATGAAACAACACATCACCTTGAGTCACTTACAGAAACTTGCCGTCTGGTTGTGCCCCAGAGTAAAGCCGCCTCTCACCTTCCTGTCGGGTCACTTTACCGTGATACCAGAGCATTTTCTCATGGGCTGTGGTGGCGATCAGTTTCTCCAGCTGAGGAGCTTGACTGATGATGGCCTGCTCCATGGCTTCTCCCTGAGCACAAAAAAACAGATGCAGAATTCATACATTCACACTGACGGGCAGTTATTATATGGGATTGGTTATTCTGATATCCACAAATCCATTCAGCAGTGTTTGCAAAACTTTTGCCTCTGGACATCTGATATCCTGCAGAGATATATTTTAATATACTCTGAAAGCGGTACACATCACAAATTGCATTGTCAGAGCACAGTATTAGACCCCCCTTAATAAAGAAAGTGTGACATCATTACAGACATCTAAGACCACAAGGATCACAAGCAAGAAACCATTGAAGCTTAATTGTCAGCAGTGTACTTTTGCTCATTATTGCACATCCTGTACCAGCTGATGTTTCACCACCTTTTGCACAGTCCATATTGCTGTCTCTCAATTGCCTTATTTACCTTTTAAGATGACTTATCTATTTACACTTGATTTACTGTTTGGTGTTTGTTGTGGATAGCAAAGGAAATATTTTATTGTAGAGGGAAATGTACATGATTCCTTACTGTTCACATGTCAACAAACACTTTGGATTTTGACTAGTGCTTAGTACTTAGTAAATGTACTTAGTTACTCCCTACTACTGCTAAGAGTGCTATTGCAGAAAGAGGGATGTGGTTTTTCTGGCTCCTTCTGGTCCCTGCTGGGAGTCCACATACATCTGGAGCCAGTTTGGCAGTTTAGCAGAAGCCCACCAGTGATAAAAGGCTACTGGTCTCAGTGTGCGACTGTCTGCTGCAGGAGACAAATCATAAAACTACAGGATTTTGGATTGAAGTCAGACTTCAGAGAGCCAGACCTCAAGCTGAGTAAACAACGACACTAAACAAATGAAAAGGTGTAATTTCCGAAATCACCTAGAGATTCTGATTATTGTATGTGTGTCTGCCTGTGTGTGTGCGCGCTTTTTGAGACATTTCAAGGATCCTTGATTATGGCACAATAAACTTTGACAAAAAAAAAAAAAAAAAATATATATATATATATATATATATATATATATATATATATATATATATATATATATATATACACTCACCTCCAGGTTCCAGGTCTGCTTCACGTACTCCCTCAGCATGTTTTCTCTCAGGCTGTCGAACACGCCGGGACGGATTGGTGTATCTGGAGAGCGCAGACAGGGCTTCCTCAGGGGGCACACCAGCCCATCAGGGTCTTTGCTGTAAAACTCACAGAGCTCTGCAGGCCCACAGTGAGGCTTCCCTCCTGTGAGGCAGTAAGTCCCGTTAAGTTGCTTCTCTATGGGGTAGTGGTGAAACTCAAGGTTCCACACAAGAGACAGGACATAACCTCCCAAACTGCGGAGACACTGACGCAGCAAGAAGAGCCCGTCGGCCATGCCGGCCAGCTTTAGGTGCTGCTCGGCATCTGAGCGACTGATGCTGCCATAGTAGAAAGGCAGCTCTGCCGCCGGGTCGATGGACATGGTGAGACCTGGGAGAGAGTCCTGGATGTAGATGGTGGAAATGAACTACAGAGGATGAAAGGGAAAGCATTAAAAATAGGTTTTTAGGAATAAACTGGTTCAGCAGAAGGTATGACCAGAACACCCACAGCGGGCAACCTCTGACCTTTTCAGCCTTTAAGACCCCACCTCCTCTCCACTGTCTGCTCCAGTCACCCTAATTTCTCATCTATCAAATAATACAACAGCTATGGAAATACAGTTTGAAAATGGACATCAGTACTTTTCCAAAAAGTAAAAAACACATAAAACATCTCCTCTTTGTCTTTTCTACCCCAAGAGAAAATTTATGTTCTTTTTAGGATTGTTAGCTTTGCAGACGAGGTGCTTTATGATTGGGTGAGATATTTAGATGAGCACCCACACACTGAGGCTGCGTGAAGCTTGCAGACTAACAAAAGCCACAACAGGAAGTTACAGTCCGCCCTCACAGCCTCCTTTCTCCAGCATCTTGTTCTTCCGTTGAACAGGTGCTTTTTGGTTCTAGATCATTCTCTCTGCTTTAGAGATTTAAGTGTGTAAGTTTTCCTTTATGGGGGTAAAAACTTTATGGGGGGAATTTATCCTGCTTCTGCTATCCACCTTTAAAGTTCTATTTTGTGAGATGTCTGTCAGGAACCTGTCTGAGCTGAGGTGGAGACATCGAGATTAAAATCAAGCAGGTTTTGACACCAGTGTGGAACTGTTATGTGATAGCAGGTGGAAAATGCCTGTTGGAGCTCAAAAGAGAGGCTGACAGAGATCATAATACAACAGAGGAGAAATATGCAGACATGCTTATATTAATCACATCAGACAACAAAAAACAATGGTGGAAACTTATCATTCATGGCAGATTTTAGACTCTCTATTAGTTGCCGGTGTGAATAGAAAGTGTATAGATTGGGAAGGTTTTATCTTTGTTGAAGTTATTCCTTCTTGCACTGAAATGATTAATGATTTAACTAGAGTAGTTATAGAAAATTTATAAATTATTTAACTCAGAATGTTTTTCATCATTTACATTTTTGTTATTTTGAGCCATTAATAAGTCTAATATGAACTGAAAAGTTAACAATCACATAATTTACCTGAATACTGTGACATTTTTCCCATTAGAACAAATAACGTTTTTTATTTAACACCTGCCGTTTGTCACACAAACAAAAAAATAAATGAATGAAAGCCTCAGTTTCCTGGCTACAAAGCTATGTTGCTGCCCACATCCACACCGGACAGCTGAGCAGAAACACGTAATTGCCACAAGACATATGAGCCCTGCCACAACAAAGAGCTCCTGACCTGAACATGTGGACTGACGATACCTCACACACAAGCTCCATAGGAGTACTTCATAAACTACATCTACACCTATTTGTATGGTGTTACTTAAGGCTATTTTAATGAATATACTGCAGTTCAACTTAGACTAAATGAACTTTGCTTGGGTGTTTGTCCGTCCACACACAATTAGGCTTAGACATACATTAAAATCTGTAAAAATCAATAAATAAAAGATATACCCTACAAAGACATTTCCTACATACCCCAAGGAAATTAACCAATCAATCAAAGTTGAGGAGTCTCAAAAGCAGCTTTCAATCACTGCTCATGAACCTCAGGGACCCAAATATCAAAGGATCAAATATGGACAAATTTCAATGTACTGTGCTTGACTGTTCAAAAAGTGAATCTGAATTCAATTCATTTGATCAGTGCTGCCTATTGACAGTAATTAACAGCTGCATTGGCGATTCCTCGGCTCTGATTTGTTGTTGGAGTTTTTCATTTGGGCACAATAGAATCTTATAAATGCCATTAGGAGGACATGATTTTTTTTTTCCACAGATTATCAGTCTCATACGCTACCATCACGATATAGTGACTGTTCTCTTTCGTCTGTTTGTTGGAGCAATCTGAAGACATCAGCTTGAGCAACGTGAAACCGCTATTGGCCTTTTTAAGTTTTGTCTGAACAATTAATCAGCAACAGATTGAGACTGCAAATTTCAGCTGAGAGGCGATATAGACATGTGAATAACTCTCTTCAAATCTGTTTTCTATCATTTTTCATTCATTTAAATTCACAGTAAATGCAGAGCAAGATAAATTGCAGTGACGCTACTTCCAAATTGATCGCAGACTTCAGCAACATTACTTGAACAAACTTAAACTGAAAGAGAAAGTAAATTTAATTACAAGAAACCCCTTTGAACGCACCAAGACAAGAACATTAGCCACACTGCTGTAAAACGACACAAACTAACCAAAACATTGACACATGTCCAACAAGACATAAAAACTTCCAACTGTGACAGCAGCCAAGTCTTTGCTCAGCTCAGTGTTCTTTTCAAAATGTGATTTATATGGCTTTTCTTCTTTACTTGCATTTTATGAACCACAAAGGCAACAAGTGGAGAGAAATAAGGTGACACATGACAACTTTGAATCCACAGTGTTGCATCAAAACTTTTTTAGACTGTATTCATCAAAAGAAAATCAAAATCCATCTGAATGCAATGCAAGAAAAAAAACCCACAACAACCTAATTTTGCATAAAAACAGTGTTGCAAATGAGGTGTGAGCAGAGTGAGCAGATAGTGATCCAGTGAGAAGTGGAAACAAGTCCTGTGAGTCACTGTGAGTTCAAAAAGTGTATCACGCCAAAAAATCTACAGGCCAGAGTGTTTGTTTTCCACTGAAAAGAAAGGCTGAACTTTTTAAGGCATGATTTAGATCCTTTGAGACCCCTCACATGCAAAGTAAATGCAACTAGGCTAAATGTAATTAAATACAGAACAAAAACCTCATCATGCTTGCCATCTAGTCAGTATCCAGGTCAATTGCTCTTGATGGCAGTGATGTAGAGCAAATTTAATCATTCTGATTGATCCTAATAATGAAGCACAATAAAAGCTCAGACAGGCACTTTTCAAAGTGTAGTGGTACTACTAATAGTACAGTAGTTCTGATCAAGCTCTGCTGAATTGGGGTCTGGCATTTAAACAAAACTATATCCATCATCCATTTTCTACCGCTTATCCTCACACAGGGTCACTGGGGGGGCTGGAGCCTATCCCAGCTGTCTTAGGGTGAAAGGCAGGGTACACCCTGGACAAGTCTCCAGTTCATCACAGGACACATAGAGACAGACACATTCACACCTACGGACAATTTAAATTGGCCAGTTAACCTAATCCTCATGCTTTTTTTTAGGATGGTGGGAGGAAGCCAGAGTACCCGGAGAGAACCCATGCAGACACGGGGAGAACATGCAAACTACACAGAAAGGCACCGGGCCAGGAATCGAACCCGGTACCTTCTTGCTGTGAGGTGACAGTGCTAACCACTACACCACCGTGCTGCCCACAAAACTATATCAAACACATGTATTAGCAGCTAAATGTTATAACAAATGTCTGCAGTTATGCTAGCAGCTTTCAGAGACTGTAATTTAAAAATGGTGTAATCACAATCACAATGTGAACACATTGTAATAATAATAACAATAATAATAATACATTTTATTTCTAATGCACTTTACATTTTGCAATCTCAAAGTACATACAGGTGTATTGTAATTATTATTATTACTGCTGAGGAGACTGAGGTCCTTGCAGGACTCTACTAAGGCCTTCCTATAACACTGTGGTGACGTCTGCAGTCTTTTATACAGTGGTCTGCTGGGGAGCAGGGAGCACACAGAGGGACAGGAAGAGACTGAACAGGCTGGTCAGGAGGGCCAGCTCTGTCCTGGACTGCTCCCTGGACTCCATAGAGGAGGTGGGTGAGAGGAGGATGTTAGCAAAGCTCACATGCATCATGGACAATCCCTTTCACCCTCTGCATGGGACTGTGGAGGCTCTAAGCAGCTCCTTCAGCTGCAGACTCAGACTTCCACCCTGCAAGAAGGAGCGCTACCGCAGCTCATTCCTCCCATCAGCAATAAGACTCTTTAACATCAGCATCACTGGCTGAAGTTTAACACAATCTGGACTGATCACTGTCATTGTTTTCAAACCAATTACACTACCTTTTTGCACAGAAATATTTGCACTGCTATTTTATTTCATTTCTACAGGTCATATCTACACAACAAATAGTAAAAAAAACATTTTACCCTTTGTTATTTAGTACATAGTGTAAATATTTATTCTATTATTATTTCTTATTTTATTATGCCTTTGCTGCTGTTTATTGTTTTTTCATTTTTGTAAAATTGCCTATGCTGCTGTGTCGAGTGAATTTCTCCCAATGGGGGATAAATAAAAACCTATTCTATTCTATTCTATGTATAGGATCATTTACCCCATCAAATTATAAAGAATACAGAGAAAATGACAACACCGTCGTGCAGTGTAACGTGACACTCAAACATCTAAAAAATGTCAATACTTCAGTAGCATGTTAGTGTTAACGTTGGGCTGTCAGGATCAAGCAGAGGTCAAGCAAATAGTGACCTATGTTGGTTTGAAAAGAGTAAAAACACAAAAAGGAAAGCTGAACAACGGCATTGTGACTCTGCAGCTCATTCGTGCAGAGACTCTCTTACTAAACTCTCTTACTCTCATGAATCATACATGTAAATCCCACCATGAGGCCAGCGATTTAATTTGCTTTCTAACCAGTAAAAGCTGTTTTCGCTAGATTACGTGGAAAGAGCAGTCTAGTGATAACTATTCAACTATTAAAGTTATTTTCGGTCATGATTATTTTGGTTGTGCTATCAGGAAGTCAGCTCTTTGTTATGTTACTCAAAACATTCCTCCATGCACACATCGGCTTTTGAGCATCCACCAACAGATAATGTCCTTTAAACCCTTGTGCACAAAGTGATTTTTCCCCGAACTGCACTTTATTAGTGACAATTTAAAACCAACTAGGAAAACTTAGATAAATGGCTCATCTGCATGTCATGATCAGGGGCCAGAATGCCCCACACCTTAAGCATAACTTCCTACATTAATGGAAATAATTGATATTCATATAAACACTTTGCATGTGTTAATTTGTCACGATTTAGATATTAATATTCCAACACAAAATTAACCTGTTGAGATTTAAATCTGCACTCAAAAAAGTGCTGTTTCATATACATTTTTTGTAATTTCTATTAATAAAAATAAAAAAAACAAGCAGAAATATGTTATTGTCGAGCTGTCATTTTTGTGTCTATTGTGGTTTCATATGAAACTACATTTGAATTGTCTGTAAATTGTCTGTGAATGAACAATTAAGTACATAAAAATCTCTCTCCAGACCAATATTGTATCGTCAGACTGCGGCTGGAACATTTTGCAGATATACTTCAGTCCAGGATCAAAATACATCCAGTAATTTCAAGAAAAGTTATAGGCGATAAAAGACTCACACAGAGACCTCTTCATTCGTTTTTGGCTTTCTATTCCAAGGCACAATGAAAGCAGCTATTTCTATTTTTGCACATGTAATCTCTACTTTAGTAAACCAGCACAACAATGCCTCCCAATGCCTCCCGACTGTGGAACGTACACACTTTCACTCATTTTTACAGCTCAGAAACAGATGTGGAAACACAAAAACACTCACTGGAGATTAAATGCAAAGGATAAGCCAACAGCTGCTATAAACGATAGATATCAACCTATACTTTTTGTTTTTTGTTGATATATTGCATTATTTCACTGCAATTTGTCCTCAGGCCCAATCATAAATATATCATATAATCATGTACTGTATCATCCCTTAGGTTTTCCATATAAATGTGTAATCAATAAAATCAGCTGTTCAATCCGATACAATAATAAAACCTACTCACGGTACGTTTCACTGCTTCACCGCTAAGTAAAGCGATGTTGGGTTAGAGGCAAAGATGTATCTGTTGTTCTGATTGCAGTCTGAAGTGTTGTGAACAAGTGGGGTTAGAGACAATGACACACACACACACACACACACACACACACACACACACACACAAAGGCAAATGCAGACACACCTCTGAATCCAGTTTGTCACCTATCAATTTCTATTTTTTAGGCTCTTTACATTGGTAGATTGGCCAGTTACAAATACAACCCTGTTTAAATATACAAGCCTAATAAACCCAATGTGGAAGGAAAAGTTTGTTGGGAAATATATTTATATTTATGTATTTACTTTCTTGCTGCCAGTTACATGAGAAGATGGTGTAAATGTTGTCTCCTGACTCTAATTTTCCCAAAATCAAATGTCTCTTGCTTTAAATATGAAGCTTTGACTAGGATTTGATTAGCTTACCTGAGCATAAAACTTCTAACCAAGCTAAAGATAACAAAATACACCAAACAGCATGAAACAGGCATTCAGTTTTTAGACTTTAGATTTTGTCCAGATTAAACAAACAATGCATGACTTTAACATTAATTAGTGAGCTTAATGTGGATATTGTTATGTTTGTGCAGAGTCAGGCTAGCTGTTTAGCTCTGTTTACAGGCTTTGCGCTAAGCTAAGCTAACTCCAGTTACCCTATTTTTGATACACACTGACCTTAAAGTGACATTGAAACACTATTATCTGTCCTCATGTGTATGTGTGTGTTTTGTAGTACAGCATAACTGTTATGCCATGTACACCCACTGATCCAACACCTGCACAATAACCACAGTGCTGCCGGCAGAGATACTATAACTATGGCCCCTGTACCCTCACCGGCTGCAGCTGCTTCCTCAGAGTCGCAGCTCAGACAGCCAATCAGCACAACTCCTCTGAATCAAGTGAGACGACATCACACAGGACTAAATCGGATATGAAATTGCGTGCCTCCAAAATAAAAGCAACAATTTTATAGTGGCGGGCTTTCGTTCACTGTCTCAGACAGATTTAAATGATCCTGATGGGTCAACAAAGGGTCTTTATTTAAAAATATTCCCAGCTGATGTCTCTGCAGCTTCTATGCCAAGTTACCAAAATGTTGACTAAAAATAATAGTTGGGAACCATTTGTGTAGGCCTACGTACTTTTTGGGAAGTTTGCTCTTGGATTTTATGTATTGCATTTTACATTTAGATAAAGGTCAAAATAAATGTTGTTCCACAGGTTACATGCCTTGAAGTTTGAACTGGTGCCATCTCTCAGGTGCTTTTTGCTTCCACATAAAGTGGATTTGTGGCTCCATTTGATCCTCTCTACCCTGAAAATGTTGAAATAATATAATGTGATCTAATAATGACATACTGTTATGATGACTAAAATATAACTTCATTGTTTAAAATCACGTTGGTAACTTCTCAGTGTTTAAATCACTCATACACACTGGGGTCATTATTGCAGATGGGCTGTGTCTGGCCATGTGCAAGGAGGAAATAATTATAATAACAATTCAAACCAAATAGGTCGAAATTAATAAAAACTGAAGAGCCCACCCATTTAAAATATTATATAGGTGCTGCAGGATTATATAATGGAAAGTCATAGTATTTCTGCTAGTGGTAACCTACTGTAGTTAACGGTATCAGTGGCTGTGTATGGCATAATTAATTAAGATTTCAATTAAGCCACATCACTAAACCTGACCGTCCCAAAACTTGCACTGACTTTTATTTTGCAAGTTGTAACCGGATGTTTGCTAATCTTAGTGTTGGAGACTCGACATTAAGCTGCTGCTGTTTCTGGTTGTGGAAGCTGTGGAAGTACAATCTCCTCAGTCACCCGCCGGCGCCGCCTCCTCACCGTCCCGCTGCAGTGGACAAAGGACAGACGAGGACAGAGGACCGACTCTCTGCGAAACTTCTGCAAGGGAACACGGGGAAAGTAAGTCCCACTCTCTGCGTTTTCATTGCACAACTGTGGGGGGAAACTGCCATGACATGATGCTGGCATCAGGTTGCTCTCAACTCTAAATGCTCTCAGTCCTCCCAAAGTATTTCTGCAGACTGTGAATGTCGCTCTTTAGTGTCTTAGCTTTTTCATTTGTGGAGTCAAAGAGGCATGATATGCACCCCCAGGGACTCACTGTTGTCTCAGTGTGTGTGTGTGTGTGTGTGTGTGTGGTTTGTTTGCTGTGTGTGCAGGCTGGTGAAGGGATGATGTGGCCGACAGCTCACATCAGGTGAAGGGTGGCCTTGTGTCGCTCACCGGCTGGAAGGCAACATGGAGCTTTCCATTGATGGAAAACAACCATAGTAATTCTGAAACAAACAAACAAATAAACAAAACAAAGGCTACAATATACCCTATAATGTCGGCCTATCATGCAACATGTTGGATTAATGAATTATGCCCCAAAATGTTAAAACTCACTTTTAAACGCTCTCATTTAACACAGATGATGAAGTATGTGCAGGGCTGTGCACATGAATGCACATCTGTGGTCAGGTCATTTTGCAGAAATCTCCAGGTTGTCATCGTAGTTGCATTGTTGGCATCTTTGCAGCACCATTCATTTTTTTTTTTTTTTTTTTTTGTCCTCTTGCTCCAGGTACTATAATTTGTGTCATGCATGTAGCAGACATTATGCTATATTTATATATATTCACCATAAACCAAACTGCACAAATACGTGCATGCACAATAGAGATGCACAATCCAAAATTTCCTTCAGATTCTTCAACTAAATATGAATGCTGCTCAATAACTGTTGGTGGAAACACTGTCATCACATTAACAAATAAACTGTATTTAATATTGATCTGTAACATCATGTCTGCTACCTTTGATAAGTCTAAATTGGATCCCCAGTGCTTTGCACCACATCAGTGCTAAATATTTGATGATCAGTTTGTTGTTTGCATTTATTGGCAGCTATTTGGACATGCCAAGCATTGATGATTCATTTTCTCCTGTGTAAGGATATGCTGCTTTTCTTTGTCTCATGTGACAGTAGACTGGGTTTAGTATTTGGAACTGTTGTAAAGAAGATAAAACTGTGCAGAAATGAATATGATAAAAGACAGAGAGAGAAAACCTTCCACTACCATCTGTGCTGTGTTCCCAATGCTGCTGGCTGACTCACTTCGTGCCGAGTCAGCGCTCGTTCTCACTAAATATTGTTTCAGACTCGAGAGGCACATTTTCAGATTTAGGGGAGCACATCCGAGGTTCTCCGGCCTGTTTATGTTCCCACTTTTCATCTGCACACTGTTTATTTGGGAAAATTGAGAAAGGAATGCCTGCCTCTTTCTCTTTCTGTCTTTACCAGACAGAGAGAAGGAGAGTTTAGTCTAAGAAATATCCCCCTGTTCTCACCTGTTCAGGGTTTTCATGTGGAGATCTGTGAAGCAAAGCTTCTTGAGCGACTAATCGCTGCTGAAGGCAGACTGAAACACTATCTCTTGACTTGTGACATTTTGTCTTATTTGATCCCACAGACTCCTGGGCTTATAAGAAAGGGGAAGCTGCACCGCCGGATTAATGAAATAATAAACTCAACCTAAAGCTGATTCATGAGCTACTCCTTGATCAAAGTGGAAACTCTGTGTGTGCGTGTGTGTGTGCGTGTGTGTGTGTGAAAGTGTGTGTGTGTGAGAGAGAGAGAGAGAGAGAGAGAGAGAGAGAGAGAGAGAGAGAGAAGCTTGAAGCTAAGCTGAGGGACACTTAGCATCTGTTCACTCCACACAGACTTTACTTTGAGCCGGTCATATGGCTTTGATTAGTGTGCTAGTTTTCGGATAGCTCCACTCTCCCTGGCAACAGTCAAAGACAAGGACAGCATAGTTAGGTCTAGCTCTTAGTCGAGATAAAAAGCTCACTGTACATCCCTTACACCACATTAAAAGCACCAGTCACTGGTAGATGACAAGTTGAAAAAAAAAAGACGTGTTGAAACTGGATCCACTGACTTGATTACATTGCATATTTGGCCCACCCTTAAATTCCCACCTAATTATTCTGATGGTCCAACTTTTCTCTCTTGTTAACAACGACCCCTTTCTTCTCCCCTCCTCCTTTTCTCTTTTGCAAATTGTGATTGCATTGGAAATTGTGTGGCCTGTCTGCAGCTCGAACCACTTTCTCTCTTGGCTGTGATTACAGCTATATGCTTCATATTTGCAGCTAATCCAAGCAAAACACTGAAGAGAGAGTCGGCGTATGTGCTCGCTTGGCCTGCTGACAAACATGCATATTTTTTTTATTTTGCTCAAAATTGATACAACCCAGAGGGAAAGTTTTGCACAACAGACCGCGGAAGATGTATGACACCGTCACCTCTGCAAGACAGCTTTCTCTTAATTTAGCTGTGTTTCTGTGCAGTTTATGGTAGAGTGATAATTTACCATGAAGGCAGTGCATGCATGTTGTTGTGGAGATCTTTTGAAGGCTGTCCACAAATCTTTTGAAGCAGCTTTACTTAAAAAGCACCAAGGGACAGCACTGGGGGGTCCGCTCTCCTCCTCTTTCTCTTGTTTAAATAAACAAAAGAAGAGTTAGCAGTAATGAAAAGCACTTGATATCAAGCTGCAAGTTTAATAACCCCACAATAAATCGGGAGCGGGAGCAGAAGAAGTAATGAAAATGGCGGGGAGTTTGGCTTGTGCAGGAAATGACTGGGAGAAAGCCTAAGGGAGGGGAAGAGAGAAAGACTTTCAGTTGTTCCACGTATGAGGGAAGCTGCAACAGTACAAAGAGTTTTTAAGCGAGCCCTCCTCTTACTCCTCTTACTGTACCTTCCCATTGGTGTTTGACATGAAATAAGAGGTACATTAGGACTCTTTTCAACTTATTCCTCCACACTCAGTTCAAGGTATTAACACTCAAGAATGGCTCTCCCAGCTGGCTCTAACAGCTTACACTCTGCTGTCTCTCTTTCATTCCCCTCAGACTTTGCGCTCACTCTTTTTCCTCCTCTTTTCAGGAGGCAACTTGTTCCCTCTGCTCTCGTCACCAAAAGGTTTCCCATCTGCATCCGATTACCTTTGGCTGCAGTTGGTTAGCAGCCAGCCATATGGGCCAGTGTGGCGTCTCCGCTCGCTCTTCTCTCCCCAGACGGCACTGAGGGAGGGATGGAGGGGAGGGGAGGCCAGGACAAGACTGAACTGGGTGGGCAGACTTTACTGGAGAATAGCAAGGCTTGTTTTTTTGTTTTAGCTGACACTGCAATCCATCGCCAGGAAACTCAAGTTAAAGAGAAGGGCACCCATGAAAATTTGACTCCTGATCTTGGCTCTGGTCTGTTTTTGTAATGGGCACTGTGGGCCATTTTCCATTGTTATTATGTTCTTATGTTGGTCTTATGTTTTGGTAAAAAAAATGGCTAGGTGCTCAATTATAAAGGAACTTGAGGTTTATGCATTGTGCAGGACAGTTAGTAGTGTGGAAAATGAACAAAGAACCCAAGATTTTAATCTGTGATGTCTAGCTGGCTGAACTGCTGCCTCCAAATGATCATTGAGTGCTAGGCTGTCATACAAACTTCATTTTCTATTCAGGAGTTTAAAGAGGAAAGAACAACCTTCTATCTATTATTTCTGGAAATAGAAGCAGTAATTAGTGTCTGCTGATGGAGAAAAACATTGTATTTCACTGACATGTGAGATAATATGCAGATGACATGCAACTGTATGTCAGGATAAAGCCACGTCTTACCGATGTGTCCTGTATTATGTCTTGCCTTGTCATAATTAAGAACTGTCAAATGGTTTCCTGCAATTGCATGATAAATCATAGTGATTATTATAACATGATTCAGGTGACTAAAATCCTGTTTAATTCAATAGAAACATGTAACCAAGCTGTCAGTGCTCTCATCTGCTGATTGACAGGGTGGTGCATGCTTTTATTTCCTCCAGACTTGATTATTGTCTGTTACAATATTCAGGTTTCAGCAGGAAAGTCATACTGAGACTAAGTGTAGTCACATTACAGGAGTCAGTTCAGGTTAAATTGTCTCCTAACAACAAACCCTGGACAGCTTTCTTTGAAAGCAATGATTAGGAAGGCAGTGGTTGGAATGGCTGAAATTCAGAAAGGACAAGAAAGACAAGTATTGAAAATAGTTTGTGCTAAAATGTAATATGTTTTTTGGTCCTATTAAAAGAAATCTAAAGGATCCATATCCCTATGAAGATGTTTGTGTATTCTGTGTGTTAATGTTAAAACAGTGACTATCATCTGATATATTATTGCATTATAAAACTAGAAAACAACCCAATATCAGCATCAATATTTCAGTATCAACTAGGCTATAATTATCACAGGACTCTCCCCTTTGTCTCAGATGTAAACAAGCTTCATATAGGTACTCACATTTGTTAGCCAGGGACACCAGCCAATTAGTAAGTTGTACAGTCAGTCGGCTAGCCAGCAAGTCACTCAGCCATACAACCAACCACCGCAGTCAGCCAGCGTAGGAGTGATGGCAACCTGCTGCTCCTCTCAAATTGGCTCATTTTACCCCCAGAGCCTCTGACATAATACCCACTTCAAGCCCTGTTTGGGCATTAAGCGCAGCTTTTTACAAGATCAATGGCTTCCTTTGTGTTTGAACTCTTTCCGGTGGGCAGGCAGCTTAAAGAGCAGGGCCTCAGGGGCCCCAGGTTGGGACCTGGTGTTGTCTCTGGTCATCAGAGTGAAAGACAGGGTGTTTGCCCTTTGCCAAAGCCAAGATTGATTAGCTGAAGGAACAATGCAGGACTTGGCGGTTCTTCACTGGATGCTGAATATGAACTGGGTAGATTTGTCTTGTTAGACTGGGAACTGCACGGGTCAATGGGATCTCATGCTCTCTCTCTCTCTCTCTCTCTCTCTCTCTCTCTCTCTCTTTTAAGTCTGTTTCACTATGTCTCCCTTGTTCCTCCCTTCTTGAGCCTAAATCTGTCTCTGCCCTCCCTTTTCACTCCCTTTCCTGGCCTTCCTCTTCCTAACTGAACAATTTCATTTCTGCAGGGTGACAGAGAGGAGTCTAACCTGCCACTGCTGCTGAGCTCCTTGGGAGATCGGTCCAGGTTTTTTAAACTCCTATGAGGACCCCATCCAGGACCCATCACCACTCGCTGATCAACACATTGTAGAGGCTGCTATGTCTGTCTGAACCCACAGATCATCCTGCAGCCATGGCCCAACAGAGCGCTGAGCTGTCCCACTGCTAGGCGACGGGGCATCCGAGAGGGCAGAAGACATGTTGGGACAGAGGCCCGGGGACCACTGCACTGAATTCTGTTACTATAGCAACTACTGTAGTAACCATGGAAACGCTATGGAGGACTGGTCTGGTCTGCACTGTCATTGTCGTCTTGGTTGCCACAGAGGTCGAAGGAGGTCACAGAGATGAGTTCGCTCAGTCACAAGGTGAGAGACCTGATGTAATCAGGTATGTAATCCCACAGCCTGTTGTGAGCTGCTGTTTTAAAATGATCAGACTGATTTTTTTTCTCTGTAGATGGGTACTGCTCAATCCACCCCTCTAAAAATGAACAAGAGCATAGCATTTAGAGATAAAGTGATACTTAAAGTCAAATTAATGTCATAGCAGTAGCATATGGTTATTACATCACAGCTCTGCACCAGTCTGATGAAAATCTAATTGTAGTCATAAATAAATGCTGTTAAATGATTTGGATCATTGCCCACAACGGCCTCTCATGCGCACAGATATATTGAAGGGATAGGTAGGTACTACCTATTTTAAATCTTCAAAAAGCTCCAATGGTAGCTAAATACATATTGTCAGATAGTATTATGCCAAGAGAAACCAAAGCTGTGCTACTCAACACCTGTAGCCATTCAGGAATTTTGCCTTATAAAAATAGGCAAACAGGCAAAACAGGCAAAATACTGATTTCAATGAGGGACTCATTGTTAGAAAAGAACACTTTAGAAAATATTAGGAATCTCACCAGACATTCTGTGCCAGTTTTCAGCACTTGACAATTTTTGAAACTACGTCGGTACCAAAAGGTATACAGGTGTGATATCCAGCATACAGTTTATACAGCAACACGGACTTGTTTGTGTGTTTCTGAGGCTGTGAAAAGCTGAACTTGTGGTAAAACATCTATGTCATATCTACTATGAAGTTACACTAATCCTATTGCAATTCTATATTTGCTGTATAGTAATCCTGTAGTTATTATAGACACGTGTGTTTGTGCTTTCTCACCAAAAAACAGCAAAGTCAGCCAACCTGGTCCAAACCCAAGTTGCGTAACACAGTTTGACCTTTTCATTCCTCATTTGAAAAGAGTTTCAGAGACCAGAATTAAAGTTAAACATGCCATTGACGGCACAGACCTTTTTGTCGGAGGTCTTTATAAATAGTGGGAAAACGTAATTGGTTTATAGTCTGTGATCCCAGTTTTTTACTGTGGGTTGCTTTAATTATTTTCAGCCTCTTGAGAGCAAGAGTACTTTCATGTATTTTATGGTTGGGGTGCCCAGAATGAAATCTGTTTTTCATTTCAGTGAAGAAAGACCTTCACAATGCTACCCATGTTTAGAAATTCAGACAGAGTAAATATCTTTTTTATTTGTATTTATCCATCCATCCATTATCTACGGCTTATCCTCATAGGGTCGCGGGGGGCTGGAGCCTATCCCAGCTGTCTTAGGGCAGAAGGCAGGGTACACCCTGGACAAGTCTCCACCTCATCGCAGGGCACATAGAGACAGACAACCACTCACACTCACATTCACACCTACAGTCAATTTAAATTAGCCAATTAACCTAATCCCCATACATGTTTTTGGATGGTGGGAGGAAGCCGGAGTACACAGGGGGAACATGCAAACTCCACACAGAAAGACCCCAGGCCCAGGAATCAAACCCGGTACCTTCTTGCTGTGAGGCGACAGTGCTAACCACTGCACCACCGTGCCGCCCTATTTGTATTTAATGTGCAATTCAATTGTAATGTAAGGATTAACATGTTTTCTCTAGTTACTATAATTGGTTTTAATTATAATTCACATGCATAGTGCTCATGAGAAAAATCTTTACTGGACTGACCCTGTTGTCTGACCGGCTGAGGCACACACCAGTTCTGCAGGTCTGAGCTGCTGAACTTGAACTCTGCTTCCACAAATCATGTAGCTGTGGCACAGCCACGTGCCCGCCCCCTTCAATTCTAACCACACAGTTGCTCTCAAATACACACTGAAGCTGGGGTGACTGAAATCCCCCTGAAGGCAGAGTCATAAAATCCTGAGTGTCCGTGCCTCATCATCCTGAACAAGGCTGTGATTGTGTATTTCCTAAACTTAACCTCTGACCCCCTCACAGCCATCTGTCTCCAATAGTCTACCACAGTGTTTCCTTTAAACTACACACACCTGAAACCTTGACGTGGCTCATTCCCTCAGAGACTTTTCCTCAGGTACAGACAGTTTGCACTATTATTTGTGTATTCACAATGGATTGAGTAAGTGTGAAATGTAGAAGGAGTTGTTTGAAATAATGAACACAGACAATTATCAGCAAACCATACACAGCAGGCAGCTGTTTTTTTAACAGCAAAGCCCTGTTAAACATGTCCTGCACAGCACCAAACAGCAGGCAAAGTCAACAACTAGCTCGTCAACATAGCAAAGCATTTTGCAGCTAAAGAGACAGATGTTTGTCTCAGGAAGTTGGCGGAGACCAAAAACGAGGCCAAAGAGAGACAATATTGGATTTGGATATTGAATTCATCCAGTTGACAGAAGGCCAACTTGGTGCATTATGTTCAAACTGAAAAGGGTTTTCGCCAAACTGTTGCCACAAAGTTGGAAGTGTGCTATTGTCTGAATCTAGATTTTGTCTTGATTTTCCATAGAATGGCTTCGAATGATTAGCAACTTTAGGTCCAACTTTCCAACAAGATTTTAGCACTTGTAACTTGTCAACACAAGTGCACCACAGCCTGTTAGTCCCTGAAAGGTACTATCTATCCTTGCTATATTGTCACCTTGATCACAAGGAAACAAACCTATTTTGACAGGGATGTCTTTGTACTTTTGGCCTTTTGACCCTCCATTTCTTTCTCTTGTAGTTAATACTGAATAATTACATCTTCTTGCGCCTCTGGTAGTAGGAGTTGCAAACAAGGCAGAGAGGTGTTGTCATCTGAGGTGCCATGAAGGTGTGTCTGGGATAGAGGGAGGGCCAGTTTTCCATCCCGAGTGTTTCCTTCCACTATTTTCATTTGGTGATAACAGAAACCAGGGTGATGCCCTACTTCCGGGTGGATGGGTGGATGTATTAGCACAGACGCTTCTGTATGAAATCCCTTTAGCCAGGGAGTGTCTCCTGTTAAATTTAGCAGACATGTTTCCCCCGTCAGTTTGAGTTACCATTTTTAAATGCTGAATTAGTTTGTGAACATAATTTGCACCATTGACTGCTGCAGGATTACTGGGTATAATATGTGTACTAGTCAATTCTCTTAGGGTTGACAAGGGAAGACAGGGCAGGAATAATTGTATTGCATGTACGGTAACTGGAATATAAATGGGAGAATCAGGTATTTTGATAATAGCAGTTCTAAAAACAATAAAGGCATTCCTTATCCGTCTTATTAAAATTCATGAAATACTTCTGCACGACCTTTCGTTCATACTAATTTGTCTGAATGATTTTCATTAGTCACTTTATTCTGTGTGAGGTCTCATTAGCTTCATCCTTGGAGGTGAGTTGTGTATTCTTCATTAAAATGCTCCTTTTATTTTCTCTCCAGGAACTTTTCCTGTGTTTCAAATATAATGGTGACACCACCTGCCTAAATACTTGCAGTGGTTTGTGAGAGTGTGTTGGATCTGTTATTAAAGAGAGCTCAGAGCGCTTAGGAAGATGACGCTTTTGAACAAGAAAAAAAAAAACTTCTGTGGATTCTGTGGCTTCAAACGCCCAATTTAGACTGTTTGAACTCACCATTGGTGTGATTTGTGCATTCAATATCGAAGTGAGCATTTTTCCAATAACACATTTTTTTAAATTTCTGCCCTATTTCTTATCAATCAATCTAATATAACCACTTTCTGTATATGTAGTTGAATATAAACAACAAATTAATTTATTATGAAGCTATGTAATTCCAACCTTAGCACAGCTATTACCTCCATCAAGGAGGTTTTCACTGGGGTTTGTTTATTTGTTTGTTGGTTTGTCGTTTTGTAAAATAACTCAGAAAGTTGTGGACAGATTTTGACGAAATTTTCAGAGTTGGTCAGAAGTGGCCTAACTTAAAACTGATTCATTTTTGGTGGTGATCGGATCCGATTCAACAGCACCACCAAAAATCTTTCTTTATTTTCTGAATGTGTTTTTAATGTCTGGTTAACTGACATTGTTACATTCACCAGTTTGTGAAATTGTGTATCTCTTATCTAACATTACCCTTGAATTAACTACACTGGCCCGTTATCTGTAGTCTTAACCTACGAAACTGGCTAGCTAGCTGGGAGGTCATGGTTAGTTTAGTTGCTGGTGGGCTACTGTTACTGTTATTAATTGCATTGTATTTCAGTTCTCCTGTGGTCTGTCAGCTATGTAGTCTACCAACAGTCTACTAACCGGATTTCTTTAAGCAGATAATGAGGAAATTCGGAGCAGGTGTGGAAGACAGTTATTCTTAATGTTATGAACTGACTGTCACTGTAATAGTTACAATGCCTTTTTTTCTAAACCTTGGAATTGCTTTGCAACTTTTTTCCTGATGTGTAACCATCATTGAATTGTCTGTTTTCATACTTCCATTATAAACGTCACAGGCCATCCCACTTTCTTGAACCCGTTTGTTTCGCCCGCTGCATAGCTGTGTGCCTACATCTGAGGGAAGAAAATTCAACATGAATCTAAAATGTTAAACGTTGTGTCGATCACCATTTTTGAAAAGGGAATAGGTCTACTGTCCACTTGTTCTCATGAAGGACCAAAACCACATGAGTGCCAAGCATATATTATACTGAACTTCCCACGTTGAAAATGCGGCACAACCTCAGGAGTTCCATGTGAAGGCAGCATTTGTAATTGTGCTTTCTGTTTATTCAAGCCAGACCTATTCACTGCCTTCAGAGTGGTTTTTCCCGGTACAGAGCTCTCCAAGTCTGTACCAGGGAACTCTGATCCCTGGGTATTTACTTTGTGTGGGAAGGGGCTGCGACTCCACCAACTGAGGCCAAAGGTTTGATGAAAACTGGCTCATTTGCTGGTGACCTTTCCCCGTTAGTTCGAAGACGTTGGCTGTTTGGAGCTGTGCATGTTTGTATAATAAATCTCCACCAGGCCACGGCACAGACTGGGACAGACAGGAAGTATACAGTTTCAGGGTAACCATAGCAATATTCGTTTGGCCTCATGTAGGAGGTGGTTCTTGGAGTGGAGGGACCTTGTCAGCAATGGGCCAAAATGTCTGCAAGTTTCTCTTTGCCAACTGGGTTACTCTCTCAATAAAAAGCCCCATGGCGTTATTCAAAATAAACAACTCCCAAATCCTCAACTGTTTTTAATTAAAGTCAGTTAGGTTATGCTGCATTTTGGCTTCATTAAGTTAAGTGCTGATTTTGGTTTTATGCCTTCTTTATTTCTCTCCTTCTAGCTGCCTTCCTGTCCAGTCTTGGACAGTATGAGATTGCCATCCCAGTACGTGTAGGACCGAATGGCGAGACGCTGGACACAGAAACGCCACAACACCACAGCAGAAGAAGACGCAGCACTGAAGACAGACTGCCCGACTCTGTTTGTCTTACATTTATACTCATCTTTAAAATACACCTGAATACATTTAATATTCTGATCAGGCAACATTTACAAACTGAGCTCTCTCTTTTTCTATCTCTTAGCTCTTCTACCAGCTGTCCACCTCACGTAACAACTTCCTGCTGAACCTGACGCTGCAGGGTGGCCTGCTGTCCCGGCAGTTCAGGGTCGAGTACTGGAAGAAAGGTCGATTAGCCTGGAGTCATCCTTACTCTCCACACTGCCACTATGTAGGACACCTACAAGACCAACCACACTCCAGCAAAGTGGCCCTGAGCAACTGCAATGGCCTGGTAAGACTGAAACCTGCAAGTCTAATCCACATCTAATGACACTGAGGGGGGGGGGGGGGGGGTCAGCAGCAGCAACAGCAGCAGTGCTGGCTCAGCAAATGAGGGATCAGTAATGCTTGATTTGGACATCAAAGCATGACATTTAACAAACCTTGTATTCAAGCAGGTTTTAAGCTTTTAAGTATATATATATATATATATATATATATATATATATATATATATATATATATATATATATACTGTATATATACATACATACATTCAATGCCTGGCCAAAAACAAAGTCGCCACCAAAAAAAAAAAAAAAGGTCACACTAATATTTCGTTGAACCGCCTTTAGCTTTGATTACGGCACGCATTCGCTTTGGCATTGTTTCAGTAAGCTTCTGAAATGTCACATGGTTTATTTCCATCCAGTGTTGCATTAATTTTTCACCAAGATCTTGCATTGATGATGGTAGAGTCTGACCGCTGCATAAAGCCTTCTCCAGCACATCCCAAAGATTCTCAGTGGGGTTAAGGTCTGGACTCTGTGGTGAAAATGATGTCTCATGCTCCCTGAACCACTCTTTTACAATTTGAGCCCGATGAATCCTGGCATTGTCATCTTGGAATATGCCCGTGCCATCAGGGAAGAAAAAAATCCATTGATGGAATAACCTTCCATCATGGATTCAATGGATCGTCATTCAGTATATTCAGGTCGTCAGCTGAGCTCATTCTTTGAGCACATACTGTTGCTAGTAATTATCCAATAGGAGGCTCGTACCTGTTTGCTTAGTTAAATCCAGGTGGTGACTTTTTTTTGGCCAGGCAGTGTATATATAGATGTATATATTAGGGCAGTCAGAATTAGTGTGTTAACATGGATTAATCCATCATCATAATTAATCTGAGTAAAAATTTGAACATGATTAAGCCATCTACAGCGCAGAATGACTCTGAATGTCTCCAATGCATTTTGAGCAGTTGGTCCAAGTAGTGTTAATGGATGTGTTGATGCTCCTCAGTGGTTGGTCCACGCCGAGGCGCTCTGTCTGTGAGCAACGAAGCGGCTTTAGTATTAAAAACATCTAATGTTTGTCTTCTATGAAATAATAAACTCCAACAATCCTCGTTGTTCACTGTGGCTGCTCTGATGTTCACTTGTTGCCGATCAAGGCTTCTTGAGCAATTTAGGAGCTCTACAATCACCAGATATCCACTTCTATAGACTCCAACTGGAGGAGTGTATCATTCAACCCATCCCATGGATGGATGGATTGTTTAAAACTAAGAGACAAAACATTGTTGTGTTGTTGAAGCTGTTGAAGGTGTTTAATAAACATGTTTGGTGCAGATATATTCCCTTCTTTCTGTTTGTTCATGCAAAACCAATCAATATGAATGGTATTTAATCATGATTGATCAAAATTAATCCAGCATTGCTCTCATAAGAATTTGTGCAACACTTACGAACTTTTGTATGGGATGAATTTTATTATTGAATATTAGAGAGGTGGGTTGTGTAAAGGTTAAAAATGCTTGCATTGAAAATATAAGACTCTGAATCCTGAAATTTGGGTTTAATTATGTCGTAAGAGAGACTTTAGCTGACATGAGGTGTCCGTGTTTGTTTGGTTCACAGGCAGTTTTGAATTATTAAATCCCAAGTTGGATATATCAGAGCTTTCCCAAAAACCTGACTTCCCCTGTTTTAATTATTACTTTTTAATTTTGATGTAAACAACATTTGAAAAAAAAATTGGAAAGTGTAATAACTATGACCTCCAACATGAACGTGGCACCAGTATGCATTTAAAAAAAAAACAGTTTCACAGTTTTTGATACCTGCCTCAATGTTGTTTCACTCAGTCATTCTCAGTTTCACAAAAATGAAATTGGGAATGGCGTGGGGGTGCTCTTAGACAGTCCAGCACCTTCAGCACTTTGTTTGAAGTTTAAACTCTAGCTATAACCTACAATGCATCAAGTTCTGGCACGCTCCCTTGGGGCTGTTTAAAGGCAGACTGGGAACTGTAGGAGATTATTAACTAAAGCTGTGGTCAGCAAGGCAGGTTATGAGAAGCAGCACTATGAGATAAATATCTTAAGTGAGGATATCTAATCTTCTGTACATTTTAACAAAGTGGTCAATGCATCAATTCCATCCATCCATCCATTTTTCGACCACTTATCCTCACATAGGGGGGGCTGGAGTCTATCCCAGCTGTCTTCGGGTGAAAGGCAGGGTACACCCTGGACAAGTTGCCACCTCATCACAGGGCACATAGAGACAGACAACCATTCACACTCACATTCACACCTACGTTCAATTTAAATTAGCCAATTAACTTAATCCATTTTTGGATGGTGGGAGGAAGCCGGAGTACCCGGAGAGAACCCACACAGGGGAGAACATGCAAACTCCACACAGAAAGGCCCCGGGCCGGGAATTTAACCTGGTACCTTCTTGCTGTGAGGCGACAGTGCTAACCACTACACCACCATGTCGCCTCCCAATTCCATTTCATTAATTTCCCACTCTCATGAAGTCATCAGCTTGTTAATGCCACTAAACTAAGAGATCAAAGTTTGTTCCCCTTCTGAATCACTGGACCGGATCACTTCATTGTGATGCATAATTTTGTTGGCTTAAATGATTTCCTGCAATCACAGCACTGTGTATCTGTGTATCCTCTCATTACAAACATCAGGCTCCACAATAACACTTGTATACACAACTGAGGATTAGTTGTGTCCACAAAGCGTTAATAAGCAGCACACATAATTACTGTTGGTCGGCCCAGCATGAGCACATTCACCAGCGAGCAGGCGGTGTGTCCAGGGAAGCATCACTAAATATATTATGGCATTAAAGGCACTTTGAAAGCTGCCGCAGTGAGTCGAGGGGAGACTCGCTCTGACCGGGGCCAACACTTCTGAGCAGATTCAAAAGAAGTGTTAGTGTATCACTCTCTGCCTCACTCTTTCATTTTCCTCACTGGCGGGATACTGTGAGAGGAACACTAAGCAATGTGATGAATTTTAGGCTTGTGTCGCTAATATAAAATATAATATCTAATCTAAGTATTTCTAAATCTAAAATGCGGGTCAATTAGTCGCTGAGCAGTACAGTCTGAGATGACCTACAGCATTGTCCTAATAATGACATTTGGAATATAATAGCACTCATATATCCATATTTTTCCCAAAGAAGTAACCTCAGAATGAAATTACAAATGCTCCTGCAAATGTTAAATATGAGAAACTGACCTTATATGAGAAATTGGTGGTGATTACATAAAAATTGAACCTTTCCCGTGTTATATTATTGCTTCTAATAGTGTAATACTTGTCCATCCAACAGTCTATTATAATTTTAGTTATTACATTCATTAGTTAGGTTGTTCTTTTTTTTTCGATTCGACACAGATCACATCAATACTAAGTTCTGAAATTATCCATATTATCATTTCGTATCTTTATCTACTGGTAATCCACTGTACCCTTCATCGACATCTATTATTGTTTCAAGGCAGACTGCAGGTTGATCTTCCAGATCTAAACATCTACCACTACAGTATCTTTGTATATTTCTATCTAAGCGCTTGTGTTATTTCTTTATTATCTGTATTTGTTTGGTGTTGTGATAAAAAATGTTTGACTCTTGCTGCTGTGGAACAACGAGTCATCTTGCATACGGGCTACACACTACTGTATCTTTTTTGATGCTTTCTGATCAATACTGACAAGTGTGACTCTAAAATAAAGTAGTTTAGACGGTGATCATAAATGGAGGGCAGAAAGTGCATCAACACTAAACACTCAGCTCAAGATTTGCTGCATTGGAAGCTCAGAGGTTGTTATGAAGTCTCGTCGTCTCCAGCTGTCACTTTTCTGACCCATTAGCACCAGGATCCCTCTGAGGGCCTCAGGTTCAGCTTGGCCTCACCTTAGCTTACCCTGCCTACTTTGTTGCTCATTCTTCTTTGCCAATATGAAGAGTAAAAGTAATTGGTCTTATTTTAGGTGATTTGTGTTATGTTTATAACATGTTAAGTAAAGATTCAGACCGTCCATGTACTGTGACATTTATGATGTTTGTACCATGAAAGCAATGATTCCTGTTATTCTATTCTATTTTACTCTGCTCTATTCTATTCTTCGCATCTGTCTCTCTGCAGCAGGGGGTGATTGTTGCAGGGGGAGAGGAGTACCTGATTGAACCCCTTGTCTCACCAGATAACCAGACCAGGATGGAGAGGGGTGAGAGAGCAGAGGGGCGCCCCCATGTGGTTTACAAGCGGTCATCACTCCGCCATCAGTACAAGGGCCAATCCTGTGGAGTCATTGGTGAGGGAGAGAAGTATTCTGGACTTTTTAGTAGCAGCACTTTGGTCCAGACTGGTGGAGTAAACAGCTCCAGTTTGATCTGCATAATAGCCTGCAGCTGAAGTTTGTGGTTGTGTCTGCGTTCCCAGTTGTGATTGGGTGTGACTGAGTCTGTTGCAGGGAGTTTCTGAAAATGCTTGACAAATAAAAGTAAAAAAAAATAGCTAACATAATGCTGTACTTTTATCCTGCTCTGCCATGGAAATTGTTCTCAGGCATCATTCTGGTTCATAAAGTATTTCACATTATCCTTAATGTCTTAGCCAGCAAATGTACAGTGAGTGATTCTGTTTTTAATGTATAATTGGCTGAACTGCTGCTGGCCTTTTTGTGGGTTTCTTCTCTGTGCCATCAAATTGTGAGAGTGTGTGGTCTTCCTCAGATGAGAAGCCGATGAAAGGAGCGTCATGGTGGCAGCGAACTCTGAAGACGCCTCCACACCATGTCGGTCGTGGTCAGCTGCCTCTGAAGCGCTCAGTTAGCCGGGAGCGATATGTGGAGACGCTAGTGGTAGCCGACAAGATGATGGTGGGTTACCATGGTCGCAGAGACATCGAGCAGTACATCCTGGCCGTCATGAATATTGTAAGTTTCACAACGGAAAAGATGTACATGCACAGTATATTTAAATAGTCGCTTTCCCAGTATCATTGGGTTTATTCACGAGGAATAAAATGCATAAGGAAATATTTTTGAATAGTTCAACTTTTGTTGATTACAACAGCAGTTCAATGGCCAATTGTGGTTTGGTTACTCATTACAAAACAAAAACGCAGCTTTGAGGTGGTCAAGAAACTTTTTAGATTTTAGAAGAGATTAAAGGATAGAAATAATTAATTAGATATAATCTTGTTTATACATGTATGTGTCAAAAACTCAAATAGAGTTAAATAAGATTTAGGCAGTTTTAGTTGCTTGAATAATGCTTAGAAAAGAAAAAAAATCGTGGAGCATTTTCTCCTAGTGGAAGCCACATGTTGTAGTCTGACAGCCTTAGGTTGTATGTCATCATCTGCACTGCTTCTTGTCACTGGGGATCTTTTAACACACGCTTAATCACTTTAAACCTATACACACATGTGTTAGGAATGTATTTAATGACAGGTTGGTTAGCTGCTATTGTTACAAAGCAGGTTGCCTCTGGAGTGTAACAGAAACCAGCAGCAGCTCCTTAGTGGTGTGAAACAAAGTGAGCCAAATTACACCAGACACCAGTAATGACAAGTGTCTGTGTGCAGCTTTAGTGCCAGTAGTGGTTTTAACTTTGTTCCTTTTTTATTACTGTTGGTGTAGCTCTTTAATAATCATTGGCACTCATGGTGCTCTGACTTTACAGCTCTGTTAAGATTCTCAGGCTGGACTTGGTTATAGCTTAAAATTGTAAAATCTTAGTAGGGGCACAGGACAAGAATGACTACTTAGCACGCTTCTGTTTCTCTTGATATTGAGCCGCCTCCAGGCAAATTAATCCACCGTCTCTCTGCCACAATTGGAGGGATGACTGAAAGGTTGATATTATTCTCAGGTAACACATTAGGGCTAATCTCTGAACAGGAGCCTCTTTGGGCCATTACACATCTTAATTTATGATGGTTTACTGTGTCTGTCTGTAGAGTTGTTGGAGCTCCGGTGTAATGTGTTCAACTGGTGTATCAGCTGTTTTTAAGACTGGTCTTTTCTTGCTTCCCTGGAGGTCAGGTTGCCAAACTGTTCCAGGATTCTAGCCTGGGGAATGCAGTCAACATCGTGGTGACACGGCTCATATTGCTGATGGAAGACCAGGTAAAGTACTGTTAAGTACTCTTAAGTTGTACAACCCTGTCCTCCTGTTTCTCCTGTGTTTTGCTATTCTTGACCTCACTACCTCTCTGTGCAGACAGCACAAAAATCTTCCTTGACCCACATCTATGCTATGCCACAGTGGTGTAGTGGTTAGCACTGTCACCTCACAGCAAGAAGGTACCAGCTTTGATTCCTGGCCCGGGGCCTTTCTGTGTGGAGTTTGCATGTTCTCCCCGTATCTGTGTGGGTTCTCTCCGGGTACTCCAGCTTCCTCCCACCATCCAAAAACATGCATGGGGATTAGGTTAATTGGCTAATTTGAATTACCGTAGGTGTGAGTGTGAGTAGTTGTCTGTCTCTATGTGCCCTGTGATGTACTGGTAACTTGTCCAGTGCCACCTATAGGCTGACTTGATACAGACATTGATGTCCTCCACATTTTTTTTTTAATCAATTTTTCATGTTGGATGATCAAATGTAACTTGTCCAAAACTTTGATTCATCACTAAATTCGAAACTAAATGGCATTTCCATCAGCCTGAGGTGCATATTGTGTTTAACACACTAATTAAAACATTATGCCCCCTAAACATCAACATGTTAGTAGCATTTAGCTCAAAGTATTGTTGTACACAGCCTCACAGAGCAGTTAGCATGTCTGCAGACTTGTCGTATGCTGTGAGTGAGCAGAGGTTAGAAAGGGTGTAGAGCTAGAATCCACACCCGACCACAAGGCAGTTCAGCTCATTAAATGACCTTGGCTACCAAATTACCTTACCAAATTACCTGGCTACCAAACTGACCTCATTAGCCCGCCATTAACAGCATGTGGTGAGATGGTGCGGCTACCTCCATCGTAATGTTTGACCTTCTAGCAATCTGAGATGAATCATGCTGAATTAAAGAGGTATTGCAGTGTGGCTTTGGGGTTTCCTCCATAGCTGTCTTATTAGGGAACATTTATGATTCATACCATTCATATTGCCTCAAAATTAGCCCATAATTTACCACTCGGATGTGTTCGTCATCTGACAGAGTAAAGAAGTCAATGTTAGGATCATTAGTGGTGGGCAGTATTAGTGTTGTTATTCTTTCTCCATGGACCGTTGAGGTTGAGGTCGGGCCAGATCGAGAGTAGTCTCGCCGAGTGGTTGTGCTGTTGGTTTCCAGTTCTGAAAACGTTAAGCTGCCCCTGGAAAATAAAATCCGGCCAGCAGTAGGCCCAGAAATGAGGGACTGTGGGATGAGACAATTACCAGTTATGTCACCACATACATTCCTGGGTTACGAGTTCTGGCCAGCTGTGGCCAGCGGAGCACTCCCTCCTTTCCTTCTCCTCTCTACACTCGCAGAATACGAGGAAGCGCCTTCTCTCTAATCCTGCCTTTGATTGAATGGAGGGAGGTTTCTTTGGCCTTTTTAGCCTGGAATCCAAATGTGGTCTCTCCATGCATGTATACTGTCTGATGAAGCTATCTAGTAAAAAAAACATCTATCTCCAAATTTGCTGATTTCAAATTGTTTATTTGTATATTGAGGATATGGTCTAAAATCTTGAGATTATTATACAATTATGATTGTGATTATCTGAAATCACAATCTGAAAAATTGAGTATCACAAAGCTAACATTTTGGAGATACGTGGTTTTCACAGGAGAACAGTAAGGTGATCCTACTGTGGCAGAAATAAAGCCTGATTTAGCACAATACAGGAAGACTGGGGCTGGGTTATCAAATGGTTATTGGGCCTGCCATCTGATCGTTGAAATCTCCCATTTGATGACATTGGAATAACCTTATATTTTTAAATTAAGTATCTTTACAAGTAAATGAAATAGTTGGAACTGTAACATCAACTTTTGTTGTGTTCTAAGATTTAAATATGTATGTTTGTTTCTTTTGTGTTTTCTCTTTTGTCTCTCTTCCAGCCAACACTAGAGATCAACCACCATGCCGGGAAATCTTTAGACAGCTTCTGTAAGTGGCAAAAAAACATCCAGCATCGGAGCAGCTATGGTAACGCCATACCAGACAACGGGATTGCTCACCATGACACTGCTGTGCTTATCACCAGGTCAGACATACAAACAGCCAAACCTTTTTTTTCCACAGGAGTAAGAAATATTGGCTGTAACTGGCGCCTTCTTCATGTATAAATCAAGGTAATTTAGAATGAAGACATTGTTCGTGGGGCTAAAACATGAAGGGTCTATCACAAAGTGTGGGTGAAAGGCAAGTAGCTGTACTCAGTATACAAATACACACTTTGAGCTATCCAAGCTTCAATTTGTGACCTGTGGGTGACAGGAAAAGAAACAAGAAGAAGGCAAAGAAACGTGGCAACTGCAGCACTTTGCTAAAGTTAAGCTGGTTTCCCAGCCCTGTGACAGCCCTGGGGTGGGAGGAAGCACAGAACACTGGGAGAGAACTCACGCAGACATGGGGTGAACATGCAAACTCCACACAGAATGGAATCGAGCCCGGTACCTTCTTGCTGTGAGGCGACAGTGCTAACCACTGCACCACCGTGCATATATATATATGTGTGTGTGTGTGTGTATATGTATGTGTGTGTATATATATATATCACGTATATATACATACGTATGTATGTATACACACACACACACACACACACACACACACACATATATATATATATATATGTGTGTGTGTGTGTGTATATGTATGTGTGTGTATATATATATATCACGTATATATACATACGTATGTATGTATACACACACCCTAACCCTCCCACTACAACTTCTTGTAAATAAAAATATGTTTAGCAGTTTCTCCATTCATAAAAAGGGTTAAAACAGTGTTTCCTCTGAGCTGAATTCTTACATTCCCAGCCTCTATCCTCACAGATTTGCATTAAGCCAAGTTCGAGAGAGTTGGGCTGTATCTTGTCCTGTCTGAAGTGACGATAGCTGCGGCTGCTCTGCCCAGCTGGAGAGAAAGTGTAAAAGAAAGATATGAGGAGGGAGCGAGAGACAATTACTTTTTTTTTTTTTTTTAAATAAAGTAGCACAGAGAAAATGGGGAGGACAGGGAAGAGGGCAGAAAGCAAAGCTGCTTTGAATCTCGCTGGCTTCTTTCAATATTCTCATTTCTCTAACTGAAGCCTCTGTTACCGATACTGCTGGAGGAAAACATAGACAAAGGTGGTGGATGCGTATTAAGCAGATAAAACACTGATGCTATTGACTGAGGAATGTGCAACAGCAAACAACACAACTATGGTTTGGTCAGAGTCATCTGAGTGCAGTGGTGCTGGGCAGAGCTACCACAAATACCTTCCTATTCTCCCAAACAGAATGGGCTATAAGCTTATGTAACAGTACAGAGTGAGTGAGAAAACTTGGGTTTTACAACAGGATTTATCAAGCAGAGGGTGGAAACTGTCCAGACAGATGACACTGCTGTGACCGTCCATGATTTCCTGCTATTGTTCTTTAAAATCTATATCTGTCTGCTATCACTGCTGTCCACTGTCTGACCATAGAGTCTGTGGGAGCGTGTCACTCACCCTTTGTGAATTAACTGCGTGTTCATCTCAAGCATGTTTGTATATGTAAGTGTGGTTACATCTATTGAGTGGTGCTGCTTCTGTTGGTGTGTGGTCATTATTAGCCTGATTGATTTTCCTTCCTGTCTGCAGATACGACATCTGCATCCAAAAGAACAAGCCCTGTGAAACCCTAGGTAACACACACATACACATATTTATACTTTATACTGTACACTGTACACATGTGAGAAACGTGTCTGTGTAGGTTCTCAGTCATTGAGGTCAAACCAAAAGAGCAAAAGCGTCAACAGGACTGCTTGAAGCTTGTTGAAAACTTTTCACCTCTCATCCAAGAGGCTTCTTCACTTCTAACTAACTGGTTGATTGGATGAGAAATGAAAGGTATTCAACAAACTCCAAGTAATCCAGTTGACTCTTTTTTGCTCTTTTGATGTGAGAAACTTCACTGACATTTCCTCACCTTCAGCCTGACCGTAACACTCATAATGCAATGCCTTACCTCAACCTATAGATAGAACTCAGTCAGAACTGAAGGGCAAAACCCAGGTCTTAACCCTCAAAATTTGAAGATGCAACCCAAAGTGAGGACTACCCAATATGTTATCACTTTTCAGATAAGAAACACAGATTAAAAATTAAGATGCTGAGATTCTGAGAAAGCCAGAATAGTTCAGACTGAACATTTCAAGTCTCTCTCACTCACCCACAAATTGAGAAAAAGGATGTTTGTGTAGGTCTGTTCCCAAAAATGGTGATGGTATTACAGTCTAGAGATGTAGAGATATATACACATCATGTATGTTTGTATGTGAAACAGGTCTGGCTCCTGTAGGAGGGATGTGTGAGCCAGAGAGGAGCTGCAGCATCAATGAGGACATTGGCCTGGGGACAGCCTTCACTATTGCCCATGAGATAGGACACACGTGAGTGAAACACACCAGCAACAAACTGTTTTCAGGCTCACCTCTGTTTTTGAAACACAGATCCATTTATTGTCACACAAGTGTGTTATTTCTGAGGCTCAATAAAGGCCTCATGACTTTATTTTAACAAGTAGAGTGTAACAAATGTATCTTCACTGCAGAAAAGATGTTAGGGATGTTGTTCTTGTTATTGAGTTGGATGATTGGTTAGTTCACCTCTTTAGTCCAGAGTGAACAATCTTGAAAAATCTTGAATTGATACTCTTCATGCTGGAACTACTGAAACACAGAATTTGCCCTATTGTAACATTAAAGGTGAAAGGTCAAATTAAGGTAAATAAGATAAAGTTTTTTTCATCTCGAATGAAATTCTTGTGCAACTGTTGCAAAACAACGTATGACGTGTAAACTGACATCCTTTTGTCCTCAGTGTCATGATCAGTGTTGTTCTGGTTACTGAAAAATAGTAACAGTAGTAAATAGTGACATTCAAAAAGTAACTCAATTAACTGTTGATTACTCACTTACCAAAAAGTAACACATTACTGTAAAAACTAACTTTTTAGATCCTCTTTTTTAACAGAACATTGCTCCCATTTATGCCCTTATAACTTCATTTTCAGTGCTGTAAGGAAAATAAAACACTGTCGATCAACTATAGTTTTTATTCATTTGCATTCACATCACAACATTATGGTTGATACAAACACAAACCTGACTGCAGGCATGCAGCTTCGGTAATGGGAACAGATTTCTGAAATGAAAGATAGATTTATAAAGGGGTCAGTTGCAGGTTTAACATGTTTTCAGTGGCCGTGCATCACTCACATATCTGATGGCTGGAAGCAGTACTTGTCGTTTTAAACAGCGTACAAAAGGGACTACGTGTTCTAAATCTTTCAGGACAGGTTTCCACAGTGTTGCACACAGAGATCATACGCAATAAGAGATGACCCAGTTCATAATGTTGTGTCCTGCTGCACGTGCCAGTTAGAAAAAACACTGAATCCCAACCAGATCTCTGGTTTTTGTTCTTCAGTTGATGTTGAAACATAAACTGTCCATGAAGGAATCCCTGAGGTGTCTCCAATCTTTTCTTGTGTTCTGAGATTATCCCTCCCTCCTCAGATTACACCCCCAGAGAGACTTTATGTAATCTTGAACACCATGAGTCATTTCCATCTGTTGAGAATGTGTTGATAGTTGTATATTTTCTTTCAGTCACACTGTTTATAAGTGGAATTAGTTACATGTGGGTGCAGCACCTGGAGGTGCCTCTGTTTTTTCCATGTTTGAATCCCCTAGATGACTTGTAAAATTTGTTTTGCCCATTTGTCTGGTACAGGTGACCTGTGTCACTTAGTAACGAGTAATTTTGTCTGCCCAAATGATTACTTCTGTCATGAATGCAGTAAATCACGAGCAGTCGCTGATTTTATCTCTTCTTTTTTCCAGAGAAAAACATGGAGTTGGTTTATTTTTGGGGAGTAATTGAGTGTCCCATTGCATTATGTCCACGCACGGCTCCGAGAAGTATTAAGGCAGATGGCGGATCCTTTGGGGTCTTGCCTTCCTAATGATTAACACAGGTCACTTTAGAGTTCTCAGACCACAAGACTTACTAGCCCACATGACTGGACATGCGGTAGTGTGCTGATATATTCAATCTGTTTCCTCTGCCTCAACACAATTAACATTTTTAATTGTTACATAAATTGTTTTGACATCACAGAGCAGCGTTAGATTAAAGGCAGGCCTGCTTGTGGTGGAGGGTACCCACATGAAAAGACAAGACTGACCAAGAGAGAAATGACTCAGCTGAGGGATGAAAAACTTTTAGGACATTTATCATTTATGTTCCAGATACAAGCACAGCTACTGTGGGGGTTATCAGTGTTTATAATGAATGGAAAAAAAAACAAACACTAAATAGACCACCAACACTATGTACAATTACACAGTTTGGTAAACTTAATTTGTATATCCTTTTAATTCTGGGTGATACTTTTCATACTAGTGTTCAAGTGTTGTTATTACGTATATTCAGTCCTGATCCGGCACTGAGAGCTCAGCTAGTTTTCTAGCCTGCAGGCTTATACAGTAAATTGTAAATTGAATGTCAGACGTAAAACTGGAACAATTAGTCGACCATCGGAAGATTTTGATAACCAGTCATTTCAGTCATAAGAGTTTGGATGGTTGGTAAAATGGTAAAAAGTAATACAAGCATTATGAATCACTCCGTTCGACTGTTATCCAGCATTTTATGGAGAAAACAATGAATACCTGAATCAACGTATAATTGAAAGAGAATCACTGATTGTAGACCCAGTCATGTGTGTTAGTAATCATATATTATCATATTAAGAATGTAAACTTGAATGGAAATAGGGTTGTAACTCAGTTATTTTCGCTATTGATTATTATGTTTGTTGATTACCTATGAACCTATATATACCTATATACCTATATGAAATGTAAAATTAATAAATAATGAACTAAAAATAATGAAACGAAAAATATTAACAAATAAAAAAAATTCTCAGTCTTTGGTGGAATCTGATTATAAAGAAGAGAAATGCAACAAATACTCAGATTTTTATCAGCATTTAATCAGTAATCAGTATATTTTTTTCTTTTGATCGGCTTCGCTATTCGCTCAATGGTTGCAGGTGTTTGTTGTTACTCACCACATGGTGTAAATAGAAAAGCATAAATAGATTATGATTAGGTTTGTAACAGCTGTGGACTACATTGTCTTTTGTGGACATCTGCCACCTATAATCACATTGCCTGTGAGTCTGTGATTCAGGTCATATATCCTTTCTGTGGTTTGATTTGATTTTGTCAGACAGATTTTGGACGATCTGCCTCAGCATTTCTGTTCTTTAGATCCCTGTCAGATATCTACAGTAATCTTTTTTCCGCTGTCCCCGTCCGTGCTACAGCGACTGTTAGTGGTCCACATGGCCTCAAAGTGTTGTCACTGTGTCATCATGGGCTCTAGGTTTGGGATGAACCATGACGGTATGGGGAACGCCTGCGGGCCACGCAGCCAGGAGACCGCCAAGCTTATGGCTGACCACATCACCATGAAGACAAACCCATTCATCTGGTCCGCCTGTAGTCGGGATTACATCACCAGCTTCCTGGAGTGAGTCAGCCTATCAGATATCTGCAACACCACAAATAATTTGGTAATTAGAGGTTTGAGAAAGAAAAAAAAACACTTGGATATCAGAGTAAAATTTTTGGTGGTCAGAGAAACACTCAAGTAACAGATGCGTCTTGACACTTCAGTTTAATTATCTGTAGCCTGTTCAGTATTACTTTGGATAATCTCAGTACAAACTACTGAAACATCACAGTTCATTGTGTATTTTAACCTCACTCCTGTTTGGTGTGTTTTAGCTCAGGTATGGGCTCCTGTCTCAACAACATTCCCCCCAAGCAGGAGTTTGTGTACCCTACCACAGCACCGGGTCAGGCCTACGACGCAGACGAACAGTGCCGCTTCCAGTACGGTGTCAGATCTCGACAATGTAAATATGCGGTGAGTCTTCTTTCTACACTTACAGCTTACTTCTCTTCTCATCAGTGTTTCTTCGTAGTTGTCCCTCCCTGATATGCATTGCTTGTCATTTTATATCACAGTATCAGTATATACACTAATCAAGCATAACATTATGACCACCTCCTAATATTGTGATGGTCCCCTTTTTTCTGCCAAAACAGCCCCAAACGCAACACCTTTCTATCTTCAGCAGCATTAACTTCTCTGGTCTGATGGATCAGACCACCAGGACCAGCCTTCACTCCCCATCTGCATCAGTGATCCTTCTCCTCTCATGTCTCTCAACTTCACCACTACTGGTCCTTCCATGGACCACTTTTTTTATATTTTATTTTTATTTGAATTTTGAACCGACACAAAACAAGTGAAGGGACAGTATCGGCAGAAATAAAAC
The DNA here is from genome assembly GCA_029721515.1 of Synanceia verrucosa. NCBI lineage: Eukaryota > Metazoa > Chordata > Actinopteri > Perciformes > Synanceiidae > Synanceia > Synanceia verrucosa. The sequence continues at coordinate 15,954,156 of CM056558.1, forward strand.
AAAGAGCATAGGTACATCACATTACAGAATTTAGTTTGATTTTTTTACCAGCCACCATGAGAATCTCCATGTATGCATCTTAGAACACTTTTGATAGATCCTGACCACTGCAGACCTGGAACACTCCGCAAGAGCTACAGTTCTGGAGATGCTCTGACCCAGTCCTCTAGAACATCACCGTTATTCACTTCACCTGTCAGTGGTCATAATGTTATGCTTTTATCACACACACACACACACACACACACGCACGCACAAAGCTGAAACAGACAGAAAAGCTATTCAGTTTGCATGTTTTTTATCAGAAACCAAAGTAATAGACACATTTTGTGCCAATCCATCAAATAGCTGTTGAAATACTTAAGTCTGAGTCGAAGTGGTGGCTAACCAATCAAATCCATAGATAATATATTATATTGCCCTCAATGACCTAAGACACCCAGGAATAGCTTATGCATGGCAGTATGTCATGGTGATAAAAATGATGTTATGTCAAGTTTTATTGGTATTATTTATAGTCCAATTCAGATCTCTGTTTGGAAACCTTCACTTTTCTCTTTCCTTCAAACAAGTTGCAAGGGTGACCTCCATTTTCAATCTGAAACTGTCTTCAGCTTTCTTGTCTTTTTAAACCATCTTAATATTTGTCAATAAAGTTATTCAGCCACCCAGATCATAGAAAAGTTTGAAGTCCTAAGTCAGGGCAAGTCAGCCTCTTTTGTGTTGTAGAAAAGATTGAAATGATAAGCACGGTTTCCTTTTGAATTTAACCCCTCCAACTTTTTAATTTCATATTTATAACAGAACCATCTTCCACTTTTAGCTGACTCATTCTAATTAAAGTTATTCACATCACAGCTCTGTCCTGATTTGTGTTCCTCCTGCTCTCTCCTTTAAGTTGGCCTCTCTGAAATGTGAAACATCTTGCAATACCTTCTCTGAATAGCATGCACTTAATGTGTGGTCAACTTTTATAGGGCCAGGTTCAGAGCAAATGGACATCTGGAACAGCATGCAACTTTATAGACTCATTACTATTGATACTATGTGGTCGGAGTAAAACATAATCCCATGTGTTATATGCATCTCTGTGGAGAGAGCAGAGAAGAAGGAGAACAAGAGTGCATCTGCTCTTGTGTCTTCATAACAAATTCATGTAGACACACTCCAAGTCTCTCTCTCTCTCTCTCTCTCTCTCTCTCTCTAACACACACACTCTCTGTTATTATTCTACACGCATTCACAGGAAGTCTGCAGTGAACTTTGGTGCATGAGCAAGAGCAACCGTTGCATCACCAGCAGCATTCCCGCTGCAGAGGGAACCATCTGTCAGACCAACACCATAGAGAAAGGGGTAAATATACTCAAATGAACACACACAGATTTCATGTGGCTGATGTTGGTAAGATGATGTTTATATATTATAGAAGACGTTTAGATAACATGGCCTCCAATAAAGCTATTCATGTGACTGACCATTTTAAAAGACCCTGAAAATAAATTAAAAAAAGTAAAAACAGCTGTTCATGGGGGATGCAGGATATCTTGTATTCTCGGTTTGTCCTGCTTTATCCATGCAACAGTTTGCTTTACAAACATGAAAACCACAACAGAATAGAATAGATTTATTCATCCTCCACTGGGGGAAATTCACCCACCACAGCAATGAAATAATAGGAAAGTAATAATAATAATGATAGTAACAAATATTTACAATGTGTAATGTGACTTTTAGAAACAGGCATAAAATAAAAATGTCTATTATGTGGAAACTACTTACTAACCTTCATTATGTTTAAAAATACATGTGTGTTTGTGCTGCAGTGGTGCTACAAGAGGGTGTGTGTGGTTTACGGTACTCGTCCGGAGGGCGTGGATGGGGGCTGGGGTCTGTGGTCACCCTGGGAGGAGTGCAGTAGGACCTGTGGTGGGGGAGTCTCTTCATCTATCAGACACTGTGACAGCCCCAGGTATGGGTCTCATCCGTACAAATAGCTCTATGGTCTCAGCTGTGACCAGTCAGAGTCACTCTGGTGGAGGGAAACTGTGCCTGGTGGGTCAGCATGTGACATTAATACCTTTAAAATGACTGGCTGTGTCAGAATATGCAAACAGGTCTAATTTTGTTCAATTCAGCCACCTAGTGTACTGTAGATTGTAATAGCTGTGTTGTGCCAATTGCGATACAGTACTTTACAGGATATGCCATGTTTTTCTTTTTTTTTGTTTTTTTTTTCCCAAATAAATACAAATCCAAATAGAGAGATAGAGATACATGTAGATACTTCATTAATTCTGAGGTAAATTCAAGGAAATTCTTCTGTCATCCATGCTGGCTGATACTTTCAAAGAGTGACTAAACTGCAGGGAATGAAGGACAAAATCCCCAGTCTGCATTCTGTGCAAAAATAATTATAAAGTTCAGCTGTACATGCAATTTACAGGAAGTATACCTCTGCTATGGCTTAGGAAGAAAGCACAAAGAGGGAAAGAGAAGCTGTTGAAATATCAGCCTCAACTGAACTTTAGGACCGTGGATTTTGTCCATTGCTTACAGGAGGGATTAAATATAGAAACCTTTACTCTTTCAAACATACATTTGGCACATTTGGTAGTGAACTTTATTTAAATTTAATTTTGAAATGTGAAATGTCACAGTAGCCATTTGATTATAATACTATTTTCATTTGACTTTATGTGAACTTGTAATGTCTATTAGAGGAGGGGATATCACTGTTTTTAGAATATTAAATCCCCTATGCTTGACTCTACCTACCTACCTCCCTACCCACCCACCCACCTACCTATCTATTTTTCTTTCAATCTATCTAAGTTTTACCTGTGCCACTGTTTTTATTCTGTATGAAATAATTCAGATAATCTGAATCATCACCAAACAACTAGCAGACTCAATTTTGAATCACAGTCACCAGATCCCTGATCTTGAATTGATTAAAGTGAGAATGAATTGACCCAAATCTGAGGCCAACAGTGTTCTTTTGTATCATCTCTGAGCATCGCTTTGCACATTTGCTTTGGCTCTATTCCGTTTAAATCTGTTGACGTTTTAGCAGAGGCAGCCATTTGTCGGTGGCTGGCTCTGGTTTCCTTCTCAGCTGTTTTTTTTAATTTATTTTGTTATGTAGAGGTGTTGTCGTGATGGTCTGTGATAAAGCAATAAAAGAGACAGACAGTGAGATTGGAAACACACATTAAGGCAGACAAAGCAGAGATTGGGAGTCAGTGTTGTGTGGTGATGTGAAGGAGGTTAGAGCTTGTTAAATTGTAATCAGATGTGACTGACTAGCCCGATTCTCTTTGTGTTTGGTTGTAGGCCAACTATTGGTGGAAAGTATTGTCTGGGGGAGAGAAAGCGCTTCAGGTCCTGCAATATTGATGTGAGTATTGCTGCTCTTCGTCGTCATCATTGATTGGTCAACATTCAGTAAACAGCACGAATATTATTTGATTTCATTTGTTTTGTGTCTGACTGTTCAATGTTTGCGTGTGCGTGTGTGTGTGTGTGTGTGTGTGTTACAGGAGTGCCCCGCGGGCTCTCGGGATTTCCGTGTGATTCAGTGTTCTGATTTCGACAGCGTTCCTTTCCGGGGAAAGTTTTACACCTGGAAACCGTACAGAGGAGGTGAGTGAGTAACCACTCTGTCAGTGCGTTTATATGATGACAGCAACTCGATTATAACTTTAGCTGGACTCTCCTGTTTTGGGGGGTCAACAGCAATTGTCCTAACATACAGTATAAGGCAGTGAATGAATCGAATCATAGGCTGAAAGCATGTCTTACCCCGGTACTAGGTCAACTAGTGGTAATAGAACCACTTCCGCTTGACCTCTTCACCACCAACAACATGACTGCAGCCTGTCTATACTGCTGGATTGTAAAACACCTGGTAAGGTTATGAAGACATGGAATACACCGTTTGAAAGGCGAAACTGTGAGGATTCATCCACATTTCAAGGCCACCAGAGATGGCTGTTAGCTAACACTCGTAACGTTAGTCAGTGCGATCATGTCGCGCGTGAGATATAAATGTCTGATCATCTGACCGGGATAGGCTGCAACCGTTACTGTTTACATTCTTAGCTTGTGTTTGGACCCGGAAGTGATTATGGAGGAAAGACGCCGCCGCCGAATGAAATGCATGCGCAGAATGCAAAGTCCAATCCCCAATCCACTTCACTGTATACATGCACGCCTTGTGCGACTAACAACGAGTTATCTTGGGGTCTTAATCCGACTGCAATTGTAGTCAAACTAAGGTGTATACATGAAAATAGTGACTTGATCTTAGTTGGGTTAAGCCAGTAAGTCAGATATTGTGTGTGTGTGTGTGTGTGTGAACACAATTGACTGCAATATTGACAGTTGAAGTGTCTGCTTTGCTCATTGAAGACTGTGCTGCATGTCAAAGCAAATGCTTCATACATTAACAGTATACGTATATTAATATATTTAGCAGACAGGAAAAATAAAAATGCACTGAATTCTGATGAAGAAGAACCTGATCTTAAATCTGATGTTGATGCAAAGATGTATACCTAAGCTGATGTAACGTAGCACAACAAAGAAGTGAAAGCAGTAGTTATTTAAATCTGAAAGTGCAACAAAACATTTAGTATGATATATCAATCAAAAAAAATCAAAAGCTAAAAACTATAAAATGTAAGACAATCACTATGAAAAGAAGCACTGTGCATGATTTATTTCACTTGTAATCATATATACACAGTTGATTATAATCATTACTGGTTATACTGTAATATAATTTAATTAAATAGTGAATGCAGTACCTTTCCATGATGTCTGCATCATTATAAAAACTGTGATAGATATGGTAATAGCTTGGACCAGCAACGTAATGATAACATAGTCGTCACCTCAAACGCCCAGACCACCCGCTTTACAATGAATGATTTAGTGAAAGATAATTTCATCAGCACACCTGCAGGTTCACAAACAGATCATACACCAAGCGTCCTATGATTCTGTGATAATCTATTATATTGTTGTTTCACTTGTTTGCCAGAGGAAAAAAAAAGATTAAACTAAACCAGAGGTTGATTCAGAAGCAACATTGAGAATTTTAAAGGTGAAGAGGTGAAGATGGATAGAAAGAATGACAGATAGAAAGATTTGAGCCAAGAGTTGATGACAGGAGACGAACAGAAGTCAGAACTGTGTGTTTGCGTGTGTGTATGGAGAAAGAGAGGAGAAAGTGAATCGAAGCTGCAGATTCCCTCCTGTCTGGTCTGCAGATGCTGGCTACAGAAAGCCGTGCATTCCCACAATGCCTTGCAAGAATTCCTCGCTCCTGATGAGCACTACGCTGGACGTGAAAGATAAATAGTCTGAACGACATAACTGCCTTTAATCTAGCCCTCCAATAACATAATGGCTTACAGAGATGGCTCGCCAGCCAACTCCAACTTCAGGCAACAAGTGCTCCTTTCATCAAGTCAGCTGATTTTACAATGGAAATCCCTTGCAGCTGTTAAAATAGGAACGGTGCCATAGACTCTGCCCCGCGTTAAGGCCAGATCACACCGCCCAGCCCCTTCCCTGTCCTCTGCAGCCCTCTCACTCTCCCCAAATTCTCATTTCAGCTTTCTTCCTTCCACTTTTAGCCTCTAACTCTGGGTATACAGCTTCCTTTTGTTCTCCTTGTGCTTTTTCTTTGTCTTCACTGCTCTGGTCTCTCCTTCTCTCACTTTATTTAGTTCACCATTATGCAACCTCTCTCTCTCTCTCTGTCTCTTGACACTGAGAACAGAGGCAGCCTTTCTCTCTCAGCTCAGGAAGCCAAGGACGGTTCATTTAAAAAAAGGTCTGTCGTTTAAATGTCTTTCTTCTTCTTTTTTTTCACAAACAAGCTGCTCCACATTGCTTCTTTCAGTCTGACAGCCTTCACATTTAACGGTCACACTCTATACAGCACACCCTGCTAGCTATGATACACACACACACATGCTGCTGCAATCCATGACTGCCCTGCCAAAGCTAGGCACCATGGGAATTGTAGTTTTCCATGGTCTGGCCACTTTATCGTCTGCAGGCTGTGCCAGTACATACTCGCTCTCTCTTTCTCTCTTTCCCAGTACATACTGTACCTGCTTCAGGGCTGCCAGCACAAACAAACACGGCCCAAACTGATGTCAACAGCCACTCAAATAGTGGAGCTGTTGGCGAGCTAAGCAGATGAATGAAGGATATATACAACTTGGCTGGAGAAGACCTCTAGCAACAGTGTGCATGTGTGTGTGTTTTTTTTTCCTGACTTAGACCTTAGACCTAACCTTCGGGGACACATTTCAAACTAAAGGCAGGAGACGAACAGAAGTCAGGAGAATGACAGTAATATGTGTGTTTTCTTGAGTGTGTGTCATGGCAGTGAAAGGAATACAGAAAAAATAGAGGATGAAAGGATGAAATTACAGCGTAAATATAACTATAATACTCAACTGTCTCTTCACATTCAAGTGTGTGTGTGTGTGTGTGTGTGTGTGTGTATTTATGAATTTGTCTTTGACGCAGTGCATTTTCACATCAATTACATCATCACAAGTGGAGCCACTAAATACTGAACAAATGCAAAGTAGAGAACAACCACAGACCAAGAAAATATGTTAATTAACTTGCAGCTATTGATTGGTTAACGTTTGAGTCAGGAAGGTGTCATGTCAGTCTTGTGGGACTGAGATTTCATTCATTAATCAGATGTTTAGACAGGTATCAATATGACCTGTTGAGCTGCCAGCAAACCTGCAGCTTTGGTGCAGGGATTCAGTTTTTGAGGAGTTGCCCTCAGTTTAGTCTCTGTTCTGGATATGTTTGCTAGAGACCTAGTGTGCATTCTCTCTTTCAAAACATACCTATAATATGCCTATATTTGTGTGCTATAATGTGGATATATGTGGTATATTGATGCTGAATGCTGTGCTCTCTGTGTGTGTAGGTGGGGTGAAGCCCTGCTCTCTCAACTGCCTGGCAGAAGGATACAACTTCTACACAGAGCGTGCTCCAGCTGTGGTGGATGGCACGCCTTGTCGAGACGACTCTCTGGATGTGTGCGTGAATGGAGAGTGTAAGGTGAGATAAGACCTTTCTGTGTGTGTGAGAGCAGCCGTGTAAGCATTTGACTGAAAAACATTAGAGCCTTTGCTTGTGAGCAGACAGTATAAGCTGAAGCAGCAGAATAGAGAATCGACACAAGGCTGAGATAATATTGTTTATCCTATCTCTCTAAACTCTGTACAGCAGCCACCATCTAGTTTACACACCAACTGCTGGCGGTCATCACAATCAGCTGCTTAGCTGAGAACTTTGGCAGAGATCTTAGATTCCCATTACCAAATACTCTCTCTTAATCTCAGCTCCTAATGGACACAAAACATCTAACTGCTGCTCATTGTGATGCAGAGACAACATGGAGCTCCAACAGGTTGGAACCCATTTTGACACCCACGTGGCCCATTTTACAAAGGCCAATGGTAATAGAAATGCTGTTGATTCTGTTGTTGGTTCCACTTAGTGTTTATATTTGGTGAAAAAAAAAGTAAGTTGAAGCTTTGGAGGGGAGAAAAAGATGTGAGGACAGAAGAAAAAAAAAAAGTCAAGGATCATTGAGGCTTGCCTGCTGAGTGCCAAACAATTTTATTTTTCAGCTCCCCCCTTCCTCTGCGTTTTACCCCCCCATGATTTCACTTTATTTTATTTGTCCAGAGGTTAGGTAGGCTGAAGGGCTGAAGGAGGCTGGATTCATCCAGAATGAGGATTTTGTATATCAACATCTCCTCCTGCACCTTTCCTCTGTTTTTCTCTGCTCTCTTCTGCTCCAGGGAACTCAGTGACCTCTAGCTCAGCTGATAGTCTGTCTGCACTGCAGGCAGGCTTTCATTCACTGCGCTCTTTTTATTTCTCTCTCTTTTTCTCTTTCCTTTTTTGACTCTGTATCCATTCTTCTCATTTTCCTTTGTGTCCCTCTTTATTTTCTCTTTCACTTCCTTTTTTTTGCGACTTTTCCTGTCTGAGATCTGGTCAGACTTCTTACCTCCTGTCCTTCTGTGCGCTCATCTCTCCTCCGCTATGTTTTATGTACACATAAAACTTCAAACATGCTGTGGAGAAATCTGGTTCTCTTGTTTGCAGTCGCACGCTGGTTTCAATTCTAAGACTGAGGTCTGACAATGAAAAGGCAAAAGGCATGTCTGTCTGATTCCCTTTTTCCCAGATCTCTCAGACAAAATATAGAGGGCCAGATTTACTTGTGCTGCTCTTTTCTGGACTGCACCTGGTACTAAACACCTCCAGACGCATTGATTAAAGTGAGGAAGAGCTGATAAGCTGTTAAGCATTGTTCAGAAGTAGGATTTCAATGATCACTACGGTCAGGGAAAAAATTGTTTGTGTATTGTTATTGATTACAAAATGGCAACACCGAAGAAGACCTGCTAAACCTGTTACATGTTAAATGTTGGTTTGCAGTCTGTAGTTAACAGTTCATTGATGGTCAAGTTCATAAAGCTAGAGATAATAACAGTTAATACAGCAGCTAACTGTTGCTCTCTGTGCTTAACATGCTCCGTCATTTATTCTATTCAGTTGTAGCATATGCTTATGTTTCAGTTAAACTAGTGTTTATTTTGCACTTTGAAATGTATCTTTTTTGTTTGAATATTCTTATGTTACTCCGGCTTCCTCCCACCATCCAAAAACATGCATGGGGATTTGGTTAATTGGCTAATTTAAATTGACCGTAGGTGTGAATGTGAGTGTGAATGGTTGTCTGTCTATGTGCCCTGCGATGAGGTGGCGACTTGTCCAGGGTGTACCCTGCCTTCCGCCCTAAGACAGGGTACACCCTGGACAAGAAAAGTATGTATGAGTAGTGCTGATCGGATCAATATCAGTATCGTATCGAAAGTGGAAAAAGTTGTATCGGGACACCCCTAATTTTAACTTTTAATAACTCACTTTTAAGCCATCAGATAGCCATGATGTGAATCACCGTTTCAACTCTGGATTCAGTTTTGAACTATAATCAGTGTAAAAGTAATAATAAACGTAAGCCTCATTATCCCTCTCTACAATAAGCATCTGCCATATGAATATATGAGTGTGAGAGCAGTTGCCATTCATTCTCTACACTTTTGTTTAAGTTTGGTTCACTGTTAAAGAGTTTGAGTAAAACCACCTGCTCAGCTCATCATGAAATTTATTTATGTCGACAGCTATGAGTTTAGCAACCTAAGAGCATTATGTCTGCACAGGATCAGAAAACACATCTGGACTTACCATCTGATATTTCTGTGTTTTGGAAAAGTGGTCTGGAAGACATTAGAGGTAATCCCTCAGCCCGGCCTGCGACACCTCTCGACTTACTGACTGTGCCCCTTGACCCTGAGTGACCCTGCAGCTCATTCGTTTTTCCCTTCTCGCAGCACGTAGGCTGTGATCGAGTCCTTGGCTCGGATGTTCGAGAGGACCGCTGCCGGATCTGCGGGGGTGACGGGAGCAGCTGTGTCTCTGTGGAGGGACTCTTGAACGACTCGCTGCCTGAAGGAGGTACACAACTAAAACACTCTAGCACTTGTCATCTCACCATTTTTCTTTTATAATACTGACAAAGATTTTGTCTGTCCCGATTTCATTTTAAAGTGAATTTGAACAATTTTGCTCTTCTGAGAATCAAATTAGGTTAACATGACGCATTTACTGTGAGAAGTTATGCAACATAATTACACCGTTGTCCCAAAAATGTGCACATGCAACATTTGGATTCTGATACTCTGGACTGTGAATCCATCATGGAAAGCTGCCTTGCTGTGTGAGTTTGGATACCGCAGACATTCAAAATGTATCGCATAATTATCTGTTCACATGCAATCTCTGTCCACAATAGCATGCTGTTAATGTTATTTATTTGATGAAGCCAGCAAGACTCCACGAAGCTGCAGGAGAATCATTTATTTCAGCACCTGCTGTGCTTAGAAATAAATGATGTGTATATTCAACAGTTGATGCAGGCCAGATATGTTTTCTCATTATTATAGTGACAAAAACCAATTGCTCTGTAGTCTTATAGGCTTTAAAATTCATCAGTACGTCTTTATGTTGAGTTGACAGGAAGATCATCTGCATACAAATGTAACAACATTATGTCTCTTGCCTTTTTTCTGTGGAGAGCCGATTGCAACCACACTAACCTCCCCTCCACATCAACTGAGCCAAGCAATGATCGCCTTTAAAATTTCTTATAACAAAAAATAAACCTACCATATGCTGTATATATATGTATTTATCTACCAGCCACCCAGGGACACGTGGCAGACAGATTTAGGTGAGGTCCGACCAGTGTGGCTTGAGGTCAAGCTTCTTTTGGATCTATTCTGGGTTACATTTCTCACCACAACACCAACTTCATAGTTTCTCACCCAACTGTCAACACCACTCACCCCCTTCCAGGATTCCTCAGAGGGGACGCACCCTGAGCAGGCAGCTGTGCTCTTCACCACAGCGACCAGGCCAGCCTGTCAACTCCAGCTGAGGTCTCAACTACCCTCAAATATCTGACATCGTTGGCCCAAGAAATCTGTTTGTAAAGCTGAAGTCGAAGTGTAGGTTGTTTAGTGGTGTGTTTTGTTATCTGGGGATGGTATCCATGGTCATTTAGTTAGGGGAATTACAATAGATCAATTAAAAGAATGTCACAAGTGATGTAGTAGAGGTGGAGATTTCTACACAACTCCCACAGTTGGTACTGCAGGCTTTTTGTTAATAAAACTTGTGTTTTCCAAGCTTACGAAAAATGCCACAGGGATCGGCGGGATTATTTTTTTCGTTTTTGTCGTTTTTCTCAATTCCAGAGCCACAGAGGACATTTGCATCTGTTTGCGCGGGTCGATTAGAGACAAAGAATTTTTTGTGCTCAGTAAATGAGATGCAATCCCATCACATGTTGCAGGTGTAGTAGGTCACATCAGTGGAAACAAAAATCAGTAATTGAGTCGTTTTTAGGGCTTTTGCCCCGACCATAAAATACATGTCTGCCTTAGTAACCAAAATATGCACTTTATGGTCAAAATTCTACGGACACCAAACATCACACTAATATGTGATTGCTGAGTGTGTCAATTCAAAGCCATGAGTATTAATATAGTGCTATAACAGCTTCTGGGAAGGTTTCTTCACATTTTGGAGCCCAACAACAGGGATTTGCTCGCTTTTGGTCGGGGGTCAGCCAGTTCAACCCAAAGATGTTAGATGGGGTTGAAGTTAGGATTCAAGGTACGAAGATGTTTACATGCTTTTGGCCATATAATGTACTTATATAGTATTTTTTGACAATCAGGTCTTTACTGACCTGTTAAGTAAGTCCTTAAAGTCTCAGCTGACTTAGTCACAACAGTCTGGTCTCATTTCTAATCAAACTCAGACTCCAGAGTCAGGACCAAAGGCTTATTCTGGACACAGAAAGATCTATGACTGGCAGAATCACTTAGTCATGTCTATAACAAGTTTTCGATTTCTCTGAACTCCTCAAGTCTTTAGCCAGCACTTCTCCACTGCTAAGTGATTTAAATATTGCCTAGATGAAGGCAAACCACTGAATTGAAATTGGACTTATATCCCAGAAAGGTGCACATTCTTTAAAATGCTGTGTTATTTAGTTCTTACTTTGTACTTGCAGGTTCGATGCAATAATGTTCCTTAAAGTGTATTTCTATCAGTCCAGCCTGTGGCTCTGGTTATGGTGAGGAGTTACAACTCTTTTGTCCTCTGTTTACCACACAAGCTCCTGATTGTTAGCAAAGGAACACACTTTTCTTGCACATTTGCTACCTCTGTGTTTGTCTCTGAGGCCCCTCTGTCCCTCTAATCTAGAAACCCAGAGCAGGGCCAGTCTTGCCTCGCAGAGCTCCATGGAGAGGTCACGAGCCAAACCTCTGCTTTCCTCTTGTGGTCAACGCTTTGGAAGGAATTATTTAATGAGATGAATGTAAAAAGAAAGAGGACAAGAGACCAAAACAGATGGCGGGAATAGAGAGAAGAGTGGAGAAGCCGCCACTTGGCTCGGGTCTCGCTCTCTAGCAAAGAGCCGAGCAGCTGAGGCCGACTGCCCAGGAATGCGGCTGGAATCTGAAGCCTCTGCTTAGTCCATCGGCGTCCCACAGTGCTAAACACTACTTATGCATGGCTCCCCCGACCCCCCCAGTGAATAATCCTGCTTCACCTTGATAACATTTTTTGTCTTTATGTGTCTCAGGTTATGAAGAAGTGATCAGAATTCCCAAAGGATCAGTGTTCATCCACATACAAGAGCTCAACATCTCCCTCAACTACCTTGGTAAGATGATATTCAAGGTGATGTTTAGTGTAACTGCCAAAGTGAATGGCTAAGTAAACATGCAAGGAACCACAAAAGCTGCTACTATACTAACAGGTTTGAATGTCCTGAACTCTCCTGGAATACTTAATCATTTTGTAAAGTATGCTGCCTTAACATGAGTGTGATGAGATGATCAATATTAGTTTAATATCTATGCATCCAACAGGCCTTTTTTACTCCAGACTGTTAGAGGTGTTACTAATAACTTAACTATAGCTGACTACACTCGAGTAGTAGAACAGAGACTTTGTTAATGTTATTAGTAACACCAGTGCTTTTCCTATAGCAAGTCAAAATGGCTGCTGTGTAAACAGCCTTCATCAGTTTAATATCTATGGATTGAGTACACCTTTCTGTATTTTGACATGCAGGCAGGAAAACCAGGTGTCATTAGTTATTGTACTGATGTAAAGACACCTGCTAAAAGCTGAGGTAGCTCATCAAATAATAATCTTGTAATCATCAGCTCCCTAGATGTTATTCAAAAAGTCAAAATATGATGAATTTCTGACAGCTACTATTTCTCCAACTTGATGAAAACAACTATGTTGGTATTTGCAAGTGGGTTGAAAATACCTGCAATTAGCATTAATACATAATTTGGTTTCTGTCTGATTTCCTGTTAGAAGTATCAATAACGAATCAAGTTAATTTAGACTATTTAAATGGTGAGACTTCAAGGCAATTTATCTGCTAACAGTACTAGTACGAGTACCAGAAACAGTTTATCTCATCAAAAGTGCATTCAACCAACTCCAAAGTTGTGTTATTATATGTTTGAATTTAACATTTGTGAGGAAAGCAAATTAGATTTGCATTAGAGCTAATACATGACAAACAAAAGCTGCTGGGTCTTCTGTCTCCATAGGAAAGCCGCTGTGTTTGCATCGTTTCTAAACACCACCAGATTGATGACTAGCTTGCCAGCTCACAGGACGCAGCATGTAACAAAAATAGCTTTGGATCTGTTTTAGATTATGTATTTTTTTTCCTACTTCTAATATTTCTGTTTGCTACAGTATCCCTAGTGCTTCACAGTGCTGATCTCTGAGACAACTTTGTCCTTCTCCTCTGTCCTAGTGTTGAAGAGTAAAGGGGACCAGTACTTTATCAATGGGAAGCTGACCATTGACACGCCGCGCAGGTTTGATGTTGCCGGTACTACCTTCCACTACAGGCGGCCCACTGACGGGCCAGAAACTCTTGAAGCTCTGGGGCCAACAAATATAACGCTGATTGTCATGGTAAGAATGGAAAGAAACCCCAAACAGGTCTTTAAAGAATTCAAATGCTCACCATCATGTTGTGCTAAATGTTTGGTTGGATGTGTGTTCAGGTGCTGGTGCGGGAGGAGAACCCAGGGATCCACTATCGCTTCAACCCCCCACTGAACAGGGAACCTCTGACTGGCTTTGCCTGGCACTACAACTCCTGGTCACGCTGCTCAGCGCTCTGTGCTGGAGGTAGACACACACACACACACACACACATTGTGACTTGCAGTAGGAGAACATTGCATTGACTTACATTTCATAACCTACCTAACCTCTTAGTATTAATCTTAACACCAGTGACGCCGATAATGCGTTACTCCAATATGACCGCTTTATCAGTAATGAGTAATCTAACGCGTTAGATTATGCGTTACTATTGCCAAACCAGTAATCAGATTAAAGCTATTTATCCAAGTCGTTACTGCGTACCGTAAATGCGTTACTATTTTTGTCATTTTCCTTCATAAAAAAGATATATTTGTTTTCTTCTTGCATCTCGGGGAGTGACGTCACATATGCAACAAGTCATGTTTTCTGCAGCCAGCCACACAAACATTAGAAATGCACATTTTCTAGCTGGAAATACAGTCACTATTTTGAGTTCATGTCAGCTAAAGAAAATTCAGGAAATAGTTCAACTTAAACTGCTAAAAATGCATTTCATATAAAGTGAGTTTTTGCAAAAGGAGGTTGTCATTTTTATGTTGAAGCAGCGGGAGGTGTTGTCGACAGCTGCTGAATGTAACTAATGAAGTAACTTGTAGTCTTAATTACTAATCTCACTTACTTTTAAAATCAGGTAAAGAAGCCAAGTTACTTTCACCAAGCAAGAGTTGGTCTCAGCCCTAAAATATAATAACTTACCTTGTGGGCACATGGTTTTGTTTCCAAAACTCTTAATGATGTGATTGTTTGAACACTGTGATGTCCCTGCAGTGTCACTGAACCCACTCACACGGGGCAGATATCACACAGAGGTTAAGGATTAAATGGCTAAATTGTAAACTTTTGTCATGGGTGTGTTTGTGGATAGGACAGCCGATCTCCCTTCTCCTCTCTGGCCTTTGTGAGTTAATGAGCCATGCTGCTTTAGCTGATGAGAGCTAATGTTCTGCTCTGAGAAATAAATTCTTTCACTTAATAATGTGGAGCAGAAGATTTGAATGTTGGGGGTGAACTTTTGGGTGGGTGAAACGGTGATACTGTTCTTTTATTAAATACGTCCACACATGAGTCAATAAGTGGGATCTTAGTCAGCACATATAATGTTGTCGTCTTGAAGTGAATGGCCACTGTAAATATTACATTTCTTCTTTAAATGTGGGTGTTTTAAACTCTATGCACTCAAACTCTATGTTTGTTATGCATGCATAATGACAAAAAAAAAAATCATGAATGGCAGTTTCTACATCATCACCAAGGCAACTGTGTCTCAAGCGCTACACTGAAACTGGGATGCCATTGAAAATCGTAGTTACTTCAACAGATATGTCAAAAGACATGCATTTGAAAGCTTGTCAAGGACAATGTGAACATTTTACATCTTAAGCCAACACAAACAAAACTTTAGTTCTGTTGATATACTGAGCTTTAGCTGAAAATAGATTGGAATTAAACAAGTGAATACCCAACACTGAATCCTCACTTTATGTGATGCTTATTTCTGAACATTAGAGTTTACAAATTTTATTGTAAGCTTTAAAATGTTAAACCTTTGCCCCTGATCTTGATCTTTTGTGCATTTGTCTCAGGTGTGCAGACACAGCAGGTGGTATGTAGGAAGCAGGCAGACCACTCAGTCGTCTACAACAACTTCTGTGACAAGAAGAGCAAACCCAAAGAGAGGAGAAGATCCTGCAATACTGAGCCGTGCTCCCCATCGTGAGTAGTCTCTGAAAAAGAATTCCTTCGTGTGGAATAGAAATTAATTCAATGATAAATCTGTACCTTTCTTCACTTCTAGGTACAATTTTAGTATTTGATTATATGTGATATGTTTGTTGTCCCAGTTTGATGACATACCATTATAACATTATTATTAGATAGTCTAATGATATTTGAATGGACGTAGTTCATGTTTCATTCTACATACACGTTATAAATAACTATACACATGATTTTAACATATGTTTTTTTAAGTATTCATTAAGCACAGTTATGTCATTACAAACTATAGTCCCTGTTAATTCTTATTTACTTTTTTACATACACACACCGATCAAGCAAAACATTATGACCACTGACAGATGAAGTGAATAACACTGATTATCTCTTCATCATGGCACCTGGGATATATGAGACATCAAATGAACATTTTGTCCTCAAATTTGATGTTAGAAGCAGGAAAAATGAGAAAACCGTAAGGATTTCAGTGAGTTTGACAACAAGAAGCAAACAGTGATGTCTAGAGGACTGGATCAGAGCATCTGCAGAACTGCAGCTCTGGTGGGGTGTTCCTGCTCTGCACAGGTCAGGATCTATCAAAAGTGGTCCAAGGAAGGACCAGTGGTGAACCAGAGACAGGGACATGAGAGGACAAGGATCATTGATGTAGGTGGGGAGTGAAGGCTGGTCCTGGTGGTCTGATCCAACAGACCAGAGAAGTTAATGCTGCTTCTGATAGAAAGGAGTCAGATAGCACAGCACTCCTTCAGGGGTCAGGTCAGGGCTATTTGGCAGCAAAATTAAGACCAATACAATATTAGGCAGGTGGTCATTATGTTATACCTGATTGGCATATTCGAACTGTAATGCTGTATATGTATGCACAAACTCATGCAATCCTGTTTGTACAGTATAAAGTCCATCTAATGTAAATGAGGAAATAAAAAACAAAAAGCCCCCTCTCTGCCGCTAGCTGGTGGTCTGGAGACTGGTCGGAGTGCAGTCGCAGCTGTAATGGCGGCCTGCGAACACGGGAGGTGTTATGTAAAAGGAGGATCTCTGTGACGGAGGAGAAGGTCCTGGACGACTCGGCCTGTACGAGCACACGTCCTTCTCTCACTGAGCCCTGCAGCAACCACAGCTGCCCCCCTGAGTGGCTGGCCCTGGACTGGTCAGAGGTAGGTGGACGCCATGGGTCTCCCATCTTGCATGTGCTTTGTGTTTTTCAATAAACTCATGGCTAAAATTCAACCAATACTTGAGTTTTGTGCAGAATTCCTCTCAGATGAAGCAATAGTTTATTTTCCAGTTGAACCTAAGAAACCTAAACATCTGCCAGGAGAAAGTAAGAGAGAACAGAGGCACAGAGCAGATGAATACATCACAATGAATGCATTATTGCTGTGTTAATTTATGCATATTTTTACACCGGTCATATGGGAATTCCTTGACCTGTTTTTAATTCAGATCCTTAATTTGAAGAGTCAGTGGTGTCTTTTATGTCCTCGCAGACATGTGAACTGTTCTTTTAAGCCTTCTAACCACAAGAGGACTGAAACCTCCCATCGTCTCACACCTCACTTTGTTCCTGGAGCTGAACGTTGTTCTCACAGTTCAGGGTGAATTGAAACTAAATTAAATGGTGTCAGAAGCTCTGCAGCGTTCAACTTTTCTCTGACGTCTTGTGTAATGTAGCGATGGCACACACAGAAAAAAGTCCTAAAAGAATTATGTTCAGCTGAGTTACAGGAACTAAGCAGGCTCTTGACTTTGTTTCATGAACAGCTGCTGCCCTCTGCTGAGTGGATTGAGATTTCTTTTCGCTTATGACCGCTGTGAACCTACAGCGACCGCTGCACCCTCCCATCACCTCCATCTCCCTGCCCTCCCACCTGATGTTTTTTCCACCTCTTTCTTCTTCTCACGCTCTGTCCGCAGTGTACGCCCAGCTGTGGTCCTGGCTACAGGCACCGTGTGGTCTTGTGTAAGAGCGGGGAGAGTGGTGACAATCTGCCAGAATCCAAGTGCCCCAAACATGGCCGGCCCACCTCCAGGGTGCGCTGTAACCTGCAGCGGTGCCCTCCCCCTCAGTGGGTGACGGGTCCCTGGGGAGAGGTAAGACTTTTTGGTTTGAAACTGTAGTGGGACATTTTTGCATGACTTGATGTCAGTTTTGAACTTGAATACAATCCCCGATGTCTCAGTGTTCTGCCAGGTGTGGTCTGGGTCAGGAGATGCGTTCGGTGCAGTGTCTGACCCCCACCGGCCAGCCGTCCAATGAGTGTCTGGAACATCAGCGGCCAGCAGCCATGCAGCAGTGCAAGAGCAAATGTGACCTCAGTCTGCCCATCAGTACAGACAACCCTGAAGGTCAGAGGTCAAATCATTGCACTGACGAAAAAACATTACAGAGAGATTTCCTACGTTTGAACTAAATGTCATGCTGATGAAGAATGACATTTCAGATGTGAAAATTTAAATTTTCCAATCTTAATTAAACATATATTTTAATTAATTTCACCTTCCAACTTTTATGAAGTAAATACTAATGAAACTTCTGAAATGTCTCTGTGTAATCAGATAACTTATTACATGTTTATATACAATTGTTTAACAATGTGTTATTCCAACTCAAATGGGCCAACATACACCGATCAGACATAACATTATGACCACTGACAGGTGAAGTGAATACTACTGATAATCTCTTCATCATTGCCCCTGGGATAAGACATCAAATGAACATTTTGTCCTCGAAGTTGATGTTAGAAGCAGGAAAAATGGGGAAGCGTGAGGATTAGAGTGAGTTTGACAACAAGAAGCAAACAGTGATGTCTAGAGAACTGGGTCAGAGCATCTCCAGAACTGCAGCTCTGGTGGGTGTTCCTGGTCTGCACTGGTCAGGATCTATTAAAAGTGGTCCAAGGAAGGACCAGTGGTGAACCAGAGACAGGGTCATGAGAGGACAAGGATCATTGATGCAGGTGGGGAGTGAAGAATGGTTCTGGTGGTCTGATCCAACAGAGCAGAGAAGTTAATGCTGCTTCTGATAGAAAGGAGTCAGAACACACAGAGCAGAGCAGTTGGTTGTTTATGGGCTGTTTTGACAGAAAAAGGGGTTTTGACCACAACGTTGGTCACGCAGGTGGACATAATGTTATGCCTGATCGGCCCCGTATATACATCGATAGTTTATGTATATAGGCACATATTCATAACGAATAACATTTAATTGCATTGAGCATTTTATGTTGACAAAATGTGGCATATCTGATTTTCTCAAGCATCAAGAAGTTAATTCACTAATTATTTAATCCACAGGCCAAATGTCGGGAGGATTTAAGTCATTCCATACAAGTCGTATAAGTCTGAACAATAAAGGTGGATAAAAGTGATAATATTCTTGGTATTTTTATTCTGCTCTGTTTGTAAACAGATCAGTGAAATGAATTAATGAAGTTGTTTCCTGTCTGTCTTCACTGCAGAGTGTAAAGATGTGAACACTGTGGCCTACTGCCCCCTGGTGCTCAGGTTCAAGTTCTGCAGCCGGCCATATTTCAGACAAATGTGCTGCAAGACGTGCCAGGGACACTGACCTGGACACCGTGAAGCTCACAGCATACAACCTCTGGGTTTGTGTACACATTCACAGTAAGCCTGAAACCTTCCCACTGAGCCTTGTGACAGCAGCCCTCACACTGCCTCTGTCAGACTGGGATGCCGTCAGACTGACACACAGTCCCATTACTGTTAAAGAGGGACTTTTATATTTCCAGCCAGAATCCAGCACAAACCAGACGCCTTTCCGGGCCGAGCCGGGCCAAAACAGCCTGAGCTGAATTTTACATTCCACTGGAGGGAGGGCTGCTGAAACCTGGAGAGACAGAGAGAGACACTCAGAGGCAAACTTCCCTCCATCCTCTGTCTCTAATGATCCCTCTGTTGTAATGTTTTTGGTGCTATTATATTTCTCTTTGGCCGCAGGGCTGGTCGCAGTACTCTCTTAAACCTGTATGGTAACGGGTGATGTGTTTTAGTTAAAAAATCCACTCTGCAAAGAATAGGATTTTCCAGATATCTTTGCCCATGAAAAGGAATATTTTATGCTATAAAATGAAAGATTTGTTATCTAATAGTTGTTACTTGACAACAGTGTTTTATGCCGTTGCTTCGTTCCGTGTATTCATTCAAGTCCTCACTGTTATTCAACTGAAGTATGAGCAGAGTTTGATTTGCACAAAGTGTCAGCAGTCAGAGGACTCGTGTATTTTACGTTTGTTTTGATTTGACTTGATGTCTCTGTGGAAGCTATCAATGTCTCACTGCGAACCTGCCGTAGTCTTGCCATTTTCATCAGTTAGCTTAAATGTTACCACCTCCACAGTAAAACAGCTATGTGCTGCACAGGATGCACAGAGACACAGCCTTAGAAATGTGAGTTAAGCCAGCACTGACTGACATTTTCAGATTAAGGGTGTTATTTTGTGGCTGCAGACTGTGGCAGCTTGTGCACAAAGTCTTCAAAAAGGAACATTTTACAGTGTGGCACAGTGTCATAATCTGAAAATCCCTCAACATTGTTCTTTGCAGGTTTTTTTTTCATGGTGGGGTGAGGTTGTATTTACCATGTGTTACCACTCAGTTCAGAGGTTACCGTCATTCCCAGCGAGTACAGTGGATTCAGCTTTGCTCTCAGGCTCAGTGAGGAGAAGCAATGACCTCTGACTGCACTGCTTTCAAACAGCCTTTTATAGTAGAGGTGCTAATCTGAGGATGGATTTACACACCCATAAAATAACTGATTTCTTAGCAGTCTGAAACTGTCATTCAGCCTTTCTAAATTAGAGCTCATTTAAATATTTTCCAGTGTAATAGCTGGTAAAAGCTGACTTTTTTTGGCCACATGGGGGCAGCAGAACCAATAACGTTGACATATCACCACCATGGCAAACTTTTTGTTGTATTTCTGTCCATCTAATGAATGTAATGTTTATTCTGTGATAATCCTCTGTAAGTTCATCGCTACATGGGACTATTTTCACATCATATTATTTTATACAACATATTGATTATAGCTACTTTAATAATTCAGCACACACAGCGTAAAGCTGGGTGCTGAATTTTTAAAACCCTAAAGCACCTGTGTGAAGCCGTGTCAGCTTTTATGATTATGTCACCCTAAAGTTGAGGCTTTCCCTGCTTGTTGTATCCTACAGGAAATGTGTCACCTGACTCAAGCTTTTATAGTGCTGATTTTCAGAAGATTTTTGTATTGACTCTTTTAGAAATGCTGCATCAGTCGCTCATATGTCAGTCATCGCTGTGACGTCCGTTTTGCTGTGCTGTGGCCGGTCAGCAGCTCTGATAACACTACACATCACATCATTTCATTGTAAAGAAGCTACAGTTTGACTTCTTGGGGATTAGCTGCAATGTTTTTTCCTTTTGTTTTGTTTTTCTTTTGGTGCTTTGGTTTGGATTGGTGCTATTATTTCACTGTTGTTGTCATTTCATAGCATTTTAACCGTTTTGCTTTTAATTATTTAGAAATAAATTTGAGCCTATTGTAATACAGCAATATCAATCTGCAGAGCAGGACCCCACAGTCACCAGGGCCCCTCTTTGGGTTTCTTTGTTCAGATTAACAAGCTTTTTATGCTCTCTGACTTGGTTAAAGTGGCCAGTTGTGCCTCAAAATCCCCAAATGCAGAAAATTGGAGAATTATGTGAAATACTGTAACAACTCCTGAAGGGGCACTATAAAAAATATTGATATTTACAATGTTGGGATTATGGGATTAAAAAGGTTGGGTACTTAGATCGTGCAGAGGGTGTCAAATAGTCAGATCTGCTAATTCATTCACGTTGAGCATAGAAACATTGTTTAATTTAATATTTTTGTACAGTTCATTTATATGCCATCAGATTATTTTTACAGGACCAAACACATCAAAACTCATTTTGTATAATTTTCAGTTGCACATAAAGTTTCAGAAAAGTATTTCTTTCAGTGTCTCAAAGGCATTTTCCTCTGCCTGTGCCTATAATGAAGGTACACACCGAGAAGAGAGCCTGTGAGTAAATAAGAGGGACAGTACCGGTAATTGTTGCTTTGTATTGTCACATGTTAATTATAACATGGCATGTACTGTATGTTGTTCAATACTAGAAGATGAATCCATGCGTCCCTTATGTATATCTTTTTAAAAGGAAATATTAAATTGATTAAACATGGTGCATTGTTGATTCTAAGAAACAAGGTTTGGTCATTTGAGCTTCACTTTTTCTAAATTAGTACGCTTCAACATCCAGACAGTTGAGATCATCAATCTATTTCTGGATCTGACAGCCTTCATGGAAAATATGAAGTAAGTATCTTCTTCCTTTTGTCTGAGACAATCCTCCTAGACCAGACTTTGATAGCATACTTACACGTTATTCGTACATGTGTGTCAATAGAGATTTTAGATGTATGCTCACTTTTACTCTCCTTAGTGTCATCACAAGATTAACACACAACATAACAAGTAACATCCAACCAAACAAGACTTGCCAACAACTTGCTAATGTGTAGATTTTTTTTTTTTTTTTAATTTTTACCTTTTTTTACTGTAAAAAAAATACAGCAAAGTTCTGAGATGTGTACATGCATTAATTGATTTAAAGTTGCACAATATCCTCTATGTCGTATCAACAGTTTAAAGGTGCTCTATAGACATTCACATTAATTAAATAATTTTATTCATTCACCATTGCGGGAAATTCACCCACCACAGCAGCATAAACAAGCTACAATACAATTAAAAAAATAACAATAAACAGCAATGAAATGATTGAATAAGTAATAATAATAAACACCTACAGTATTTCTAAAAATCAACTTTTTAATTGCAAATCAAAATTCGAAATAAAAATAAAATTATTACTATTTGGACTATGGATGTGACTTAAATGACTATTATGAGGTATAAAATAGAAACAGTGACATTTTTCTGTGCAAATCAGTGCAAATTATCTAGAGTATACTTATCTATACATATACGTGGTATATACACATATAGTCAGATGGATCAAAATGTTTGGTGGTACTAACTGTGTCAAACTTTAGACAAGTGTGTTTGTTTGCTCTGTCAGCCCTGTTGCTTGAAACCATTGCCATGTTGAGAGCTGTGTGGAGGCAATCTCTCATCATAGATTTGCACTAAATCCTGTATAGAGCTTCTGTAAGAGTGACTGAATCATAACACAAGATGCAAAATGACCACAAAAAGATGCAAAATGAATATTGAATAAATATCATAACTATTGATAATGTACAGTTTATACTTTAAACAGGAGTCTTGTTGTGCAGGCACTTGAAAACATTCTGTACAGGTTGACATGCACACACACACCCCTGTCAGTTTACTCTCCACCTCTGTGTGAACATGCATCAGTTATTATGGGCGTTGGAAGCAGCAGTTTCTCCGACGACACAAACACAATGTGAAGCAACCACAGCCTGGGTGGAGCCGGCAGCTTACAACTGAAACACCATCATTTGGCAACAGATTGATGATAATTATCACTTTGGCTGTTGTTGCCATCAACTCTCTTCGGCTCCTGGCCAGATGAACTGGATTGACTAATTGTGCCGTTTAACCTTCAGGTCTGCTGACACAGAGGTTGTCATCGTTCCGTTAGGTCATTATTTCATCCTGGCTCTGATGACTTTAAATATGACAGAAATACAGAAGTAGCAGGTCGACTTTACGCTGTGAGTGTGCGTGCAGTTCTTGTTTCACACACTGCATCTGTGGCAGTATGAGGAAGTAGCTTTTTGAATGTTGCAGTGGATGTCTTGTAGTGTAGGTAACTGGCTGCTGTTGGCTCTGACCGTCTGCTGTGTGATGGCTGCAATCTGAGGAGGTCAACCTGTAGATTTGAACAACACACACACACACACACACATACACACACATACACACGCTCTGGACGGTGGACACCTGAGGAGGAGAGGAGGCCTGCTGGAACAATGGTACAGTACCACACCTTCATTTGCTTTCTCTCACAGACCTTCTGTATTGTGTCTAAAAGCTGATGCTTCTTAACTTCATCTGACTTTACGATAATCTCACACAGTTTCACTCTTGATGCTTTGCTTCAAAACAAAAGCTCACGATTTCATTTGAATAGTAATGTGGCCACAAGAGGATATGTCATGATTTTCAGTTACATGATAAAGAATGCAATAGTATGTGTTAAAAGGACATCTTTTCAGGGAAATCCAGCTCCTTCACAGCAGCAGCAGTGAGTTTTTATGCAGCTCAGATACATTAATTGCATTGTTGTGTTACTTTGATTTATGATCACATGTTAGTAGAGAGTATACAGAACAGTAAAATACATAATGAGGGAGTTTGTTGTAAAATATGTTTTTGATCTGTTGTGTAATGTCACTTCACAAGATGTAGCTCACATAGTGTTGAACAGTTCTGGCAGCCTTCGTGGGGGGCAGGAAGAAGAGCAAGTAGAATGTACAAAGTTTGTAGGGTTTCACAAGAGACAGAGATGATGTGTGAGAGGGGGAAGTGGACTGCAGGAGAGGCCTGCAGTTTGTCACAACACTTCCTCCTCACAGAGTGATCCAAACTCACACAGTCCTTCTTGGTGTAGTCGTAACATGCAGATTTCCTGAGTAGATTTAAGGGTAAAAATGTGCTGATGAATGTAACTGTCACTGCATGTTTCTAAACAGTTTTCCCATAGACATGTAGCTTATTAGTCTTTCAATATAAGAATCACAGGTGAGATGCAGGCAGAGATATAATCAACTGTCCATTTAAATGTGACTGTCAAGAAAGAAATAACTGTTGAGTGTGGCAGGTGGTAAAGGGACACATTTGTTTTTTTGTAGTGTTTTTTCAACAACTGTGCAGAAATATCCGGTTTGGTGCGATGAGGTTTTGAGAGCTCCACTTGCGTGCCCTTACCACAACACAGCAGAGTTCACTGGTATTTTATGTGTGGTTCTCAGACATCTCAATTTTGCATTTCTATCAGAAAAGTAAGTCTCTCTAGTAACTGTTTAAATTGTTTCCTCAATTAAAACTGATGTCAGTGGATCTTCACAAATATGAGAAACAGCTGCTGAGTTTGAAATGCATTTTAATGCTTTTGCGTGCCAGAAATTAAATGGCTACAGGCAAAACTGAGGTTCTTTTTTTCTTTTAAATTATGGAAAAAGTCCACACAACTGATAATATTTATTTCTATATTATATTTTAACTAAAGTTACAGATCAGTTTCACATCGGAAATTATTTGAACAATTAGGACAAACTTTATTGTAATGCAAAAATACAAAGGGTTACACACTTTTTGCAAGATTAGAGATTTTAAGGAAATTACTGAGGTAGAATAGGAATTGTCAGAGGAAACTGTTGTTTCAAGATACATGATAAAATAAAGAGGTCTATTTGCTGGATTTTAACCCGGACAATGTGAAAACTGAGAAATATAAAAAATATATATATATATACTTATAGCAGACTGATAGCTTTGCTGCTTTCTGTTTCACTTTTTATTTAGATATTTGCTCATAAGCAGAATTTTCCCTGAAGGGTATTCATCCATCCATCCATCCATCCATTTTCTACCACTTTTCCTCACATAGGGTCATGGGGGGCTGGAGTCTATCCCAGCTGTCTTTGGGTGAAAGGCAGGGTACATCCTGGACAAGTCTCCAGTTCATCACAGGACACATAGAGACAGACAACCCCTCACACTCACATTCACACCTACAGACAATTTAAATTAGCCAGTTAACCTAATCCCCATGCATGTTTTTGGATGGTGGGAGGAAGCCAGAGTACCCGGAGAGAACCCACACAGACATGGGGAGAACATGCAAACTCCACACAGAAAGGCGACAGTGCTACCCACTACACCACCATGCCGCCCCTCTTAAGCATATTTACATGTAGAAATAGAAATACGAGCAGAATGACACACACATATCCCATGTGCTGTCATGCAGATTTTAATCAAGCTACACTAGCTATATGTTGTATGTCTTTTATTGAAATATGAATTCTGTCTGTTTCAGCTTGTGTTATATAAAACTTAGTCAGTGCTTATATGTTGCACAAGACAAATTTGTATAGATGTTTCATGTTTTATTTTTTTATAGAAGATTAGTGTTTTCACGTAGGCCTGAATGTTTTAATTAGGTTTTGTTAGCCTGAAAGCTAGAGTGGAGATACATACATACATGTCACATTAGACTGTTAGGAAGAATGCTATAACTCTAAAGTTAAACTCTGGCGAGGAAAAACAGACTGATTTTATTTTAAAAGGAATCCCTTGCCCTCTGATCTCAAGACACGCAAATGAAAAAAACATTTGCAATATATCTATATTGTGATTAATGCTGTGTATTACCATAATGTGGTGTCACTGGGTCTCTGGTGATTCCCATCTATATACAGTATTTCATGCACAAAGGAATAACAAAAGAAGGGAAATGAAGTAAAAGACCAAACTCTATGATGTTTTCTCCCTCTGAAGCAGTAAATGCAGGTTGAAACCCCAAACCACAGCCCAACCAACATGCCAATGACAACACTGCACACATCAAACAGACCAGAGCATATTTTAGGGAAAACCAAGACACAGGAGGCAAGTTCACCTCAGGGTTCTGTAAGAAGGTGTTAACACAAACCTGTGTGTGTGGTCACAAGAACGTTGTCCTAACACAGAAACTGTTTCACAGCAATCACTTGTTGAAAGGTTAAAGCTGTCGTTGTTGTTGTCATCAGCTATTTCATAGTTCTATACAATGCTTAACAAACTGACCACCACCCAGTGTAAGGTGTTTGCCATAAATTAACAGCACTGATGATTGCCAAAATATTCTTCATATTTCTGTAATGGTTAATCTGCCAGTATGTGGAAGCTCTTTCATCAAAATGATGTATTTAATGCTAAAATATAATGTTGTTATCCATGAGTTTTCCAATTTAGAAAAAAAAAAACACAAAAAATAGCAAAGCACATTATTATTTTTGGGTTGAGATGCCAAATTAAAGTTATTACTTTTAACTCCTGAACAGAAAAATGTGTTTTATTGGTTGTAATTTATTATTGATTAATAATAAGAATCCTGTGAATGAAGAATGAATGAAAGAATGTTTTTGCTGGAGGCTCTTAGTGCAGATGGTCTAATACATTTGTTAAGCACTGTATATTTACAGTATGCCAAACTTAGAAAATCAACCCACCTCATCTGTGACCTGTTGCTTGGCAACCATCCTTAGCTTCCTCTAATGGCAACCACAGTTTGTTACACTTTTAAAACACGTCTGTACTGACGCCAGACGTCATTTAACTTCTTCATTAGAGACCCCATACAGTCTTCAGTGTTGATTTTGTCTGTCTGTCTGTGGAAAGATCTATTATCTATTATATTATTGTTGGATTTCAAATGCTCCCATCTTTCAAAAAAAGTGTGCTCCTCGGTACTATTTCATTATTCCCCTTAACTACAATAAATATATCCATCCATCCATCCATTATCTACTGCTTATCCTCACATAGGGTCGTGGGGGGGCTGGCAGCTGTCTTAGGGCGGAAGGCAGGGTACACCCTGGACAAGTCGCCACCTCTTCACAGGGCACATAGACAACCACTCACACTCACATTCACACCTACGGTCAATTTAAATTAGCCAATTAACCTAATCCCCATGCATGTTTTTGGATGGTGGGAGGAAGCTGGAGTACCCGGAGAGAACCCACGCAGACACAGGGAGAACATGCACAATAAATATATCAATATTTTAAATAAATTCAAGGGAAAGCAGCACCTCAACCACATACTGAATTTCTTTCTTTCTCCCTCTGGTGTGTGATTCAGGCCAAGTACCACTGGCAGAGTCAAAATGTGAAGCAGAGCGGGGTGGACGACATGGTCCTGCTGTCTAAGATCACTGAGGACGCCATTGTGGAAAACCTCAAGAAAAGATACATGGACGACTACATCTTTGTATCCTACAAGCTGACATTTTTTATTATTTCATTTTAGGTTATTGTTTTATCATGGTGCTGTTTGACATAGTGGTAATTGTCACAATTATTTAACAATTTAACTGCAAGTACATTAGTCAGATTAATAAAAGCCACAACTGAAGCTAGCTGGTATTGAGAGTCTTTAAGATCATTGTGGGACGGGAAGTTTAACCAGTTCTTCCAAAGTATTATACTGTTACACCCTCTACATATAAATATGCTGACCCAAAACACAAATAAACAGCCAAACAACAAACCAAACAAGGACATAGATACAATTCACTCTTCCTCTTTCGCATTCACTGCGTGACTCAACAGCTCACTTCCGTCTTCTCAGAGCTCAGCTAAACCTCAAACCTGTATTTAGAGTCAGGAAACAAATTTCACATGAAATCTGCAAACAACAGCAATTGACATCACCTCAAGTAAAACTCCACTGCAGCAATAAGTCATGATTACTGGGGATTTCTATATAGTTAGCAATAACTTTTAGTGGATCATCAACCATCAACTAATAATCAGCTGTTTTCCTGTTTTAAACACAAATTTGAGTTGTGGGTAACTGGCTAGCTGGTAGCAAATAGACCTTCAATATGTTTTTCTCACAGTAATGAGGAAGTAGATTGTTTAACCTTCATGTACTCCTTACAGGTTTTCAGATACACTGAAGTCATGGTGGACTCTCAGCCTCAGTAATTCCCTCCAGATAAAAGTCTATAATTTATTAGCCAGACAGTCTGATGTTTGTTTGTTAGTAGTTTCGGTTCAGACTGAAATAGATCAACAACTATTGGTTCACATTTGTGGTTTTGGTCACTATTGGATTGGCTTCTGCAATCATCAGGTCCAATTTTAAATTTGTTCTATAATTTCATTTATGGCCAAATTCCTGCAGAATTAATGTCATTGTCATCATCCTTAATTAACAGTTTTTAGCATGCTAAACTAAAATATAAACTCAGAGTCCCCTTAATTTGTTACTGAAACAATAACATTTAAGTTTTCATTGTGTCGGATACATTTTTTTTATATGTATTCCATATCAATAATTATTAAATATATATTTATTCAATTTTATGTATTTTTAATTATTTGGTTAATTTAATTGTATGTACTATATTAATACATTTAACTTGCAAGTCCCACTCAAAAATGTTAATGTCAAGCATGTATGTAAAAAAATAGAATATGGGATATTTTATAGTATATCTTTAAAGGATAAAATATTGATATACTCATTGATCTCAAAAAGGCAATATTAGAAATACTGCTAAAGGTGTTTTATTGACTTATATTTCTGTCATGCTCCTTGATGTCCCCCTCAGACATATATCGGCCCTGTGTTGATATCAGTTAATCCGTTTAAACAGATGCCCTATTTCACTGACCGGGAGATCGAACTTTACCAAGGAGCTGTGAGTGGAAATTATTCAGTGTTTCATCTCAAGGACCAGTAAAGTTATGTTGGATATGTCACTATCTGAACTCACCACTGGTTTTGTTCCTGTAGGCCCAGTATGAGAATCCACCTCACATCTACGCCCTGTCTGATTACATGTACAGAAACATGATGATCGATGGAGAGAATCAGTGCGTCATCATCAGGTGTTTACATCAGCCCTGCTTTCCTTCTGAGCTTTGACTCTGTTTGTGTTGGTACTTTGAGTAAAACAGATTTTTTGTCTCATGGTTTTGTGGCAGTGGTGAGAGCGGCGCTGGAAAGACAGTGGCTGCCAAATACATCATGGGTTACATTTCCAAAGTGTCTGGGGGAGGATCAAAAGTCCAGGTAGAGACTGAAAAACAGTGATTCAAGGCACCTTTAACCTGCAGTTTGTTGTCTCACACACTGTGTGTGTGTGTGTGTGTGTGTGTGTGTGTGTGTGTGTGTGTGTCTGAGCGGGTATTACTTGTGGTTATGAGGACATAAATCTGTTCACACACATTGTGGGGACTCACCGTCCTTATGGGGACAAACTACAGGTCCCCATAATGTCAACTGTTACATTTTAGCTGAATACTTGGAGAACATTTAATGTTACTGTAAGGTTAGACTTTGGTTAGAGCTAGGATTACATGGGTAGTGGTTATGGTTAGGGTCAAGGGAAGTGTCTAGGAAATGATTGTAAGTCAATGTGAAGTCCCCACAAAACCCAAATACACAACATGTGTGTGTTGCAGCATGTAAAAGACATCATCCTACAGTCAAATCCTCTGCTGGAAGCCTTTGGTAATGCCAAGACCGTCCGCAACAACAACTCCAGTCGTTTTGTGAGTAAGACCTTCACTTTGCAACTTATCTCAACAACACCTGGATGGATTACCACAACATTTTGCACAGATATTCATTCATGAATGAATCCCAATGTGGTGATCTACTGAAGTCTCCTTTTACGATGTGATTGCATGAATGTACAGAAGAGATGATTCAAAAAAGAGCAACAAATAAAACCTGAAAACACAGACCAACCGACGACCATCTGATCAACAATGGGGAAGTCCGTTATACTGATTTTCCAGTAAATAAACACAAAAAAATGCAACATGTATTGTATATATTGTATTGTATGTACATGTATTAATGTCTAAATAACACGGAGAAATATTGACTATAGTAGTACCATAAATGGTAAGCATTCACTGACAGACTGCACAATGAACCCTGTAATGAGAAAGACAGCTGAACCCACACATGAGGCAATAAATAGATTATACCAAACAGGAACTATTCCCATTCACGTAAAATCCCCACCACCACACACACAAGTATCAACACCCACTTTTCATGGACCACAGTTTATATCTGTTCTCCTTTATGTGTGACAAAAGTTGGGAAAAAAAGCGTTAGAGCTAAATTTCTTTTTTTCTAAACACTTTAAGAATGACTTGCATATGTGGGTTTAAAATGGTTAATAATTAGTTAATAAAAACTCCATCAAAATTATATGATATAACCAAAAGCTCCAACAGCTACTAAATGGAACTTTTAATGAGATTATTTATCAACTGCTGATTCCAAGGTCAAGAACTAATGCTTTTTTTGATACTTAGTTATCAATTAAGTGTTATTATTATTATTATCATTATTATTCCTAAAAATAGGTAAGTCTTTGTTTCAACTAACAGCACCAAATATGCTGAATTTATGGTCAACTAGGGAATGTTTAGCATTTTAACCAATTCTTAAAATTTCTGCTGTCAGATCATCAATTAATCAACTAATTAGCTCTAACAGGAACATAATAATTGTTACTGTCCATGTTATCCTAGGAGATTATTGATCATAAGATCCAAAACAAAAAATATATACAGTATATTTTCAGTGTTACAAGTATGCTCAGACTGCAGAAAAGGGTACATTAAGCATTCATGCATGTGATGGAATTTGAATGTACCGCAGAAGCGTTGTTTCAGCTCACTGTGTCAATTTAATTCTCTCAAAGATACATTTCATTTTCATTCCTGGTAGTTTCCCGGTCGGTGGGCCCTGAAGCTTTCATTTCACACCTATAAACCACATCATGCATATGTACAGCTTTAGTGCAAATCCTCTTAATGTTTCCTGTCACTGTTGATGTAGCACACAATATTTTGTGCACACGTCACTGCAGTAAACATAGCTAGTCTATTTTCCAACAGATGTTGTATTTCTTGTTTAATGAAGGGTTTGGTGGTACGTCAAGATGAGTTCACAGTGAGGAGTGAGGAGTGAGACTTCCTCTGCTCTGCTTGCACTATGAGCCTGTACTAAACCAGATCTACTGACAGCCTGTTTGTCACTTCTGATTTCTGCATCCACCAGGGAAAATACTTTGAGATTCAGTTCAGCAGAGGAGGGGAGCCAGACGGTGGCAAAATCTCAAACTTCCTGCTGGAGAAGTCAAGGGTGGTGACCCAGAATGAGAATGAGAGGAACTTCCACATTTACTATCAGGTCAGAGGTTGAAGAGAGTCACAGCTGCCTTAAAGACTTTTTTTAATTTGGGGGTAACTAGCTAGCCACACTGTCCAGTTATGTTGTTCAGTTAATTCAGTTGAAATCAAATCCTCATGCCTTAGGCATTCATGTTGAAGCGCTCCTCCACCTCCACTGTTGTCTTTCAGTTGATAGAGGGCGCCAACGCTCAGCAGAAAGAGGGCTTGGGCATCATGACCCCGGACTACTACTGCTACCTCAACCAGTCTGGTACCTACAAGGTGGATGGGACCAACGACAGCAAAGACTTCCAAGAAACTATGGTATTCAATATACTAGAGGAAATCAGCCGTGGGTCATTCGATGAGTAACTGAATAAGACAGTGTTTTATTTTATGGGACCAGATGCAAAAAACATTGTTTGGGAACCACTATTTTATTTTTATTCTGATTCTATTTTATTCTTATTTTGTTCTGATGTAGAAAAAAACCTGAGAGACCTTAGTGTATTAAAGTATAACAGTATTCCCAGAAAGAACATAAAGTTAACAAATAAAATAAGCCTTATAGTAAAATGTATATATTACTTTATTAATAACTATTCAGTAATTCATATTATGTAATCTGTGTGGTATTGACAGTTTTTTCTTGTTGATGAAACTGCTACAACCTGCTGCTCTTGCTGTTGCCATGGTTTCCAGGAAGCCATGCAGGTGATTGGCATCCCAGGTGACATCCAAACCCAGGTGCTGCAAATCATCGCAGGTATCCTCCACCTGGGAAACATCAGCTTCATAGAAGCGGGCAACTACGGGCAGGTGGAGAGCACGGACTGTGAGTGTGACACATGACCATGCATGGATTCACTCGTCCATGCAGTTGCACAGACGTTCCCTACTGACATAAAACCACTCTGTTCTCCCAGAGGGCTATGAACAAATTAGAGCTCACCATGACAAAGCAACACCATGGCAGACACCTTGCTAATTGATAGAGTCTGTGCACATCAGCCATCAACCTTGTTTGTCTTCTCATTTGCTTTCTGCCTTGGGATCCCTGCACAGTAAGATAATTGGTGTTTACATCCGTCGAGAACTGTACAGTTTAAACAGCTGCAGGCTTCATTCAGTTATGTCTACATTTACTGCAGAGAGATAAATTCTTGGGCAGTCTGTACACTTTCAACATTTCTGACTCTTTCTTCAAAACATAATATGTATGCATTGATTTAAATGCTTTTGTTTGCTCTAGTACTTGCCTTCCCCGCCTATCTGCTGGGCATCGACCCCAACCGTCTGCAGGACAAGCTGACCAGCCGCAAGATGGAGTCAAAGTGGGCAGGGAAGAATGAGTCCATTAATGTGACCCTGAACCAGGAGCAGGCCACCTACACACGAGACGCCCTGGCCAAAGCCCTCTATGCACGACTCTTTGACTACCTGGTGGAGGTACTCAGCTGCAACTAAACAGTTTAAATGGACTGAGATATCCGAACAGGTTGAGATAAAAGCATTTGTATTTTATATTCCCTTTATGTCTGTCTTCGACAGGCCATAAATAAAGCCATTCAAAAACCACATGAAGAATTCAGCATCGGAGTACTTGACATTTATGGCTTTGAAATATTCCAGGTAAATCTTCTTTCAACTCAAGGTTCCATGATCTTTATAGGCAGCCACTAATAGAACAGTTGTCAGCTTTGCAGATGGTGCGGCACAGCAGGGCTACATCCACTGTGGGATAATCTGATTTTAACTGGATGTTGTTCTCCCCAACAGAGAAATGGCTTTGAGCAGTTCTGTATCAACTTTGTCAATGAGAAATTGCAACAGATCTTTATTGAACTGACTCTGAAGGCTGAGCAGGTAGCTAAAGTGTTTTTGTTTTTTCTTATTTCTGCCACATCTGTAGATCTGTTTTAAAATGTATTTCAATTTTTCTTCAAGCTCATTTCTTTCTGTCTGCTAATTTTCTTTCAGGAAGAGTATGTTCAGGAGGGCATCAAGTGGACTGCAATAGACTACTTCAATAATAAGATTGTGTGCGACCTCATTGAAAATAAGCTGGTAAGCTCCAAACTGCATCACCTTAACCAAGAAACCAGCAAATAAATACATGAAGGGTTTACGCAGATCATTTAATGACAAGTGTGATTCTCCCACAAGGGACTACCTCGGTTCTCTGCCTTTAAAAAACATATATAACATCTATGATTCCCCAAAACAATGAGACATTTTTATTTTAGAATTATTTTATGAATAATAATGATCTTTACACTATATGTTTGCATGAGTGATTTTCTTCCTAGACACCAGATGTGTAATATCAGTTGCAAGAGGTGATTTTTCACAATAAATTTCTCCTTGCAGAGCCCACCTGGCATAATGAGCGTGCTGGATGATGTGTGTGCCACCATGCATGCCAAAGGAGAGGGCGCAGATGGCACTCTGCTGCAGAAACTGCAGGCCGCAGTGGGAACGCATGAACATTTCAACAGCTGGAACTCAGGCTTCGTCATACATCACTACGCTGGCAAGGTAGCAGAAATATTACAGACAAGGATTTCATGTTTTTTTGTTGTGTGCATGAACACAATTCAAATTTGTGTAGCAAATAGCCTGACAGCATTCTCTACTAAATGATAATGTTTGTCTGGTTTGTAAAGTTTGCACAGCAGTAATGTCTGCTGTTGTTTCAGGTGTCATACGATATCAATGGCTTCTGTGAGAGAAACAGGGATGTGCTGTTCCCTGACCTCATTGAGCTCATGCAGAGCAGCGAATAGTAAGTCTCTTAAACCTTTTCTGGCATTTTCACTGTTGTTTAGTGAAGTGATGCAGTGAAAGAGAAATTCCTCTGAATTTATCTCTACAGTAACTTCATCTGTAGCTTGTTCCCTGAAAACCTCAACACGGATAAGAAAAGCAGGCCGACCACAGCGGGGTCAAAGATCAAGGTGAGAATTTAAGGTGAGAGTAACTATGAGCTAAAACTTTTTTAATATACCATTATTTTCTATTCCAACAGAGACAGGCTAATGATCTGGTGAACACGCTGATGAAATGTACTCCCCACTATATCCGCTGCATCAAACCCAATGAGACAAAAAGGCCAAAAGACTGGGAGGAGAGCAGGTCAGCGTCCTCACTGTGACAGAAACACAGATGGTGATCATTTCCTGATGAACGGTGGTGTTCCTTCTCTTTTCAGAGTGAGGCATCAGGTTGAATATCTGGGACTGCGGGAAAACATACGAGTAAGAAGGGCTGGATTTGCGTACCGCAGAGTGTTCAATAAGTTTCTGATGAGGTGAGTTTAATACTGATGCATCATTGTCATCAGTGTTTCTTCTGACAAAAGAACACAGCAGAACACACTCTCTAAGTGACTGTTCGTTGGTGTGTGTGTGTGTGTGTGTGTGTGTGTGTGTGTGTGTGTGTGTGTGTGTGTGTGTGTGTTCGCTGTATCCAGGTATGCTATCTTGACAGCTGAGACCTGGCCGTGTTGGAGGGGTCCAGAGCAGCAGGGGGTCCTCCACCTCCTCCGCTCAGTCAACATGGATATCGATCAGTACCAGATGGGACGCTCCAAGGTCTTTGTCAAGAACCCTGAATCGGTAACAAATTTTTCATGTTCTTCAGTCCGGGTTTTATTTTACATCTGTATTGATCAGTGGTGGAATATGACATAGATGTACTCGGTACTCGTAAAACTTTACTGGTACTTTACTTGTATTTTTCTCATATTTATCTATTTTATGGTTCCAGTTCTTCCTCTATTACACCCTTTACAAATGAAGATGTTACACAAAAAAAATATGATGAGCTTAAAATACTACACATGGAAAAAAACACTTGACAACAGTAAAATCCTACCAAAGCATTACAGTACAATGATAGAGATGCATAAAACACATTGTCCTTGTATGATGGCTTATAAACCTCCTTCAAAAACATTAATGCATCAGCAATAAGAATTCATTAACATGTAGCAACATTTACCTTAAGGAGCTATACCTTTACATAATGTTACAGTTTAAAGCACTTCAAATGACACATTGATAAGTTTCTGTGAGCAAAAGCTCATTTAATAAAGAAACATTCTAATTACTAGAGATAAAATTACTGTAGTGCTGTTAAAAATGACTTACATATATTCAGATTTTAAATATAAACTCCCTCATCATGACTAATGCTCCACAGCTTTTCCTGCTCGAGGAGATGAGGGAGAGGAAGTTTGACACTTTTGCACGGATCATTCAGAAATCTTGGAGAAAATACATTGCCAGGAAGAAGTATGAACAGATGAGAGAGGAAGGTGAGATACAAAAAACGACTCCTCATAATATTACCTTAGTGCACATATTTGTAGATTTGAGTCTAAATGTTTGTCCATTTGTGCGACACAGCCTCAGACATCCTGTACAACTCGAAGGAGCGGAGGAAGAACAGCATCAACAGAAACTTTGTCGGGGACTATCTGGGCCTGGAGCAGAGGCCTGAGCTGCGACAGTTCCTCGCCAAGAGGGAACGAGTCGACTTCGCTGATTCTGTCAACAAGTTTGATCGCAGGTTCAAGGTGAGGCTTCAGGAAGCATTGATATGTTTATCTATGACTTCTGATTTTAAATGTGTAAATCACAAGTAACTTTGCTCTTTGTGAACTTCTGCTTGCTGGCATTGCTCACACTTCTGTTTTTTTCCCTCACCAGTCTATCAAAAGAGATCTGATCTTGACCCCTAAGGGCATCTATCTGATTGGTCGAGAGAAGGTGAAGAAGGGACCTGAGAAGGGACAGATCAAGGAGGTGCTGAAACGAAAACTGGAGTTTGGAAACATCACTAGCGTCTCTCTCAGGTAGGTCTCAAGAGACTTAGCTGAAATCGATAATGGTCACATTTGTGGTTGATGCTGTGGTGGAAAATACAAGAACTAGCATGTTACTATGAGAAGTCACTGTAGCTGTAGGACTAAATATAGCAGATAAACATGTTCTGCTGACCTGAGAGTTCACAGAAGTCTGTCTTCATTTTATTTATTCATCAGCTCAGAACATTTTCACTATACAAAGCATTAGAGCTAAAAAGAGCTTAAAGGAGCTGAGCTTGAAGCTCATCATTATGAGCTTTATGATTATAAAATATTTCACGAACAAATATAATATTAGAGAAAAGCATGGAAAAAATGAAACAGATTTGTGTACTACTCAACTATGTATAACGTAGTTCAAACTGGATCCACCTGAACCAGCTAAAACAATTAAGTTTTAATACATCTGTATTTAATTTGTCATAAAATGTTAAAAAGTTTTTTTTTATTTGTACAGTGCATTTTCACAACTGAGAACACCACAAAGAATAAAGTTAATTTGAATATAAAAAAAGAAACAACATCAACCTCCCCTTCATTATCTATGGATGGACTTTATTCCTGATGACATCACAAGTTTACTTTACCTCTCTGGTTCCTGGTTTGAGAGAGATGAGCTCATATTCATAATCATTGATTGAACTTTCCAGTGCCATGGAAATAACATATTGGAATTCTTAATTTAGGTGGTGTTTCCCTTTTACTTAAAATCTGAGTACATCCTTTAAAAAGGAGATTTTGTTAACAGCTCTAGCGACTAGATTAAACAAGTGAGGGGCATTATATTTTTCCTTTAATATGTCGGTTAAACCTTCACTCAATAAAGAAATACAAAACATCATTTATGGAGCCTTCACATTCTAACTGAAACCTAAACTCTTTTTAGTGTGATCATTTTAAGTTCTAGTAAAGCTTTAACATCCCTTCCTCCTTCCCTCCTTCAGAAAAGTGTGTATTCTGCTTTTCTTTGCTGCCCGAGAAGCTCTTAACGATCTCTGTTTCCTCCTCAGTACGAGGCAGGATGATTTCTTCATTCTACACGAGTCCCAGTACGACAGCCTGCTGGAGTCCAACTTTAAGACGGAGTTCCTCAGCCTGCTGTTGAAACGCTACGAGGAAATGACCAAGAGAAAACTGACCATCTCCTTCACTGACAGGCAGAGAAACCCACCCACTCACACAGCCTACATATCTGTGCATACTAAAGACACAAAAACACATTAACAACACACTGTTCTCACTCAGGCTGGAGTTCAGAGTGAAGAAGGAGGGCTGGGGTGGAGGAGGCTCCAGGGTGGTGGTGTTTCAGAGAGGACAAGGAGAACTGGCCCAGCTCAAACCTGGAGGGAAGACCCTCACCATCACAGTAGGGGACGGCCTCCCCAAATCCTCCAGTAGGTTAAAAGAAATAACACTGTAGAGGCAAAACTTTAGAGCTACTTTAATTTTAAATATACATTTTAAAAGTTTGTACAAATGTTACTGTACTTTATGTAAATGTAATGTGTAACTTAGCATGTATTTCATCAGAGCCAACCAGGAAGGGTGCTCTGCAGTCTCGTGGTGGAGGAAGAAATAATGTTGGCAGCAGAGGTAAAGTCACAATAACACTATCATTTTTAGGTTCAGCATATTATCTGCATATCTTAACTTAAATGTATAATTTACATGATCCTTTACACTCGTTTTATTTTGATTTTATTTCATATTCAAATAGTGTACATTTTGCACAACTATGTTTATTTGACAGTGATAGTTATTAGTTACAATTGTTATGTACAGTCGTGGTCAAAAGTTTACACACACTTGTAAAGAACATAATGTCATGGCTCTCTTGAGTTTCCAGTTATTTCTATAACTCAGATTTTTCTCTGATAGAGTGATTGGAACAGATACTTCTTTGTTACAAAAAACATTCATGAAGTTTGGTTATTTTATGACTTTATTATGGGTCAACTGAAAAAGTGACTGAAAATCTGCTGGGTCAAAAATATAGTTAGGTTACAGTTAGGTGCTTTTGGTAGCCATCCACAAGCTTCTGGCAATTGGTGCAGTTCAGTTAAATTTGTTGGCTTTCTGACATGGACTTGTTTCTTCAGCACTGTCCACATGTTCTCAAGTCAGCACTTTGGGAAGGTCATTCTAAAACCTTAATTCTAGCCTGATTTAGCCATTCCATTACCACTTTTGATGTGTGTTTGGGGTCGTTGTCACACCCAACTGCACCCAAGACCCAACCTTCAGGCTGATGATTTTAGGTTATCTTGAAGAATTTGAAGGTAGTCCTCATTCTTCATTATCCCATTTACTCTCTGCAAAGCACCAGTTCCACTGGCAGCAAAACAGCCCCACAGCATAATACTACCACCACCGTGCTTGACGGTAGGCATGGTGTTAAAGGCCTCACCTTTTCTCCTCCAAACATATTGCTGGGCATTGTGGCCAAACAGCTTGATTTTTGTTTCATCTGACCACAGAACTTTCCTGCAGAAGGTCTTATCTTTGTCCATGTGATCAGCAGCAAAATTCAGTCGAGCCTTAAGGTGCTGCTTTTGGGGCAAGGGCTTCCTTCTTGCAGTCCATGGCGATGCAAAACACGCTTGACTGTGGACACTGATACCTGTGTTCCAGCAGCTTCTAATTCTTGGCAGATCTGCTTTTTGGTGATTCTCGGTTGACTCTTCACCCTCCTGACCAATTTTCTCTCAGCAGCAGGTGATAGCTTGCATTTTCTTCCTGATCGTGGCAGTGACAAGTCAGTGCCATGCACTTTATACTTACAAACAATTGTTAGCACTGTTGCTCTTGGGACCTGCAGCTGCTTTGAAATGGCTCCAAGTGACTTTCCTGACTTGTTCAAGTCAATGATTCCCTTTTTCAGATCCGTGCTGAGCTCCTTTGATTTTGATTTTACTGTACTGTATGACTGTATTCACCCATGATCACTCATAAGAAATTAAGAGGCCATGCTATGAAGCTCATTTCATCGACATAACTTTCTAAGTCACCAAAATTGCTAATTCATGTTGCTATATGTATATTTTTGACCCAGCGGATTTGGTCACATTTTTAGTTGACCCAAAATAAAGTCATAAAAAACAAACTTCATGAATGTTTTTTGTGACAAAGAAGTATCTGTTCTAATCATTCTGTCAGAGAAAAATCAATGTTGTAGAAAAAACTGGAAACTCAAGAGAGCCATGACATTATGTTCTTTACAAGTGTAGGTAAACTTTTGACCACAACTGTAACTACCCAATAGTATAGTAATGTAAGTAGCAGAAATCAGCTTTACTTAAACTATCCCTCCATTCATCATCAAACACCTATCTTACATAGAGAAATAGTAGAATTCAGCTGTCTTAGGGTGAAGGGCTACACTGAAATAGCAGCATAGTAATATAATTTAATGTAACACTGTTGACCCAGTTTATCTGTATTAAGAGTAGTTTTTACTCAATGTATTGCTGCTTATCTAAGTCAAATATCTAAATACTTCTTTCAGTTACTAACTATTACAAATCCACTATAGAGTTAAAACATTTAAGAACATGACATGTTTTTGCAAGGTTTTCATTCAGCAGTAGCTGAAGTCTGGAGGTTGTTTGTTTTTTCTTTACTTTTATTACTCTTTCTCTCCTCAGCGCACCAGAACGGAGCAGCAAAGTTCTCCAGAGCCCCTCACAACCAACCATCAGATATCATGTATTCCTCCCCACAAAAACATGGCCGGCCACCCAGCACAGCCCCACCCAAGCTGGGCTCCCAGAGGGTCCCTAGAGTCCCAGCCCACAACCAACAGTACAACCAAGGGAACATGGACTTCCTCAATGTGCCTGACCAGGGCATGTCAGGGTAAGAACGGTCACCTTGTGAGATTTAAAAATAAAAGAAGGATGGGATGGTCACAAAATGTGTAAGCGGAGCTGCTTAGTCACTAAAAATCAGTGCACGCAAGCATTAGGACTTGTTAAGACATGCCAGGGAGCTCAACGCACAGCGAGGCCAAATGAATGAAAACGCTTCACTGTGAGACAGATAAACCTGTTTATAGATATAGTCCTGATGTCAGGCCAGACTAACTGTGGCTCCACTAGTTTCTGTAAACTACAGGGTGTGATAAAGGGTGTGATAAATAACATGTCATAGAAAGCAGCAAAGTAAGATACGACAGTGTGATAAATATGGGGATAACTTTCAGTCTATCCTGAAAGGCATTAATGGTGTTGCATTTGGTTTTGCAGAAAGTCTGTTTACAGAAAGGTGGTTGTCTGATTCCTTCACAAAGAGCAGCTGAACTAAAAGTTGTGGATAATTTAACTCTGGTTAAAAAAAACTGTGGCCAGAGACTACCCACAACCACTCAGTAAACAGAATCCTGTGTTTTTTTACAAGCTCAGGTTGTATTATTGCATTCACGTACTGGCCCACCTTGTTGGACTGGTGATACTTAATATGTCAAGTCTTGAGGTAAATTATGTTTATTAAAGTCCCCTAAATCAGAAATACTAAATGAAAAATATTAGATGGCTCAGCTGAAACAGTGTTGAGGTTTTGTTCCAACTGCATTATTACAAATTGTGATTTTAATGTTTTTTTACCCAAAGATCTGGTTTGTCTCCATTGTTTCTGTATTGTCCTTACAGTTTAAAAGAAACTATGAACATGAAACATTAAAAGCATTCACAAATGAAGATTTCCAAACTTAAAAGCGCTCTCTGTGGTTTGACTTTCGCTGTCCGAGCATTTATCCCTCATCAGCATCTCTTCTTAT
Source organism: Synanceia verrucosa (assembly GCA_029721515.1). Taxonomy (NCBI): domain Eukaryota; kingdom Metazoa; phylum Chordata; class Actinopteri; order Perciformes; family Synanceiidae; genus Synanceia; species Synanceia verrucosa. Next base: position 15,995,323 of record CM056558.1, read on the forward strand.
CACTTTATCACATTTCTCTGTCGCTGTCACAGGACGCAGAGGAAAAGGAGCATCAGCCAGCGACCTCCTCCTGCCCCTAAACCTCAGCCTCGGCCCCAGGGGCCCCGCTGCAGAGCGCTGTATCAGTACATCGGTCAGGACACAGACGAGATCAGCTTCGAAGTCAACGACGTGTTCAACCTCGTCAAAGAGGGTGTGGAGATGAAAACAAAGCAAGCTTGTTGATACGAGCTGACACTGTATTGATTTGATAGATTTGAATGGTGCTACAGTGATTCATGATGTTTCTCTCTTCTTGTTTATTTTCTCTGCAGATCCATCAGGATGGTGGACAGGCAGGATTCGAGGAAGAGAAGGACTCTTCCCTGGTAACTATGTGGAAAAGATCTGACCAGCTGTGTCTGTTCAGAAATATGCAGCTCATACTGTCGCTAAACAAACTGTCTCTGAATTGTCCATGGTTGCTTTAGATCTTAATCCATAATGGAAACCGTTTAAAGGTGCACCTTGCTGACATTTGAGACATGTATATTGTTTAGAGTAGAGCACAGCAGACATCGTTGTTATGGTCACAATTGTTAAAACAGCTTTCTGTGAGCTGCCACTTCCCTTAAAGTAACTCAAAGTTGACTTGAGTATATAGTGCATTGTTCCCTGATGCTTCTCCCCACAGCAATGTCCAGTACTGCTCATTATTCCTGATAAAGACAAAAAGTATACTGTACATTCAAGTACTAATCAACATTTGAAAATATTGAACTTGATTTTTGTGTTTGCAGCATAACAAACCTGTTTCAGTTCCAAAGACATTGACAGAGACAAATATTTCAATGTTTTTTTTAATGTATTTTTTCACCTCAGTAAAAGAAAAGAAATATATTTTCACATTTTTACCTCAAGAACCTTTGCACTGGTTTTGGTGTCATCAGTAAGTTATAAAATATTTTTAATAACAAAACAGAAAGAGGTGACTTCTTAACATTACATTTGAAGTGTTTATTCCTGCCAATTTAGCATTTGTTTTCTTTTTTGTGTTTAATTTTGTAAAATAATGTAATTCTATCACGGTCAATCAATATATCATTTTGTATGGAAAATAATAAATGAATAAATAGTTTTAAAACTTTTAATGGATTTTTTCTATTGTTTTAAAAATGCAGATTATATGCAATGCAAAACATAAAGCCTATATATCTTTGTAGCTGTATCACTAACAAGGACAAAATATGTTTTCTGTTGCTCTTGAGCTTAAATGTAACATATTTAGAGTAATGTTCTTTAGTTAATGTACTTTTACTTCACAAATATTAGTTTGAATCAATTTTACTGCAGTGAAATCTAAAGTACTAGCTACAGTTACTTACAGTAAGTCAATTATAGGATCTCCCTCTCTCTCTCACACACACACACACACACACACACACACGCGCCATACTTGCTCTGTAGTCAACTCAACTCAGAAAGTCCATGCTTTTATTTTGAAATTTGCATGTTGGCCTAACGCAGCGGAGGCAGATGAACCGGCTGAGCCTCTTCTCTAGAAAACACCTGAGTCCAGCAGCTACCTGTAACACCTGATGCTATAATTAACCTGTTCCACTTGTTTTTGTCCGTTACTGCTGTTTAAATGACCAATTTTCTCACCATCAATAATAATAATAATGCTGCACACCTATGTGACACTGACTGTTCCGTTTACAGAACTGGATCATACAAACTTTTTACATTACTTTAATGATTATTCTACAATATTTGTGTTCAATTTGCCATTAAAAAACAATTTTCTTTTTTTTTTAGTACAAAATGTAAATAGGCCTACCGATTATTATTATCATTCTATTATTTAACTGGTCATGCTGCTTTAATTTAACAAGATCAGTAATAAGATCAATTTAATATGGGATTAAAAGCGAATCCATTCCAGACATACTCACCAGGTGACATGTGTTATACAGTCTGCAGTGACGTGTTGGCCCAAAGTCATGAAGCTGTTTAGCATACTTGAATGACGTCACAGTCTCGTGCAACAGGATCGGGAGCTTTCGATACACCTGTTGTCCCACCTGGAGCAGAGCAGCACTGACTGACTGGAGGTTGAGACATCAGCAGCATGGGAGGTGAGAGAGATACAGCTCTGATAATTAGACCTTAAGTTAACGTGTTTCGTCTTAAAACGGAGAATTAATTAGGCTCTTTTCGACTAGAAAGGGAGTGAACCTGCCTCTCTCCAGTAAACATTACTATATTCCTGCAGAGAACTGAAGAAGCCTCTTGGATGAGATGTGAAACGTCTTCAACAAACCTCAACCAAGTCCAATTGACTCACTTTTTTGCTCTTTTCGATTCCTGCAGTGACTGGGTGCAGTGATCAGTCGTGACTTTATGGTGACATTGTTAATTATTACGGTCATTATATTGGGATGTTTTTTGTTCTTCCAATGACATACATCAGGGAGGCAGAATTAGAAGTTGTACAACATGTATTGATGCTGTGAAGCAAGGGGCAGTCTACCAATTTTATACGTGAGGATCAGTTGACTCGTTAGTTTGTGAAAACATATAGTTACATTCTGTATACATTTTTCTGTTCCATGAATACCTATAATACAATGATTTGTTCTTAAATCTCCAAACTTTATGAAAGTGCAGTGCTATATCACTGGACTACCCTTTCAAGCAAAGAATCAGTTTATCCCTGTTATTCTTCTTTGAATAGTCTCTCAAGATTGAAACACACAGTGTTGATATTTATATATACCTCTCTTGCAGTACATGTTGACGACTTTCAAAAAGTCATGAATGTTCTCAGAGAGCATGGACATCCTCATTTGGCTACAAGCGCTGGATAAATACAACTCTGGAAACTGATTTCCATAAACCACCTGTACAAAAACTCTGACTGACCTCCTGGATAATCTGCCACTTTCTCTGCAGTGGGAACAATTGACATAAATGTGTGTTAAATTGCAGGTATCTGCTCTTAGAAATCAGTGGTTATTGTTTCCCCCTTTCTGTCTGACAGGCTTCTACTCAAGTGAAAAGATGGCAGGAGTTTTCTCCTATGAGAGCTCAGAAATCGACTGGTGTGAAGACAACTACAAACACTCTGAACATGTAGTGGAGTACTTCAACACTGTAAGTACTACATATCGCAGTACTACAGTATTTATGTCAATACAGCATTCAGGAAACATTTATTTTAGGAGAATAATACCTACAGACAAGCTCAGTATAGTCACATTGTTGCTTTTTGAATAAGAGAAATATACATTTAACTGTCATGATCTCAGAACTGGTTGGTTGGTTCATTGTTTTATTGATTGATTTGATGTTTTCCATGCAGGTGAGCAGCTTTTTTTTCTTCATTATATCTCCCATCATGCTCTATCTTCTGCACCCGTACGCCAAAGAGAGGAATCTGGCGATTCACATGGTCTGGACCATGATGATATTTGTAGGTCCGTCACCCTGTATTTTTTTTTTTTTTTTATCTATGTCATGTTTGTCTCTATCTGTCTCACTGTTTTAGATATAATATCTCATTTTAAATCTCAAGAAAAATCTACTATCTTTGACATGAGTTGTGTGAGAGTTATATGAGTTATTGGTCCAGTTATGGAACGGACATACAAAAGTGCCATGTCACATGTGACTGAAATAGGTTATGAGGTTATGACTAAACAGATTTTTTCATGATGGTTCACAGCAGTGGTTCACTAACTATTCCATTTGTGAGCCATTTAAACACAATAGTACCGAACAGCTTCCAACTACAGCTGTAATGATGAGCAATTCATTTTCCTAACTGATTATTCATTTAAGCTGTAATGTGAATATTTAGTGGTTTTCGTAGAATCAGTAAATTATGCAAAAAGGGAAAGTCTGTAAGAATAAGGATAGATGTGTGTTTAATATGTTTGCTTCTTTCCTCTCCTGTTAACCATCAGATTTGTCAGAGCCACCACTAAACATTCATTATTTCACATACAAATGACAGTTCTCTCTTTTTGCAGGGCTCTTCTCAGCGTACTTCCACATGACTCTGAGTTTCGTTGGCCAGATGTTGGATGAACTGTCCATCCTGTGGGTGTTGGCGATGGGATACTCGGTCTGGTTCCCTCGCAGACTCTTCCCTTCTTTTATAAAAGACAGGTAAAGCAATCAACAAGGCAACAGATAGATTAGCCTCATGTGTTTGCTTTTGTCTTTATTCACGTCTATGTATCACTAAGGACTCTCAATAATCCTTTAATTAGATGAAAAGAAAACAAAAACAGAACGTTTGAGGCACGCCACTCTGAAACCCAACCTGTGTTGGTGGTGGAGCCAGTTTGACAGCACCAACTGAAGTCATTGTGTCAAAGATGAGTTAAGGTGCTGCTGTATTCACCTGAATGTGACAGAAGAGGGAGTCTCACTATTGTGAAAGAATAAAGCTCCACCCAACCTGCGTAAATATTTCACCACAAGGTAAAGAAAGACAAATTAAATTTTGATGAGCATCTCAAAAGAATCCCACAGCTCAAGAGGCTCACATCAAACAGACACAGCGAGAACAAAAGGTTAGGGGGCACCTTTTGCAACTTTTTTGGTTCAATTTCACACTCTCAGATATTGTTGATTCCAGAGAGAGAGAAAAAAAATAACAGTGAGAACCCATTGCACATGACTTGCTCAGCATTAAAAGCAGACAATCAAAGTTAGCAGCTTGCTGGTGAACACAGTGAAGCATTTAGCAGCTGATGAGCCAGATATTTCTTTCAGCAGACCAAACAGAACTAAAAACAACGCAAACGTTGGACTTGATGTTCAGTTTGAAATGACAGTGTTTCTCTAGAAATGCTGGATCTATGAAACAATATTCTGCTAACAATAACACAAATAATAATAATGATTGCCATTTGAGTGTCAATATGGATGTGATATGAAGATAATCTTTGGACAGAAATGAGACAACTTTCAGCTTCTAGTTCACCCACAGACTTTTTTGTATTTTTTCTCGCTCTATCGCAGGTCAACATTTTCAAGCCTCGTTCTGGTGATTACTGTCATCTCCACGGTGTCATCATTCATCAAACCTACAGCCAATGCCTACGCTTTGAACTGCTTTGGCCTCCATTTGCTTTACGTTCTGGCTGTAGAGATGAGATGGTATGAAAAGTCAAGGGTTTTCCATTCATGTGTGATTGTTTATGGTGTGTGTTGATTCGTTACGATAACCTGTTTTCTCTCTTTCTCAGCTGCTCTGACCAGAAGGCTCTGCGACTGGCAAAGCTGTCAGTAGTTCTCTGGGTGCTCGCCATCTCCTGCTGGATTAGTGACCGGTTTGGCTGCAGTTTCTGGCAGAGGTTAAACTTCTGCTACCTGCATGGTATCTGGTAGGTCCTAAGCTCCTTTTCTCTCCTCATCTTTCCTTTCCAGTTCTATTTCAATCACTCACCCCAAGAACCATTCATTCACTGAAAAAAGTGTTCACTATAAGAATCCATTTCAAAGAAATTTGTAGTAGTAGCGCATGTGATATTTAAGGGTTTGCTTCTTTCAAGGACATGTTCATGTGATTTGGTCTCCATTATCTGTATCCTCCAGGCACATTCTGATCGTGATAGCTGTGGCCTATGGCAGCACCCTGATAGCTTACCTGGATGCCAACTATGAGATACCCTACTCTCTGCCTGGACTGCAATACTGGCCCTGTGATAAATGGGCTGTTGGATTACCTCACATTGTCCTGAAGGGCACTACAAAAACACAGAAACGGTGCTAACACAGTTACAAAGTCATTTGTAACATTGGTAGAACATTTGCATTAGTGCACTCCTTTAGTTCATAAAGGGGAAGCCATCAAAATTATTTCAACAAGTTACATTTATTCAACACCACCTTCTTACCCTAAATGCACAATCTCAAACCACCAAACAAATATCAAAGCTCAGAAATCTGACCTGACTACAGTATATTTTTCTTTCACTGTAATACACAAACCAAGAGTTTGGAGTTTATTATGCAGATTATAACAGAGCTAGTTTCAAAAGTGTCCAAAATTAAAAGTATTTACACTAGTTCTAAATGTTCACACTGAAAGACAGGATGAAAACTCATCATAGAGAGAAGCAAGATGTTGTTTGATTATGGGCATAATGGTGCACTTTTTCAGACCAGAAGAAGGAATTCATAAAATAAATTATTGCAGTGTTTAAACTCATATAAAAAACAAGACAAATGAAATACAATGCAGCATAAGATTAAACAAAAATCTGTATATATACATATGTATAGATAGATAGATAGATAGATAGATAATACATACAAGTTAAAATATAGTATAGTCAAATATACCCATGATAGGGTTGCATTACTTATATTTATTGTACAATTTTTAAATATGTGAGTCTAGTTATCCAAAATGCAAACATGTTTGTAGGAACAAAATATGAAAAATTATAACTGTTGAAAAAGAGCTGGAAGACAGCTGGTGTTTCGAGTTGACTGAAGCTGAACTGTGTGTATGATGAGGTTCAGTTCTGTTTATAGACATTTTTATAGATGACTGTCAAACCTTACAAGTTTACAACATGAATTGAGAAATTGTATAAATCAATTATTTATTTTCAAGATATAAATGCACATTTCTGTAGATGGAGGAATACATAAATGTACCGTATGTTTTCCTATGATGAAACTATTGTTTACTGTCTACTTCTGACATTCTTCAGTGCAGTTAAAAGTTTTTGAGTGAATACCTCAACATGTGATGGTTTCACAGATTGTATTCTTTGCCATTTCTACCATTTCAGTAACTCATATCTATTGATATCAGGTAATTCTCTGGTCTATTTCTTGAGAAAATTTTAGTTTATTCTCACTTTGGACCTCTGAGAGATTCCTATAAAGTGCATTTAGTTAGACTGATTCATCTCTGAGCTCTTCAAAGTCCTTTTATTCGAAAAGCTCTTCAATTCGGTAATGTTTTTGTCTCCATCACACAATCCTTCCTAAAGGTTTCAATAAACAGCAAATGCACCAGATATTTCCTGGACATCAACGTTCAATAGTGACCTCCTGTGGTAGATATTCAAAAGCCTTTTAGAAAGGTAATCTGAATATAAACTGGTGAAAGCTGGAAGATGTAATAAGAGAAAGGTAACAAATAAAATAAAAATGTACTAAGAGAAAGGTAACAAAATAAAGTTTAAAATGGAAAAATAAGAATCAGTTTTCTGTAACAAATCAGTGTCCTGTCTGGATATATTGAAATAATAGTTTTGAGTGAAATATCTATACAACTTATGGATGGTTTGCTATTAAAATTTGATAAAATCATGCATGTCTCCTTCTGGATGCATTGAAATCACTCTTGGAATCCTTTGATGTGATCATCAGGTCCAAATTTCGATTTGTTCAATCACTAAATACTTCACAAACTAATGACATTCCCATCAGCCTGAACTCATGCTGAATAGTAAATTAAGATTAAAGAAATTACTACGCCTGCTTAGCATCAACATGTTTAAGGAACAGTACACGTAGTACTACCACCTGCCATCTGACTTCGTTGTTCCTAGTAGTGTGTTGAGCAGGGCAGACGGTGTTTTGCACATGAGCAGAGAGGTATGCAGTCGGTTGCAATCTGTAACCACACCATAATATGCAGTTAAGTCCTTCACACTGTCCCTTTATCATTTAACAACATTTTTAGCATGTCACAATGATGTCATAAGCATTTAGCTGAAGGCGGTGCTGAGATGACTGCATGCAGACTCTTAGTCTGTCAAAATGTTTGTTTGGGTTTTATTTAAGACCTTGAAAGTTGCTTATTAGCATGGAAATACATGCTTATTGTTATATGTTTGACTTGTTGTGTAAAACTCAGGTATGTGTGTGAAGAATGTGTAGCATGGGCTCATTTTGTATTTCTCTTTGTACAAATTGAAAAGGAGGATTTAAAGGTTGATGTCTCAATACCAGTGGGACACCCTAAAGTCTTACGGCCAGGTGGGACGTCTTTTGCTCAGATTTTACTGAGAGGCAGACTGGATCATTTTAAGTGGCAGGGAAAGAAGGGGAGGCACCAAGCCAGCAAGAGAGTGGTGACCTTCTGTCCCACTGCTGAGGCCCGATAATCTCACATCAAAGTCTTAACACCACAGAGACCTGACTGCAACAGGCCCTCACTCCCAGACTGCGAAATAAAAGAGACTTCCTCAATCAGAAGATGTGCTGCTTTCTTTTCAGATAAAACATTTTAAATGTTGGTCAGGTTGAGTAAGTGTCACAACCTGTGGTGATAGAGATTATAATAAATTCTTTCAGATATACTCTACCTAAGTTTAAATAAATAAATAAATAAATAAATAAATAAATAAATAAATAAATAAATCATAAATTCTGATTATGATGATGATGATGATGATTATCATTATTATTATTTATTTGTATGGGGAAAAAGAATTCATGCATACACAAATGCCCTGTTAATGTTCGATTATATTATTGGATCATCATTTGTAATGCACATGTGAGCATTAGACTAATGTAACTAATTTAATGTAACTGGTCCAGGTGGACCTCCTTTTACCAGCTTCATAAAATGTTAAGTAGTTCATTTGTGGCTAAAGCTGTTTAAAAAATGATGATTGTGGAATAAAAAATAGTTCTGTCTGTAATGTAGTAAAAGTAAAAATTTACATGAAATACTTAATTCCTGTACTGAGTAATAGTGAGTTTATTATGGTTGACTGGTTTAAGGCATTGGCTGGAGATCAATGACAGTACAGCATATTGACATGGTAATAACAATGTTTTTAATTTTATTGTAAATATAGGAGGATTGTGAAACCTATTATTATTAAATCAGATCATGTATTTATCCAGAGGGAAACTGTTGTGCAACAGTTGTAGTAGGAAGGGGAGAGTGGAAATACAAAATATATACATGGCACGTTTCCAATGCTATTGACATTGCATTTCCCAGACTAATCGCAAAAACTAAAATGTGCAATCGAACCCCGACTAATCAATTAGCGTCATGTGCATTTTACAATTGAAACAGAGCTGTAGCCATTGGGACAAGCATGCTGTCACTCGAGAAAACCACCAGAAAATGCTTTAATTGTATTTGCAGGTCAGCGACTGGCCCGCCTTTCAACTCTTCTGATTGGTTGCTTTTGAGGGTGCTTAAATTTTACGCATTCTGATTGGCTGAGAGAGCTTTCTGTTTTGGTTGCCTGCCAGCAGCCGTCTGGAAGGGGAGGGGAGCCGTCTGCCTTCCGCTTCTGGGCTGGATTGACACACAATGAGGAGCCGAGGCTGGGGAGACGCTCCACAAACACCGCTGTAAATAAATACAACAATCACTGAGGCCAGAGAAACATGGAGAACCAGGTACAGTGGTTTTTGTGTCTCCTTGTGGAATCTGAACTTTTCACGGAGAAAATGGCAGCAGGCTGCTCGCTGGCAGGACAGGAATGAATCCTCTGTTCTGCTAGCCAGAAGGAAAAAATGCTCCTGCTGCTAATGAACTCGTAGTTGTTTGGCTCTGGAGCTATGCTAGCTGGGCACTCATACATCGGTATTTACCGCTAGCTAGCTTCAATGTGCCACACCATTCAGCACCGCTGCATAGCTGTAGCCACAACCGGGCACACAAAGGGATTCACACCTGGTGTCTGTTCTGCTCTGCCGTGTGTAAAACCCACATGCACATTGTTAAACACCATTCAGACCAATCTGAGTCGAGGTTTTGCTGTAGCTAAGCTAAGCTAGTCTACCTATCAGGAGAGTGTCGGCCGTTGGCTAAAGGCTAAGGAGCCGCTACAAGGCGCCGGGGAAAAAGATTTGTCCTCTCCGGGTCGGGCTGGAGAGGCGGGGTGGTGTCTCCACAGCCAGTGGCCTGAAATCTCACATGCAAGGCTAATAAAGCCACCAACGACTCCTCAGCTCTTGTAATATCTCTGCATTATTTGCCAACAGTTGGTCTCTGCTTACGCCTTACCACATTCTTGGTTGGGGACTAAAATACATGCAGCATGGTGGGAAAGCTGACATTGTCTGTGTGCAGACGTTCAACTTGAATCCAGTGTGATGACCACCCGTGCATTTGGCCGATCATTACAAAGCAAAGAACCCAGAATATAAAACATAATTACAAGGACTGCTATGGAAATCCATTTGCTTCTCCAAATATATTACTATTGCATGTATAAATTTGCACAGTTAAGATTTATGTCATCCTAAAAAGCTACATCATTTTTTAGCGGAAAACTGGGCAACGGTAAACCACAGCACACATCCGCTAACTGTGAGGGAGATATTGCTTCAAAATGGGTTACTAGCTGAACGCCTGAGGTTATTCAGGATTTTTTTTCAGATGGTTAGGCCACACACACACACACACACACACACACACACACACACCCATGGAAAGTGGCTCGGCCACTTTCTTGGAGCTAGTCCTCATTCAGCGTTGGTCCCTTTGAAGTTTTAACTGGATCTGTGAGTGTTCATCCTGAGGAAGTCCTCTGCTACAAGCTGTAGGCAAAGTGTAGTTTTCCTTCCGTGATGCATGTTAACCAGGACAAAGATCTGCTTTACATTTTTTTTCTTATTACTCAAATATATGCACAGTTTATTGTTAAATGTAACTAAAAGTAATGCAGTCTTATGCAGCAACCTTGCAGTTAAATCTGCCTTCATTGGTATGAAGTTTTAGTTGTTGAGCATTTGTTTTATTGAAGTGTTGATTTGTAATTTTAGAGGCAGTAGTTGTGGTCATATAGAATTGTATTGCTCTGTAATTTATTACTGAGTGTGATAACTTCAAGGAAAATTACAGTATATAGCAGGATCATTTTATTATTGCATTATTTTTAATGACAGGCCAAGTCAACCTGCACTTAAGTCAGATCCAGAGTCAAGAGAAAGAAAGAGTCAAGTTCAATCTGTAAAAGTGGTATTGAATTTATTTAATGCATGTTACAGTATAATAACATAGCACTTCACATGTGGACAGTGAAGCTGGGTTGTGATTTTGTGTGCAAACACTGGGATCTTTCTATTATCTAGTTATTAGATCTCCACTTGTGAACACTGCAGTTAGGATGACACGATGAGTGGCCGTGCAGTGTTTCATAATCCCCACACACTCCTCCACAAACTTTATTTACCATTCTCTCGTTTTTTCCCTGGGTGCTGCAGATAAGCTATTTATGACTCCCCTGTGGCTCTCTGGGATTGACCATTTTCCAATACAAGTAACTGTTTCATCTCTTTTAGATGTAAGCTTTGGTTTGATGAAGAAGGATTCAGCAGGAACCTGCAGCTTCATCAAAACACTGCAGCTGCTGTCACGATTGATTGTTAGTGTGTGCTTGTATCCTCTGAGGGAAACTTGCTGACTTTTTTTTTAAGTCCTCTATTAGCTGGAAGAAATTAACATGGTCACAAGGGTGTTACTTACATGTCAGCTGGGGGTTCATTGTTTTCATGAGAGCTGGTGTCTCTGCCAAAATTTGTATTTCCCCTCAATCTGTATGAGAAAGAGAGCGCGAGAGAGAGCATGCATGCCTTTTATAGAAGAAAGTTTCGTAAATTTGTTGCCACAAGTAATTTTCCCCAACTGTTAGAAGAATCAAATGATTTTCTGAGATGTATATATCAGTGTGCTGCAGTTCAGTTATTGTCCGTCTCCATCAAGATGTTTTTTTTGTGTCTTTTCTAAAACTATTTTTTACAGCCAAATTTTGTCACCGGGCTCTTAATGCTCTTATTATTGCTAAAAATTATAGTCAGTTTTTAAACTAGTGTTCCTCATATTTTTAGAACATACAATCTACATATACAGGTTTGCTTTTCCTGCTGTATTTTCTTAGAGCTTATTCACCTTTGTTTGTTTGTCAGTGGGATTTATGTAAAAACTACAGCAAGTTTTATGGAACTTGCTGGAAGTGTGTAACATGAGCCAAGGAAGAACCCATTCAATTTTGGAGCGTATCCGAATCGCAGGGCAAATGCAAGCATTATTTTTTATTTATGGCAGTGGCCTTTGCAGAGGTCTGTGACTGCACTTCCAGCATTAGTCGTCAATCAGTATAATATGAATTGTTAAAATGTTCTTTTGGGTCATAAAATGCCAAATATTTGCTTACTCTTCTAAAATGTGAGCTTTTGCTGTTTTTTATGTTATATTATATACGTATATGAACATATGTTGGGACTGATGCCACCTGTGGGCCTGTTTCACTATTTTGTGACATCTTATAGACAAAACAATCTTCAGTTGCAGCTCTAGTATTTTCCTCTGTGGTCATAACTACCCGCAACCCCATATAGGATAAGCAGTAGATAATGAATGGATGGATGGTCACAAGTAATGATTATTTTCATTACTGACAAATCTGGCAATTATTTTTATTTAAGATATCAAAAAAATAGTGAAAAATGCAAAGGAAAGCAGCAGATGAGAAGCTGAAACCAGTGCTTGTTTGGCATAAATGTTTGCTTAAACAATTAGTCAATTTATGGAAATAGTTCCTGACTAATTAGTCTGTCTATCAGCGAATCAATTAATCAACTCTGTTCTATTTTTCTCAGCCTCATTTTGCCCCCTGGGCTCTCTATTTTCAGATAATTGGTAGAAATGTCATGTTTGTGTTTCTCCTGTGCTTTCTGTTTATTGTTCCCTTTCATTTTGAAGGGAGTCATTGTCTTCCTGTTAGGCTCATTATCGTCCTGTTTTTTATTTTTATGTCGTCCTTAATACCACAGTTTTGGTTTTGCCAAGTCGTCTGGAGGTGGAGGAGGTTGTTGATGGTTAGAGGGAGTCCACGGCTGCTCACTGTGGGTGTGGTGGTGTCTGGAGTTTAAGGGCATTACTGCCACAGAATGGCTGGGCGGTGTGCCAGGCAGGGGAGGTGTGTGTGTGCGGGTGTGCGTGTGAGAGAGAGAAAGAGAGAGATAGCGAGATAGCTAGAGAGTGCCAGACCAGCTCATCTCAATCCCGTCCCCTCTAATCCCCCCACTCAGTCCCAGCTCATGAGCTGATCTGCACTGGGGCCAAATCCCTACATTCTTCAGTCTTCCCCTGGACATAAAGTGCAGGGAAAGACTGCCCCCCCCCCCCAACCACCACTTCGTCTCCCCTCTGCACTCTCATCTCCATAGCCAATCACTTCCGTTGCCCCGGTACTGTGTCATTTACTTGTCCCATTGCTGTCATTGTTCTTGGCAGAGAGAGGTAGCGCCGAAAATGTGACCGTCTTCTGGACAAACCTTTTGAGATCCATTGGCTCGGGTGGTTGATCCCTCCCGTTCCACAGACACAACAGTCCAGCTTTGTATTTGTCCAGAACAAGTGTTTAGCCTCCCCTCTTGAGTATAAATTCCACACTCTCCAGAGTCTCAGATGTTTTTGTGCAAAGTGGAATCAGAAACCAAGAATAATGGCCCTTTGGTGTCAATTCACCACCAGTTTATGTCATAAGGAACCTGAGTCTACAAAATGTTACAGTCTGTAGGATAGAGACAAAAACTTCAGATTATTCTTTCTTTTTGTTGTTTTTCGTTTTGTTTGATTTTTTTGATAATTTTTTTTTTTTTTTTGTCTCAGATCAGCGGAACCTCAAAGTTTAGTGCTCCCAGCTCTTCCAGCCTTACAGACGAACAACAAAAAATGTAGCTAGTAGTTTACGTCAGCAGCAGTTAGCATGAATTATATGTTGGGTTGGTGAGATTATCTGAGGTGGAGATCTGACTTAATGGGGGGTTCTGATTTGAATTTTGACCTAGCACTTGTACGACTGGAATGCACCATGAGTCGAAACAGAAAAAAACACTGTCCCAGTGCTGCTGCAGTGACATTAATCTTGTGCTTTACCATTTTTTGATACTCAATAGGGCCTGAGCTTTTTTGGTTGGTACTAAAAAAAAACCTGAAGAACTGAAGTTCAGTACCCAGCCCTATTTTTGGCATTTTTGCTTGGAAATTTGATTTTAACTTTAAATTGCAATTGTTTTGTCCTGTGATGAACTGACGACTGAAAAAAGTATTGGATTTACATTTGCAAATCTCTGTCATGAGAAAGCAAAGAATCCACATCCTGTTTTAAAGTCTAAACGCAAGAAGAAAACAAGGCATCTCAAGCTTTTATCTGCTCACTGCAATATGTACAAAACATAAATAACAGATATTTTTGTTTCCATCAGTTTCTGTATTCCTCCTTGGAGCTGTTTTTGTTGTGCGTGTTTTCCCCCACATCTACAGACTCATAGTATAGTGATAAACAGTATTTGAGTCTGATCTGTATCCGCCTCTTTTCAGTGCACAGTGCAGGTAAAGCTGGAGTTGGGTCACAGAGCTCAGCTAAGGAAGAAAGTGACGTCAGAAGGCTTCACCCACGACTGGATGGTGTTTGTCAGAGGGCCAGAGACCGGCGACATCCAGCACTTTGTCGAGAAGGTTGTCTTCCGTCTGCATGAGAGCTTCCCCAAACCCAAGAGAGGTGAGACAGATCAACAGCGATATTTGAACACGTTTATTTTCATAGCTTATGAAATGTTATGCGAGAAAGGTAAGTAAGCATTTTAACTGCTGTAGACAAGAAAGAAAAAGACAGTAAGTAATAAATACAGTACAACATAATTTCACGTCAGGTAAAACTTATCTAAATGTATCACCAAAATAAAAAGTAGAGCTGAATATAAATGTGGAGAGGGATTTTGATCTGTTAAGACTGGGTTCATTTCAACATTCTAGCAGGTGCATTGACATTATTAATTTTCAAATGAAGTTGTCCTTTGATGATACAGACACTGCCTTCGCAAACAGATCACTAGTGGATATAATGGAGCAGAGAAATAATCCATGTGTAATGTTTAGTAAATTTTATAAAATCGCTATGTGAGAAACTAATGTGAGTAATCTAATTACTGCCATTGATGCCTCTGCAGTATGCAAGGAGCCTCCGTACAAAGTGGAGGAGTCGGGCTACGCGGGCTTCCTCATGCCTATTGAGGTTTACTTCAAGAACAAGGTGAGATGGACAGGACACACATAGTGAACTGTGTACTTACAGTATTTATAGAAAAGACATTTATGTGGAACAAATTCAGAAGCACAGGTTTTAGTAAATTAAATTAAGTTGTTGGTTGTGTCAATGCATTTTTGTACATATTGTGGGTGACTCTTCACAATTAATGTGGATATAGCACTGAAACATTTGTTGAAAAAAGGCATTTACATACTCTGAGTTCTATGAGGAAAACAGGTTTTTCCAGCAGAATTCTAGCCGTGTTAACCAGGTTAATCCCATGACTTGATAAAAGAAAGAAGTATGGTAATATGTCCCTTCTTACACTATGTTACAGAAATCAGGTTATTGTCCAAGACAAAGAATAATCACTTTACTTTAAGTGCATGTAGATTGTTTAAGTGCAATTCAGCAATGGTTTAAAGCCCCTGTGCGACCTTTTCTGGACAACACACTATCCAGTAGGAGTTATTGTATATGCACTCAGCCAATCAGAAAGCATGATTGTGTTTGTAAAACTTTCATGAGAGGGACATTTCTCTCTTTTAAATGAGAGAAATAAAACAAGCACAAACTAGTATACCTGCACAATCAGCAATTAAAATTAACACTGAAAGAAAGGAAGACCAACTTTACTCTAGGAGGTAAGGACAGTGCTTGAGAGGAATGCACACGTTAGTGCACCACCATCTGCTGCAGATTTTTATAATAAATTTAACTTCTGGACTGCATTATGTTCTGTCATCCACTTATGTGCAGCTAACTAATGCACATTTAACAAATCTGTCAGGAAGATCAAGACATTATTTAGAAACGAGCAAGAGTGTAAATATCAGCAACCTTTAATCCATCTGCATTTACAAGAAGTCATTTTTGTTCATAAAATCTTTGTAGTATGTCTGAATGCGTCCTCCTCTGCTTCAGTTGTCTTTGTCTCTGCAGCCTCTCTCAGGAATGCTCATTGATTCTTATCAGTGTGTCAGTTCAGTTTTATTGACTTCCTGGGTGATAGTTCATTCGTTCAGCCTTTATCTTTTCCTGTGAAATATGTCAGTGTGATGCAGAAAGACTAACAGAAAGTAGTAGTGTCACACATGCTGTTGGAGTTGGTTTAAAACAGTCTTTTTACCCTGCTGTCCTCCTTCAGGAGGAGCCAAAAAAGGTGTGTTTCAACTATGACCTATTTCTCAACTTGGAGGGCAACCCACCAGTCAACCACCTGCGCTGTGAGAAGCTCACCTTCAACAACCCCACCAAAGAATTCAGGAGAAAGCTGATCAAAGCTGGAGGGGTGAGGCTGACTGACATACTGCCTGGTTTGCTGCTGTTGACTCTTGTCACTCATTTAGCCGTTAGTCCAGATACTATAGTTGTCAGTAGCACTACAGTAGTAACTAGCTCATCATATATTTGATGATGTGGGAGTTGCTGGTGGCTCTGGAAATGTTTAATCCTCAATGCAAGTAAGGTTTTAAAGCATTTTAGCATGTTTTTAGCATAAAAAGCATTTAGTTTCCTTTACAGAGGCATCAATAGGTTGTTAAAAAGTACTGAAGTTCACTGCCAGGAGAATTATTTCCTCCTATATGCCACTGATGGTAATGATAGTGATGTAAGTTTTCTGTATCCAATTCCTGGTTGTTGGGAGATGTTATGCACCTAACTAAACACTAAAAGTGGGACTTAGGTTCCATCTGAACTGCACAAACAAAGTTAATCTATCATTTTTAATTGCTTAATCAACTGTGTTATCTTAGTTTGTGTCTGAATGGGATATGGTTAGTGGTTATTCATCGTACTTTCCCTTACCTCAAGTGTTGATTCACTTGGCACGATGTAACCATCACACAGGTTTCTGTCAAAGCCACTGGTTTCAATTATTTAAGCTTTGTTTCAGAGAAATTTCCATACATAGTGTGCAGTTTAAAATGCTACAATACGCATCAGAAGAACCCAGTCAGAACGGTGACAAACCCTGGATTTCTGAACCAAAAGAAATTTCTCCACAGCTGTTGAATTACTGCTATCGGTTCTCTCAACACCAGGTTGCAATGTGAGAATGGTTCTTGCACACCACAGACTCCTAGTGGCAGATTTGTAGGTTGTTAGGTTAGGTACGTTGCAAAATAATGTTTATAAAGTGCAAGCGATTTACCGTGTGCTGGATATGTTGCTTGTGTCCCTGTCATTTTTCTCATCACGACAATCTTTAGATTTCGCTCATGTTTAGCTTGTTGATTGAATATTTCTTGATGAAATGCAAATTGGGAGTTGTGGTTATCCTCGGTCTAAGTCAATAAAGGCCTTCTGATCTATGTGAGAATATATAGAGTGTATACTGTACAATATGTAATATCTCAGCAGAGGCTCCATAACTCTGGTCTCTTGAATTTCAGGTATTGGTGGTTCCAGAGGGGGCTGAGGCCGTGTCAAGGCCCAGTCCAGACTACCCGATGCTGCCCACCATCCCCCTTTCTGCCTTCTCAGACCCCAAGAAGACCAAGACCTCTCATGTGTCAAAGGTTTGTTTAATTGCCAACAAGAAAATACCATCTTAGTCATCTCACCAGGACTGTCAGCTTGCTCATTCAGTACGAGTGTTTAACCAGAAAGTGTCAGTACGTTGATCATTCTTGTCAATTTTATTGGTATTTTTGAAAGTTACAGGTTCAAATGTTGGAATAGACATCACAAAATCATTGAATCCGTCTTGAGAACAAACTGAGTCAGGTTTGTAAATCATAGTCAGCTGTTTCTGAGCATCAGTATGCAGAATTACTCGGCCAGCTTATCTACCAGGAGACAGGATGTGTTTCGGTTATATGAACCTTACACATACCAGTACAGCAGTAAGATCATGTTTGATTGCCACACCTGTGGATCCACCTTTTACTACGTGCTTACTTTGTCTGCTGCACCCAAACTTTTAGTATATGATTCATGTTTCAATAATTGTCAATGAAACAGTGATTGGAATTCGTCTTGGTATGCTCAGGGTCGACAAAAACAATACAACAAAAGCATAGACATATAAAAAATACTTTCGCAAGACAAAACATCAGTGCAAACGTTAAAACGCACATTAAGGGACCCACTGCGTTTATAGTCCTGCAAATGGACTCATGATGAGGAGGGTGAGGTTTAATATGACGCAACCGTTTTCATGAAGGAAAGGGGACAAACACTGCATTAGCTGGATGAGAGTGGTCTGTGATCATTTTCAGATCATCCTAAGCATGCATGAGTCAGTAAATATCACTGATGATTGGCAAATATTGACCAATTAATTTTTGACACTGCTTTCACTGCCTCATTAAGCTCCTTCCTGCCACCGGCTGAGCATTTTCCAGCCCACACTGTGACAGAGTATGTGAGAACACTCATGCACTCAGCATGCTGATTGTGGATAACTGAGGGTGAAGCTCATCTGTGTTTTTGTTGAAGTCCACAACCTTCTGCTTGATTTCCACAACCATGTTTAAGGTTAAGTTGTTGTGAGCACACCACTCTACTAGTTAAAAAAGATCAGACCCATCACAGCGGTGTCATCTGCTAATTTGAAGCTTTTAACTTTGTTAGAAATACAATTTAGCGCAACTGTAGTCTTGTTAAAGCACAGAGAGGAAATTTTAGCAGCTTTATTTTAGAACACTGAGAGAATTGCTATTTTGTCTGAAGTTCATATTGAGCAGCGTGCTTAGTTTGACATCCCCTCTAAAGTAAATAATGGGATTACAGCACATGCTGGACTGGCAAGACCTTGACCTTTGTGCCACTGAGTCTGTTTCTTCTTATGAGCCTTTTGACTGAGTGCTTTAAGAGTAGGTCGCTGGTGAAAAGCTTTTGTTTTTTTTCTCCCCAGGAACCCAGCAGAGAGGGGAGTGGTGGCAGCAGCAAAGGACCCAAACCGCACAAACTGACCAAGGAACACCGTGAGCGTCCCCGAAAAGACTCTGAGAGCAAAGCCACGTCGAAAGGAGACAACGACAGAGACGGGAGCAGCAAGAGTGGCCGCGATCCTTCCTCTTCCTCATCCTCATCTTCAAAAAAGCCGTCAGAGATCAAAGTGAAAGATGAAGTCAAGGTCCTGCCCAAGGCTGCCTTCAAGGAGCCTAAACTCACCCTGAAGGAGTCAAAGATGGAGGGCATGTCCCCTAAAGGAGGGGGGGCCGGGAGTGGAGGGGGTGGTGGGGGAGGAGGTGGCGGAGGGCCTGCAGAGTCGAAAGCCCCGGGGAAACGCCCCTCCACTGTCGAGTCTCCCAAACCCAGCGCTAAGAAGCAGAAGAAGTGCAGCTCAGAGGCGCCGAAGGGGCCAACCGGAGGGACCTTCACGGGAACTTCTCCCCGTGTCTCCTCGTCGTCTGCAGCCAGCCAACCGTACACAGAGAAGAAACCTCCCAAGGATAAAGGTCGCTGGACCAAAGGCAAAAATGACACACAGGAGCCGAAGGAGCCTAAGAAACTTCCAGAGTCGGAAGAGTCCAATTCAGAGGATGAAGCATCGTCAAAGTCAGAGGTACGTTGGCTTCAGGGAAGGATTTTGATGGCACACTGTTCAAATTTCATGTAAGGCTGCAACTGACTTTACTTAATCTGCTTATTGTTTAATTGGCTAATCAGTTAATTATCTAGTGCGTAGAATGTCAGAAAATAACGAAAATGACTATCAACAACTTCCTAATGCCCAATACAACCTCTTAAGATGTCTCAGAGTGGATCAATATTCAGCTTACTGTGACATAATGCAAAGGCTCAATCTGTTTTTTAAGTCGGCAAGTTTCTGAGAAACAATGTTTTGAACATGAGTACACGTTTCCTTCAATTATGATGATGTTGATCTTTACAGGACTCAGTTCTGTTTTTTTATTTTTTTTCTCATGACTTTCTGTCCATTTCTTTCCTCCTTTATTTTCCTCCTCTTACAGCAGTCGGCTCCTTCCAGTCCTTCCAATTCCAGTTCTAGTTCTGACTCCAGTTCAGATTCAGACTTTGAGCCGGGACAGAAACCAGGGCAAGGTAAATAGTCCGTTCACCTTGTTAAATTGTAGAGATGTGCATTCATTTGGGCGAGTTAAAAGAGTTGAGGTTATAGTTTGTGTTACTTCTGTCCTCCTCTTCCAGGTCCCCTGCGATCGATGGTGGAGGAGATCCAGTCAGAAGAGTCTGATGATGACGACAGCAGCTCAGAGGAGGAGACACCCATCAAGACCAACCCCCCTAACCGTGACTCTCGGTCAGTCTCCCTCCTAAAGGCCCCAGAAACAGTGGTTCAACCTGCTCTCCTGCAAAACATAGCCTGGGCCCGCAAATACTTCCTGTGACGCTTCACGAAATTTCGCAACCAAGTCAGTCTGGCCAAGCTGTCGTTCTCAACGATTTCACATTCACCTAGAAATGGGGACCAATGAAAATCTAGCATTTCCAACGGCTTCATTGAGTCGTGTTTAAGGCAATGACACTTGCAGAACTGGATCAAGCAGTTTTCGTGGTCTGATTGGTTGAAGCTTCGTCCAGTAGCACACAGGCATTTGATAACCGCGGGTTAAGCCCGCCCTCTGAGAAATCGGTTTACAAGGCAGCTTGGCCAGACTTCGCTCGCAGAGCAAGTAGTCGCGATAGCCAGGCTAGCAAAAACACATATTTACCTCCAACTTGTTGCGCTCTTTTTCCTCCCTGAGACAGGGCGTTCGCTTTTCTCTTCACCTCTCTTGAGTTTTTTGATGCACAGTGGTGGCAGCGTTATGGTCACAGCTTGTTTATTGTGTTGCAACTCGTCTCTAGTCAAGCCTCCATTCATATTAGGTGAAAATGAAAGACATTACAAGAAAAATTACCAGACAAAATGCAATATTGCCTTTAAACCAATGTAGCAGAAGAGGGCAGAAGATGTAGTTTTATAAAGCACTAGCCAAACCTCAAACAAACGATAATCTGATGAATATATGACATTTGATTGTTGAATTGATGTCTTCAATGTAATAATTTAAGGGTTATACCTCCCCATCTTTCCACACAGGTCAGATGTTTACATCTGCTGCCATTTTTCATTTCTTCAGCAACTGTTTAAAGTCACATGCGTCATTTACATCTTTACACACAACTGTCAACTGCACTTTATTGCATTTTTGCTTTTATTAATACATCAACAGTGTGTTCTTCTGTCCCTGCCTCGCCAGTTTTTTGTCTCATCTTAATATTGTTTTTGGTGGTTTTTAAATGTTGTCTGTTGTTGATCTCGTTGCCAAATGATTTCAGGCTCCATACTGGCAGCAAACTATAATTATAATCTTAAGACACACACATCCAAGTACAGTGCTCAGCAGCATGACAATGAAAATGTTGCGCGTGATTGACCTCTGACCTCACTCTGTCCCCCGTCAGACTCAGCCTGGACAGCGAGAGTGACAGCAGTGACGGCTCGCACAGCCCTAGTCGAGACGCCGCCCCGCCCCCGCAGAAACACAGCTCCTCTAATAACAAAGTGAGTCGCACAGACGGACCTCATTTCGCTACCTGTTTTCATTGACGTATACGCAGAGATGGAAATAGTTTGATAAGAAAACAAACATGGACATCTGCAGCCGTGAAGCAACTGTCTGAGTCAGAGTGTGACTTCTGTTTATTGATAGTGGTTTTATTCATTCTGAACAACATCACTGTGCTTTCTTCAGTGTTCAGCTGTCAACATAATCCTCAGCTAACATGAACAGCACTCTCCTAAAGCCTTACGTTGTACATAGTTGTGGTTTTGTGAGTAAAATTGACTAAGGAGTCATATTTTAACAGTTGAAGGACTTCATTCAGGCATTTCTTCTTTATTTGTAATGTCTTGCTTCCTTCCTAACATAAAATAGCCTAAAGGCATTTAGCAGACAGCCATTTCTTGTATTTCAGCTCTATTAACTGTCACTGGTGTCCCAGATTGTCTTCTGGTCTCACATCTCTGTCTCGCCGTCTTCTTTGTGTCCCACCTTTCCCTCCTTGTTGCTCTCCTTTTGTGCAGGTTTCAGGCCGAAAGAGTCCAGATTCCTCGTTTCGCTCAGAAAAGGTGTTGAAGAAGGGATACGACAAGGTAGGAAGGGTAAATCAAACTTTTTTTTATTCTTTATCTCACATACACGCAATATTCTGTCCATATTCAATGAGTGCATTAATGAATTCAAGATGACGTATTGGACTGTGAATTGATCCAGATGTGCAGGCACACTCTGGCCTATGAACCCTTAAAAAGAAATCTCTTTTTTTCCTTCTTTGTAATGAGATGATTTATGAGGTGATAAAGTGAAACTCTGGTAAGCTGATCTTATACTCCTCCACATTAAAACACACTGTGACATCTTTGTGGTTAATTTCCACAGAGATTTCAATTCAAAGGAAGAGGTCTACATCAGGATATGGTTTGAAAAAAAAAAAAGTCTGCAAAGTTAAATACTCAGCTGAATCAACCAAACGAGAGTTACAAATATAACTACAGTTCTATGAATCCCGAATGACAGCCAGAAGGAGGTGCTGAAAGCACTGTTACCTTCGCTCATGCGCAATTCAAATATGCATACCAACAATGTTACTTGTGACCAATGGGTGACCCAACAAAGGCAATAAGTTGTTTTGAATAAATAAACAGCTCTGTGACTCTTTAAAGGTCCCATATTATACACTTTTTTGGCAATTTTGTATAGGTCTCAGATGTGCAACAGTATTGTATTCAAAGTGTATTGCCCCAAACTCAGCCCTGGTCTTGAATTCTAGCCAGTTAAAAATCACTGTATTGAGCTCTGCTGAGAACAGGCTGTTTCTGTTCCTTTAAATGTTCCTGAGCTGTCTGACCACGCCCCTCTCTGGAGAGGGTGTGGCTCTCTCTCACTTTACCGTGCGCTTATGTTTACTTATAGATGCGTACTGGCAGTGGCAAAAGAGACTAATGTTACTCTGCAGTGCACAGACAATACTGTTAACAGTAGTCAGTCACCCAAATTACAAATAAGTGTATAGCGCTAGCTTCAAATGAGCCTTGTGCTCACATAGCTTTTGTTGAATGTCTCCTGATATTTATTACTCAAGGACCACAAGACCTTCCCAAAGTTTTGCATGTGGGCACCCATCATTTCACGGAGGACTGCTGTGTAAACATGGGCCCATACAATTCAGGCTTGGCTACACAGCTGAATTTGAAGCATGGATCTGTACCAGCTGTCTCGGACACAACTACTGTGTAGCTCTACTTAGTGTGATAGCCTATAAGCATGTCCCAGTGGTGTTATCACTGCAGCTGCTGCAGCAGAGGTCCAGAGCTGCAGCAATAGCTGCAGTAATAACAGAACTAACCGGAGCTATTGATGCAGTACTAACTGAGCTGCGGACCTCTGGTTAGTAAGTGTCTAACGAGCTTACGAGGTCTGTGCAGCCAGACCTCCGGTAGCTGCAAAGGCAGTGTCTTCTACTGGAGGCAGGGGCATCTCAATTGTTGATATCAACAATTGAGAAATGTTCAACTTGCCTGTTTCAGCACACATGGGCTAAGAAGAGGAGCAAGCAAGGGAAGGAGGTGACAGACTTTTCTCAATTCTGGGGCCTCATTCACAGGCTATGGGGACACATACTACTGTTAGGACACATTTATAAAGTGAGTTTTGTATGTAGGTGGTCTTTAATACTATACTGACCATATTCATTGTCGTCTGTAGGCCTACACAGAAGAACTGGTGGACCTCCATCGCAGACTGATGGCTTTAAGGGAGCGTAACATCCTACAACAGGTGTGTTCATCATTGACGCCGTCTAACCATGAAATGTGCCACAATGTTTATCAAAATTATTCAGTAACTATCTAATCAATGTAGTAGGAGTATAAAACATTTGGGAGAATTTGATGGACATTGTTGAGACAGTGTATTTTGCATGTAGGAGACCATTACCATCAAGCCTGTAGCAAACACTGTCACTACTAACAGCCATGGTAGTCTCATAATGTGAATTTTAATATGAAACCAATTAAATTAGTTTTTAATTGGTTAATCAATTCTTCATTTCACTTATCTGGGTCCAGGTTAATAGGCTGAATAGATTTGATTAAATAGAGGAAAACATATGTAATACTCCATTATAGACAGTTTTTTTGCCGGTCATAATGGTTTCATTTTTCCATGAAAGCAAAGTTACAAAAAAAATCTGTGCACTGTCAGAAATAAAACAGCAATCAGAAGGTCTGACTTAAAACCTGTATCGGCCGAGCAGTCAGTGCTTGTTATATATTACTGGTAGGGGTGGGTATTGGCTAGGACTAGGGCTGATGAAGTTACTGCATTAACGTAGATTATTATTTTTTTTTATTTTTTATTTCAATGCATGGAAGTTGTTACTTCCTAGTAGGAAGTTACTGACTAGGAAATTTGGGGGGGCGACGGCACAGAGACATACTGTGATGATAATAATAAATAATTCTTATCTTCACTACTCTACCGTTTTTTTTTTTTGTATGATTGAAAAATTATCTTCACTACTGATTTTTCTATCATATTTGCGAAAGCAGGCGTGTAAATTGTTTGATATGGTATTAAAATGATGAAAAAAAAATATACTTAGTGTACCTTGTAGGCATCTTTTTATATATAGTTAAGTTCGTCAGAAATGTGATTTGAAGGACAAAATGATTATTGATAAACGATGACGATAGATCGCTTCTCTCAGATTGTGAACCTGATCGAGGAGACGGGCCACTTCAATGTGACCAACACCACCTTTGACTTTGACCTCTTTTCACTGGACGAGTCCACCGTCCGTAAACTACAGAGCTACCTGGAGGCGACAGCCACGTGACAGGAAGTGGGAACTGGCGTGGGGAAACCAGCCTGTGGATGGCGACTTCGGAGGTAGACTCGCGACCACGTCTCCTTTTTTTTTTTTTTTTTTTTTTTTTTTAAAAGAAGGGGGTGTGCAGCCACATCACGTCGCAGCTGTTTCACAGGCCTGCCTGAACCATCGAACTACCACACAAATAGAAACACACGAACAAACACAAGCACACATGAAGACACACCACCTTCGGAGGAAACTGAAGGAGGAGGCGTGGGGGGGTGGAGGAGGAGCGGAGTGGCTGAACTCCGACTACAGTCAGAATTTTCACTACAAATCTTTTTCTTGAGTCTGTGCAGAGCTGTGGTATGCACCCCACACCCCCTCCTGCACTCCCGCCTGTGTAAACCCAATACTTCCCCTCCTCCTCCTTCTTACTCAGCAGAACACTTCAGTCCTCATCCCCCTGCTGTCAGCTGGAGCTCATTTCTCTCCCAACATACTCTTTGATTTGTGTGTGTGTGTGTGTGTGTGTGTGTGTGTGTGTGTGTGGATTTGAGCACTGCTGAAGTTTAAGAGGAGATGTTGTCTTTGTGGTTACCGACTTTTCTTTGTACATGAAGCGCGAGCACAAACAACAGCCGGTTTCTTTCTTTCTCTCTCTGTCACACACACACAACAAACAAAGACAGATTTGGGTAATAATTTACTTTACCGCCCCCGGTTCAGCATTTATAAGCATGATACAAATGAGTGGTTTATATAGCACACTATAATGAAGTTGTGAGCATTAGTAAGTTCATTTTAACTCCTCCTATGTGGAGTTTGGTGTATAAACAATTGACAATTGCTGTATCTTAATAAACACTTAAATTGTCCTTATTTTTTTGCTTATAACCACATTATAGTGTGTTATGAATTCTTTGCGGTGCTTATGAATGCTAAATTGGAGAGGTTGAATTAAAGTGCTACACAAATTCATGCACGTGTTTGTTTCCCTGGTCCTGACACTTAACACTGTACATGAAGACACTGAGATGAGTGCTGTATGTGTGACTGTTACGGATGACGTTTCTCTGTTGTGTGAACATTTGGAAATGCATGTTCTGTTAAGCTGAGCCTTGACACCCCCACCCCTTCCTGCTGAAGCCCCCTCCCTCCATGCTTCCTCCTCCTCTTCCTACTCCTCACCCCCTCCCCCCCTTATTCTCATATTGGCGTGCATGAAAGGGCTCGACTGCTTGTGGCCAGAGCAGTGGAGGATCACTCCTGAATTGCCTTCTAAGTGGTGGGGAGGGGTGGTTTAAAAAGCCGTGAAAAAGTAGCCATACTTGTCTCCCAGAATCCAAAAATTATAATAATTAAAAAAAAAATAGGGGCCATGCTTTTTTACATTTTATTTTTCTACAAGTGCATTTTGTGTATTTATTCCCAGACTGCGGTCAAGATAACCTGTGAGCTATGAATGTATATCGCTTTTACTTTTCTACAGCTAGCAACAGCCCCACTCTAGTGCCTTTTTCTGCGACTTGCAGTGTGAGGGGGGGTGTGCGCTCTGTTAGCCATGGTCACACAGATTGAAACCCTCCCAAAAAAAAACCCTCGGGGGAAAACAAGTGTTAATGTGGATGCCTGATTATCCAGTATTGTCTTAATGGCTTCCATCCCTGCTTCTCCTTTTCCAGTGTCTTTGTCGGCTGTTGACCTTTTATCAGTGACATTTCTGTCATTGTTTTTACCTGATGGTGGTCACATTTTTATGTTCCTGCTTTCTGAGATTAGGATCAGTGTTTTCAAGAGGAAGTGTCAGGTATGTGTGTTAGTTAATTAGCTGCAGTAATAATTGCTTCAGCTGTGTTGTTTTTTTTTTTTTTTGACTGTTGGCGTCCAATAGGGTCGGGGTTCCCTCTTCAATGAGTATTTGAACTCATGATGGAGCACTCGGAGACCATCAACAAATGCTGTGTAGGCAGAAAAATAAGATAAAGGAAACCCTCCTTGTGTTTTCTTTCCCTGAAGATCTGTAATGCATCTCCCAGGGCTCTGCATCATGAAGCAAGATCAGAGTGATTACTTGAACCTGGTCTCACAAAGCTGACTCACTCAAACCAGTTTCCATCACTAAAGCCCTGCCGCTTCAGAGAAGTTTCTACTTTTTCACATTGAGACAAAACCTGTAAATGATTAATAATGAGCACAAAAGTTTTATCAAACGCCGGTAGACTCATTTACCTATACATGCTAATAACAGCATGACATGACAAAGGTCCCCCATCAGACACACACTGGCAATGTTTGTGGTGTCATGAGCCCAGCAGTATTCCACTGTGCTTCTAGCATGTAGCATAAAGCAACTTAGCCATACTTATCAACATTAAATGACATTTCTAGTTGCCTTAATTTGAACTGGAACTCTATGATTGGTACGGCATAGTTTATATGGTATTAATGATACATTACTGCAGCTCATAAGAACATGAAGACATTAAGTGATTAATAGAGATTAAGATTAATACAAAAAAATTCCCATGAATAACATCTTTATAAAAAATAACATCCACGCACTGATAATTAGCTACTAGTAGATTAAATGGACATGTGGAGTCCATTATTTTAAAGCCCAGGAGACGTCAGTGTGCATTATCACACTTATGTTATATAAATAAAGGCAGACTGTTAAAACCCATGTGCTTTACTAGAGTTGGCCACGTCAGTGGTGTTGCTAAGTTACATGGAGGTCAGTATACCGTGTGCACTGATTTAGAGCAATTTAACTGCAATTAAACTGAACAGATTGACTTTGTTCAAGTGGACACCTGCAAATCAGACTAAGGTTTCTTTTCTATGGAATAATGAGCAATATTTAACATTTATTTTTCTCAAATCTTTTCATGTAAACATTTACGCCACAGTTTTGTTTTTTTTGCAGCAGAAACAATGTTAGTCTGTAACTTGTTTGGTTATCAAGAGATATAGAAGATATAGAACCACAAATATTTGCTTCTTCTCACTCTACAGCTCAGAGTTAATGCTCACTATTACTTTTAAATAATATTTCATTATTGCATTATTTGACCATTCTGTTTACTTTTTATGTTACATATTTTTGTAAATAATGACTTACTGTATTTTGGCTACTTTTCTTGCATATTACTTTTTGCCACTGCACTGATAAAATTTCCCCTGTAGTGTACCACAGTTTCGTCTTATAATAATGTGATTGGCTTTGTCTAACACTACTTAAATGTAAACAAACTCCCATCCACTTTGGTAAATTGTGGGTTAACAGAAGCAGGAGACAGCTTTGTGAGACTGGTTTCCAGGATCACCAGTGTTAAGGTTTTGTGAAGCCAGAAAAA
Source organism: Synanceia verrucosa (assembly GCA_029721515.1). Classification (NCBI taxonomy): domain Eukaryota; kingdom Metazoa; phylum Chordata; class Actinopteri; order Perciformes; family Synanceiidae; genus Synanceia; species Synanceia verrucosa. The sequence goes on from CM056558.1 coordinate 16,023,500, forward strand.
AAAAAAAAACAAAGAAAGCCAGAATGAGGTGAACTTGCTTCTTGATTCCGGCCCCTGTTGTGTTAGTTCCTGTGGCCCCTTTAGGCTTCACACACACACACCAGCCCACTGTGGTAAAAACCTTCAATGAGCGATTGCCTCCCTCGCTTCCTCCTCTGTTTTTTTTTCTTGCCAACAGTGTTTTTATTCTGATGATTTGATAGCTTTAATATTTCTCTCTTTTTCCTCTTGCCTGCCTGGCTCAGCGACATGTACACACTCCCTCTGCCCTTACTGTAAACGCCGTCTGAGCACAGAAAACATGTCTCGAGAAAAGAAAAAAAAACTGGATTGCTGCCGCCTTATGTGCCCTGCAGTAACCCTCCTTCTGCCCTCACTTCTTCCCCTGTCCAACCCTCAGTTTCTCTAGGTGTGCCTCTGTCAACAGAACTTCAGGCCGTCATTACCGAGAATGAACTTTGCAACTTGTGTGAATGACGTTTGTGCATCTGCAAGTATGTTTGTCAATGATAGGAGAGATTTTGAAAACCAACCTTCCTGTCTTCTTCTCTGTGCATCAATGTGGGAACTTGTAAGTCCTAGTTCATGAACTCTGACCTTTGACCAGGCTCTCATTCAGTCCCTTGTGGTGTTTGAGAAGGGGAGGTTACGTGGGGAAGCCCCACTGTCTACTCACAGTCAATGTTTTATTTATGGACCTCTGCACTTTTGGCTGTGATGACTTCAGTACTTAAGTAGTTACCTGAACTGTATTTTTAAGGATTTTATACAATATTTACATGCAATACGATATGAGTTTTTTGACAACCATTTTGTTTGTTTCTTATTTAATTGTCTTTATTTTGGCATGATTTGTCATTATTATCCACCAACAAACATGCCCGTTAGATCTATTTGAGGCGTAAAACGTTATGGGGGGTCGTTCCCTGTATGTCTTTGTGTGTCATGATTCTGATGACAGCTGATCACCAAGAAGCAGCTGGAGCTAAACTGTCACCCTCACCCTGCTTCTGGTAGGAATAACTGGACCTGAACAAGGACAAAAGCAGTCCAACACTTTGGTTCAGGGAAGTGAGCTGTTGAGTTTGAGTAAATTGTTTATTTTGTGTCATGTCCAGTTATGATTTGAGTGTTTCTTTTCTACTCATTCATAGAAGTCTTTACCCAAACAAAATGGTCACCTAATTTTGTTATGATAACTTGAGCCTGAAGAAACACATCATAGGAAACAATAGAGTTGTGGAGTGGCCTGGGGCTGTTTTGAGTGTCAGGAAGTAAAAATGCCATTGATGTTTTGTTTTTTTCCCTCTTCCCACTGACAGTGTTGCATTAATCACAGTTTAAGCACTTTTACTGCTTGTATCAATATTAAACTCCCAATTTAATCATCAAGTCCAAATGATTTAAAAAAAATGTGTTAGAAAGTATATTGTTGGTTATCGTATGACTCCCAAGGAGCATTGTCAAATGACAAGCTTAACATTCTGCCCGGTGTGTCGCTAATGGCAGCCGGAAGCTAAAGAACTGTAGCTTAAATCAATTCTCTTAGATTTTTTTTTGGGACACTTTGGATGAATTTCACCAATATGGCGTTTTGGAATTATATACCTGATTAGTGCCTCTGTCTGGCAGTGACCGCTGATGCTCATGAGTCTTAGAGTATTAGAGTTGTCCACCAAGACAAAATTACAAATTCAACATGCTTTCTCAGAAACTGAAAATAATATAAAATGGCGGTAAACTAAATGTAAACCTGTATAACCATTTTCACAGAGTTCTGTGTTTTTATGTTGAGCAACATTGAAGCTATTAATGAAAGAAAGTGAAAATGGGAATGAAGGATGGTGAGAAACACTTCTGTTCCCTCTCACTTTGCAACTCTGTGCAGGTCTGTGAGAGTGGAGCAGTTCAACTGAGACTATATTACATATAATACGTGTATAATACAGCAAAGGTAGAATATCTACTGTGTGGATCTTTAGAGAATGAGGAGAAAGCAAAGCAAAAATATAGAGCAAATGGTCGCAAATTCGTGGAGGGGGGTGGGCGGGGGCATGTGCAGACGGGATGTTTCCTGTGTCAGTGGTTGTCATAATGTGTCTGTGACAAGGGACAGGGTTGCCTGTATTTTTTCCTTTATTTGTTTTTTTTTTTTTTTTTTACTTGGGGGAAAAAGCGGGGGATGGTTGAAATGTGTTCCATATATGTGGTCCAAGCAGAGCAAACCAACTGGATGTGCAGAATAATTTGGTATTTTCTTGAAAATAAAAACTTGTCATTACAATGCCACCATGTGGCCGTAAGATGCAAGTTGTTAACAAGGACAAAACATGTTATTTTAATGTTATTTTTTATTTTGAAATCATATTATTAATAAAGTCATTAAGTACTGTTGTCCCCTTGTGTCCGATCATCATTGACCGCTGTGTGACCCGGCTTGGCTCCGTGTGCAGGGTTCGTGTAAAGTTCACGTGACGGTCAATGCAGTCTGTGGGGTTAAAAGGACAGGCAGCAGGCTGGGCAATATTGCCCGTGATGCATTGACCATCTATCGAGGAAATGTCACTATAGGGAGGGATGTTTATCGGCAGAGGCCGATCAATGAATTGTACTGCAGCTCTGCACTGAGAAAACCTAGGTTGTATTTTTCTCACATAGTTTGTACTGTTATCTATCTCTGTAATATTGACCACAATGGTCTATCACACTGAGACTAATAGTCATTAAGACTTATGTATGGCAATACTGGATAAGATATTTTGTGTTAAATAATACAATATTAAAAACAATACAATATTTGTCAGGTATTGAAATTGTTGCATGACAAACCTAAATCATGTTCCTGCCTAATTTTTTTCCTCATTTGATGTTGCAGAGAGTGTGATATATCTTTTTTTTTTTTGCTGGAACAATTATTCAGTTAATTGAATATCATCAGTGTATTAATGTGTGTGTGAATGTGGCATGTAGTGTAAAGCACTTTGAGCTGTCAGTTTACTGGAAAAGTGCTATACAAATGCAGGACCATTTACCATTTTAATCAATCAGAAGCTGGTTCCATCCAGTTCTGCAAATGTAAATATTTGCTGTTGCTCTTAGTTTAGCTCAGACAAAATAAGCACTTTCAGGATGTTCCTTTGGGCTCTGGGAAAGTATAATGAGCATTTTATTTTATTTTCAGAATTGATTGAGAATTTCTTGTTCCACTGTGCAGGTTATGTAAAAATAAATATCACGTTCATCCCATCCTTCACAATATACACAGGCAGGCATACTTAAAAGAAATTGTTAATAATAGCCAAGCTGATGATCAACAGATTAATTGATAATGACAATTATCTTAATATTGCCACTTAAATTTACGCCCACTCTTAGTTTCTTTATTCTTATGAAAAAAAATACCTAGAAATTTAAACGGGCATCTGCTGCAGACATTACTTTCTGTGAGGCTCCACACTGAACTGGTCGAACAGCGCCATCTAACGGTGAGGTTGTGGACTGAAGCAGTCAGTGCTGCTAGTTGAAGATATTTTTGTACGATGATTTTGCCCTCTGTACACCGTATGATCAACACTCACAAAAAACGCTAAATATTTGAAACAAGTCTGCCCCAGGTGCCCCTGAAGGCATCTACCACGTGACCGATTCCAGCCAGTCGTAGTCGGTTGACCGTGAGCTACGAGTGACGTTTGTCACAGGACAACGCGTCTGATTGGCTGTTTCTAAAACGCCGAGTCATTCGTCATTCCCTACAGGTCGGTGGCCTCAAGGCTTCTTTATTGGAAAAAAAGGCTTCATTGTTGGGTTACTTGTCGTTTTTTATTCGCGGCTCGGGGCCTTTCTGTGTGGAGTTTGCATGTTCTCCCCGTGTCTGCGTGGGTTCTCTCCGTGTACTCTGGCTTCCTCACACCATCCAAAAACATGCGTGGGGATTAGGTTAATTGGCTAATTTAAAGTGACCGTAGGTGTGAATGTGAGTCTGTTTCTATGTGGGTAAGACAGCAGGGATAGGCTCTAGTCTGGTCTAAAGTAGTAGTTGTTTATAACATTAATAATAATAATAATAATATATGCTAATAAAGGTTGTCAGGTGAAATGACATGTATGGTCATTCTGTACCTGGGATTCATCTGGCATGGGGAGAGGTGAGGGCCAAGGGCAGCTCTGTTTGTGGTTGTGGTTTATTGGACTAATATTTGTGAATTTTGTTAACTTGAGAATTGTGATTCAGTCAAGGCAACAGCTGCATAATAATAAGTCAGAAATTATTTATTGCTGAATGTCTTTACATCGTGCAGGTGCTGGGATGATGGCAACTACTTGCTCATGTGCTGTGTTAAAGTACAGTTTAAGATACTCATACTCTATGTGACTATTTCTATTTTATGTCACATGATGGCTTTATTTACTACATTTACTTTTGGCTCTACTACATTTATTTACTGACTTTGCAGATTCAGATTAATACAAAATTGTGTTGATCCCTGGGGAGAAATTTAATCATCAATATATTCATGTATAAATGAATGTATCAATAATACAATAATATTATTGACGTTATTCTGAAAAGAAATCCATGCTACTTTTACTCATAAAATATCAGAGTGATCTGGACACTTTACATTAAATAGAAAAGAGAAACAGGAGAACAGCTTAATCAACTTTTATTCCATAAACTGATCAAACACACAAACATTCATGTGTCTGCAGACGGAAACAGGCCTGCCTCCATTTTCTCCTTCATGCATATTTCCATCTTTCAACCCTGATATTGTTTACAACAAGAACAGCTCTTTTGGGTCAGGTAAATTCAGATGCACTGAATCACCGTCATTTCCTTATTTTACTTCACTCACATGTTGAATTTGTTCTGTCCTGAACTTCAGTTAGGAACTGACTGTCAAACCCACCTTCACTTTGAATTATCATAGTACTACAATTGCTTACAATATGCCAGTTATTATTATAATTATTATATATACACAATTACTTCATATATAAGATCAAGTCTTTGGAGTGCAACAAACTCTTTTACTTACTTTTTCTTTGAAGATGTGTGAAATGTCTTCAAGGAGACTAAAGATGCCAGATCAAAACCTCAAGCACTTGAACATTTATAAGTGTGATGCATAAGCGATGGCAACAGACAAGTTGATATTTGCCATCTAATCTATGTACATTTCCTAGTCCAGCTACATCTTTCTTTCCATGTTTTGAGTGCAATTTTTTCCCTTGGCTGCTGAATAAATGGCTGAAAAATCAACTGTAAACTGAAAGCAAGTGAAAGTCAGCATACAGAACCACAAGAAAGACCGTAGTTACAATTACAAAAGGCAATAGATATGGCTTCAATGATATTTTCCCTGTATGAAAAAAGAGAATTTGGATGCTTAGTTATGAGATGAAATTCAATACCTTCCTATCTGCTACTACCTTTGCATAAGCATTTGAGTTTTTGAAAATATGTACATGTTATTTTCTTTGAAACTAGGCTGAAAAAGACCAACAAATGCATGTGAAAGGCCAGTAAACATTTGGATATGACTGCTGAATTACAAATGGAGTATTTTCTAGAAATGTCCCTCATTTGAAACTCATTTGGCCCATGTAAACTTTGGAAAACCAAAAATAAATTAAGAAAATCACAACAAATTACATCTTTAACTATAAACTTTCTACAAACCACTTTTTTGGATTCTGTGTCTTTACCTCAAGTAATGCAGTGCAGTAAACACCTTGTGATATTACGGTTCACTCCAGTAATCCAGCTTATTGAGAGTGTCTTCAAAATCATAAAGCTATTTGACAATGGTTTCTTAATTTCTGGTTTTCTTTTTGTACAACATCCACAAATATAAACAAAGACAGAACGACCAAAACTTAAGGCAATCAAAACATGTTTTCACCAGAGAAAAATGGTCAGTTTGGATGGAGGAGCAGCTCTATTTGGGAGGCAGCGGGTTGTCGGGGGTCGTTGGGGTCGCCAGCTCCTTATAAAAGTTCTCAATCTGCTCCTTGTACATCTTCATCACCACCGGCCGCTTCAGCTTCATGGTAGGCCCTGTCGAACAAGGAGGAGTTTGCTTTGTTACACACATATCGCTGGGTTGAACCTTGTTGTTTTTTTTCCCCTGTAACTCCACTAGAGGTTGTCATATCTGAGGTTTAATGTTAACCTGCTGCAGATTTGGTCAAAGGTTAGGGATCAGCATCAGGGCAGATTTGCATTCATTTCTGAAAGTTAAATGGGAAGTTCTGTTTTTTTTTTACAAATTGGACCATATTTCTGGGATAAAATACTACCATTAAACTAAAACAAAGCATGTATGCGTATGTGACAACATCACAAATAAGTATTTTAGTTCAGGCACTGTGAAGGTCACATAGGTGGGCACTCGGGGTCCTTAGTAAACTACGATACACAGGAAGTAGAGTCTGTTTACAGATTGAATTTTCTCAAATTATGGACAACTCCTGTCTCAAATGAGAATATTAATAGTGTAGCCCATCTTATCAAATGTCTGTTACTTGAGAAATGGTCAAGTTTGTGTCATTTATTGGCTGCATTTTGGTACCCTTTTCACTCCTGTTAAATGGATATCATATGGGTGAGTAAATGACAGTATTTTATCCCAGATAGAAGGCTCAATTAAAAAAAATAAAGAAATAAATAAAATAAACAGAACTTCCCCTTTAACAGTGAACATTTTTGGTGATGTTATGAAGTTAATAAATAATGGTGTAGGTCCCTTTAAAGGTCACATCAAAAGGATAATTACTGATTATCTGACGAACTGATTACAGCAACCATGTAACATTATTGTTATTATGCAGCAGCAGATAGGCATTACGGTTAGTTTGACAGTAAGGAGAGACCTGGTCCCACAACCTTTCTGTAGGTCTGCTAATACATTTGACTTCTGATAATATAGTAGATGACTTTGGTATAGTTGGCTGATGACAGTAGTAAGACAAAAATAAAGACAACAAATTCTGATAACAAAAAAGTTCTGGGAACAGTTCTGCTAAATAGTTTGGGGCTAAAAACTAACATTTATCATTATTTCATTACCAATTAATCTGATAATAATCTTAATTTTAATTGTCTATAAAAAGTCAGAAAACAGTGTAAATTGTTTGTTGTCCTAAACCAAGATATTCCATATATAATACAATAGTCTTCACATTTCATTGGCTGGAATTACAAAAAGTGTGGCAATTTTGCTTGAAAAAGGTATTGAAACTATTTAGAAAATTATCGTCATTTAGTTTGATGATTGATGATCAACTTATCATTTCTGGTTTTACACTCAATAAATTATTCAAAGGAAACAGTCTGGAGAGGAAAATGACTCTTTGAAAATGACTGGCTTCTTCTTGTTGGCGTGGTGGAGAGGACGACATGCTTCTCATCCTTTGCTGATAGCTTGATGATGCTCTTCATCCCCTTGGTCACTCTCATATAATTCTATATATACACAATGTATATTAGCTGTTGTTATATTGATTTGGACATTTTCATACAATTTTATATGTAGTGTTAATGTGTTTTCATTGCTGTTATTCTGTACACATGGCATCTATTGTACGTCTGTCCATCCTGGAAGAGGGATCCCTCCTCTGTTGCTCTTCCTGAGGTTTCTTACGTTTCTTTTTCCCTGTTAAAAGGGTTTTTTTTTGGGGAGTTTTTCCTTAGTCGATGCGAGGGTCATTTGTAAAGGACGGAGGGTGTCATATCCTGTACAGATTGTAAAGCCCAATGAGGCAAATTCATAATTTGTGATATTGGGCTATACAAATAAAGTTGACTTGACTTGACTCTTTGATTAACAACAATGGACACATTTAGCATGTGACACTTTATGAAGCCGAAAGAGGTTACTTGGAAACTGTCACCATCTTAAGATGCACATGATTACAAAGTAAACTATCTTCTTCCTGCAAAATAATGATCCCCTAAATTGGCACATCATCCCACTCACCCAGCTCTCCGCCTGAAAGGGAGAAGTCCCGGTCCAGAACGATCCACTTCTGAATACGCTGAGCGTTGGAGGTCGCCTTCTCATTTAATCGGTTGATTCCCTCCTGAATGGCGGTTTGGATAACCCGGTCTCGGCCTCCTGCGATCTCAGAGACCCGTGTGGCGTTACTGCCCACCCTTCTGCAGAACTCCACAGCTTCTGGTGTGAGCTCATCCTCTGGGTCTCCCGAATCGTTTACCTGGCACTGGAGGGAAAACAAAACAAAACATTTAGGGTTTAAATTTACTGCCTCATAGTTTTGAATATCTTTGTACATACAATTCAAATTATGAACACATTTGATTAACACATTTAGAAGTGGGGGTCTATTTTGCCACTAGATGGCAGCATCAGAAAAGACCTGCCTAGGAAGCCAGAGCTTCACTTTGTCATCAGTTAAGATGCCAAATATTGACTCTGAGATAAGATAAAGGGCAGAACGCTGGGATGTTTAAAAGACAAGTCATATCTTTATCTGATAAGTTTTTGAACATTACAAAGGCTTATGCGTATTTAGAGTTTTATATATTCTTCACTGATGTCCTTATTTTTTTACAGGCCCTTTTTATTGTTGCACTAACCACTTTGCTGCTGTGGCGTTGAAATGTTTATTTATAATCTTTATGAATCTATCTAACCACAGTTTAAGTCCTCAGTCTGAACAGATCGCCTCAGATCCAGGTCTTGCTTTCTAAGACTCACTTTAACGGTCAGCAGCATTGAAAGAAACTTCCTCTTGTCTCCGATCAGCATGGCATTGCTAATCAGTGGCAAGGCCTCCTTCACCGCATCCTCAATGGGAACAGGAGGGATGTTCTCTCCTCCTGCTGTGATGATCAGCTCTAACAGTCAAAACAGATTAAGAATCAGCCAGATTCATTCAGATTCGACTCTCTTAGGCTTACAGGAATCCCTCTCTCTCTCTCTCTCTCTCTCTCTCGCTCTCTCTCTCTAGTACACATTCACCAGTTTGAGTGTTATCTAGCACTACAAGGAATGTAGAATAACTACCTTTAATTCTCCCAGTGATGAAGAGGAATCCATCCTGGTCGTGTTTGCCCAGGTCACCTGAGTGCAGCCACCCTTCGTCATCGAGTGCTTCCTCTGTCTTGTCAGGCATGTTGAGATAACCCATGAAGACGTGACGGCCCCAGAAGCAGATCTCACCGTTTCCCTCCTCATCTGGGTTGTGCAGCTTCGTCTTGCAGCCCAGCATCTCTTTACCACAACTGCAGAAAGAAAACAACAATTTTACAATCCCCACAAGCACGTTTTCAGTTCTGATTTGTCAATACAAGGAAATTCTGTGTCAAATCATATTGAAGTCAAAAAGGACCTGGTGAGCTTGAGGGCGGTACAGGTGGAGATGGTGTGAGGTCCCGTGCTCTCACTCATGCCGTACAGCTCGTACAGAGGGATGTCCAGGCTGAGGAAGAACTCCAATGTGTCTTTGGTGATGGGAGCGGCGCCAGTGTAGCATCTGATGCAGCGATCCAGGCCCAGAGCCTTCCGCACCTTTTTGTATACAATCTTTTTGGCTAATTGATAGCTGAGTGGAGTACGACTAGCTGCTCTGTTCCTGTGGATAAATAAACAGCAAGTGTGAGTGTTTCAAGTCACACCAACAGCATGGACTCTACAGATGGTGATGTCAATACTGAGATATCTCAACTATTGGATGGATTGCCATACAATGTGGTTCTATTTCATTTGGGTAAAGAAATAGAACCGAAGATTGGAAAAAGGAACGAGGAGTGATGTAAGCATGTCTAAAGATTGAAGCTGTAATTTAATTTCAGTGTACGTACTGATTCATCTTGGCCAGATTGGTCTGCAGACCGACATCTTTGGCCCAGGAAGCCAGTTTCCTCCGCACAGCTGAAGACTTGGCTCCAACAGACTTCATCTTCTCCTGCATCTTCTCCCAGACACGTGGGACGCCCATGAAGGCCGTGGGACGCACTTCCTTCAAGGTGTTTACCAGGGAGCCCTGATGAGAAATCACATGCAGGTTTACAGCTCACATGGAGAGGATATAACCAGAAAATAACAAATACACCACCGTGACATGATTGGGAAACTACTGCATGCAAAAAAAGAAGAGAGTGTTTTCATATCTACTGTATCTCCCTGAGGATATGTTCATGAATGAAATGAAAGAAGCCCTAAGAAATAGAGCCCAGCAGCTCAATACATCAAGTATGGTTTTCTCCATAAGAGATGAAATCTAGTCATTGCCATGAAAGCGCATGTCATGGAATGATCCCTACGATTAATGTCTCTGATTTTTAACATTAATTATAGGCATCATGCATTGAATTCATGTTAATGCCACATGATTATGAAGTACTCTCCTGATCTGAGCAGAAAACTGAAGTAATAGCCTTGTCACTGCGGGTTTTATCAGGGTGTTACTTGGAACTGACTTTTTTTTCCCTTTGTTTATTCCTGTAAATGGTTATATTTTAGTGTTGGTTTGGTTTAAAAAAAATTATAGTCACAGTTTTTGCTTTAATTCTAGTTTTATGTGTTTGTGTACCATTCACCACATACTGTATAAGCTGACGGCTCTCACCTTCAGTGCATCTGGCTGAGCGAAGTAGGTCGCCCCTCCGACATCCATGACGACCCAGATGTCGACCATCTGAGCAGCGATGTGGCTGAGCGGCAGGTAGCTGACCACTGACTCCTGAGCTTGAGTGGCGTCGGTCAGACGCACATGACGGCTGGTGGCCAGCGCGGTCCACGTTATCTGAGGGGGAGAGAATTTGTGTTGTGTGTGTGTTTTTTTTAAAAATTATTTTTAGTAAATAAAAAGTAGCAATACCACAGTGCAAGAATACTGCAAAGGTCCCGCATTCAAAATCTTAAGTGAAAGTGCATCTGTACTAATGTAAAAAGCACTTAAAATACTAATCATTATGCAAAATGGCCCTTTCAGAATAATGATAATATCACTGGATTAAAATTAGAGAGAAAAGTATAAGCATCACTAATGGTGCAGCTGGCAAATTTGAAACTAATTTTCAATTTCTTTTCATACAGTTGGGCAGCTTAATCCATAATAATACAGCATTTATTTGACATAAAGTATATTTTGTATTAAGCCATCAAATATATGTAGTGGAGTCAAAAGGACAGCATTTTCCTCTGAGTTGTACAGTCCTTGAGAAAATGTACTGGCTCCACCACTGACAGCAGGTTGTCTTGAACACATTTTTTTTTTTTTAATATCCCGTACTGGAATAGAAACTTGCTTAACAAGCCATGTAAGTGAAACTTAAATGTGAAGCTCTGTCAGCTGCACCTTCACTTTTCATCCTTTCACAAAGCAGGTGTGTTTCCTACTGTGAGATTCGACACAGGTAACTTACATTATCATGGCTGAGCATGACGCCTTTGGGCTGGCCTGTGGTCCCTGAGGTATAGATGAGCGTGCAGCACTGGTTGGGCTTTTGGCTTGAGATGATCGCATCCAGGGGTGCGTCAGGTTCATCGCGCCCGAGCTCCATGAACTCTGACCACTGTGCAAGAACAAAAAAACAAACAAAAAAAAAACAAACACTGAGATGATGCTTCTGTAATTAAATCAATTTTTGTCGTGTTTGCCATGAACAAATTCCTTACTTACTGAGTACAGATTTGGTCTCTTCTCTTTTAGTGCATCTTTGTACTGGATAATTGCTTTCAAGTGTGGCAGCTTGTCTTCAACCTGTGAACAAATAGAATACAAGCAGATGAGTAGACTCACTAACTGCAAACAATTACACCACTGGCTCTACGTATTTATAACTATTTAAATTATACTGTGCAAGTTATATTTATCAGTCTAAAAAGTAAAATAAAAGTGCAAAGACGCAAACATATCTAATTATGTTCCAGATCCATACTGAACTATAACTAGTGCATGTCTTGAAAAGCATTGTTGCTTTGTGTCACAGAGATACATTCCTATATGCTGTGGTGTGTACATGAACAATCAAAATGTTTCTTGAGGTCTCTTAATTATGGTTAACGCTTGCTTGGAACTAAACCAGTTTCCTTTTTCCGCCTTTTGAGGCCCTGACTTATAAGACATGTCTTATCAATTCATAGTCCACAGTGTTGCAACTCATTCTGATCTCACCTGAAGGATTTTCTGCAGCTGTTTGTCATTCTCCACCACAAGGATGTTGGCCTTGCTGTTGTCTGCTACATACTGGCATGCCTCAGGAGAGTTGGTGGTGTAGATGCCAACAGCAAACCCACTGCAGCAGAAAAAGGACAGTCACTTTCTGATATTATGGAAAATCGTACAAGAAGAAACCCGGAAAGCTCCATTTCTGGTTGTGGTTGTTGTCATTTTTGGCCTTTCATCAACATGACCTGCACTAAATCTGAGTCTTCTACAGAGTTTATGCAACTAAATATGTGGTCAGGCTCATCAGGAATCTGATGAATCTGACAATCTTGTGTCGCTGAGCAGTGAGCAGATGGCAGACGTGGGACTGGGGAATCCACGTCTTTTCTAGAGAAACTACATGTGCTGTGTAATCCCTCATTCCAGGAAAGTGTCACCACAATCACAGCTCGAATTGGTTGGATGGCGTGAAAAACCTCATGTTCTGTCACAGAGGTTTGGTGGTGTAAGCAGCTCAGCTGAGACAAATGTGCCTTTGACCAATCAATGGGCTCTGCTCAGTATTGATTTCTGGCTCACTGAGGGAAAAAGAAAGTTTCTATTTTCTCTTGCGGCGCAGAATATTCATGCATTCATTCACCGAGCAAGAGAGTCTTGTGATTTTAAGTGATCTACGCACAATTCATCAGTGGTGGAGGGGGTGCTCCAATCTTTTACTGAAGTAAAACAAGCATTACAAACATGTATAACTTCTGCATTAAGGCCTCCATTTTGAAATGGATTTAGGAAAGTAAATATTTATTGTTAGCAAATATGTGTATAAGTGTCAAAAGTAAAAATATAATTAGATAATACTGAAATGTTTTAGTTACTTTGTTTACAGTTCAATAGATAAGTCCAGTACTTTTCAACCTTTGGGTCACACACCTTCCAAAGATGATTAATGGGAAAGGAATATTTGTTTGGAGCGGTAAATAGAGCTGTCAGATGAATGTAATAGAATAAAAGTGTATTATCTTCCTGTAAATGTAGTGCAGTGTAAAGTAGCATAAATGGAAATGCTCAATGATACTTGTTTGTGCAGCTGAGGCTACTTATTGAACTGGATGAACTCACATTTCAAGTCTTGGATAACACCACTCCTGTATGGAGGACGTGCACACATAAACGCAGAACTGGTTATGAAAACGTGAGTGAGGGAACACTGAGCTCACCACCGACAAAATGAAACTCACCCTGCCAAAATAGCTGCAACGTCAGAGATGAACCACTCAGCAGAGTTGAAGCCCAAGATGCCGACGCCATGGTAGCGCTGCAAACCAAGCTGTAGAAAAGCAAAAGGTTCTTGTTAAGAATAAATAAAATAACACATCAAATATTATCCTATGAAAATAATGAGATATCCTCAGGTCTCAGAGGAAAAGTTTATTCCTGTGTGGAAAGATTGATTTGCCTTCACCACCAAGGAGTGCTTTATTTCATGCTTGATACAATGTGGTGACAAACACTTAACATGTAGCGACAAAGTGGGCTATATTTTATATTATTAATTTTCCACAAATATGAGGAACACTCAAATAGGCCTGCATAGTTCTGTGTTTAATTTATTAGACCTGCATATACAGATTTTTTCCTCTTCATAAGGGTCATCTGTTACAAAATGTTTTTTTTTTTTATAGTGAAGGTTATAACAGTATACAGAGAGGAAATATGGGGCATGCAAATAAACTGGGGACGTTGTTTAGTACATGTCACATCACATCCCCTTAGCCTCTGTCTTGCCTCATCTTTAAATTACTTTTAAAACATAGTTTGGAGAAGTTAACATGGTAAATACTGCTGTGGTGAGGATGAAGCTTGACAATGTGTCCTCTGCAGGTTTAGTACAGAGAAGTATAATAGTATCATGCGTGCACTGAAATCAGTCTGCTGATCTACAGACTGATCAGAGCTCAGTGTTGCTGGAGGCACATTCAGGCAGTTTTTTACCATGGAAACAGATCCACAGACGAATGTAAATGATACTCCCACAACGGGAACTGATACCAACACTGCAATGACCTTTTTTTTTTTTTTTTTATTTATATAATTAATGAGGTCTTTCACAACTGTAGTTGAGATACAGTGTGAGGTTTGACATCTGAAACTTGACTCCTGCAAAGGCAGAATGTGAACGTTCAACTTACTTTAAGTACTGAGAGACACGTGCAAGTACGTCCTCGTGTGAGTGCATGACACCCGGCTGACTCTCACAATAAACAATAATGTGCTCTATCATGTACGAACAGCTGAGGTCTGTCTAGGGTTGCGTCGCTCACATTTTACCCTTTGTGATACATGGCATGTTGTCTCGACCGGCAAACAAAACAAAAAACAGCAGTTGATTGTTTAAACCAAAATTGAAATCTTTTACGGGATAGAATTACTTCATTGATCCCAACCTGGAAAATTACTTAATCTAATCACCCTTACTCAGGGTGAATAGAAAGAGAAGGAAGCATACACTTAAGAGATACTTCTCACTTTGAAAAGGTGGGGCAAATGTTGTGTAGTTGAGAATTTCTATATATGAGACGACTTGGTAGAATTTCTCTAATTGAGCAACACCATTTTTTTCAGCATTGAACTTGCAAAATGTTGAACTGTTCTGGGTTTGGTTCTACTAAACTTGACAGTTTGAGTAATAAATGATAGATCGGAAATAACACCTCCGTGCAGGATGTAGAATAATATTTTATAGAGTTGTCACTTTAACCACCTGTCACTGTGTGATAAGTCATTTTGTCTGTAAAATGTAAAAAATAGCCTATGATTTCCTAAAGACCAGGGTATTGTTTTGTCCGTCCAAAACCCAAAGATATTCAATCAACGATGACAGAAAACAGAAAAATGTTTGCTTAAAACTGACTGACGAGCGCCTTGGTAGCCCAGGTCCCTTTCCTTTTTGTTTAATGTCATACCACTCCCTCTACCCATTTCAAGCCTGACATCACACTCTTCATCCAATGAAGGTGGAAAATACCCCTCAAAATGTAAAAACAATTGACTTAACTAATCAATTAATCAACTAATCAACAGCTGCACATACATGTCAGTGTCTCTGGTAGTTTCTGGTGCTGAAATCGTCCCAGACAGTATTGTAATAAAAACAGCTTCAACTGTACAGAAGATGCTATGACTTCTACTTGCTGGATTAAGGAATAGATTTAAAAACTACCTTAAGGAAGCTCTTGGCAGCGGTGCGGCAGGTCTGGTAGTATTCTCTGTAGTTCAGGCTCTTTTGCTGCCCGCCCTCCTTCCAGCTCAGAGCTGTATAATCGCCAAAGCGCTCCACAGTTGAGGTGAACAACTGGTTGATGGTCCGAGGGGTTTCAGCAGCCAGACCAGAGTCCCCCATCCTCAGTTTGACCTCTGCATCACGCTGTGATGTCCACAGGCCGGGCTCTCCTGCTGCTGGCACCGACAGAGAGTTTGGGCGCTGGGCATTCACTTTAAAAAACACAGATAAAATAAGCAAATGCTTGTCAAGAGATTCCTATGATTCCAGGAAACATCCAGAACTAAGGCTTGTTTGTTCCTCAGATCTTCTTGTGAGTTGCAACAGACACCATGTATACATTAGAGGAGATATTAAGCTGATTTATGCCAGCAACCAAACCATTACTTATTTAAGGTGTCAATATTATTTTGCGATTATTCTACTGTTTCTCTGTCAACTGAGAAACAAACATGATAAACAAATGGTCTTTTACTCAAATTTGTCAGGTGAGTGCCATGCAAAGCACTATATGTGAAATATAATTGTTAAAAAAAATTCTTGATAAATGGAGAGCACTGAGAAGATTAAAATATAAATGTCTAAATTGCTATTAAAGTAAAATGACATGGGGTTTGATTTCTGTAATATTACCACATCCTTATGCAGGTTGTAAACTAACGAAACACCCCTAACTGTCCAAAACATCCCTCACTGTTTGCTGAACTAACCAAAGTTGTGTGCACACAGTTGGAAGGAAAATGGCATTGTTGACCTGACAGCCAGCAGGATGTTTTCAGTATATGATGGTGTCATATTGTAGGCGTATGAGCTAAATGATACTGGATATAAACAGCTGGTTATCAGACAAGGAGTAGATAAGAGGGCTCCAGCTCCTGCCATGTACAATGATGTTCAATATTGATATTTATTTCAGTTAGAAAATATAACTGAAATTATTTGACTAGATTATGAAGGTTCACACAGGTACACAACATAGTCAAAAGCAAAGTACACGTAGCAGACATTTTCCCTCTGTGTCTAAAAGAGGGAGGACTGTCACAGACAGTGCTGACTGGAAAAAGCGGACAGGAAAAGGGAAGTCAAGTTAGTCTTCCAAAGAATGTGGAGTTCGCTCACTTTGGTTTGGCCCATTTCCTCATGTTAAGAGGTCAGAGCGAGAACACATTCACTAATGATGCCTTCAGCGACCAGAGCCGACACAGTGGCTGGATCCATCCTAGACTATGTCCCAGTTGTGTGTCTGTTTGTGATCATTTTAATCCAGCTGTACCCTTGAGTGTCAGAGCTCAGGGAGTGTTAGCGAGAGTAAAAACATTCAAATCACACACTGATGGCTGCTTTTTTTTCTTTCCTCACCTGTTTGTGTGTTTGCTGCTTGTTCAGAAGGAACCTCTGTATTCTTGGAGCTGGCTGCAACTTCATCCTGTCCACCAGTCTCCTCTTCCCTTTCCTCTGAGGACTCTTCCTCTGAGGACTTGCTGAAGAAAGAGTAAGGAGAATACATGGAACTTAACACAGGAAAATGGACTGTTGTATCATCTTATGAACATATGTCATTCATCATCATCATCATCATCATGAAGGTGCATATCATACCTTTGTCAACTGTAAATATTGTTAACACTGAAAACAATGTTTATATTATTAATATTAAATGAAAACAAATATGTTAAAATATAAACATTAGTTCATGGAGTGACTCCTCATAGTCATCTTTTAACCCCCAGTGCTGTTAAACAAAGCCCAGGAGACAACGGTGTGTTTGTGTGGACCTACTTTGCTGTATCCACGATGTCGTCATGGAGGGAGGCTGTGCTGTCTCCTGCACGACAAGACGACTCCAGGCTGCCTGCTCCAGGAGGCTCCAACACCACGGCTTCAGACATGGCTGTGGACTCACACACGATCACTGAGAGGAGAGAGGAGTGACAGGACTCGTGAGTCGCATCAAGTGAAATTATGGCTGTTTACAGATGACGAATAAGATAAAATATACAAGAGCTGTGTGTGAAAATAAACTGTGTAATGTCAGCATGTCCCCCATACTGTATCAGGTGAGTCCAAAAATGAGGAGTTTGTTGTCAGACCTTCTTTATAATGTCCAAATCTAGGAGCATTTATACTGAGCCATTTCATTCAATTTAATTTAGTATACTACAGACTGCAGAATTCTTTACACTATAAATTAGTCTATGTTTTGTAATATAAATGTAAAAAATGGCTGTTAAAAAGTCCCAAAAACTAAGGTCTTCAAATGCCTGAAAGATAAGAAACATTAAGATATGCAGGTTACATTCACATGAAATCCTCACACTTGACACGCTATAATCAGAGAATGGTTTGAATTTCTCGTTGGACAATTATCAAAATACTTGCCTAATTTTTTGTCAATAAACTTTCAGCTCTGATTTAAAAAAAAAGAAGTAGTAAGAATCCAAATCTGAGAAAAAGATCTACTGGGAACTCACATTTGTTTGCATCCTATTGACTAACATTTAACTGAAATGTTGTACAGTTTTCTGCTGTAAGTATTTTAAATAATTTCTGTATTGTAATTCTCTGTATTTTCTATTTGATAAGAAAATAGACACAAACACACACTCTTTTGAAAAGATACCTTATGACTTTTGGGAGAAAAAAGAAGTGGGTCTGAATGTGAGACAGTAAGGCTGGAATATACTTCTCCAACTGCGTAATACGTCATCCAACTTCGTAACCACGGAGACCCCTCGAGCCACCGCAGCTCTCCGTCGTGACGCGTGTTGTGCAGCCCTGCCGTGAAATGCACTCGGAAAGTGAAGCAATTCGCCTTAATATCGCAGACAACAGCAGGGGAAATACTATTTTATGATTTAATTATTTGTGAGGGAGATAGAAGAGAAGAACATCGATTGCTTACAGTCTTTAAAGCTCCTCTAAAGAGAGAAAATAACAGATGTTCTTCTCAACACAAAAATCGGATAATAGCGAACGCAAACCGCTATGTGGAAATATACCTAAATTACTAAATGAATTAAATGGATTTTTTTTTTATTTTTTTGCGTTTCATAAAGGTTGATCAATACTTTATGCTATGTTCGAGTTGTTCCCGTAAGTCGTAATTTACGATTTCTGAGTCGTAAACGCCCATCGAAGTCGGATTTACGGCTCGTAATCTCGTAATTTCTTCACCTGCCCTGATTTGACCACAACGTCATAATCCAAGATGGCAGCGCACTGGATTTGCAACAATATCCAGCTGCAGCCACTGTTACCCCCCGAAGCCGCTACAAACTACGCCCCCTACAAACTACGCCTACGTGTTGCTACAGCCACAAATGGGCAATAAGGTTAGGAAATAAGGCCATAGTAAGGGGATAGAAGGAGGGACTTAGAATTAGGCAAAAGGGGCGTGGTTTGTAAGGGGCGTGGTTTGTAGGGGGCGTGGTTTGTAGCGGCTCTGACTTGGCTGTGGCTGCAGCTAGTCCCTACTCTGGATTTGCGCCATGTAGCGTTATACGTTACAGCCTACAATAGACTCAAACATCTTTCCCACACGTGATTATGCTGGAGAAGAAACACACACCCTCCATGTCTTCAATTGTGTTTGTGGACCTCATATTGCTGCATTAGCTTTTTGCATTCCGAATGAGCGAGCACAACAAACTTTTCATTGGAGGCGTCCATCTTGGTTTTCCGACTTGATTACTCGAACGCTGTCAACTCGTGTGTGACGTCATTCAACGTCAAAAAATATTTCCTGCGCCTGGAAAGAATGGAGAGGCTTTCCGGCGATGCAGAGGGCTCTCCGTGTCTAAGTACAGCAATTTACGGAGTACTATAAATTGACCTTAACACCATGGTGTGATAGCCAGCAGTCACTAGTGCCCACAAAGCTCACACCTGAGTGCTGTTGGCTTCAGATCACTTTTTAGCAGTTGTCGAAGGCACTATATTACACAGCACACACCCATTCTTGCTTTTGGCTTTTGTGCAGGTTTCAGCATAAAATAGTATATATACCTACCTAGACATAAATAACTGACATATAGTGCTCGACTGACCATAGAGTGCACAGATGTGTCTCATGCTCACGTTATTAACATTTATAGCTGACTTTATGAGCTGCTAAACAAACATGTTTTTGTTTATACTATAACTGTTCTTACAAAGAAATGTGGTTGTATAGCAACGGTGCAGGGAACATATGGAGTCAAGCTAACAAAGTCTTACTGTCAATAACACTGCTCTTCTGCAAATAATAGATCACCTTGTATTGCTGTGCTTGGTCAAAAAAACACCAACATTTCTATTGCTCCACCCTTGAATATGAGTGTGAGTCAGATTTTTTTAATCGTCATTAATTGTCCTGCACCACTTCCATCAGTGTTAGAACTGCGGTCATTTCCATTTTGAAAGAGTTGGAGGAGAATCCTTCAATGCCTCAGCCATTACCTCATCACAGGCAACGATAAACACCACTCTACCAGCGGCAAACCCACTCCTCCATGATGCTCCTTCTCATTCAAGCCCCTCTATTTGGTCCATCACAGGTCAGAGTTGCTGCTGCTGCTGCTGTTGTTGCTGCTGTTGCTGCTGTTGCTGTTATGGCTACTGCTGCCACTGCTGGCCTATTTATTTAAGGGGGCTGAAATCACCTATTGTGGCAGTAGCCTATAATGACTTGCCTGTCATGGACAATTGGGCTCCAGAGACGTCAGAGAGCAGGAACGAAAATATTTTCCAAAATGCAACCAACTACAAAAACAGGTAGAGTGGCATTTTCCATGTGTGAACTTTTTTAAAGTTGCAGGAACCAAATTACCAGCATTTCAGAAATTCTGAACTTTAAGTAAAATTGGATCCGATTCAATGGCACCACCAAAAATGAATCAGTTTTAAGTTAGGCCACTTCCGGCCAATTCTGAAAATTTTGTCAAAAACCACCCATAACTTTTTGAGTTACTTTGCAAACCAACAAACAAACAAGCCCCGGTGAAAACATAATCTCCTTGGTGGCAGGGGTAACTTTAAATAAAAAGTCACCGCCGCCACCTTGGTGGAGGTCTTTGCTCTCTGAGCACTTTTCTAGTTCTTGATGTTTTTATGTAAAGCACTTTGAATTGCCCTGTTGCTGAAATGTGCTATATAATTCACTTCTTATTTCCAAGACACAGTTGCAGGTGGAAGTTCCTTTCCAGCAGTATTAAAAGAGGGATAAGAGTGGAAGCAGGCAAATAAGGAGTGAACTGCGTGTGGGTTGGCCATACATCTTAAAATGCCTCCTCTTGTGTCTTTAGGCCATGTTTTACTGTAAGTGGGGGTGAATGGGATGTGTCTTGTACCCTCCTGATGAATATAGCCTCAAACATCAGACTAGAAAAAAAACTCAAAGGATAACTTCTTAGTTTGCTCCTTTTTTATTTCCACTTAACACTGTGACTTTTTTGGTCTGATGATCACATGACCTCATCACATTTAGATAACAGATTAGCCGCATGCTTCTGATTTAGCTGTGGTGTGATGACCCCCGCCACACACACACTTCTTGTCAGGCGGTGACAAATGCTTTACAGCTTTAATCATTTGACATCAGGAGTTCTTCATCCATGATTTGCCCCAAAATAAAGATTACCCTGCTGTGGTAAACTATCACTTTCAGACTTGTCATAACCCTTTTCCTGCAAAGTGGTTTACCCATCTGCGATGAGGTGGCGACTTGTCCAAGGTGTACCCTGCCTTCCACCCTAAGACAGCTGGGATAGGCTCCAGCCCCCCATGACCCTATGAGGATAAGCGGTAGATAATGGACGGATGGATGGTTTACGCATAGTGTCCGTTCATGGGCTTCCTCTTTGCTTCCTCCGCTTCCCAAAAGGTTGTGGTTTTGCATAAACTAATAAAACTGTTTTCAGTACATATTAAACTGACAATCATCTCATTATTTGTCTATAAAATGGCAAAAAAAAAAAATGAATCCCAGAAGCCAGGGTGACATCTTCAAATGTCTTATTTTGTTTTATTACCAGTCTAAAACCAAAACATTAATGATATTTAATTTACAATTATTTAAAACAAAGAAAAAAGTCCATGTTGGCAAAGCTGAAAGCAGATGTTTGCTCTCAAACAAATAATTGATTATCAAAATAGTTGCAAACAGACTACTTGTTTCAGCTCAGTTTCACCTCTTTGACCTTCCTTTCAGTCCAGAAAGACTGGAGGACTGTTTTCCATTATTTCTTACATGGCTTTCTTAAGTTTCCTTGTCATGAGGCAGTACAGTCAATGCCAAGGATGATGAATTATCTGATGGATGGATCCTTATTGCAACTGTATTCATGCAATTATTATGAATGTAGAGCGGAGTCATGCATAACACAGCTGTTTGATTCACAAAGGGAAGATGCAACTTTGTAAATCTGACCAGTGATTAATGTAGAATAAGGTTTTTCTTGATAATGAAAGCAGATAACCACCAAATCCCCATTTTTAGCAAAAAAAAAAAAAAAAAATTATGAGTGATTCAATCCAAACCAGGAGCTCTACCCAGAAACAATACCACCATGCCTGAAACAGTTGGGTTAATCCCCTGTCACACCAGACAAAACCACCCCTCCCTTCAGTTTTGGCTCTCTATTCTCATCCCCTTGTCCAAGACAACTAACCATTTTCACTTACTGCTGGGTTTCTATGAGTGCATCCTCTGAAAGATCTGCATCCTTGACCAGCTGCTGCCTGCAGGTTTACAACTCCAGCATCCTCACTACACAGCTTAACATTTTTGATCCAATTTCAAATATTTGTGAGCCACAAAGCAGCATACATTTAAAAAGACAAAAGGCTTTAAAGGCATGTCTTTAACATTGGTTGGCATCTGGTAAATATGCACAGACCTGCTGGTTGGGTTACACCCTTTTGCATGCGAGCAGACGTCCATATGTCACAGACAGCCACACATCTCATATACACGCAGATTCAATATTGTGTATTAATACATCTGTGCTCAAATCAGGCAACACACGAGCTCTTTAATGAAAACTGTAGAGGGACTACAGTTTTCATTACAGAGATCATGTGTAGCATGGTCAGGCTAACATCAGATATATGGCTTTAAACCTAAAGCTGGAACTGATCTTAAATCATACATTCATAATTCAACATCTGTAGGATCACACATGAAGCACGAGCAAGCATCAGACCTGGTCTGTCTGAGTGAAAGCTGAAGTTCAAGACAAGAGGACTACATGAATGAAACCCATAAATTAAACTACTCACATTGCATCGCTGGAAACTGATTTTAGTTCCGGTTTTCGGTTTGAGATTTCCTCTGGAATCGTCCACTTTTCCACTTTCTCTAATTTCTGTTTGCCGCTTCACACAATATGCCAACAGCCCTCTGTTTCTACAACTTGAGCAGCAGATCATTCATTTTCAAACACCAGCCGGCTCTAGTGGTTCCACCCCCTGAAAACCCCACCCAGACCAGACCGAGCCTTCCTCCAGACACACGCTCCATCATCCAAAACCTGATTGGTTAAAACTGCTCACACCACAAGAGCCAGTTTCCAAATAAGGTCACGCAAGCCAGATGAATAAGGAGGGGGAAGTACACACACACACACACACACACACACTTAACAGATGATGCTGTGAAACTCAAACCCATCCCCCCCAGATACTTTGCTGCGCGCGCGCACGCACACACACACACACACACACACACACACACACACACGTGTCAGCTATGCTGGGTTACTATCGGACAAACCAGATAACAAGTGCAGCTGTGCTGCTGTGACTTTATGACTTTCCACTGACTGAATTGTTCTTATGCGCAATGCAAATAACGCCCACATCCTGTGACCTATATTCATAAAAACACTATACATATTTACGTTCCTTCTCCTTCTTATCTCATTCCAAGCTGTTGTAAGGGTAAATAATATTTTTTTTCCGGACTGATCGACTAATCATTTTTTTCTGTAAAAAATGTCAAAAATGCCAAATGATACATCATTATATAAAACACAAAAGCAGCAAACCATCATATTGGAAAAGCTGAAAAAGCAAATGCTTGGCTTTGACTCAAAGTTTTAATCACTGCATCAAAATGCAGGTTGATTGATAGCTCTACAATCTCCTTCAAATGACATTTACTCAAGTACTGAAGTGCTAAAATTCAAATCTGATATACTGGGAATATACATATTTCCATTTCAGACCATTTTATACTTCTACCCCTCTCCAATTCATTTCTCATGTAATTTTTTTTCTTTTACTTGTCATACATTTCACTGACTGAAAAGTAACAATTAATAACAAATAATAATTTATATTTAATAATTTGGCTTGTATGAAATAATTAGACATTAGCACAAATGACTACAGCGGCATGTAAGCACAGTATTGACTACTCTTGATATTTGTCTTTTATTACGTTAAGACTATTTGGATGCACTGTAAACATTTCCAGTGCTCTATTTTACAGTGTTATTGTTATCTTTGACTTACAGTATTGCATAACAAACTGCATGCTAAAACATCAAAACATAAACCCTGCTTATATGGCAGCAGTCTTAACTATACCTGAACAACTACAAACAGACACCTGTTATGATAGACTGAATTAAATCATTGTTTGCTTTCTAATTTTAGCCTTCCTTCTGGAAATCAGAGAGGTACACCCAATTACACAACAGGACTAGCCAATCCTGCACTTCTAGTTTTACTGAGCCTTGACCAGATTTACAAGGTGCAAAAACAAAGGCTGCAGGAGGAGGAACATGTATAACTTAAAACATGCCTGTTGTTGGCAAACGCTGTAAGTCTACATGTACGAAAGTAAACATGACCTTTTGTAAACTAGAGTGGGGATGCTTCATTTCACTTTAAACTGTGGATAAATATAACCAGTGTTACTGCTGGATTACACTATACAAGGGAATTTCCCTTCCAGTCTCCCCAAAGCTCATGCCTCCACTGTTGATGAGGTCAGGTTGGGTAGCACATTTTCTACTCAAACTGATTAAAATGTAAAATATAAAAATCTAAATTGGTGCTGACCCTCTAGTTTACATAGTATCCAAGTATAAAGAATCCCTTTGGCAATTTATTTACTGTTTTATTGCCTCTCATTGTTTTATTCTATTCTAATTTAAATACTCGAATATCAACCTTAAAAGTAAGAGAAAGACATATTTAGTCAAATTTTTATGTGGCTTACTTTTTAAGATCAGTCTGAAAACATCTCACATGTGTAGATGCTCATGTCACTACTCTTATAGAAAGATCCTTCCCAGTCAACGAAAACGCAGATCCACCACACCACACCACAGCATCACATGACATCCAGAGACAGGCTCATCTGGTGTACTCATGCGCAAACGCTGAAATGCTGCAGGATGTGTTTAGTGCTGATTCGCCCTGCACTGAGGTAACTGTCGGTCAGTGACATCATCTCTCTTGTCCCGCGCTCTGAGTAGGCAGTGCTGTGAACTGATCAAATATCAAACTCCAATGATAAAACATTAACACACTTTATCACTAATTACACATTATGGTAAGATATAACTTTAGTATATTGAGCAAGAAGGGATTTCTTATCAGTCTTATTGACAAAGATGAAAATAGTCCTGGTGTTAGGTAAACCATTAGATTCATCATATTCATACTGGTACAAAAATTAAATTTGACCTTTGCATTTAAGGGGCAGTGGGCTGCTGTAAAGTATAAACAGGGAGCAACAGGACGAAGCACTCTACCAGTGAGGTACAGCCGCTTCTAAATATACACATGTTCATGATACTGTTGATTCTGGTGATTTTATGAGATAAATACTACAGTTTCAATGGCAAGTATTAGGCTTATACACCATAGCAACAAATTGGTGACAAGGAACATGTTTGACTTGCATTGACAGTAGTCAGAAATAGTGTAGAACAACATGTACCTTAAGCATCAAGTCCTTTATTGTCTCATCAGTGTTTTGTTATTAGTAATCTTTTTTTTAATATATAGATGAGTTCATGAATGCCAAAGCATCATAGTGTCATAATAGGTTGGAGCTAATTTGAAGTATTTCACGTTTGTTAGTTTAAAGGAGCTATAGAAGGCATTGAAAACATTTATATATCAGCAAACAAATATTTGTTACAGACATAGTGGTGTTGCATTTATACAGTGCTTTTCCAGTCTAGTGACAGCTCAATCTACATGTCCCATTCATACACTGATGCCAGAGGCTGCCATGCAAGGCACCAACAGGAGCAATTTGGGGTCCAGTATCTTGCTCAAGACCACTTCGAAATGCACCTAGGAGCCGGGATTCGAACCAGTGACCTTCCAAACACTAAACGACCCGCTCTACCACTGAGCCACAGCCGCCCCAGATTATGCCTCATAGTGGCATAATGCTGTCTTGATCAGAGAATGAAGTTACTCTCCTCTGTGTGTGTGTGTGTTGTAATCTCATTTTCTCTGATCTTTGTTTCAGTAGCTGGCATGGAGAATGTGATACAACGATGAAGGCATGGCCCCATTCATTCCTATGATAGTTGCTCAGTGGCACATGAAGCAAAAAAAAAACAAAAAAACGCTTGACTGCCAAGTATCAAATCACCTGCATCTTCCAAGTATATATTATTACAGGATTAGTTCTCAATCTGCAAAGATATTCATGAGAAATTCCATTTAACGTGTGGGCTATTCCATTTCACACAAATTCTCACATAGTCCTATGTGATTTATGTAGAGTTATCTGCATCTCATTGTTAAATAAACATTCAGCTGCCACCTTTGACTTTTCTGATTAAGATAGCAGTCAGTTGATGGCTGACAGTGGAGTTGTGGTATTTCCACACACGTGACAACAGCACTGCTGTACTCTGAAACTCTTGCAATGCACCATGATGGCTTTTTGCTGCTCAAACTGTTCGGTGGTAGTCTGGATGAATTTCAGTTGATAACGCTAGTTTTTTTTTGAATGTTTTAAAAAGACCTAATTGTGTGACCTAATTGTGAAAAACATTTCTATTTTTGCATATAACTGTGCGTGAAGAAGTCATAATATTTTATGTAAACTAGAGTTCATCCCATTTTCCAATGACAATGGGAAGCACACTTACTTTGGACTTTACTGGACTGCATCAAGGCCTGATAAAGTAATCTACTGAGCTGACCCACTGCTGACCATTATGTGTCACAATGCAGACATATGCTGCCACCATGTGCTGAAGATCTGAAATACAGTGGGTGATTGTATTTTTGCAAAAGCAATGGAAAATAATATTTGTGTTTAATATGCTTGCTTTTACCTCTTTTTTTTAAATTCGAAACAAGAGGAGTTTTATACTTAGTCTTAAAAATATTTCAGGGTGTTGCTACTTCTCTTTTACTGGAGCTTAATTATAGTGTTGAAATATAGTAAATACAGTAAGTGCATCATAATCAGTTTAATTAAGAAGATAACATGGATTTTGATATGATATGTGATTTTGATAGCCGCGAGCCAGTCCTTTTAAATCATAAACACAATTTGGACTGACCAGGTCTCCAGAGTAAGACCACCCCCTAGTGGTTCGATTCATATTTACAGCTTCATTTAACTGGGCGGGACTCTTTGGCCTTTTGGCCCCTCCTTTGCATAGTGACGGCCTTGACGTAGGCACTCGAGGATAGCAACAGTTGCCTCGAGACCCCGTTGCGCCATAGTGACTGTAGCCGTGGAGACAGTTACTTACCAACGGGCGCAACACTCAGCAACAGCAGCGGCAGCATCTGGAAGTCACCGAGCGAGTGGGAGAGAGGAAAGAGAGCAGAGCCAGGGCAGAACTTTTCTCAAGGCAAAGGTGACTATTATCATTGTAGAATATATCTGTTGAATTATTCCTCATTTGGAGAAAAATGCTCTGGGATCGAGTGCGTTGCTAGCAGCCTTGGCTATTTTCAACAACACAACTTTCCCTTCTTTGTGGTATCCGCCCCACGTTGAGAACGGCTTTCCACTCTTCATTTAACTGACGTTCATTTGCTGGCAACTGATTTTAGCTCCTGCAAAATGTTTCACCTCTGCTTCTTAATTTGCTCACTCTGTGCTAACATATTATACACAGCTGCAACTCTACATTGATCCAGTATCACTTTACACTTGTTGCTACGTCGTGAGGTATAGTGTGTGTGTGTGTGTGTGTGTGTGTGTGTGTGTGTGTGTGTGTGTGTGTGTGTGTGTCGAGCTATGAACGCACTGCCAGCTCAGTCCCAGCAGGATGGATGGAAAGGCTACCAGCCAAGCTACAGCTAATGCTAACCACCAGCAGCGATGAGTTCGAGTTCAGTTGTGAGTTCAACCGTTTGTCGCGTTGTTAACGGCTGCTTTCTTGTTCGTCACAATACGTATAAACTTAATTCTCGGGGTGTCTATCTCGAGAACCGTAGACAAGCAGGTGGAAGTGTGGCTAGCTAACGTTAGCAACGTTGTTGCTCAAACTGCACTTAACGTCCGCTGCCAACAAGCGTGAACTCAGCAGGAGGATAACTTTCGTTAAAGCAGGGAGTTTGTCAACTCCTTTGGGTCGTTTTTAACTCATAATTTAGATCGTAAAAGGAATACAAAATAATACACCACCGACAACGGATTCACGAACTTCTGTCGGCGATGTTAGGATACTTACGCCGTTAAAGCGTTACCAAAGCGGGTGCTTCCACTGGTCTCTGTCTCAGGAGAGATATGCACTTTCCAAGGGATTTAAATGTTAAGCACGTTTTCAACGTTTGATCTGTCCAAATGCAACAAAGTACTTCAAAGTTATTGTTTTTAATATTTTTAATTGCTTGAATAGCTGGATATGTTACAGCTAGGTGGTGCTATGATGGCTCTTTCATACTGTATAATTGGTATACTCTGTATCACCGATTTACATGCATTTCTCATTAATTACGTCACAAGTACAATTTTAGCTTCATCTACTTATTTCTCCGGTTTTATTGACGCTGCTGTACCGATTTGAACAGACCCAGAAAAAAAAACAATATTTGCCAATAGCCAGATTGTTCTGCTTCACTATTTTAGTGGCAGGTCTCGTTAGGGTTGCTGTTTGACCTCTTCAAAACTGATGGCTCACATCAATCTGTGCAATAATGAGAAACCTAAGGAAATGTGGACCCCCAATGATTTTAAATCACCCTTTCATTGGCTTTACTACTGGTTTCCAGCATTTCCATTTTTCAGGTAGCATTCTGTCTCTTTTTGTCCCCTGAGATACATTAATTTGTGTGGACTATCTTTTCAGAGGCAGTCATCATGTGCTCGGTCATTTGTAATGTTGTTTGCTGTTAAAGCACCAGGCAGCATGAATATTTCTCTAAACATAGATGTATATTTACATAAAATATTAATCTTATTAAAGGAGAGATGATTTATTTAAGGATGTGTGATTTTGATGCTGCCCAATCTCTTTTTGCTTTTATGTGAAAAGGGGTCAAAACAGAAGTCTGGGTATGGTTATATTAATCACAATTAGTATCTCAGCTGCATAATATGTATGTAAATGTTATGTTGGTGAACCTGCTCTTGCATTGATTTTACATCAGTTTGTCTACAATATTTTAGGTAACAAGTGAATGTACTAATGTAAGACTGCTTGTTTTGAACTGTCAGAGAAAGGAACTAAACAGCGATTAGTCAGACGACTCACTGCAGCTACAAAGAAAATAAAAAGATGACAGTGCTGAAACTCTCTGTGTAACCCCCACCAACTCCACCCCCCCCCCCCAATTTGAGCATGACACTGTTATGTTTACATGGCAACTTGATATACAAATACACCCAAGTCATGGAAAGAAACAGGATGAAGTGGGCCAGGGGGTGAAATGTTATTCTTTTTAAAAGTCAGTGTTTTTAATCAGGTTATTTCCATCTCTCTGTTTGTGGTAAGGGAGAATAGCTTTGGCTTGCAGAGGCAGGTCAGAAAGAAGAGAGGAGACTTAAAGTGGAAAGCAGCTGGTGTTTGGACAGTTATTAAGAAATTTCTTTCTGGCTTGTACAAGAAATGAACACTTCAATTTGAAAGAGGAGGTAAAATGATTTATTTTCTGTTGTAGTATGCTTGTACTCTATTTGTGCCTCAAGTTTCACTTGCCTTTATTAGTCTAGGCTGCAGCCTGTGATGGCGGTTTGGTCCATTTCAGCAATGAGTGACACACTGGCCTGTGATTTACGGACGATGTCACTCTTTCTTTAGGCCTAACCTCCCTTCCTCTGAGCCATCTGTAGAGTTGCTTGTATGATTGTGCATAGCAATGTCCACTGTTACCCGTGTGCCATTTTGAGTGTTTAATGGACCCATGTGTGTCATACAGTTCAGCTATCAATAGGACAGCTGCAGTGGTCTCTTGGGCAGTGGGTGACCTGACACAGCTTTTGGTCACATGTTTCGTGTGTGTGTCTGTGTGCGCACATACATGAGTGTGGATGTGTTTGTGTATGTGTGTTTGCTCATGCTGTATTTAGCTTATCTTGATGAGGCCTACTCTTGCCCCAGGGAGAAGTTCTCAATCCAATAGCCTGCTACAGATATAGACACAGGCCCAGTCACTGCCGTCGGTTTTGTCACTGCTGTTTTCAGTTAATCATATTCATATAGGGCTGCATTCACCTCCTGCTGTGCTAACTGAACTGCCTGGTGTTGGTACATTTCATCATCTGACATTAACACATGTTTAATGGGTTATCCCATAACTCCAGTCAAAGGCATGTCAGGAAATCACAGAGCAAAGCAGAAGAAGTGATAGGAGAATGCCTTGTGGGGCTTGTTAAGTGAAAATTAATAGTGCCATTTGTTCACAATGTTACACTTTCATAATCTTCATAATTCATTTATTTGTGGAGGGCTTTTCATTTCACGAGATGTGCTGTTACCATTTTCTAAGAGTCTGTTGAAAGGAAAATAGTTTAAGTGTCCTCGTGACTCTCGCATCACGTCTGCCAGCTGCAAAGATTTTGGAAATCATCGTAGGCTTATGTTGCTAGGCTGCAAAGAAACAAATGTTGTCCTACACCAAAAAATGTTGCTACTGATTGGCCCTCGCACATGGCAACAAGTTGAAACTCGTTGTGAAATGAAATGTTTTTCAGTCTGTCTCTTCTGTCAGTCTGTGTGTCATCAGGAGCATTCTCAACATTCCACCTGTTTGTATCTTAGCTACACAACTGCTAATTAAATTTCCTGCCACAAACAGCAGACAAGGCAGTGACATTTGCATTACAATGACTAACCCCCCCCCCCTTTCAGACAGGGATGTTGCAAAGCTCCATCCTCTCCTCACTTTTCCTTTCTTTTGTTGAGTTTCATGCAAGTTGGATTAAAAATTAACTTCTGTCAGTGTAAACCTGCAAAAAATAATTGACAAAACCAAGACTACACTTTTAGAAGAGTGAGATATGACCAGGTTTGCAAAGGTGCATACCAAGACAGTATTTGTTCGATGCTGGGTCTTCAGCATAGCTTTACAGAAGCTCTTAGATTTGATGCAGAGGATGCTGTTAGGTCTTGTCCTTATATAGTGCAGCCCTCAGATCCCATTCCTGATCTTTGAGATCCATCTCTTCCCACTCACTTGCTTCAAAGGAGAGGACTTGTTAATGTTACAATGTTCATTTTATGAGCATTGTAAGCTAATTATTTTTGCGTAAGAATTTCAGTGGTTGCATTGCACAACTGAAGAGTATTTTTCATTGTAGCCACTGTGTTTGTCTTGCAGTGAAGTGTTGCCACCAACATAGTATTTGAACCAATCTGGAATTCCTCACCTTGGGAAAGATTGTCAATAAAAAAATGAGATGACCAAATGAGGTTTTGAAAAAATTGAGCTAATCTGTAGATCCAAGGTTATATAGGATATCACTTACATCCTCTCACCTCCTTTAACTGTTTGATCTATGATTGCCATCTTGATGCACATTGCTATGCAGGCCCAGGGACACTTGTTAGACCCTTAAGTCATTTAATTGTTAATGGTCTGGAAATGATTCTGAATAGGATTGGCTACATTATGGTGTGAATGCTGCTGATATTATGTAACTCATATTTTTTTTTTCATACTGTATCTAAAGCATGGCTGCGCTCTGCAGAAATGATTATTTCAAATACAGACCTTATTTGTTATTCCTGAGTGAAAGGTTGATTGATTTAGGTTCATGCTTATTTAACTAAAATAAGTTTTGACTCAAAGTTGTTGTATTAGCATTGCGCCATGTTGAATCCTCCGTGTTTCGATAGCACTGTATTAAACTTAAAATAAATTTAAATGTTGCAACCACACTGAAGCAATAACATTTACAAAAAGCACAGTTACAGACTTGACTTATATGTCAAGGTCAAATCCAGCTAGTTGTGACCTATTCTGGTATGACCTGTCAAATGCAGAATAAGTCCATGATTTATATTTTAATAACACTTCTTGTACAGGGTTTTATTGTGTAAAAGTTATTAAATACTTAAATCTGAGTCTGCTGGCTAGTAGTCAGTGTGGCACAGTATTCGCAGCATGAGCAACAGACACTTGGACCTGTCTCAGATTTCAAGCGTTAACTGATGACTCATTGTTTGTGTCAAAAGTGCCTGTGAAAGCATACATTATGATGATGATGATTTTCAAAGCCATATTTAAGCCGTATCTTTGTGGAGTGAATGCTTGTCAAACAGCCAGACTCATCCAGTGCAACAAATACTTTATCTCAGGTTTATCGTCAAGCTCGAGGTAGCACATTGCCAGAACCTGAGGTCATCTTTACAGAATGTGGCTTCCTGGGAAATAAAACCCTGCATGTTGGAAACACACCTGATTAAAAGAGCAAGTGAAAGAAGATTACATTAGTGTTAGTGTTTTGCATTTAGAGTGAGTATCATTATACTCCCACATAACAGGAAGCAAGTCTGGGCTAGGCTAAAAGCTTTAGGATGCCTAACTTTTCCAAGTTGTCAGTCTAGTTTTGATTCACTGCACTCAAAGCGACCACAACATCACCTTCGGCAAGATGATTATGTTTGCGCTTCTTTTTATTTGTTAGATAGTTAGCTGGGAATCCCATTAACTTGTAAATAGGTTTTATGAAATTATTATGAAATGGTAGGCTGTTGCTCACAGAATAAGTGATTCACTATTGATACAGATCTAGATCCATGATCCTTGTGTACTTTTCATGAAGTAGGCTACTGCTTTTACTTATAATAACAGATTAAAGATTAAATCTCTTAATGAATGTGGCCCTGGAAGGGGTATGTGCTCTGTTTTTTTTTTTTTAAACAACTTCAGTGATGTAACAGTTTTAAAAGTGTCCCATCAAACTGAGACTGTATTTAAATTGAGATGTGTGTATTTGTAACATGTTACGCAGATAAGAGGCATTGAAATGAGCTGAAGGAGCAAAAACGTTTTATTGCATTAACCTTTTTGGTATCAGCAAACATTAATAATGCTGTGGAAAATGGGGAATAGCCAAGCAGCCAGGTGACTTATGCTTATACTGTAGCAGCCTTGGCTCACATTAGGTAAATACCCGTGGAAGAGAGGGACACCCACACATGTAATGAGTATAGTATAGTCTGATTACATTTCCAGTTGTGACCATCTTCCCCTTCCTTCCCTGTCCCTCCCAGTTCTGTTCAGTTTCAAATCCTCCTCTGTCATCTTGAGATGTTAAATGTTGAGGATGAGGACTGTGGGTGGGTGGAGCTGAGGGGGGCAGTGGAAATCTGGAAAGGGTTAGCAGAGGTAGGGCGTTGGGGGAGGAAGTTGCTACTATAGAGCATGGACGAACACACGATCTCCATGGCAACAGTTTGATCTCTCTCTCTCTCTGTGGCTGTTGGGCATGCAATGCACATGGTGACCAAATGGACAGGTTGTGCCGATGACCAGTGTGGGGAGGTGAGCTGGAGGGGGGGAGGGGGGGGAGCACTTGGATCAGAGACAGTGGTCTGTGCCTCTCTCACTCTCTCTCTCTCTCTCCCCCCTTTAAACTCTGCCATCTGCAGACCCCTAGAGCCGCTTTGATTGGATTAGCCATGAATTAATGAGACAGGCTTGAAGAACAGCCTCTGTTGTGGAAATCTCTTATCATATCTTAATTTGCTCTTTGTGTGAGCGTGTGTGCCTCTGTGATCTTATAGTTTTTTTTTATTAAATCAAAGACCCCCCCCACACACACACAATTCACAAATATGGCAGTGAATTTCTTTTGCATTTAAAATATATAATTCTCATATGTTGGTGTGAAAGGGATTTATAACCTTAGTGCTCAACAAATGTCATCCATAGATGACAGTAATGACAAGTAGTTGGCTCTGCTTTATTTTGTTTTATCTTCCCCTGAGTTGGACAAAGAAATTTTGCCCTAGCTTTTTTAATATGTATTGCCCAATGGACTTTGGAAAGACTTGACTTGCTTTTAGAGGTGTTGTAAAGCAACCTTGAAGAATAGACTTTGTCTCCCTGATGACTTAAACATTCCTCCTTCTTTTACAAAAAAACAGAGCACTCCATCCTGTCCTCTTCAGTCAAGTCTAAACCAGCATAAAGTCTGAGTATTTTTTTATTGCTGCAATACAGGAGTAAGTCTTTCTCTGTGTCCCCTGGTGTTTGAAATTAATAGCTTACATAGTATTTATTGTTGTAAGTTTCTACTTAGTGTGAGATAGAGGGATCAGGTGGGGGGATGGCATTGTTTGGTTTGGGAAGTATTCTGTTGGTTGCTTAGCAACAGGCTCCTGGAAACGGGAGTGGACGGTGTTACCACTAGCAACCGTTGTTGCTCTGCAAACAATGTGGGCCAGTGCAAACATGAGCCAAGACTGTGGGCTCCTGCTTTTAATTGAACATCTGTATGTGTTTTTCTCTGATTAAGCCCTGTTGAAGTTAGATCTGTCAGTGACATATGTTTAAGACTTGTCTTCACTGTTAACATTATAGTCATTAATGAGCCTTTGTGAGGCTTTGGGAGTCTTTAAAATGTGTCTTCTCCTATTTCCTTTTAGCTTATAAAACTCTGGTTAACTCTTATAAGGAGGCCTGTTGTTGAAATGTTGGTAAGTGCTCATCTGAGATTTGCCTGAATGAAACCAGGCTCACAGACCAAACATGAAAACAGACTTACAGTATGTGTGTGAAGTTGTCTCAGGGTTGAAGGCAGAAAGGCTTGGCCCCAAACAGCCCATCCAGAGTTGCAATTTTGCAGCAGTGTGCTGTCTCCTGCTGTGTTTTACCTTTGTGCCGTTCAGAGCTGCTGGTGGGGAATTTGTGTGGCTTTTAACCTTCTCTGAGCTCTAAGCAGAATGACTCTGTCTGCACTCCTGTCTCTCCCCATCTAAGTCAATGCTTTGGCACACTTCACCATAAAACCAGCCCTTTAATTGAGCTTTAATGGATGAAAATGTGCAGGTCAGTCCTCTCTTTCCTGGTACCCAACATCTTCCCATGCTGCCTTCTCCTTAATCGCCTGAAGAAGCCTGCAGGCTTGTGTCACTGTGTCTGGTGAAATGACAAGTCTGAAGATAAATGATGGGACTGTTAGAAGTGTATTTAGTACTCAATTGACACGTCTTAGTCAAATTCCTTTCTATTGAAAGATACTTGAACATTGCAGTGACTTTTAAAATCTTCACCCCTTGTTAGCATCATTCTGATAGTAGTTTTTTGGTACTTAGAAGCCATACAAGAAAGAGGTGTGGAAAAAAAAACTACTGGACTATGAGAGTTTTGCCATCTAAGTGCTAATTGTACCCTGTGCTAATAAATACATTGAAGACCATCTCAGGGGACTGCTTAGGGTAGACTGGATGTGGTGCTTAGGAAAACCATGTGTATGTCTGATTGACGCCTTAGCAATTTCAACATAGGCCTTCTCCCCTCCGTTAGTCATGAAGGCAGAGCAGAGTCTCTGCCTGTGGGAAAAACTCCACACATGGAAAATGCCACTGGTGACACACCCAAATTTGTTGTTTTGCTATCTTAAAGGTACACTCACTGATGTTGATATGGCATCCAATGGTGCCCCCAAACCTTAAATATCCCCCTCAATTTACTGTTAACATTACGTATGGTTGTTGATTTCATTGTTCTTTGTCAGATAGCTTTTAGTTCAAAAGTGCAGTGTTCTGTCCAGAGCCAGTCAGAAAGAGCTATGATTGATAAACAGATGCTATTACCAGCAATTGATGCAGAAATAAAAAGTGGAAGTGCTGGACTCCCTCCTCCTGTGAGTCAACATGTAATGCAGTCCTGACCAATATCTTAAGCTGTGTCAAAAGTCATCCTGTGCAATTCTGGGCTAAAACAAAATGTTCTGGTCCAGAGTGGAGATTATGACTTAGCATCAAGATTTATAAGGAACCCATTTTTGTAAAATATTTGCCCTTGTACTCTACTTTTTAAATGTGGGAAAGGCTTGGTTATTTGTGGTAAATTTTGTGGCAGCCAGTGTGATCGCTTCATCATGTTGTATTCAGTGGCAACAATTAGAGGATTGTATAAATAAGTGGTGTTATCCTGCATCAGCGTAGTCTTTAACTCTAAAATGTTCCAAAAGAGAGGATGTAACTCCTATTTTAATGCGACAACAGTTTGGAACTATGTTTTGGTTAAATGTATTTCCTGTTTCTCTCCATAACTGGTGGAGTTTCCTTGAGTGTGACTCATTTTACCCTTGTTGTTCTTCTCTTCTTAAAGTCACATGTTAGGTTTGTTTCTAATTTTGTCACGTGATATGAGGCAACCTTGTTATTTATTGATGAATTCGTAGCACTTGTTTTGATGCAACAGATGAAGGAAATCATTTAATTCTTAAGTAAGCACTAAGCAGAGGCTCGAATTGGGGGGGAAAAAAGTTTTAATAGCTTTAATCGTGCAACCCCACCAGAAAGCCAACAAACAAGCATGGCTGCACCTGTTGCTTGTAGCTAATATCTCGTCCTCCAGATTGCTGAAGCCAAAGTAAGATCTCGTCTAGTAATTTAAAATAACACTGGAATGCACATGCATTGTCTTATGACTAATCACCACATGTCCGGAGCATTTTGCGTTTGGCAGCCTTTTGCTGTAATCCTCCAGATGAACACTGTTCTCTCGTTTAGGTTGTGACATTTCCTGTTGCTCCTGGATTTCTGTTCATCAATTCAACCCCCCCCCCCAACTGAGTGGTATCTCCCTCTCCCTTATTCTAATCCTCCTCCCCCTCTTCTCTTTATGGCTGCACTCGAAAGTTCCTGTGCAAGAGCTTTATAAGGGGGAATAGAGGAGTGAACAGGGAGGAGAGGAGGGGGTTGAGTTGAGGGTGGTCGTCATGGATTCCTCACCATAGCAACCGATAAACGTTTACAAAGCATTGAGGAATTTCCTCATATCAGCTGGATTATTGGAGCCCTCAGAGAACGGCTCTCGTACAAAACAATCGCTGGATATCATCGGGACCCTGGCAGGGGCTGGAGCCCCACTGTCATTTTCATCTTTTTCCCCTTTAGTTTTTTCTTTTTCTGAGAGAGTGGGGAAGTTGTCTTTTTATCTACTTACTCCCCCTTGCAGCTCCATTCTTCTCTTGTCCCTGCCTTACTCCCGCTCTTTCCTTCTCTGTCCTTTTTTAAGAGAGCCTTTGTGTCACTCCATTTTTAGTTCCCCTTTGCTATGCTGCGCACATTGTCACCCAGTGGAAAGCTGAATGGCGACAGCGCTTTTGGTCCTCAGGAAGCAGTTCAGTCCTGTTAGTAACTTTTCCACCTGGTTCTGGTCTGTCAGCAAACCAAAAGTGTTTATGTAAAATTGTTGGGCTGCTTATTTTGCCAATGATTAAGGCCAAAGGTGGGCAGTCTCTTTGGCTTTGAGAGCTACACTGATTCAGCTTGACTTAAAGCCAGAAACCACCTGGGCCTCAATGAATGCCCTGGTGGCTTCAAGAGGGAAGGAACTGGGATGAGGAGTATTTATTTAGTATAGTTTTCCATGTGTTTAGAAAAGAAATGCTCTTCTTCTTTGTACCTGTAATTCTTTTTCTTCAGTCTAAATCAGGAGGGATTTTCCTCTTTTCTCTTTTCCACTTCTATATGTCTCCCCCTGCAACCCAGCATGCAGAGCTCAGACGGAGGGTCCGATACCACGACCAGCGTGGCAGCGCTGCGGACATCGTCAGCTCAGGCTCCCGTGGTACAGCCTGTCCCAGCATCCCAGCAGGTAATGTGCCACCTCTACTGTGCTCCTACTGTAATGACAAATGTTTAAGTCTGTAATGACTTAAAGCTAGGAGTGGAAATCTTGGGGAATCTAGCAAGATGACCCTAGATTAAAAAAAAAAAATAGCTAACCAAAAAACCCAGCCCAGTGTTGACAACTCTTTTCTAATCATTAGCTTGCAGCATTCAGCCTAAAAGTTGCTGAATTTAGCAATGAAGTCGCCAAGTCAGTAACACTGCCAGCCTGTCCTTGGAGACCTCCCTCCAAAGCCACTCTACAAATATTATCATTATGAACATAAAACACATAATGAAGGTAAACATACCATAATAAATGTAAACCACAAATATGACTGTGGGTAATCATAGCCTTCAGTGATGTACCATCCATCTAATCATTTTATTCGAGCTAAATAAAATGATTGAATGGGTTTTTGCTTATTTTTTGAGGAAAATTACCAACACCTGCTTTAACTGTTCCAACCTATTTATTTCCAAATTTATGAGACTAATTCAGAAACCAAACCAGCTACTCTGTATTTTATTGCTTGTGCATGGTATTTG
Source organism: Synanceia verrucosa (assembly GCA_029721515.1). Taxonomy (NCBI): domain Eukaryota; kingdom Metazoa; phylum Chordata; class Actinopteri; order Perciformes; family Synanceiidae; genus Synanceia; species Synanceia verrucosa. The sequence goes on from CM056558.1 coordinate 16,061,678, forward strand.
AAAAGAAATGGCAGAATAGTATACTGAGTAAATGCAGTGTTGCACTACACAACTATTGTCCTCAGGAGGTGTGACTGGCAGAGAGGGGTGCATGCTGTCATTTATGTTTGTTATACAAGCATAAATCCATCAGGCTTAAAGTCCTGAGGGGGGAGATTTGTTGAAATGGTTGCCTGTCTCATGTCAATTGTCATATGTTTACAATTATGTATGTGATTGTATGTGCAAACCTATGTAATTGAATGTCTTGTATCCACACAGAGGGTGCTGGTTCAAGCTACAGGCTCAGCTCAGAAGGGAGGACAAGTACAGCAACTTTCAGTACCCAGGGTTCAACAGGTGTCTCAGCAGGTACACAGTGCTGTACATACTTATACAGTGCTGTGAAAATACTTGTACACCCCTTGACGTTTTACGTTTTGTTTTTTTTAACCTATACTGCCTTTTATGGCTAATGAAAGACCTATACTGTGTTTTCTTTTACAATAAAGTGACACAAATTAAACATTTGTGTGGCTTACAAATATTTTATCAAATTCTCAGGTGACAATTTATAATCGGGTTAAATAATAACAAGTTAAACAGTAACCAAACCATGTTTGCATTTAACACTGAATGAAGATCCAGAGCATGTGTCAAGCTGTTTTCCTGCTTCCTGTGCTCCTCTTGGGTGTGTGAAAGAGTCTTTCTCTGGCTGAGCCTGGCCCACTGCTTGCATACATGAACATGAAAATGACATCTTAACATCCTGGAAACCTTAAAATAAGCCTCAATGGCTGGTAGTTAAAAATAATGTTTTTTTTGATGATGATGATGATGATGATGATGATAAAGATGATGAGGCTTTTACTTGGCTTTACACCTGCTTCTTTTGTGATGGCAAAAGGCCCCCTCTGGGTCCCAAGACATAATGTGTGTGGTAGTGTCTCTTCTAATGCTGAAAACCAGGAGCTCACCCTACTGTCTACTATTTGCTTGTCTTAGGCACCAGTCTTACATTTCAGGATGATGTCGCATGCCACATGCTGTTTGCGGATGGACAGTTCATTACCTGCTTTCACTATTTTATGCATCAGTATATCGTTCATTACCAGCTGTGGTGTGATGTATTGTCTGTATTAAACTACACATACAGTATGTATTTATCTATCAGCTTAATATTTTAATAAACTTAATTTGTAAAAACATTATTTTCCATCTAACATTGTTCCATATCCCTTTTATACCTGATCCCCTTTTTTTTTAAAATGCCATACTTATTTAGCCATTCAAGTGTTATTGGACATTTTGTATTGTTAAAGTCTGTTGTCATGGCTTCTGTGTTGGACAAATAATAACGCAAAAACCAAGGGTTGTACAGACTTTTTCCACTGCACTTAATGTATACACTGTAATAAGAGTGTGCACGCCTACACCCAAAAGCAAGTATTTCACACACTACTTTAAGATTAAGTCAATTACTCTTCCAATTACTCTTGTAGTTTTACTTGCATCTGTACAAATATGGAAGCATAAATGAAGATTTTCCTTTTCCCTTTTCCTTTCCTGTTGTTTTTTTGTAGGTGCAGCAGGTGCAGCATGTCTACCCATCCCAGGTCCAATATGTAGGAGAAAGCGGAGAGACTGTTTACACCAATGGAACTATGTAATTAAAGTTACATTACTCCACATTTATATTGAAGAAATACACATTTTTCAATGTACACTATGAAATGTATTTCAATGATGTCTCCCCAGCCGAACGGCCTACTCCTACAACCCGGAGGCTCAGTTGTACGGACAGAGCAGTGGGGGAACCTATTTTGACTCGCAGGCCGGTGGAGCTCATGTCACCACAGTGGTCTCCTCTGCCGGTGGTGGGGTGCCATCCCATGGCATGGTGGGCATCACTATGGATGTCGGCAGCAGCCACATCATCTCCAGCGGAAGCACCTACCTGATTCATGGCGGAAGTATGGAGGGAAGCCGCAACCACATATCACACTCATCACGCTCCTCCTCAGCCATGGTGAGCAATACCCATAGCAATGTTTCTGTGATAAACACTTTTTCTTCAATAGAGAGGTGAAAATTGCAAACTATAAATCACAGGTTTGCACTCATCAGAGACTGTACTTTAGGGATTGTGTTATGTGGACAAATTAAAGTTTTTATTTGCTGAAATATGTCAATAGCTTGTCACTGCTAATGCTTAGAACAACATGGCTTACTGAGCAGAGATCCCCACTGGTGTTGTTAGATGCACACTGGTGCAAATTAGCGTCACTGCTACCTGAGCCTGTGTCCAGACTGGCCAGACTCCTGGACAAGCCTGAAATGCAGGGAGAGACGTCCAGGGTTTACAGCAACCTGAGTTGGGGCCTTTTGGCTCTGCTGTAACACATAGAGAGCAGAGCAGTGCAGGGCAGAGAATCTGTAGAATCGGGACACTGGCTTAAAGAATTCAGCACTGCCTTGTTTCAGAGGTTTTCACAGGCACTTGAGCGCCCTGCGAAACAAAGCAACCCCTGGGGCTCATTACCATTTGGCCATGAGCCCTCTGGAGCCTTCTTAAGGCTTGGAACGCTGCCTGCTTCTTTTTCCTTTTCTTCTATGTCTCCAGTTTGGCTGCAAATACCATATCTTTTTTGACTTGATTTTGTTCTACAACTCAACAGAATGTTCTTGGTTTTGTCATTCACTTTGCCCACCAATTGGACTCTGTTAATTTTTGTTGTTCTCCAAAGAAAGAATAATATGGCAGTCAGCACTTGTTCTTATGTTGTAGTTACAACTCACTCTATCTGATTTTTAGTCTTTATTTAGAAGTTACATTGTTCACATTTTGGGGGCTGAGGTGGGGTTAGTTTAGGCATTGTTGACCTATTGTCGTCAAACTGACAAATTGACGTGACCTGTGCCCCTATTTGTGGTTTCTATTTGCATAAATTAGGGTGTCTGACCGCAAGCCACCATTGAGTAGCTTAACCCAATGAGTCCCTTGATTTGCATGTTTTTGTCAGCCGATAATGGATTTGGCTGCAACACTGACTGATTTTAGTGGAAATGCAGAGATCTGGCTGCTCGCTAACAGTCTTATTTCCTTTATCTGTTTTTTGTGTGTTTTTCTTCATATACCCCTGCTTATTTCTGTTCCCTTTTCTTTTTCTATATATGTCACTCTCTTGCCTCCTCCCTCTTCTGTGTCCACTTTTTTTTGCATGCCTCTTCTTTAGCTTGAAATGGCGATTGAAAACCTCCAAAAGTCTGAAGGAATTGCAAGTCACAAAAGCAGCCTACTCAACAGCCATGTAAGTCTTCCAGGAACTCTCTATGAAAAGGACATGAGGGGAAAATTAAAACACAAACAAATCAAAAGCTGAGCATTTAGGCTTGTGTTCTGAACACACTGCCTACTACTAGCTTTACTTACGCCTGTTCTCTCACACTGACACGCTTAATTGTCTCAGTTAGTTTTCACCCCTGGTCTGAACTTGCATTTGCTATCGCTTTTTGCTTTATTAATGCATCTTGCATATACCCTGCATGGATTCTCAGTACACTGACACAAGAACTCAGTGCCACTCAATTTGTTGCAGTATTCCTCGTCTGGAAGCTGTCATTCAATTATATGCAGTTGAAATAAGATTTGTCTAGTATTTCCATCTAGACTTTTACTCTCATTCCAGATCTTAACCGCAGCTGTGATCTAGACATCATTTCTATGAACAGTGTCTGCTTTAAATCTGAAATCCTGAAATTTGAGCTTTTTTCATGCAGATCTAGGATTGTGCTGACAGAGTTATGACTGTGTCTGTACCAGTATTGTTTCAACTTGTCATGGAGATTTGTCCGATTACATAACACTTTGCATGATTGAGTGCTCACTCAATCAGCCATTCTAATGATGTAGTCATTCACTACAATCAATAATATAAAGGCCCAAGTGTTGCCACAGCAGGAGCACGGTGGTCTTTTTAGTGTTCACTCTCCAAAAACAGGTGGTTGCGTGCATGTGTACGTACATTTTGATGTGCTAAAAAGATACGCTGCTCCTCTTCATTTCTGGCCAGGTGACTATCACAGAGCAGAGTTTGTTCACTGGGGCTGACCGATTGTGCAATTGTGTCTTTTTCTGTTTGTTTTTAGCTGCAGTGGCTGCTGGACAACTATGAGACAGCGGAAGGGGTGAGCCTGCCCCGGTGCTCCCTGTATAACCATTACTTAAGGCACTGTCAGGAACAGAAACTGGATCCGGTCAACGCAGCCTCCTTCGGCAAGCTCATCCGCTCAGTCTTCATGGGTCTGAGGACCAGGCGCCTCGGCACCAGGTACAAACAGGAAGAGGTTGTTGCTGATGCTGCAAATGCTCATAATAGTAATCATGTAATCATTATAGATGTGACGAGTATGATGGTGCTCATAGGCATTGGAGACTTACTGATGGAAGAGGATAATGATAGTGATTATACTGATGGTAAGTCTCTCCTCCTCACTCTGCCTTTTCTCTCATGAATCTATCAGAGGCAACTCTAAGTATCATTACTATGGCATCCGGGTGAAGCCAGACTCGCCGCTGAACCGGCTGCAGGAAGACACCCAGTACATGGCCATGAGGCAGCAGCCTGTCCACCAGAAACAGAGGTCAGCACTCTCTTCCTATCTTCTTTCGTCTTTCTCCCTGTCTCATTTGTCACAACTTTCAGCCATTTTCCATTCATCCTTAGCATTTTGTTGGTTATTTTTGCCCTATGACAAGCAGTATATTTTGGTGTTTTTTCAAGACAGACCCTGTTAATGATATTTGACTTTTAATGACATTTACCCTGTGATAGCTGCCTGCCTGCCACATCCTATACTCTGCTTTATGTTCATCTATGGTTTTCTTTGTCTCTTTTTTCATGTTCTGTCATGATTGCTTTTGTTTTTCCTTACCCAACTAACCTGATTCAATGAAGTGTTGATACCAGTTGCAGTTGTGACAAATAAGGACATTTCTGTTTGTTGTTTTTTGAGTAATTTTCAAAGGTTTGAATGTATGCTTAAAAATCCCCCCTAAAAATCTTATTTTTTTTCAGTATTTGAACTTCTCACTTTGGTGCATTGATGTATAAGTTTATCCCAGGGTGTGTCATTACACCATGACATAAATTTTGGGTGCGTTTGTCAGTACAAGCACACTTCTGACCACACATTATTTCAGAGGTGAAAATAGACGTGAAACTTTGAATCAGAGAGGGCTGCCTGGTCTTATATTACACTTAAGCACTCGCCTTACTTTGTGTATATAGGCCACTGCTGCATGGCTTTTTCCCTATTACCGGTAGTATAAGATTTCACCTCAGACACACCCACCAAGCTGTAAAATATTTTGTATTGATGGGACGAAACATAGTGGTAAACCAAAACAATGTTGGAAACTGTTTGCAAATGTTCTTTTTATTTTAAAACACATTTTCAAACCTGCTTATTCACTTATTAGCTTTTGTTTTGTTTGTCTGCATTATCTGTTTTTTTTTTTTCTCCTTATAATGAAAACTTGCATCGTTCCTCCCCTCAGTGACACATTCTGTATTAATTCTGCTCTCCCACTCCTTCAAGACCCAGCTCACATACATGTCCTGTCTTCTGCTGTGTGTGTGTGTGTGTGTGTGTGTGTGTGTGTGTGTGTAGGTTCAAACCCCTACAGAAGGTGGATGGTATGTCTGACAGCCTGTGTGGGAGCTCTCAGCACTGTAACAGCACTCCAGAGCAGTCCGTGGCTGCTCAGAGCCAACACCACCAGCAGTACATAGGTAAGGACAGGAAATGGGTGGTTGCCATGACAACTGTTTGTCTACAAATGTTTGCCACTTAAGATCAGACAGGTGTTCTGACTAACCCCTAATTTCCACCGGATGCATAAGAGTACTGCTACGCATCCATTCAAATCAATGTGTCAGTTTCCACTGACTGCGGAACGCCGCCGACATGCCGACAGGAAGTTGTGCACAAACACAAAATAAAGCATCTGCTTTATTTTAAAAATAAAGTAATTCATGTTTGCGGTGGATCATATAATTAATTTCCTTCTACTCAGTGGACACAGGGTGATTCTCTTTTCACTGATGCTCTGCTACAACCTGCGATATCGTGCAATTATACGTGAATTCGCGAGATCTTGTTAGCAAACGCATGGGTATTGACGGATGACGGACAACGCACGTCAACGGACATCGGCGTTGTTCCGCATCCAGTGGAAATTAGGGGTAAGGCTACTTAGTGGTAAATCACAGGTAAATCTTATTTATTTATTTTTAAGGCATCTTGATGGTTCAGACATTATAGAACAGTTTTATGTAGTTTCAGTTCTGTCTCCAGATTATATTCGCCTTTGTATGTGCGCCTGTGTGAGTGAAATGACTGACACCTGTCAACATTTTGTTTAATGTAGATACGTCCCACACCTTGCCTCCATTTCCCTCTCCTGACTTGGGCTCCCAGCCTCTGCCTGAGCGCATCAACATGAATGATATCAAGAAGCTGCAGACTCTGTACAGAGACCACTGCGAGGTACAGTTCTATGATTATAATTGTACCTGAGGCTACATGTGAATAGAAATTGAACAGTTTTAAAGAAGAAGTCTGTTAAAAGGTTGTTGGACTACAAATTGCTTAAAACTTGCAATCTATTTTTAAGGTCTTGAGTAGGGACAAATGGGCTTGGAGCTGAGTGCCACAGACACTAAAGAAAAGTAGCTAAGTATTGTGATCATTTTTGGTTTTGGCTTTGTGTGTGTGGAATTTATGGACAATAAGAAAAATCTGGAATAATGCTGGCCTCATCGCGGTGTATTGGTTTAATAAGTGCAGATATCCATAATGCATAAAACAGGAGGCACAATGAAAGCAAACTGCCAGCAGTCAAGAGGTGTCCAGCTTCACATCTAGCAAGAACTGTATTAGAAAAAAGTATGATGAAAGAGTTATGAAGAAACAGGGCATTGTGCAATGGTGTTTTACTGGTGGCAGGGCACAATTCATAGTCTCTTGGTAGGGCACTAAATTTGAGTAGGCAGAAGAATAACCTGCCAGGATGAAATGGACTGACGAGCAGAGAAGAAATAATATTGAACATTAAATTTTGGGGTTTTACAGGCAGAGAGGCTGTGATTAAAGCAGCAAGCTCTGGCTTTATCATATTATCCCTGCCCTCCCCTTGTCCAGCCTCACCACGCTTCCTTTGTTCCAGCCGTCTTTTCATCTCTGTGCAGCTTTCAAGACATGCCAATTAACCTTTCAGCGCGCTGGGTGGACATCTTGGTGTCTTTGTGGTGGCCTCCCCTTGGGCCTTTGTGTTGCCTTGTCTGTGGACAGGCACATGGGCTCCTGTCTTTGTCTGCCAGAGCATTTCTGTCACTCTCACAGCTCTCATTGCCTCTGTGTTTTAAATGTTTATGCATTTCACTTTTTTGTGAGCCAACAGTGACCTGTTAACACATTAGCCAAGACTTTTATTGACATTTAAAGTTACAACACAAATAAAGTTTGGCTTAAGCATAGAACATATTGTTTTACTTTTATGCACTTAGAGTAGTTTTTACTGTAAATGGACATGTATCCACTGTTGGGCATGTATTTATCAATGTTATGGTAACAACAATCACATATTCAGGTATCAGCTGCACTATTAAATTAATGGTTATGCACAAATGATTAGGTGTTCAATAAAACCTTGAGGATAATAAATCACACTGTACACCACAGGAGTTGTGAGGGGGTTAAGATCAGTGAATCTGTGCCGCAGGCAGCTCGTTTGTGCGACCGTGCGTGTGAACATGTGTTATTTCTCCTCCACACAGACAAGTTGTTTTTCCTGTGTGGCGCAAAACTGTGGAGGCAAAACGCTCTTGTTTAGAGGGGATGGGGAATTCTCCTTTTTGTTTTGGAGTTCAGTGTTTGACCTGTTGCTCAGGGCAACCGTAAACAAGGTTGCCATGGTAACGGCTTGAGAGGACGCAAAAACATGTCATGTGATTGAAGCCTACACTGCTGTGTAACAAGATCCAGTGGCAAGTGCATGTCCTGCCAGACAGAGAAAGAAGAGAATCTCTGGGCATGGTGTGAATCATCCGCTCAACGTCGAGATAGACTGAACTGTTTGGGACCAAAAACAAAAGTGTTTGACCTCTGCCTCATGTGGAGTCAGGCTGACGTTTCCTCTTGTGAATGTCAACAACTTCTGCAGCGCTGGTTTTATGTTTTGCTTTGATATATGTGTTGAGTTGATCCGTTCACGCTTGTTTTTAGAACAAGGTTACTGCTTTTTCTCTGATCGAGCCTTGAAGCTGTAGTTCATCATTTTAGATCATCAGCTTACCACTGCTTCCTTTGCGCTCTTCCACTGTTCACTTGAATGCAGCATACTGAAGAGTCTCATACATATGAACAGGAAAGAGGAAATCACATGGGTTAGTTCAAGTCAGCGCCTCGCTGCTAAAAGGATCCAAATGCATGCATAAATCTATGACACTAATCTGCTTTGTAAAGGAAGCCAAGATTAAAAATAACTGAGAGAAATCAACTGAAAAAACTTTCGGATCCTCTCGATGATCGATGTGCAGGGAGCTGTGTTTGAGCTGGCTCATTGTCTAACCAGGAGGGCCTAGAATGAGCGAGAGGCTGCTTGCCTGCCTGTAGAAACTTTGTTGTGTGTCTGGTTGCCATGGTTCAGCTCTGTATGTTTTGTCCCCCTTCCCCCTCCTCCCTCCCACTCTCCTGCAGGCTACTTTGGATGTGGTGATGAACCTCCAGTTCCACTACATTGAGAAACTCTGGCAGACCTTTTGGTATTCAACACCGCCATCTAGCGATGGAAATACCACCATTTCCAACAGGTCAGATCACAAATACAAGAAGAGCTGAGGCTTCAGTTTTGAAACGGAAACTACTTTTAGATTAACTGCTAAATCAAGTCTTTTTTCAACAGGAAGTCAAATGTGAACCTTTTTTAACCTGACTGTCTGCTGACTTTTACTTGATGGACAATAGTATTTATAATTTGGGTATATGCTTTCCCCCCTCCCGCCTGTGTGTAGTGATGATGACGTGGAGGGTGTGATCCCCAGAGAGACGCTGGTGGCTCTGTGTAAATATGAACCAGTCAGACTATGGATGAGGAGCTGTGACCACATCCTCTACCAGGCTCTGGTTGAGATCCTCATCCCTGATGTGCTGCGTCCCGTTCCTAGTCAGTATTATTGTTTATGTTTATTCATGGTTTTATTACAATAATGAAGTAGTGATGGTAATAGTAGTGGTATATTTGTGTTTTCTGTGGTTGCAGAAATATCGAAACAACATAATCACCTCACTGTAATATATATATATATATATATATATACACACACACACACACACACATATATTTTGCTGAATTGGTTTTACTTCATTTTGGTTTTATGATCTCTTTGCTCCCTCAGTACACTGACACCACACCCAATATTCCATTCAGTGGATTTGTCATTTATTCTGTTCCAAACTACTTCAGTTTTCTGTTTTGGCTGATCTACTTACAATGCTCTATGCATAAATGTAGTGAAGTCATTTGTAATTGAAGCTTTTTTTTAACCTTTTCTGTGAGCCAACAGTGACCTGTTAACACATTATCCAAGACTTTTATGACACCATCTAAAGTTACAGCATGAATAAAAGGAACAAGGTGGCCTATGCTTAAAACAATATCTTATTTCTCATTTTACTTATTCAGTTAAAGTTGGCTTCTTTTTTTTTGACTGAACAGACTGTATTTTTAATTTCATGGTAACATCAGTCAACTAGTCAGGTGTTGTGCCATGCCATTACATTAATGTTTAAGCACATATTATTAGGTGTTCAATAAAACTTTGAGGGTAATAATGTATTTTGCCATTTTGTTTCGTCTTCCAGATCTATTGAATTCTCTTTATTGGCGTTGGCTGTGTTTGCGCAACTCTACTGTTGGCTGTTGTAAAGTCCATTTGTAAACCAGACTGTTTTGTTTCTTCAGGCACTCTCACTCAGGCCATCCGTAACTTTGCCAAGAGTTTGGAGGGCTGGCTGACTAACGCCATGACCAACTTTCCTCAAGAGATCATCCGCACCAAGGTAACAAGAAAGTCCACGTTTTAACAGCTGTTATCTAGATTGCATATGGAAGTAAAATAGGTCATACGTATGACATCTGTAAATGTGTGTTAAATGTGTCTGGTGTGCAGTTTGAAATATATTTCCTCATTTCTCATCTTTAACAGAATTATAAAAGATAAGGTAATCTTTTATTCATCCCACAACTGGAAAAAAATTGTGTTACAGCAGCAAAGTGGACAGTTTACATATAAAAGCCTATAAAAATAAGATACAGTGACATCTGTAATCAGATGGAATGAGTAGAAATATGTCAAAATAAGTAAGTAGTATAGGTAAGTAAGTAAATATTATTGACCTTAAAAAATGTGGGATTACCTAATAAGTAAATAATGAATAACTGAATGAGCAACAGACCATGTGAAAAACTATAACTAACTATATTACACAGAATATTGTATTACAGTCTAACTTAAAACGCTTGCTGTACACAGTACAAATGGAAATATATTGCACATTGGAAAAAAAATGAAATCAAACCTTATTTTGCTAGGATACTAAATGTTCATGTTACATTTATCCAAGTCCATTTATTTATGTCCTTTGTTTTGTTGGATGTGTGTATTAAGATGATCTAATTTACACCTTGTTAATTTTGGGAAGCCCCTCTGCTTTCTAACATCTTCCATTAAAATCTGACAGTGGATTAGAATAATAAAACATTAAAACACAAAGGAGTAAAATGGCAGGGTTAGTATGGACTCTCTGTCTCTGTGGTGTAGGTTGCGGTGGTCAGTGCGTTTGCCCAGACGCTGAGACGTTACACCAGCCTGAACCATCTGGCCCAGGCAGCTCGCGCCGTCCTCCAGAACACCTCCCAGATCAACCAGATGCTCTCTGACCTCAACCGGGTGGACTTTGCCAACGTCCAGGTAAACATATCTGACAGCATCTCTGTTTATTTAACATCAACACTTTCATGTTGAAATGTCAGATGGTGCAGACGTTTTCCGTTCCTCACTCCTGGCTACTGGCTTAATGTGGTCGGTTGTGTTTGTGTGTCTAACAGGAGCAGGCGTCATGGGTGTGTCAGTGTGACGAGAGCGTGGTTCAGCGTCTGGAGCAGGACTTTAAGGTCACCCTGCAGCAGCAGAGCTCTCTGGATCAGTGGGCTACCTGGCTGGACAACGTGGTCTCTCAGGTCCTGAAGCCTCACCAGGGCAGCCCCAGCTTCCCCAAAGCTGCACGCCAGTTCCTGCTCAAATGGTCCTTCTACAGGTACAAGAAGGGAAATAGTGAGGGTGTCGAACTTTCCTCACTGAAAAGCACATTTTATACACTTTGTTTTTCTTTCCTTCCTATAGCTCCATGGTGATCAGAGACCTGACCCTGCGTAGTGCAGCCAGTTTTGGCTCTTTCCACCTCATTCGCCTGCTGTATGATGAGTACATGTTCTACCTGGTGGAACACCGTGTGGCTCAGGCTACTGGAGAAACTCCTATCGCTGTCATGGGAGAGGTAAGAAAGAAGATATTTCTATGTAAACTGCTCTGGTTGTGACAACGTTAACGATAATGATGGCAGTTATGTGAAACTCTGGTTTTGCTGACTAATGCTCTCACATCTCTTGAATCACAGTTCAGTGACCTCACCTCTATGATGCCATCACTTATGGAAAAAGGTAAGTCTTTAATACGCAGTGTTTTTTTTTTTTTTGTTTTGTTTTTTTTTTGCCCAGTATTGCCATTGTTTTTTCCAGTGAAAGTATTTATGAGCTGCACACATTCTCTGCACCGGCTAAGGTGATTATTTTCACATGAACTTTCAACCAACCTATTTCAACGATCCCTCCTTCTCTTTGTGCCACTAGACACATCCTTCTCTGATGAGATGAGCGACCTTGGCAGTGATGCTGATGCGTCCAGAGGGCCCACTGAACCAGCTGTAAAGAGGGAGAGGATTGAAATGAGCCACCCTCTGCAGGAGATGTGAGTCAGTTCTGAACAGGCTTTCCGGGCCCTTCTCTGTCTTTCTGCAGTCAGTGTGTGCAATGTACATAAAAAAAAAAAGTAGCAATGTCAGTCCTCCCCTCACTAGGAAGGCGACCTTTTTCCCAGGAAGCTCACTACTTTTGTTTCTTTTTTTGATTTTTTTTACTCACAGGGGTGTTATACAGGCCTGACTGTCTTTCTGTTTTTGTTTCAACTGTGAATGACTTTGTGCAGTACCTTTTCATTGGATGTATAACTTGGAGTGGTGGTGTGAGGTGTTTGTGATTCTTCTTTTTTTTTTTTTTTTATCTTAACTAGCTGTGCCATAGTGTCATTTGAGTGCCTTAGATCGCTAATTTTGAAACCACCACTACAGATGTCTATCTGTCCCTCAGCTGTGCCTCTACCGCTGTATGAATGTATCGTCTCCAAACCTCAGATATTCAAAGCACCTATAACAATGATTAAGTGTAGACCTGTGTGTATACTCCTTGTTGCCTCTGCTGCAGCTCGTAGCAAACACACTTATACACACAAGAACAAAAACAAAAAAACTAAATGCAACCTACTGACCCAAAGGACCTTTCCCTCAGTTGTACCCACCAGCTTAGCCACAGTTATGGCTCTGTAGGGCGTCATAGTCTCACAGGAGTCAGGAAGGCAGGGAATTCACTATGTTACCATGGCTGTGTAAGACGTTGGTTTGTTTACCTCAATAGATTTCTATGCTGTTCGGCTCAGATGACATGAGGCAAGTGTAAATAGTTCTCCACAAATGGTTTCAGTCCTGTGATTGCTCCTCTGTGTGCTGTAAGGATGCACTCCGTAAGTCCAAATTCATTGACTCCTATGTAGACCTGTGGTGGTTCGCTCAGCCGCCACAGAGTTGGGAATAAATCGACTTAATGGAGACGGGATGTTAAACTGGAATCTGGTCCGTCTTATTGAGCCTCATTTTCCGACTGAAATGAAAAAAAAAAAAAAAAAAGTGGTTGTACATTCCATCAGAGGAAGCTAAATCAATACATGTTGAAGTGATGGACCTGTAAAACCAAAACTCAAATAGAAAGATGATCTCATTGGCATCTGAGCCGGCACTCGCTCCCCGACTTCAGATACTTTGACCTCATGCTGTTACTCAGTCTCAAGTCTTATATTGATCTAGATAGAGAAATACAGTGTGTTATTTGGGGAGTGTATATATATATGTGTGTGTGTGTTTGTGTGTGTGTATATATATATACACATATATATACGTATATATATATATATATATATACATATATATACGTATATATATATGTATACGTATATATATATATACACGTATATATATACGTATATATATATATTTATACATATATATACATATATATATACATACATACGTGTGTGTGTATATATATATACACACATATATATACACACACACACGTATATATATATATATATATATATACACACACACACGTATGTATGTATATATACGTATATATATATATATACGTATATATATATATGTATATATACATACACACGTGTGTGTGTGTATATATATATACACACACACATATGTATGTATATATACGTGTGTGTGTGTATATATATATATATATATATATATATATACACACACACACACGTATATGTGTGTGTATACCTGTATATACTAACATGTATATACACACATGTATATATATACTAACATATGTATATATATGTGTGTGTGTGTGTGTGTGTATATATATATATATATGATATTATAGCTTTGTATGATGTAGAAGGTGTGTGCTCCGTGGCCTTCACTCTCCTCACACTGTACCTGATTGGTCACATTGTATCAGAAGAAAATGCTTTGAGGTGTTATTGATTAGACTGGCGTGAGTTAAATTAGTTTCCAATCTCAATGTTTGAAATTCAATTACTACTGTGGCGTTACTGCGTTCACATACGTTATTTAACTGTCACAAGAGAAACTTTTATTATTTATATGATTCTGATTTGATTGACAGCTTTGTGTTGAATTTGGTTTGGTTGATTTATCCCCCCTTGATTTTGTCGTAGCGATGAGAATCCTTGAGCTTGAGTTATTTAAGGCTTTTTGTAACTTGTGCCTGTCACAGTACTTTGCCTTCAAGTGCTTTGGAAAAAAAATAATTTCTGTGTGTACTTTGTAATGTTTTGTAAGGCTGTTTTAGATTTTTGGCGGAGGATTATTTTTTATTGAACTAGATTTGGTTCTTCTTACAAGTATACTGAACCCTTATTTTTGTGCATTTTTAAAACTGTTCTTGACTACACTTTAACTATCCTAAGAACAGATTATGGTCTGTAATAAACTGCATAGTTCAGCTGTATTTTGTACTTGGTCACAATGTGTAATAAATTGGTGTAAACCAAAATGTTTGTGTATTTTTATTTTAATCAAACATCAACATCACAAAACCTTCATTTGGAACAAACAGATGATTTACAAACGTTTCTTTTTTTTTAAGATTTGGTAGAAGATCTTTGCGCACAAGCAACTTGTTTAGTATTTACATAATTTAAAAATCCTATTTTCCATGGCAACTCAGTTCCATGACTTCATTCACGTTTTCCTTTCCATACAATTCCAGAAAAGTTGTAGCTGAGATCTAGCTCAGTTTGCAGTCTCAGAAGACAATGAACATAGTATAACAGAGTAAAACAGAGAATTCAACAGAAAAAGAGTTTTCCTGCTAAAGGCAGGACTAAGTGTACAACACACACATTAAATAAAAGGAAAAGAAGAAAAGGCTTGGTCCTAAAACACCAGGACTCTGTAAGTGCACATCTCCTTCAAGGCTGAGTTATCACGCTTCAGTACCACAAATGACCCCACCCCCACCATCCAGCTCAATTCAGGAAAAAGTGCAAAGTTCTCTGAACCTGCAGCGATGGTCCTTCACATGATTCACAAGGAGCAGCCGGCCATGTACTTCCCTGTTAAACAGATGACAAAAAACTAGAATTACTGCCGTTGTATGTATTTCACCCCATAATTGTATGCTTTTAGATATTAGTGTGACATTTATTTAAGCATTTGATTACTTCAAATACGAACTACACCACCAAAATATGGCTCATCTGGAAGTAAATGTAAAAATATGCAGAATGTAAAAATACAGTGGCTGAGAAGGGTCAAATGAAGCAAAACCTTAGAACACAACCTCAGACATTAAATGGAAGGGTCATTGAATAGGAGTTAGAAGCGGTACAAACACCACTGACTTTTGTTTAATGAAACTGGTGACATGCCATGACTATTCATGCTATTTTTTCAGGCTACATGTTTTTTTTACAATTTGTTTTCAACAAATAATACACTTGCTTCATGCAATATACTATAATATGGGTCTTGATGACTTTTTGAAATATTATATAATATATATATATATATATATATTTTTTTTTGAGATTCTATATAATGGCTTTTTGATTACTTTTTAACACTGACCTTGTGAAAATGTTATTTATTTGTTTAAACGTTATCTTTTTTGACACGCTATGGTATGACTTTTTTTTGACAATTTTCAACTTGCCTTTTGAAAATTAATTTTTTTGACTTGATCTTTACCTTTTTTGAACATACTTTGCTATGAAATCATTTAACACTATGGTAAATATTTGTGATTAATTCTTTTGACCTTTTCAAAATTTTCTTTTTTGACATGCTATAGTATGACATTTTTTGACAAATTTTAACTTGCTATAAACAACTTTTTTCAACATATTTTGCTATGAAATCATTCAACATTCAATGACTTATTTGACAATTTTCATTTTTTGACTTTTTGACATGGGCAGCACGGTGGTACAGTGGTTAGCACTGCACAGCAAGAAGGTACCGGGTTCGATTCCCGGCCCGGGGCCTTTCTGTGTGGAGTTTGCATGTTCTCCCTGTGTCTGTGTGGGTTCTCTCCAGGTACTCCGGCTTCCTCCCACCATCCAAAAACATGCATGGGGATTAGGTTAATTGGCTAGTTTAAATTGATCATAGGTGTGAGTGTGAGTGTTTGTTTGTCTCTGTGTTTTGACTGTTTTTGACATACAATAGTATGACATTTTTTGACATGTTTCAACATGCTATAAAATTACGTTTTTTTTTTAACTATTTCAACAGATTTAGTTTTTGAAATCTTTCAACACTATAGTGAGTCTTTCTGATGACTTATTTGACATTTCGAAAATTTCTGACAATTTGTAACTTTTTTTTTTTTTGATTTTCCTTTATAGTGTCTCTTTGGACTAATGTAGCTTATGTATTTAAAACCATCAATACAAAATAATTAAGACTTTTAAGTCACTAAATTAATTTCTCAATTCTTAATGTTTTTAAGACCCTACCCCCCATAACTAAATCCAAAAAAAAGTGACAGTGATGGTATTAAACTGAAGAAAGTTGCTGGAGACTTTTTTGTGATTTCAGTTTTAGATTAGAGGGAAATTATTAAGCCATGATCAAAACTATCAGCAATTAACTTTCAGTCAACCGATGAATCACTAGTACGTACTATGAAAACGCCTACTGTTTTCTATTAGGTACACAGTGATTTTGTGGCCTATTAGGACCAGACTGATTGTTTTCATAATGTCAGCTGTATTGTTTTTGCTCTTTTTTAATTTAAGGGTAGGTACATCTCTATAAACAGAATAAATAAACGTGAATAAAATAAAACAACTTCCTATGAATATAAGTGTGTGAGATCAGTGTCACCTGTGGCGAATCTCTTCTTGACCAGCGACATGCGGTAACGGCTGCCCACCAGCTCTACATCCATGCCCGAAAGCGAGGCCCCGGAGCCCACGAACTGAACAGCCAGGCTGGGTGGAGGGCCGCGGGGGACCTCCAGGCACTGCCAGCTGGCACACAGAGTCCCTGAGCCTGGCTCACCCCAGCAGACAGAGACACAGATACATGAGAATGTCATAAATATAGTGGGTGATGTTGAGAAATTGTTTTGAAAATATAAGCCTAATTATCATCAGAAGCAGCATCTTTGTGTACTTCACAACACATACAAAAAGTGCTGGATTACTACGTTTTTAACAAGAAAATACCTTTGTTTTCAATGTAGTTTTCTATGGAACAGACAGTGAAAGACTGACATAAAATATCTTTACAGACAGAACAAAAGTTAAGACGCACAGCTTCAAAGTAGTTATAGTATGACTGCAAAGTTGAGAGAAGACGAGAGACCAAACCTGAACATTGTCAATTACAGGATTACACGTCTTGAACGGCTTTACATCGACAACAGATCCACCACAGCCACAGTGTTTTTCTCTGTGGTGAAATACTGTTGATGCAGAATCACTGTGTTGACTTCATGTTTATTATATAGTATATTATCTAATTCTATTTGCTTCAATGCAAAAAAAACCCCAAAACATTGGGTGTTTTAATCCCGGCCCAAGCATGTGAAGCTCTTTGCAATATTGTTATAAAAAGTGTGTGTATAAATAAAGCTTATTATTCTTATTTCTGTTTTATTACTATTATTATTACTATTGTTGTGGTTATTATTAAACTAGTTAAACAGCAGTTTAGGCATCACACTGAAACACAGCCATGTTGAAACAACAGTTCATAGATTTATTATGTGACGGCAGATATCCGATAAAAGGAGTTCATTACTGTCTTATCACTGCCACACATATATATATGTAAAGTAACACCTCTCCACATTTTAATGATGGAGAAATGTGAAGGATAAGAGTATTTTTCTGGAGAGACTGAGGAGTTATGGTCGCCTTTAGAGAAGAATAGCCCCTATTTCTCTGTTCTCACACTCAGGTAGTAATATCTATCATTAGATGAAAAAAAATAATAAAATCATAGAAGAAATGTGGGTGTCTGATACAAAGAAGCATGCAGGTGAAGGAGACCCCGAGCTCAAGATTGATTTCATTTTAGACTTCCCCACCTTGAAAGAGTCTTGAAAGATTATTTTATAGGCTGTCTATTATCCATGCACCATTAACTGTGAGAAAAATGAGCAACAATGAGTTTGATAGAAAATACAAGAGGAACATTTTATGCGCGACTTTGTATCACAGATGAGAGCAGCTGCCACATTCAAATGCTAATGCTGCGGGTAAAGTGTAACGATACGTCTTCCTTTAACTTTGTCAAAGAGAAGGATGTGGAGCGCTGAGATCTTTATTCTCATACTTATTCATTTCCACATTTGTCTTATACAGTGTGGAGCTGTGAATCCAACCAGAAGGAAATGAAGTAGAAAGGAAATGTGGCGCTGATTGTAATGAGGCAAATATAAGCATCAGATGGCAGCTTATGACAGACAGAAAACAGGCTGTCAGTCTGGTAGAAGTCCAGGTGTGATTATGTCCATCGAGCAGGTGTGTGAATAAACTTTTCTTTTTCAATGAGGGGTTAAAAGGAATGAAAGCAAAGGGGTAAAAAGAGAGCAAGAGCAGAGCTCTGACCTTTGCTGTGGTTGGTCGGGGAAAGGTTGGGGAGTTTCCACAGCAGCCGTCTCTCCTCAGCGTTCCTGGAGAGGAAAATAAATACTCAGTGAGACCTAAGCTGCCTCCCAGTCTCTACCAGTCTCATGTTATCTGTTAATCGTGTGTGCATTATTTTTAAGGAGCAACCAACAATCAGTTTTGTCTTTTGTTATCCTATTGACTGTTTCAAGAGAACTGCGTTGCTGGGCAACAGTTTGGGTCCCTGTCTACTTCTGTCTGATGTTATTCACATTGATGAATCACACCGACTTCCCTTCATTTGTACAGTTGTTCTTATAACCTTGGTGATCTCTTCTAAAAACATCATGAGGTCATTTTAATTTGTCCCATACTTTGGAATAAATGCAATGCCTGCAAAAATGATGACATTTCCTTCAGTCTCACCTATAGTTTATGGTTAGCGCTAATTAGCAAATGTCAGCATGCTAACAAAATAAACTAAGATGGTGAACTGTATTGTTTTCGTTGGGGTTTAGGTAAAATTATTAAAATATTAATCAGTGATTGATCAGTTTAAGTTATTCAGTTATTAAGTTATCATGGCTGTCCTGTCTTGATAAATAACATAAACTGATCATTCAGTGATTAATAGTTTAATAATTTTGGATTCTCTCATGGCGGCACGGTGGTGTGGTGGTTAGCACTGTCGCCTCTCTGTGTGGAGTTTGCATGTTCTCCCCGTGTCTGCGTTGGTTCTCTCTGGGTACTCCGGCTTCCTCCCACCATCCAAAAACATGCATGGGGATTAGGTTAACTGGCTAATTTAAATTGACCGTAGGTGTGAATGTGAGTGGTTGTCTGTCTCTGTGTCCTGTGATGAACTGGAGACTTGTCCATGGTGTACCCTGCCTTTCACCCTAAGACAGCTGGGATAGGCTCCAGCCCCCCACGACCCTATGTGAGGATAAGTGGTAGGAAATGGATGGATGGATGATTCTTTCACAGTACACTGGAGCTGAAGCAATGACTCTATTAATCGATTAGATGATCAACAGAAATTGAATCTGTGGCAAAGTTTCTCTGGTTCAACCATTATTTTGGACTGTTGGTAAAACGAAGTGTCTCACATATTATGACTGCATTATTCTTTTATAAGTCCATTTCTGCATTA
This sequence comes from Synanceia verrucosa, assembly GCA_029721515.1. NCBI lineage: Eukaryota > Metazoa > Chordata > Actinopteri > Perciformes > Synanceiidae > Synanceia > Synanceia verrucosa. The sequence continues at coordinate 16,081,376 of CM056558.1, forward strand.
CACTGAGCTTATTGATTATAATATAAGTAAATACAACTAAATAACCAAGCAGTCTCCCACTGAAGTGGTTACAAACTACTAACAGTTAATGAACAGAAACTGCTCATTCTCCATGAATTACCACATCATCACTCACCAGGAGGCAGGCGGCTGGCACTGCAGGTCTGTGGCAGTGTGGTCTAATGGCAGCAGCACCTGCACAGCGGCGAGCTGGGTGGAGGGCGCGGTGGCGGGGCAGCAGTGGTAATCCAGGGACACCCGGGTCACAGTGCCGCTGCGCTGACACTCTGCAGACAACAGGAGGGGAGCCCGACCCGGGTCCTGAGACGACACCTGAGGAAACAATGGCGACTATGAGTTCGAGAATTTGAGTCTGAAACACAATTAAGTGTCCAAAGGAGGCTCGGTAGAACCTTAAGATCATATAAATTTCACTACAGTTAACTGATGTAATGGGTTTTTACAAAAACCAATAATCCTGATAATCGATAAACAAATGATTATTGGTACTGTACTATGTACAGATAATGTTCCAAAAACAGTGATTATTTAAGTTATTGAAATGACTTAAGTGAAGCAATTCTTTCCAGTCAACTTTGGGAATTCTGAGAAATTAGGGAATTAAGGGTCTATACAGTTTCAAAGTAACACCATCCATGTTGAGTTATATTGCATTACTGATACAGAGAAATCATGTTAATATGGCCCAAATAGCCCAAAATGGAATACAGTACTCCTCACCTGATACTTGAGCAGGCCAACGTTGTAGTATGAAGCCTGCGGGTTGAGTTCAGCCTCTCTCTGCAGGTAGAGCTGCAGAGCCTGCATGTTGAACCAGAAATCTCTGGTGTCTGGATCACTCTGAGACGGATCACTGCAGAGACACAGAGACGGGACGCTAAGGATCGCTTTACAGTCAAAAACACAGTTGTGAATCGACAAACTGAAAGCAGCTGACCTGTAGAGCAGCTTTTGATTTGGCAGGAAGTGATCGATCCTTGAGATGTTGACCAGTCTGAAACTGAGCACGGGAATGTTGGGGTTGGCTGTGAAAATTCTGGTGATGCCAGCAGGGAAGGACATCGTCAGGTCGCCTGTGATCTTCACCAGACAGCTGGCGAAAGAAGGAAATGTGCAAATTGAGTCAAAGTGAATGCTTAATAAGCATATGTTGTGTATTGAGCTGCTAGTGTCAAGCAGACTTAAGGTGCTGGCTACAGAGGTCTGGTAAACTCACTTCTTTCTTTCACTTTTTCTCCACACAACTTGTCGTCTTCAGACCCAACTAATGCTGATTCAAGTGACATCACTAGATTCAATTTATCAGACTTCACACAGATCTGAAGCCACAGAAAGGCTTTTTAATCACAGCAAGACCAGTGAATTGACTTTGACGGGAAAAGCAGAGTGATATGGAAAAAAGGAATCATACTGATTACCGGTTGTGTTGTCCACCTTTGAAGTAGGCATTGATATATTCTGTTATGGCCGCTGCCACTGGCCAGGCCTCCTGTGTGCTGAGGGAAATGGGACTGGGACCTCGCGACAGGTGCACTGTGGAGAACAAATGTGATCATTTATCATGCTGTTAATACAGTCAGTTTTTCAACATCCATCCTGTAGTGTAGCTTCATTCGTGTGATAAGACTTACACTGTCTTTGTTGGAGGTCCTGGTGCTGGTAGAGCAGTGGTGAGGCTTGTCCTGCTCTGGCAGGACTGGCCGCTCTGTTCTGACCCCCCCACTCATTGTCTCTGACCTGAGGACCCCACTCACTGGGGCTGGAGGAGGAGGAGGAGGTGAGGGAAGGGGTGGGCTCCGGCAGCGGGGAGGAGCACAGAGACCGGGACTGAAAAAATATTGGCAATATTGGCACTATTTAAAATAGATGATGGTCCTACTCGATAAAACATTAGATTAGTTATCATTTGTACAATTTACATGAATATGGTTATATATTAGCAATTTTGCCATTTTCAAAGACTGTCAGAAATATTTACAGAATTACAAGAATATTTTACTGGAGAGCAATTTTTTCAAATGTTTCAGTTTTTCTTTTTGCTTGCAGAAAATAACTGAAACTATGAAAGGTTATGAGTGATGTTTTGAAGCCCTTCATATCTCAATTATACATTAGTGTATCAGAGTGAACATATTTTCAACAGAGTATCAATTTCATAAATTAACCATTAACTCACTCTCTCGCAGCCGCTGGTTCGTCCTGACGTCTTCTTCGCCCGGGTCGCTCTTGAAGGAGCAGCAACGACCACTTCAGTTGCATCCTGTCTGAAGTTGTGCTTGGATCCTTACCAACACACAGACATGTAAACTGACTAAAGCCACTTTAAAATCACACAAAAGAAAGTAGATGATATCACACAGTCATCCAGAAGTCGTGTTTAGAACAGGTGGCGATGAGCTGAACGAGACAAGCTGCCAAATACCAGCTGGCTCAAAAGCTGCTAACATTTTATCTGTATTGGATTAATTAAGGGCTCTCACACAGCCTGTGAGTAATACTGGGGCTTCTGGGATTTGTAGTCGTTAGATGAAGAGATGGTATACAGCGCAGAGCTCAAAGCAGGAAGTGGAGACGATCGCGATTAGAGAGCAAAAAAAAAAACACAAACAGAATCTGGACAAAAAGTGGTGATTGTCGTGAAACTGGCCTCTACTCTCCTCCAGATAAAACAAGAACGCAACAAGGTAAAAAGAAACATTTTTTCTATGATGAAACAGCAAGTCTCTTCTTTCATTTAAACTATTCAGTGTGTTACTGTATTTACCAGCCCAAACATAAACGTTACTGTATGTTACAACCTTAGATTGTACAATAGGCCTGAAAATGTCCATGTGACATTAGGGTGAGTGTTGTAGTGACTATTATGCCTATACTGGAGTGCATATTTGTTTTGAATAAACCAAAAACATACCATTGCGTGCGTGTGCCCATGCATGTAGGTGTGGGTGTGAACGTGTGTGTGTAGGCAAAGTCAGGATGGCCTGGTTACATGACTGACTCCTGGCCTGAAAAAGTCTCCCAGTCCGGCCCTGGTCACAAGTGACATTGTTGGTATACATACTCATTCAGTGCTTTCAGCATCGCCTTCTGGCGGTCATTCGGGATTCACAGAACCCCGAATGACCCCAAAATAACCCCAAAATAACCTTGATTATTTTCTTTTCAGCGATTGGTCTAGAAGAGTAGTAGAAAAAAAATCTTTTTTCCTGTGTTCAAAGGAATTTGCTGTCACGTAAGATATAGACAAATGTAGAACCACATAATTATTTACATAATTTATTTCTGCTTGATGATCTTACTTAAAAGATGAATCAATTATCTTATTATCTGTTGATTTGACTAATTAATTGACAAATTGTTTTCAGCTCTTAAATCAGCCCATCATCCTCACATTGACATCACGTGATAAAACTGTCCCAGCTAATAATTTCTGTCATCATCCAGGTTATATGTATTAAAAATGCAGCTAGGGTGGCACGGTGGTGTAGTGGTTAGCACTGTCGCCTCACAGCAAAAAAGTACCGGGTTCAAATCCTGGCCTGGTGCCTTTCTGTGTGGAGTTTGCATGTTCTGTGTGGGTTCTCTCCAGGTACTCTGGCTTCCTCCCACGATCCAAAAACATGCATGGGGATTAGGTTAATTGGCTAGTTTAAATTGACTGTAGGTGTGAATGTGAGTGTGAGTGGTTGTCTGTCTCTATGTGCCCTGCCATGAGGTGGCGACTTGTTCAGGGTGTCCCCTGCCTTCTGCCCTAAGACAGCTGGGATAGGCTCCAGCCCCCCCGCAACCCTATGAGGATAAGCGGTAGAAAATGGATGGATGGAAAAATGCAGCTAATTTATCAACTAAGGTGAGGGTTAGCTGAATAAGTCCTTAATGAATGAGGGTAACATCCTATGACTCTATTTTAGATTAAAGGGTATTTTCCTTTTGTGACCCTGACTTTTAGATTTAAGTCATAACTAAGTACCAGCACCTAATCAGTACCTTTGTGCGAGCTGATACTGCATGATATCTGAGTGGTCAGATCCAGGCAGTCTTGATCTTTATCTGTGGAAAAACATAGATCCTCCTGAGGTCCTGAATGCCTCGTCAGTGGAGGGGCGTTCCTGCGTGGCTCGCTGTCTGAGGCTCGATGTTTCCTCCTCTCTCCTCCTCCTCCCTCTCCTTTCCCTCCTCCTTCCTGTGGTTTGGAGATGCTCAGCCCTCCAGAGACACTTTCATTAAATGGGTTGTGGACAGAGTTCCAGTGCATCAGTTCTTTCTTGGGCTGAGCTGCGGGCAAACAGCTTGAATTAGCGTCGAGTACCAACCTGTTACTATTGGTAGAGCCACCACTACCGGCACCGCTGCTGCAGTGTGGAGGGATAAACCCAGCTGCTGCAGCCAGCGCTGACTGGTGCGTAGGGCTGCCAATCATTGTGATCGCAAACGGGTCATCAGAAGTAACAGGAGGTGGGAGGCTCTGGTCTCGTTTCCTGTCTCTGTTTTTACGATGAGAGGAGGATGAAGAGGAAGATGAAGATGAGGCTGGGAGTGTCTTGGTGTCTGTCAGGACGATTGAAAATGGGTCCCCTCGCACCTCCATCCCCCTGCCCTCCTGGGTTGGGCGAGGCGGTGGGCGCGCCCAGGCATCAGATAGGTTTAAAGTCTCCTGTGTGACAGTCCTCTCAAATGCAGCAAGGAAAGGGTCCTCAGGGGGAATGTGTTTGCAGTTCCACACCGACGACTCCATCTCAGGTGTGGGCAGTGACTGGGAGAAAGAAGGGAACCGCACGGATGAGGGGTCCATATCTGGGGGGACGCGAGAGGGACGTGACGAGGCAACGGACCAGACACCGGCAAGGTCATCCTGTGGGTGAGGACTTCGACCAGGGGAATGGTCACGGAAAGCACAGAGGAAAGGGTCTGCGGGTCGTCCCAGCGTTTGTGTCTGCTCTTTACTCTGTGACACAGGAGGCCAAGCCGCCCAACCAACCGGCTCAGGTGAGGGCCCAAGGGGTTGATGGGAAGGTGAGTCCAGGCCGGAGTCTTCAATGTTCTCCGGAGAGGAGGAGTCAGATGAGAAGGCAGCATCTGGCACACATGCACAGACATCAGACACATTAGTTACTCACCAACAGTGGTAATATCAACCTCAAAGTACCAGGTTTGATTGTAACAATGTACTTTAAAATATATATATACATATTATATATATATTAATTAATTCATTCATTCATTCAAGTAGTAAATAAACCATCAAAAGGTAGTTTGAAAGATCACAATCAGAGACCACTTTAGCCAAAATGTGGCATCCCTTATAGTGATCTGCTTTTGTTTCCTTCAGGTTAAAAGTATCTCCTGTTCAACACAATTCCTACGACCACAGCTCTCACATCCCTACCTGTACACATTATGGAGAAACAAACTGATCCAGACATGCAATTGTTGCTTGGGAAAAACTGCCATATGAGTATGATGTGTATTGTATGATTACAACTAAAAGGGTTATTTTGAGACAATGGAAATTAACCTCCAATCCTTGATTTAAAGGGATATTCCACTCCTATGTGAAATTTAGTCATTTCTTGCAGTCCCAAGAGTTAAATAAGTGAGCAAAAGTGTTGACAGTCACTGTAATCTATTGTTGTCAGCTAGCATGTCCTTGCAAAAAAGGTTCCAAATAACTCAGTTTTTTCCTAATTACTTCTTTTGACCTACATTCACAACGAGTAAAAATGACAATGCAAATTAGCACAAATGTATTGACTACTAGGCCGGTTTTGACTTGGGACTATATTCCGGAAAAGCACCAGCAAAGCACCGCTGCCAGGCGCAAAGATACCATGCAGCAACTTCCTTCAACACATCAGTGTGACTACTAAACTGACACAAGTGGACTTTGTTGTTCTGCCTACAGTGTTGAGATAATTGCTATCAATGTCCATGCACTATGTCAGTTGAATAAAAATCTTTGACTGGAGGATCTGTTATGTAAACGTTACATGAACAGTAATTTATTTGCTACCGACTACGGTCAAACGATATAACTTATTATAATTTCATCACCAGTTCATCCTATTTACTATAAACAACAAGTTTACCTGTTACCATTACCTGTGGCATGAAATAACTGAGGGGCTTGGCTCCACAGCATGTAATTGTTCATGTAGACTGCATAATATAAGAAGTTTAACTGTAGAAGGTAGCAAATAAATTACTGTTCATATTCTGTCTCAGGGAAAACTCCCCAATTGGACTAGTGTGATTGGGGAAAGAAAGGAAATATCTTTAACACAACCTTACACAAACTTACATTCAGAGGCACCAAAAGCACTCTGCTCTCTGGGTTGTTCCCGACCATCAAAGCTTTTGGACTTGAAGGCCGACTCCAGCGGTGGTCCGAACAGACTGTCTGAACCCGAAGCTGTTGAATTCAACCTGGTGAAGAAAAGAGGAGGGAGTGAGAAAGAGGGGGAGCAGAGGAGCAACTGACAGAAATCAGATGTGTAGGTATGACTCCTTTTCTCAACTGAAAAAGAAATCGTTTTATATTGTTTCTTTTTTCTGTTTATTGCTGTTGCTGCTGCAAAATAATGTCCCAGCTTAGGATAAACTTAAAACCTAATGACACTAAATATATTCATACCCTCATTATGAATTAAATTACACTATATAGTCAAATTCAACAGTCAGCATCCAACTTTGTGGCAACAGCTTGAGGAAGAGCCTCTCCTGTTTGAACACGACAATGCATCAGTGTATAAAACACAAGTCCATAAATAAATGGTTTGAGTGACCTTGACTGACCTGGCCAGAGCCCTGACCTAAAACCCATCTAACCAGCTGTGGGATGACCTGGAACACTGACTCCAGTCCAGGCCAAACGCATAACCCAACATCAGTGCTGAAACTCACTAAAACTACTGTGACTGCCTTCCCTGTGTAAAGTAGCCGTTATCAAAGCAGATTAATGCCCATGATGGCGAAATAAGATCATATGTAGGTGTAATGATTACTTATCCACTGACTATATGGAATCTATTGCAAAGGTGATCTGCAAACAGAAAGAGCAGTGAGGGAGTTACGAGATGAAGGTGAGACTAGTGGCTGTAACGAAAACAAAAAAGGATCCAACAGCATGTGAGGAAAAAAAATCTAAAGAGCTTCAAACTGCTGAAAAGGTCACTGATGATGCAATTAACCTCAAAAATATGTCTCCTTCTTTGCACAACTTTGAGACAGATAGGAGATGTGAAGGAAAGAGTTGTCTTACCTGCTGTGATCAGGACTGGAGGTGGACCTGCGTAGGCCCTCCTGCTCTCCATCTGTAATGTGAGACATGCACACACACACACACACACACACACACTCGATGAAATACTATGGCTCACTACAATTTTCTCTAATCAGGACTAATCAGCAGCCTGGTGTTCTTCATCACAGCATTGATGGGAGGCAGAAATTGACTAAGATAGGATGAGATGAGGGGAAAACCCATCAGCCATTGCCTTCTCTGTGATAAATACCAGAAATTAGTCCGGTCTCACTCAGCTCCAGTCACGGCTGCTGCTGCTGTGGCTGCAGAGCTACTGCTTTAATCAGGTGCTCATTGTTAATCCTGCTTTTTTTAAGATGGAGACAGAGACTCCCTGCTGCTGTGAAGCAGCAGGTTGTAGCCTCCAGCCAACCCTGCCAGCAGCTAACAAACCTCTCGGTGATGAAACACACTGGGGAGCATGAGCAGAGGGCTGTGTGTGACTAATGGAGGGTGGCTGTTAATGCAAGGTCAGCCAATGAAGAGATTTTCTGTCTAGAGGCAAACATGAGGGCTGGACAGGCAGGTGGGATGTTGCAGGAAGAAATAATCACTTTTATCGTGCAGATGTTGTGTGCAAGCGTGTGAGAAATGGCTTTCATCCTTTTTGAATTACAGTCACAAACAAATGAGAGCACGGACTTCAAACCTCCATTACAGGCAATGTAACAGTCTACAACACTGGATGTATATTCTTTTGTTGTTGCAGTACAGACTGGTACACAACTACAGCTGCAACTAATTTTTTTTATAGTTAAAAAAAAAAAATATTGCAATGTCCCTGAGCCCAATTTCCCACATATAAAATTGTTGCCAAGCGATCTGCAGTTGATTGATTAATAAACTAATCATATCAGCCCAATGCAAAAAAAAAAGAAAAAAAAAGAAGAGCTTGATAGACAGATATACAGATATGAGAAAATAAAAGTATACTCACCCCTGTGGGAGGCACTTTCACCTTCTTCTGATCGACCTCCTGCAGTACTCGAGTTTCCTACAGAGACACAAAAGTTTTCAGAAGTCTGTACAATAAAATATCATACACAGACGAAAGACAACATAGAGCACATTACCCTTTGCTTCATGGTTGTGCTATATAAATAAATTTGATCGATTGATGATGCAAGTAAGTGATTTGTTGCCTATAAACATGAAAACGATTCAGACACATTTGACTGAACTTACTGGAGAGATGCCGCTTGATTGACACCTAAAAGTCAAGAGAGAGGAACATATTTGATCAAAACAGTGGACTTGTGTAAAAGAAATGCATGTTATTATATTCTGTTTGTCCTTGTTAAAAAAAAAATACAATAACGTGACCAAAATAGACAAAATGAATGAATCCGTCTCTCAGTCCTTTATAGCTAGCCTACTGATGAAAACAAAGAAATAATTTCCTTTAACAGTGGGACAATGTAGACTACATTGTGCTTTTGCAGGATTAATTATAGCTACAAATAAACACAGTCTAAGTGGACACAGCAGCAGAGCTCAAAATAAACTACAGCACCCATGTGTCTTGTAATGAAAGAACATGTCTCCCAGTGGAACAATGATATGTTTTAATAGTTATACATAGCAAGGTGATGAATATCAGTGTTTGGCTATACAAACAATACTTCTTATTAGGACCAATAACTTGTTGGTTTGGATTTTCAATGAGAATTATTGACAATAAGAAACATAATAAAGTAACTGTAAGGTCCCTTTTTATCATGAATCTAGCTCAGGGAATAAGTAAGAGGAGCCTGCATTAAGAATATTTACCACACATTTTTAGATATCTGCATCTTGGAAAACAATGCTCATGTTGATGCGCATGAGAGAGCCAAAAAACATAAAGACAGAAACACAAAAACAAACAACCTGTTGCCGGACTCTGTTGGGCGGCAGAGTGAGCGCCCCAACGGTGGCTTTCAGCTCTTTCTCTGTGGCAGCAGTGTTACTGCGACTGCTGCTGGCCACCGGTCTGATCTGGATGTGGAACTTTTTGGGCTCTTCGTCATCGAAGTCTGAGTCACTGGAGTAAAAGTTGTTCTCCTTCTCCTCAGAGCAGCGTACAGAGAGAGAGGATGGTCAAGGAGAACAAGCTCACACTGTAAACAGGAGATGTGCTTTGGTAAGCCAATAATAAGGCCCTTCTTGGATGATGTGATGTACTTCATGATTGTTTCCACCCAATTTTCACAACATAATTTCATGATGCAAAACACTGCTAAGAGTCAAACTGACCTGAATTCTAACATAACATAGATAGCTACACATACAGTACTTGCAGCATGTGATGAAATGCCTTAAATGCTCTCTAGGATCCCAGTGCTGTATTTCTGAAAGACAAATTATTTTTTTTAGTTGATTAATGAAAAACACTTTGTGTGACATTAATATGACATTAAATTTTGACAAATAAAACATGAAAACAAATTGTACTGAAGTACAATCTTTATTTTATCTCATATGAATGTGGGATAAACTGTTGTGTGCTCACACTATAAGATCTTGAGGAAATGACCACTGCTTCCTGTTGTGATGATGACTACTTACTATTTGATATTGTAAACGCTATGATTATAAAAAAAAAATCATCATAAACACATACAATGTTTCTGATAGATACATGGTGTGAAGTATTACTAAACTGACAGAGTTTCTTCAAACTCAATACTTCCAATAAGGACACTAAAACTTTACACACCAGTATGTGCAAGTTTTATTATCCCTGTGAAAACTACTAATTTGTGACAAATGCTGTGCTCCTCCTTGAAGAGCAGCATAATTTTGAATCATTTTAAGATTGATTAAATCAGGACATCAGAGAGGAAACGCAGGCAAGTTGAGTGCAGTGCAACGCAGATAGATATGCAAACCATAGCGGCAGAGGCACTGCGTCGTGTGCTGGAGGTAAGGGCTGCAGAGCTTTAAATAGCCAAACCACCACTTCCTGCTGTGCCATCACCCCCACTGAGAGTCACCTTCCCTTCCTCATTGCTTGAACTGCACTCTGCTGCACATGGAGGTTTTGTTTATTAGACGAATCAAAGAAAGTGAGGAGATATGTGCAGCATGAGGTGTTTGATGATCATCACTGATTTACTCTCGGCAGGTGGAGAGCTTGACAGGGTGGTGATGACTCAGTCAGGAAGAGTTGTTATCTTGGAGCGGTCAGGACTGAGAGCTTTCACTGATAAATGGATCAGTTAAATGGAGAGTCTGGACATAGACTTAGGAGGATTCATTCATATCCCATGGAGGCATTTAACTTGTCTGTATGTAACAAGGGGAACGCATTTAGTTATTTTCACCAAACAGACAGAGACATTTAGACTTGTCTCGAGATTAACAATTAATAAGGCCATGAATATGTCTGTTTGTGTGAATAAAGTGGTTAAACCCAACTTTTAGAGTCCATTCAGTGGTCTAATGAGGTTTAATTTGGTACATACTGCATTTGTCATGTGAGGGAGTCCAGTTTGTGATGTCATATGAAGAGAAATGACATGCAACAAAAGGTCCCTGGTCAGATTAACTGAGGCCAAATAAGCCATTTTAAGCATTTATTAATATTGGTTACTATTTTACAGACTAAATGACAGATAGAAAAATACAGTACCCATATAAAATACTCACCCATGCCAGAAATTTTCATGTTTGATGTGGATTTAATGTGGCATTAGTATGATCAACAGAACAAAAATTCCAAGGGGTGGATAATTTGCAAGGACACTGCACATAAAAAAAGATTAGCAGATTAATAAATCAACACAACCATTTGGTATAGATAGGTGACAAACTAAAGGAAAACTTGAATTTATGACTATTAAAACAGGACACAAGGAATGGATGATAAATATTAAAAATATGTGCATGTTATTGCCTTCACAATCACCCAGCTGAACACCTATGGGAAATTTTGGACTGAGGCATCGGACAGTACCTTCTATCGCCATAATTGTCATCAAAACATGGAGCTTTGAAGATCCTCATTTTCTTTTTAATTTGTCATTCATTAGTAATTGTATTCACAATGTAACACAAAAATATCTGTTGTTAGTAACACAAGTCACTTAAAACAGTGGTAATATGACATGATGGTAGAACATATGTGAGCAGAAAAAAAGGATATCATTGTGCGTGCTGTCGGCTCGGATGACAAATCCCTCATCGTCTACTTCCAGGGGTGAATTCTATATGAACAGGAACATGTGTGAACACACACAGGAGAAAGAGAGGGGGTCAGATGGCAGCTGGGTCAGCAACACAGAGACAAATGTTGTCTGACACAGTGCTTTGTCATACTGTGTAACTGAGCATGACAGCCTACATGTACCACTGAGAGCTTTCTAGCAGTGTGTGTTAGTGAGTGAAGCAACAGACTGTGAGTCAATGACTACCTACTACAACTGTTATTACCGACAGGTCAAACAAAGCTGTGTGATAAAGCTACAGCTCAGTTTGATGTAAATCGTTTCTTTGAGCCAGCGTGTCTGGACACGTCAGCTGTAGTCATATGATCTTCAAACTAAGACACGAGGGAAGCCTGATTTACATTCCAGCCAATGCAGGAGCAGTTATTTTTAGTATGAGTGTGGACACATACAGATGGTGTTTGATTAGATCTGATTTCAGTAAACAGTTCTCAGTAGGCCAAGCTGACATCAAGTGTGACTGTGGCCACTGATACAGTTCAGAACAGGTTAGTGAACACACAGTGGTGTGATTCGACTATGCAGGTTTAACTGTAGATATATATTTAGACTTGCATGGAGTAAAGGAAGCATAAATTATCATCTAATCATCATCTGCAGCACCCCTCGGCTTTACAGACAGTTTTGATCTTACTGTCCAGTCTGTTACTGGATTGTTTGTTTATTTACTAATTTGCCTTTTTTGGATTGACCAGCCAAAGAGAGACAGGACGGAGGGGGAGAGACGGGGACGACATGAAGCACAGGGCTGATATATTTTAGGGAAAACAGCTTGTTTTCTGAGTTGATTTCTTCTTTATTTATATTATTGTATTATCAGTATTAATGCATTTTTTACATATAACAGCAGCAGTGAGCGTTTATTCTTATGCAACATGTTTTAAAGTGACCTCTAATATCATTGTATGTCACACTACAGTCAGAATCTATGTAAAATAGCAGCACCAGTGGCTTAGCATTCAAAGCCATTTCAAACACACACACTCTTGTATGCAGTTATGCACTTCCTCTAATCTTAAAAACCTCTTCTCATAAGTACCAGAATAAACCTGGGAAACCCCACACCATCAGTCATGTCATTATCACACGCACTCATGATTTCCCGCTCAGTGTCTTTCCCAAACACACACTCTCCCCCCAGTGCAGAGCAGTTTGTCTGCTGGGATTACTGCAGCTTTAGTCCTTAGACAGGACTGATAATTGAGTCAGCTGCAGTGTTTGGGTGTGAATTATATCTGATACTCACCGGCGTCTCCATCACAGCCGATTCTCTGCAAATACAAAAATACACAGGGATGTATTTTATTTTCATTGCTTAGAAGCTACTCAGACTGAAGGAGGTCAACATTACATTTCAGAAGATCAGTGTGTGTGTGTGTGTTTTCATGCACACACTCACGTAGAATCCGGCTCCTTGTCCCTCTTGCTGAGGCCGGGGATCCTGAAGGCTTTTGCTCGAGTCTTCTTCCCTCCTTCTGGTGCCAACGTCGTCATGTAATCCTCAAAACCAGCCAGAGCTGCAGAGACGACAGGCAGTTTGATAAGAATTAAAAAAAAACATTCAAAAAACAAACACACACAAATATATGCATGTAGTTGAACCATTCAGTCACTGTAGTATTTTGTCACTATGAACTACTCTGCCTCCACAATTCTGTTTTCAGTGTGGGTGTATTCATATTTCCATTGTTATGCAAGCTGCTGATTAAAGTGTTTATTTCCCTCCTACAGGAAACAAGACAAAACCTCTGAGCTGAACAGTACCTGGCCTGTCTTTGCCTGTGCCCTTCTGCTCTGCAAATTTCTGAATGAGATTATCAATGCCGATGTTTTCCACATTCTGCTTGAATTCCTCGTGGACCTGCAACAGAGCACAATGATTACTGGGTCCTTTAAAAAGCTTGTAAAATTAGAAAATGTGACATGAAAAATATTGTTTTGTTTTGGTGTGATAATGTTTCATAGTAACATAGGAGGAGACTAAAGACCTGGGGAATGATGTTAGTAATGTTAAACTGAAATGTTGCTGATACTGTTGATAATAATCAGACATGGTCATTGATCATATGACAGGTGAAATGAATGCTGACCATCTGACCAGTGTTGTGCCAAGTTATCCCACTGAGCTTATGAGATTATGACACACTGAGGAACTCTGTCAGTCTCTGTCACAACATACCTGTCCCACTTGAACATGGGTGTCCTCTATGGAGTGGGAGTAACCTTTGATCAGCTGTTTCATCTGCCGCAGGTGGGTCTCCTCAATTTCCTGAAACTTCTGCTCACACGCACACACACACACACACACACACACTTGATGATTTACTGCATATGTTCACTGATATGAGGTCATCTGTTTGTGTAGATTTTTTTATGGCTGGATTTGTGTTATTTCAATTGTTTCTTGTTTGTTTTAGTATGATTTCCATTAACATATATTGCTGCTGCTGTTACTATTTGTTTCTACTGGATTATTCTCTCTTAAAAAGCTTAAAAAGTAAGAATTCATTCAGGGGTATTCAGAGAAACAACCAGAATCAAACAAAACAGAAACTTTAAACTCTACATAAATATAATAAATTGCAAATAGGCTGTAAACAAGATCTGAGGATTCAGCTACTGAGAGGCAGTCAGCCAGCAGAAGAGGCAGCAGGCTGCCAGGATGTTAAACCAGTGATAATTTGAGAGGATTTACTATCTAAGTTTGATCCTGCTTTAATTCAGCCAGCTCATTTGTCGCTGTCTGGTTCAAGGGAATTATATTGATACAGTGCCAAAGGCTTTTGTTGGAGAAGCGAGTTTGTGAGCAGTGCGTTTTGCCAGGTTCTTTTCTCCAATTAACTGACTACAGAGTGAAATCATAAAACATTTTCCACTGAGTCAACTGCTGTCAGCCTTCAGCAGGGCACTTCATTCTCATCTGCCATGTGCCATAACTCCAGGGGTCACAGAAATATTTCAGAGCGGTCTGTGGTCATAGACAAATCTTAATTTTTGTGCCACATCTCAGGTGTTCTGCACTGCAGTGACTTTTCATACTACTGTCATAAGTAAGATATTCAGTCATGTACTGTTTGAAAAAAGTATTAATACACCCTGAAATCATAGCAAATTAGTCATACGTACAGTAAGATGGTCAGGAACTAGCTTTGTGCAAAAAATAATTCAGAGGTCAGTGAGAAGTCTGATTTTAGTGAGATTTAAGCCATGCCTTGGTGAAACCAACCCCAAGCTTTACTCCAACTCTTATATCTGCATTAAAAAAACTGTCAATGTAATCATCTTTCTTGTGTTTTTTTTATTTCACATTGAACCAAACTACAGGCATGAATGTGCCCTTAGAGAATGTATCTTTTACATTTGATAAAAAGCATCTTAATCCACTGATCAGTTGTTGATTCAGTTTTTCTGCCAGGAACAATGCACCAACTTCAGACTAATGACCAAATATTCTTCCTCAAAGCTATTACACGAAATAATTGGTCACATGGATTTCAGTCATCATTTCAAATGTAAAACACAGAGGCCCTTATTGGGGTTTGTTAAAGATTTCCATGGAAACAGCAGCAGTAACCATGGAAGTGCAGAGGCAGTAATTGGAGGTAATGTGGGGACAGGATGTGCAGGATGTACATGCGTGTGCGAGCAGGAGCGTGTTTAGGAGTCGGGGTTGAGGTTTCCATTTTTGGGAAAGGCATGGTAGGATAATAAATGAAAGGATAAGATGGAGCTCTTGTGTGGTGGGAGGTAACACAGAGGGTGAGTCAGGGAGATAAAGAGAAATTTAAAACCCAAGAGAAGAAGGCAGAAAAAAACATCACATCAGAGGTGGGAGAGAGACAGAAAAAAAGAGTGTCTGAGCCCAGTTAGAGCTGACCTGGGAGGACTCGCTCATCTTCTGCTCAAACTCTCCTCCCACACGGTTGTATTTCTTGATGCACAATGCAAATGACTCAGCCGCTTTCTTAGACTTCAGCTCCGCCTAGTGAGAAAGTAAAGAAAAGGAAAATGACGGCCTTTGGCCACAGATTCTCATTCACAAATAAAACTGAATGCCCCATGATTTCAACTACTCCATTCAGCATTCAGTCGGCACCTTTAAATGAGAACAGTGACACATTCACGGAGTGAACATTGAAGAGTAAAGCATTCAGGAAATGTTGTAGTTTTCCATAGTTTCCAAGACAGGATGAATCTAATTAATGTAATCTCAATACAACAAACTGTCTCATGAGTGGAAAACAAGAATTAATGAGGGATTTTAGGGTCACAAGACAGACAATAATAATATAACATCCAAAGCTTGTTAAGTAATACTGTTCATATTATGTTGAAGAGCAAATACACCAATGATTTATTATTATTACTACTATTATTATTATTATCATTATCATAGCAAGTGCACCTTAAACTGAGAGAAACTTTCAGGATAAATTTGACCATAAATTTTCACATCACATATCTACATAACGGCAGATTCTCAGATTATACATACACACACTCAGATTAATTCCACTTTGCACTTCTTTGCCATCTTTCTGATCAATTTTGAGCTATGGTCAAAATTCAATACATCCTGATATATTTTCACATTAAAAGCCTACATACTGTATATAAAGGCTACATGACTTTTAATGTGAAAATTCTAGAGACTGTTGAGTTTCATTCATGGCAGCTTGAAGCTACAATGATGAATATTTTCACTGAAATCAATATCTGTAAAAGGATGTAGCACAATGGTGACAATTATCTAACTGAAGGTAAACTGATACACATGTATTAACAAAAATGTTTGTGCTTCACAAAGACTAAATGTGAGCTTCAAAAGATTTAACCCGAAGACTAACCCTACTAAAGTGTGGACCAGTCTACCCTCAGTTGGCACAAAGTAAAGAAGCGTGAGCATAGAGGAAAGTAGAATCTTGAAAGTGCTGGTGTCTAGAGACACTAACTTTCTCCAGTTCTTTCAGTGGAGCTCCCTCCTTTCTGAGTCGGTCCAGCTCCAAACACTTGGCGTGGTAACCCTCCTTTGATTTCTGAAGGTGGCTGCTCTGAACCTGCAGTGCCTGAACCGCCTCCACCGTTCCCGCCATCTCCTCCTTTGTCTGTGATATGCACACACAGACACACACACACACACAGAAAAAGACAACACATGGACCTCTTGCACAGATCATTATTTTACTTTTAGGGAAAATGCAGCAATTACCATGAAGGAAGGAGACGGTAAAGGGTTTTTTTTGGGAGGATTTATTAGACAAGAAGTTGAAATCAACATCCTCATCACAGCTACATACCTTGCGGTGAATTTTGACCTGCTCATCTCCGTACTTGTTGATGTCTCGGATGAGATCGTTCAGCTTCCTCATCAGCTCGAGGTGGCAGAGGGCCAGTTTGTCTGAAGACACCCTGAACACATCCCACATTGGTGCAAAAGTCCTAGGAAATAAATACACATGCATCAAGCACACACAAGACTGCTGTTCGTTCAAGACCAAGTGTCATTCTGTGGATACGATGTGAAATAAGACACCCTGGTGTACACTTCTACTTACTTAGTTACACTACCTGAAAAATTAACAGTCAAGACAAATTTAAAGTAGAACAAAACATAAAAAAATGGTTTCAAGTGTAATAAACATTTCTAACTGGAAATGTGTGTGTTCATGCAGGACCCTCATCATTCATATGGGAAGCAGATTAAAGGTACAGTGTGTAGGATTCACTCACACACTCACACCCTTTCTAAGTCTGCAGTAACGTGACCCATTGAGTGCAAAATTGTGGTAATGTCATTCGCCGAGTCCATCCTTACCTTAATAACTTTAATTTAGGAGCAGGCGGCTACTGGCAATACCATCGTTTTGTGCTCTGCAGCTCACGTTACCACAGTTTAATGGGTGTGTCAGAGAACTACGTGGCCTTCAGGTAAAATAAAACCACAAAAGGCTCGTAGAGTGTCAGTTTGGTTTGTCTATTCTATGCTACTGTAGAAACATGGCATAACAACATCAGGGACTCTGTGAAGAGGACCTGCTCTCTGTGGAGGAATAAGCAGGTTATTCTAAGCAAAGGCAAAAAAACTAAAACACGATTCTTAATTTATGGGTGATGGTACTCATTCATATCTCACATGTCACATATGACTATTATGTGTGTAATTACAGTAACAAACTCCTTCCCACTGTGTAAATTTGCCTGTACGGTATGAACAAAGGGCTGCTGGGTGAAGTTGCTGTCCTGTGTTACTCACCCCTGTGGACTTCCATTGCTAGCCATCTTGGCCAGTTTACCCATTGATTTTGAGTAGGTCTCCTCTATGGCAGCACTGAAAACACAAATACACACATTATCAGTAGCAGAATAACCAACACAATAACTGTTTGTTTGAGTGTGAGCGAGTGTGCGCAGCAAGTCAGGTCTCTTTCTCTCTGTTTTCCTACTAAAGCCAAAGTTGCCAGTAAAACGACAGGAAGAATAATATTGTGAGCATCCTTTAAAATGTAAATCCTTCTAAATAGCTGTTAGACGGGTGAATGTAATGTAGTTCAATAGCACTTCCTCACAAGGCTATTGCCTCTGCTAATCACCTCATATGTTATGCTTTCCGTCTAAAGTTTATTTTGGCTCATCTGGGAATCTAGCAAACCACATAAAGATTTGCTTTCATCAGTGTTGGGTAAATGTCGCAATAAGCCTCATTTCGATGGATGAATGGACTTGTTTTGCAAGGCTGGGCATAAAACTTTAATAACCATCATCTGTAGACCCTGAAGAGAAAGAAGGAAGGAGCACTGATCCAAATATCCTGAGGGTGAACAGAAAAACTTGCTACTGAAAGCAATAAACAAACAGACTGATCAGTCATGAGCAATGATGCTGACAGTAATGGAAGTCAAATATTTCCATTTTCAATTATATTTATTGCTTTTTTTCCCTTTTTTGTGTTTTTTCCTTCATTTTCAATAAGTTATTTTTAAGTTTAATCCATGAAGTGTCATCAACACGTGCACAACACCTCTGAACAAATTTATTCAAAGATGCATGTACTTATAGTTTTGAGCTTGATAGTACATCAAGTTTCTGATCACTGTATTCTGTAGCTGTGAGACCAGCAACTTTACTGTTTGGTCTCATAGTTTTGTTTTTGGTCACATCAGGTAGTCAAAAAAAAAAAAAATAAATGCACACACACACACACACACACTTCCTGCCCCAAGCCAAACAACAGGCAAACAGCTACAAACTGGCTGGTGAATGTAGTGATGCATTAAGCAGCTGAAGATTCAGATATTTCCTATGACTATTGGATTTACATTCATCAGGTCGACACAACCACCACTGGATAAATAATAATGTTGCTTTGAAACAAGTTCACCATATTGATTTAAAAAGTGACGATATGTCAATATTGTCTTCACTACTTGTTTCTGCTGCCCTCAAGTGGACAAACATTGTTCAGAATTGGGGAAAGAAACTCAATAATGTTCATGTTAGTGGTTTGAAATCAGTCTAGTGATATACTGTATCTCCAAACAAACTGAGGGGGTCTCACTGTAGCGAATGCAGCTTGGATTAACTGAGAAACTTTGACAATGTGGTTGCAGTTGTTGTGGTACTTAAACTGAGTGTTTTATTTGGTGTCTTATATCAAAACCACCTTTAAGGCAAGTGGAGTGAGAGAAAGAAACAATCCTGCATCCTGCGGGATCACACTGCTTTACCAACAGCAGCCCTATTTCATTTCCTGACTGCTGATTTGTTGTCTGCTGCTGTCCGAGCAGATAAATGAATTTCCCCCTGCGAGGAATGTGCACAGACGCTGTATCAATGTCAGGATTATATCACCGGCCTGACAGAGCGTTCTGTGAGTGTTAACTTCCAGCTGTGAGAGCACCAACTCCTGTGGGAACCTCATTACCGACCTCAATTTACTCACTGATATGTTCCTAATTATAGGACAGAGTATTTAATATAACAAAGTACAATTTTAATTAGGTAATTTACATCATTGCTAATTTTTGATCCATGAAAAAAACATACAAATGAAGAAAAAGCAAAGTTCTTTTATTGCAAAGTAGAGCAAGTTAATTATAAATATGATAAGGAAGAATGTTAAATCAGACTGTTGTTTAGTTCATATCTACATGTCTTTGATAGGTTGCTAACCTATGTACACATTAATCTTATGTTTTACTTACAACGTCATGGGACCTTTTGTTGTGTGCCATACTGTTTTCTCTCACTATGCCCAAATTCTAGACTGTCCTCTATCAAATAAAGGCAAAAATGCTAAAAAAAAAGTAATTATTGAAACCCAGCAGTTGCAAACATGGATAAAACATAAACATCCACCTTTTCAGGTTTGTGTGTGAGTGTTTCAAAAGTAGCAGAGTAGTGAGGACAAAGGCCAGAGATCATTGCAGAGAGGGACGACTGGCAGGTTTAACAAAGAGACACTTGTTAAAGTCTTCTCTGACAGGACTTTGAAAAACCTTGTTAGAAACAGTGAAAAATGAAATTCAAAACATTTATCATCTCTGTTTCACCCAATGTTGGCACGGCCTCATCTTTCCTTCCAAATATACAGAGTCAAGAATGTGGAATATCTCCACCCGAATCCCATCACTATAGCACCACCTCCCACACAAATATTCACAAATACACACAAACCTCACCTCTCACGGACAAACTCGGCTAGCTCCTTGGTTGCCAGCTGGCCATGCTTCATGTTGTGGTAGAGCACGTCAAAGCCGGCATTTTTCTCCCCCTGCCAAGAAAGAAATGAAACACACACAGGCTCTGTTAGCACCCAAACAAGGAAATTCAACCCAACATTAGAAAGTGTGAGAATGATGTCAGTTGGTGCTTCAGTACAGCATTTCACATTTACTTAAGACGAGCTTAAGACGTATTACACTGATATTCCTCTGAGAGAGAGAGAGAGAGAGAGAGAGAGATTCTTCACATTTCACTCTAAGTTACATACTGTATATTCAACAACAACAACAACAACAACAACAAGTACTGCAAACATTTACATGAAACCGGCTTTGAATAGTGTTTAGAGCTGGAAATAAAGAATAAAGTGCAGGAAACATGTTTTTATTATCATTTTAACACTGATATCAATTCTAGACATTATAGTTGTGTGCAGAGGCTTAGTTTGTATGTCATGAGCTTCTTTGAAGCTATATATGTGATGAAAGTTATGTTTTTAAAATAAAAGTATTTAAGCTATTTTATGGAGTATTTTGTTTCTCAGCAAAATAATCATGATTGAAAATATAGGCTTGTTTTAATCAAACCTAAAAGATCAATAAAAACACTCAAAATTAGTTGATTTGGCAAAAAAAGCCATCAAAATTATTTAACTTTATACTTGTTACTTATCTCTTGTTTAGTTTCTTCTCCATCTATCTCACTCTCAGGTTGGTACACTATATTGCCAAAAGTATTCACTCACCCATCCAGATAATCAGAATCAGGTGTTCCTTCCATGGCCACAGGTGTATAAAATCAAGCACCTAGACATGCAGACTGCTTTTACAAACATTTGTGAAAGAATGGGTCGCTCTCAGGAGCTCAGTGAATTCCAGTGTGGAACTGTGATAGGATGCCACCTGTGCAACAAATCCAGTTGCGAAATTTCCTCGCTCCTAAATATTCTACAGTCAACTGTCACTTGTATTATAAGAAATCGGAAGTGTTTGGGAACGACAGCAACTCAGCCACGAAGTGGTAGGCCATGTAAATTGATGGAGCGGGGTCAGCGGATGCTGAGGCGCATAGTGTGAAGAGGTCGCCAACTTTCTGCAGAGTCAATCACTACAGACCTCCAAACTTCATGTGGCCTTCAGATTAGCTCAAGAACAGTGCACAGAGAGCTTCATGGAATGAGTTTCCATGGCCGAGCAGCTGCATCCAAGCCATACATCACCAAGTGCAATGCAAAGCGTCGGATGCAGTGGTGTGAAGCACGCCACCACTGGACTCTAGAGCAGTGGAGACGTGTTCTCTGGAGTGATGAATCACGCTTCTCCATCTGGCAATCTGATGGATGAGTCTGGGTTTGGCGGTTGCCAGGTGAACGATACTTGTGGGACTGCATTGTGCCAAGTGTAAAGTTTGGTGGAGGGGGGATTATGGTGTGGGGTTGTTTTTCAGGAGCTGGGCTTGGCCCCTTAATTCCAGTGAAAGGAACTCTGAATGCTTCAGCATACCAAGACGTTTTGGACAATTCCATGCTCCCAACTTTGTGGGAACAGTTTGGAGCTGGCCCCTTCCTCTTCCAACATGACTGTGCACCAGTGCACAAAGCAAGGTCCATAAAGACATGGATGACAGAGTCTGGTGTGGATGAACTTGACTGGCCTGCACAGAGTCCTGACCTCAACCTGATAGAACACCTTTGGGATGAATCAGAGCAGAGACTGAGAGCCAGACCTTCTCATCCAACATCAGTGTGTGACCTCACAAATACGCTTCTGGAAGAATGGTCAAAAATTCCCATAAACACACTCCTAAACCTTGTGGACAGCCTTCCCAGAGGAGTTGAAGCTGTTATAGCTGCAAAGGGTGGACCGACTTCATATTGAGCCCTATGGACTAGGAATGGGATGTCACTTCAGTTCATATGCGAGTCAAGGCAGGTGAGCGAATATTTTTGGCAATATAGTGTATCACAGGGAGAGATTAGAAATGATCATCGCAATTAATCTAAAATCAACATAAAAAACATCATCTTGTGTGCTTGAGCATTTATGTCTCCCTTTAAGCGCTGACAGAGAGGTACAGAATGTATTTATATAATGATCAGATAAGATACAACTTTATTGACACCACTGCAGGGAAATGGACACAGTCAGAAGCAAAGGTAAAGTGAAAGAGCATTATAGAAAAAATAGAAAAAAAAAGTTAAGAGCAGCAACAGTCGAACGCATGTATAATCAAAGTGAATAGAAAAAAATAAAGTAAGTGTACAAAAACAGCGTGTCCAAAAGAGCTATTAGTATAAAGTGCATCAATAAACAGACACCCCCCGGTTTACTGATTGATAGCACAGTAATTGAGTTGCTACTCTATTTGTATATTT
Organism: Synanceia verrucosa; assembly: GCA_029721515.1. Lineage (NCBI taxonomy): Eukaryota > Metazoa > Chordata > Actinopteri > Perciformes > Synanceiidae > Synanceia > Synanceia verrucosa. The sequence goes on from CM056558.1 coordinate 16,104,000, forward strand.
GCTGTTTTGTTGCTTTTGAATTTAACAAGTGAACATGGGATTTTCTGCTGATGTTTCACTGGTAGGTGCTCACACTGCTGCACTACACTGAAATTATCTCTCTGTTTGCTGCATGTTTGTTGAGCACAGGCCGACATGACTCAGTAAAATATGAAAAAAAAACAACACAGCTCTGGGTTGGTATTCAGAGAGAAGTTGTGGCTTAAGCAGATTTGACACAGACTACAGTAACAACTCACACCCATCATCACTGTTGCAATCACACAAACCGACACCTGTGCTAACTCTTCGTAATGCGCAAAGAGCCCAACCCAAGCAGCAACTATCAGTCAGCAGACGGCCGGTCTGTGCAGACAGGAGACACAGACAGCTGCTTCTTAGGACCTAAAAATACCCCGTTGGAGGAGCACAGACCAGTTCCCAGGTACCAGGGGAATGGCAAGAATGCCAAGGGTCACCCCAAACCACACACTGACTGACTGTCTGACTACCTGCACAGTGAGCATACAAAACAGAAACTCACTGAACTGTAGACTCCCAGTGGTCAGGAGGAGAAAAAGTCTTTCTGGGAGGCATCTCGGACAGGTTGACGACACACAGCCTGACAGAAAACACCAAGTGAGCTCAGCCACTGAAGCATCACTGCTGGCATTGGCTTCAGCCGTCAGACAGTAACCTGTCCTCAGACAGCATGGACACAGTGATCTTGTCCCATTTCAGATCTGACTGAAAAACATTAATTCAGTCAGTCCCAAAGTTTTTACTCCTGTGTGCAGATTAGCTCAATAAAAAAAACTAACTAGCTAACTAGTCAATTAGTCGATGAACAGAATCATTTTCAAGTATTTCTGCTTGTGAGCTAGTAAACTGAATATTTTCAGGTTTGGGGTCTCCTTTCAAACAAATATTAAATGTCATATTGAGTCATATCGAGTGTACATGCAGCATTTTCAAAAGGTGTAACAGAATTATTTCTTTAAAGTTTGAGTTGAGTTTTTTGTCAATAGGAATTGTGAATATTGTATTGTATATTGTAAATATAAACATCTCATTGTATATCACAAACTTTATTAATAAAAAAATCTCAATCTCTGCAAAATACCACAAGCAGTAAGTGAGAGAACTTGTTTGTCCACACATCAAAGACTGTTACAGGGCTCAAATGGTTTTGCAAACAGTACTTGGTAATGATGAATCAGTAAAAAGTCTTGTTGAACATTTGAAAACACAAATATGAGCAGTCGATGAGGTGTGTACTGCAGCAGAATTTTAGCTGTTTAACATATTATATCCACATTTGCAAATGCTATAATATTTACTTATTTACTTATGTACTCCTGACAAGAACTCTATTTCCATCATTGTCATAACATGACATAAAAGTAGTTTCTAGTCAATATCGCAGTGCTATTCTATTCCACTGTCAGGATTCCAGTTTTGACAGGCCTGAAGCTGCCAGAAATCTTCATCAGAAGTGTTTGTCAGATGGTCAGATAGCTTTGTTCAGAAACTCCCCCCAGCCTCCCTCATACCTTTCCAACTTTGGATTGGGGGTCCAAAATTCACACCCACTTCACACCTCTCTCTGTTTTCATTTGTTGCACTATTTCTGTCACTTTTCACATGTATAACGAACTGAAACTGTGTGCTGTTATTATCCCCAATTGCAAACGGTATCTATAAACACTTCCAATGTGGTTCACTCACGATATGAACCACATCATTTAGGTAGGGGGGATAACTCCTGCCATTCTAAGGAAAATATTTCCAGCTTTGCTGATTACCTCTTCATATGAGGACTGGTGAATCAAGAACTAGGACTGACTGAGAACTAAAACAGTCAATGCTCACTCAGTGTGTTTGTCCTGCACTGTGTGGACCATGATAACTGCTGACGGTGTCACTGCTGTCACACGATTAACCTATTTTTTTCCCTGAAGTAAATAAAATAAATGATTTGGTACTTTTATTTATTAACGTTCACTGACTGTTTACCATCTTGACAAAACTTTGAAGGATTGTACTGGAGCAATGAATGTGTATCATCGGCTGCTGAAATTGTCTTCAGTCCTGAGCTGTTTTATGAAAATAAATTATATATTTGTGGCCTGGTTTTACAGATTTATGTGTTCAGTAGTAATAAATAAGCTTGGGGCTGAAAACCACAGACAGGGTGGAGTATTGACAGACAGACAAACCAACTGTTGGTTTAGGTTTAATTGTGGGCCAATGACAAAGCTGTAGGATACCACCAGTCGTTTCCTTTAACACCAGTTAAAATGTTGTTTATGAATTATAAAAAAAACTAAAAATATGTATTGCCCCAGGTCAAAGACTTGATGGAGAACCAATCAGCTTGTATAACATGGCTCTTTGTATGGAAACACTTGCCTCAGACTGACAGGTGCAACAAAAATAAAATTATTAGAGTGTGACCACCTTGAACCCAGTCCCTCTTCTCTGATACAGAACTACACTAGTTCATGTTGAAGTGTGCATGTTCTTGAGTGAGCAAACAGCTGTGAGAGTTGGTACTTGAAGATGTTAAGTCATGCCAAACAATGTGATTACATGAGAGCTACACACACACCGACAGTCTTCTTCAAGTGTCTTCAAGTGCCATAATGTATTCCTTGAGCTGTCAGTGAATGAAAATCCTTCATGCAAACCCCCTCTTCCCTCCCAAAGGGCTTTGGTGATCTCTTTTTCATCAATGAATTTGACCGTTTTGGTCACGCACGACGGAGTCCATTACCATGACAATAAGGGGAATGATGGGAGAGGAGAAGAGAGGAATGGCAGGGGGCACATGGGGAGGTGTAAAATCTGTACAGGGACAACTTTCTCATGAAGGTTTCTGAGAGCTGTGGGGGATCTCTTGAAATTTGTTAAGGGGGATGGTGAGCAGCAGGAAAATTATCATTTTATCTCAGTAAATCACAACGCCAACATTGCTCTGGTAAGTCTGTAAGGAGCCACAGTTTTTTTTTTTCACTCCTCATAGTGCTTATCATTATTTTAGTGGTCATTAAACTCCATGAGCTTTAAAAATAAAAAGGCATGCTGCTTCAAATCTCCACAAAAATCTCAAAAGTAAAAAAAAATGAATAAAAATGACAGATTTCACAACCCAGCACGCCCATTCCTAAACACTGAAAAAATGCAAATCCAAGGCCTGGCAAAGATCTTTAGGAAAAAACATATTATCGTGGGTCAATAACTAGGTTCAGCCAAGGGCCAGTCCTTTCAGCACACTGCTAACAGTGCACACACGTAAGCATGCAGACACACACTATAATATTTTAACATAAACACTGGAATATTTGTATTTTTCTGCAAAAATTTTACAGTGGAAACTTTGTGCGTCAAGCAATTCATTTCCAGCATTTTGATGATTTTTATAAATCAGTTTATGTCAAGAAAAAATAAACACATCCCAAGGCTTCCCCATATATTTTAACATTTAATATCTTTATTTTAACAAAATGTGTCATGTCAAGTCCAACAGTGATGTTTTTTTACACCTTGTGTGGATGGTGCACACACTCCTCTGTCTCCTTACCTCATCGGTCTGTGTGTGAGTGCGAGTGGAGAAAAATGCATCATTTAAAAAGCAATGCATCAGGAGCAAGCAAACTTGGCTTTTAAAGTGAATGAGAGAGGACACTGACTGTTTTAACTAATGTTATGCCCCAAAACACACCAACAAATTAGGCAAAATACCCATGCTTGTTACTTTGCTCCCAGATTATGCACCATGTAACTAGCAAAACCCTAAATGCAAGTGCAGCATGCACTTTGGACCATGTGCTGTCTATCTGAGATGTTCAGAAGTGCAGTTTAAATAATGTGACATGCTCCCTGCAATAAGACAAGAGTTTTCAAAGCCTTACTGTAAATATGCAAAATATGCTCAATAAGGAAGCATCCAATTGCTTCTAAAATATCCACCAAAATCATATTCTGAATGCATGAATGTCAAGTGAAAATAAAAAAAAAACCAAGTAAACCAACCAAAAAAAAAAATAACAATTAAAAAAAAACCCTATAAGTGGTGCTGTGATTACAATAAGAGCAGATTGTATTAAAAGGCTTCACATGATACACAAGCATATCAAAATCAATTAAGCAAAAACCCTGAGAGGATTAAGGCTGGATATGCAAGAAAACCTGCACGATGATTAGGAGAAAACACTTGTTAATTTAATTTGATTGTTTTTATTGTGTCAAAAACTAAAATCATCCATCATCAGGCCTCATCACTGCCGTATTCCGATGATGATACATTGTGGTCTGAGTATTACAACAAGTAATTTATCTAAATCCTCTTCCACTGGCAGTGGTGGGAAGTATTTAAGTGCATTTTGAAATAAGCCATTTATAGTAAATACAGTTTTGAGGTATTGTGAGTGTTTCCATTCTGTGCTTTTCACAAGGACTGTCAAAGTCAACGCATTAACTCGATTAACTGGTATTTTGTGTAACGGTAACTCTACTTGGACAAACTGCTCGAAATGGAAGCAGAACTCAAAATCAAGGAAACTGTGATAACTAACGATTAATGCTGTGGTATTGCCACTTTCACTTAAGTAAAAGATCAGAGTACTTGTTCTATCACTTCCCATTCCCAGTGGGAAAAGCTGCTCCTTCTAGACTTCTGTTTTTTACTTTTATAAGCGTGTAGGAAAGTGAAGTGCTTGGCTCAAGCTTTATAACACAGTGTTTCATTCTCTGGCGATGTCTAGAGTGGTGCCTTTAGTCCTGGTTATTTGTCACGTCTACCCCAACTGTCGATCTGAGACTGGATCCAGTGTCTGAGGACATTCCTGCTCTGTAACATGGCCCTTCAGTCACATGAACAAAAGAGAAAAGACAAAGCTGGAATTATGCTTGTCCAGGCTGCACATACAAGTATAAAAAAAGGCTAATTTGCCAGTACACGACGACTCCCGTGTCCATTACGGTCACTAATAATATCTGCATATGCAAAGGTTCACACAGACATAACACTGTCAGCTAATCACCCAGAGAGGTACTGCTGCTTATTAGCAACTATCAGACTGTCATATAGATATAAAGTAGCATCTGTCTGTAACTAGCATGAAGTATGAAAGGCCACATTCACAGCACAGCCAGATAACTGCTGTATCTAATTTGTATAAGATGACTGCTCTAGCAGTTCAGATAAAACTGCAAATCAGACATTTACTTCTTAATCCTGCATAAGTTTAGCACAGTTTTGAGGGTGAACTTTGTGTTTTGCACTCAGAGTCAGCTTCAACAACAAGTATTTATCCTGAACCCCAAATAATATACTTTTCCCCTTCTGTCAGAGTCATTCTACAAAATATTACCCTGGTGTTTGCTTATAAATATATTCAGGAACACAATTTGTTGAGAAAGTGATCTGAAACTGAAGTAAAATAGAATAATGTAATAATTACTGTGATTATTCAGCCATATCCCTTTGCACCTAAAAGTATTTCAGTTTAATTCTACTGGTTTTAACTGGGTGAACAAGTTTGCATCAAGCTTAAATTGTCACAGGTAAATAACATTAAAATTACTACAGAAATTTTGAAAAGCTGCAAAACACAGATTGCATATAAGATGCACAATGTAGCTGCAGCTGCCAAAAGTGGACCTGAAAACATTCCAGCATCAGACATTGTATCACCGAACTGCCCAGTCAGCCGACTGACCAGTCTGTCAGTGTTGCTGTGAGTTCTGCTGACTCATAGAAAGTTTTTCTGCTGACTGGGCAGGTCAACCAGACCAAACCATCAGACACCAAAAGGTGTCAATAACATCAGGAGCAGGTAGCAGCTACTGTAGCAGCGGCATGTCATCACTGGTGGCTCAAGACTTACTAGCTGTGTGGGTGGATTTAAGATATTCACCTCTGCTGGTATGAGATGCTTTTATTTTTATCATGACATACGTAATTTCAAATGATGATCATTTAACACATTTAACACTGATATATAATCATGATATAGTTTATTCCATAAAAAACTGATATGATAAATGGTTTATTTTGTATTGGTTGACTAAGTCTGTTTTTGGCTCATCCAGTGATCAAAGTTAATCATGACCACATGTAGTAAAACTGATGGATGGATCTGATCCTTTTCACACATTGGAACATGAGCACAACTCTTCCATTGATTTCTATCTTGGCTCTAAATGTAACTTGAAAATATCCGCGAGGAAAGACTGAGAATAAACTAAAAGAGTGAATGTAGACTACAGAAGAGGAGGGAGGAGAGATAAAATTGGAAAAGAGGCAGAGGCAAGATAGAGAGTGAAAGAGACATGGGAAGGAGTTTTTCAAAAAAGTTCAAAGAAGTTTCAAAAAAACGTAGAGCCCTCTGCGTCACCGGAGATTTTTTTTTTTCAACTGTCCGTCAATCCGTCAAGGGAAGACGGGGACGGCAAGGGCTGTGACAGGTCGCCTCTGCAGCAGCGCGGAGAAGACAGGAACTATCCCTGTGAAACGCAAGTCAAATAAATTAACTTGCTCAAAAAATCCATTTAATTCATTTCGTAATTATGGCTGGGGTATATTTCCACAGAGCATACTGAGAGGTGTTGGTTTGCGTTAGCTATTATCCGAGAAGAACATCTGTTATTTTCTCTCTTTAAAGGAGAACTGCGAGGGCTCGAGGGATCTCCGTATCTATGGAGTAGGATAACGTACTACGCAGTCAGAGAAGAATATTCCAGCTTTTACTGTTCTTCACCCGAAGAGAAACAACCCCATGACTCAAAGTGATGGGAGGGCAACAACACTGGCGTCATTAAACTGTGAAGTAGGCCATAATAAAAACCCACTGGGGCGTTGTTTGTTTGTGTTTCTAATATGAACACAGCACACACTGTCATATCTGCAGGCAAAGAAGGAGCTGTTTCTCAGAAATGAAGATAGAAACAATACTGTATACTGTACAATCTCAGAAATGAAGAGTTTGCTTATCTTCACTGCTATTCTTTGAAACAGTCCTTTAAATCTCCTTGGATACCATGCATACTCACAACAAGGACTTTCTATTGTCTATTCACCACTGCAGAGAGAGAATACAGTGTGTACTGAGAGGATAGATGGGAATATTATTAAAGAGCCTTCTACAGGTCACCTTAAAAATGGATTTATTTTTCAGTCCCGTGGCATTAATTTCCACCTACTAAAATCCCACCAGAATGAGGCTGCAGTGTAGCGGTCCAGGTACAAATGATGTTCACTTTCTTCCCTTATTTAAAGCAACATGATTCTCAAAAGAATCCCATGGATCAATGAGCTTCATACAGTATTCATTGTGATCACAGTGGTATCCCAATTCCAAGCAACACATTAATTCTAAGCAGATTTTGTGTATGCAGTGTCTTAATAAAGTGAAGTCAAAACAGTCACAATGTAGGAAAATATATATATAGGCTCCCTGCGTCTGTGTGGGTTCTCTCCAGGTACTCCGGCTTCCTCCCACCATCAGAAACATGCATGGGGATTAGGTTAATTGGCTAATTTAAATTGTCCATAGGTGTGAATGTGAGTGGTTGTCTGTCTCTATGTGTCCTGTGATGAACTGGAGACTTATCTAAGGTGTACCCTGCCTTTCACCCTAAGACAGCTGGGATAGGCTCCAGCCCCCCTGTGACCCTGTCTGCTTGATAAAAAAGGCACAATAAAACTAAAATCAACAGTATTACAGTATGCAGTAGCCTGATACATGTGTGAGGTTGCTAGAAACATTTTAGCCGTGGGCCTCTATTGACTTATTTCTGTTTGCTTTGTTAATGCTCTATGTTCTCTTGTCTGTAATGAAAGGACCAACAGGATCAGTGCAAATAACGAGAAGCAGGGATCATGTGACTTACCATCTTGTTTCTATCTATCTATCTATCTTTCGACTGCCTCCATTCTGAAATCCGCCAACTAAACTCTGACTGCTTCCTCTGGTTGGAAAAACATTACACTAGATTTATTTGAACAATATAAATTTTGTTTGTCTATATTTCCATCCAATCATATTTCCCCACAGTAAACTTTGGAGCCCATGAGAGCCAGAAGTCCTGGGTATTTGCCCACTTTATTGGTTGGTTATCCCTTTTTGATTAGAACTAGTTTAAGGAATAGAGATAAAATATCAGCCTGTCAAAAGCCATTTTCCTCGATCATGTATAAAATAAAGTAAATGAAATTCTGATGTGTTGCATAAAATATTCCTGAATATGAGAAATCTAAATTCCACGAACAACTAAGCAGCATCAATCCTTTAACAAAGTCTATTCCTAAGACTTAACGGAGCCCTAAATTACTAAGAATGTACGTAATTATAGCTGATGGTCCGCCTGTGGGCTGTGACTGCAGCTCTTATGCAGTTAATGGGAAAGGACAGCCTGCTGTGTATGAGGAGGCTTTGTGAGCTGCTGTGAAAGTTCTTCAGCCAAACAAGACCAAGGCTCTGCATGTGTGTGACTTGTTCCCAAGTGTCTGTTGTCCAATTAACTAAAGGGGTTGATTTGTATTACACTGCTATTTGTATCTGAAGGCAGGTTGGGTGGGAAACATGAATATGTTAACACATGCAGGCAAATAAATAACAAATCAATCTTCTCTGTGATACAGAAGCAGCTCAGCAGTTCAGTCCTGCCTGGCTGAAATTCTGCTACATGTGTCTATTTCTGCTCCTTACCCCCTTCTGCCTGTTTGCTCTCATTTTCTTGCTTTTCCACTTGCCTGCAGATCTGCTTGTCTTCTACTCTGCCCACAGCACAAAGACTACCATATCACACACACATCACAAATGGATGATAATGGGGCTAAAAAAAAATAAAAACAAATAATATAGGCTACACTGACAACTACAATTAGCTCACACTACTAGTATGCATATGCATATCCACACAAGAGTTTTTGAGTACCATTGTCTTTTTTAAAAAACAGTTTTTAAGACGCTGGATGCAAATATTGATGGATGGACAGAGGGAGGCATCCACTCTTCCACATCTTTGCCTTGAGGTGCAAAACATGGATAAAGGATCAATGAGGGCAAAAAACATTTTAGAACCTTGAATTTTCTAAAACCCTCTCAGTGAAATGTGCTCATTTCCACCTGCCACAGTCTCATTTCTGTGTCTGACTTTTATTTCAATTGCTTAAATATTACTGAGGATTTTTCTAAGTGTATTGAGGCAAGGTAGAAGAAGTAGGGCACACCTGAAATAGAAGTGCCAGGTGTGTACAGACGGAACAGAGAGGAGAAAGGGAGGAAGGAGAATAAAATGGAGGAGACATGGAGCCCTGGTAACAGCTGACAAAATCACTTTGGGGATGAGAGTGACATTGAGGGGGATGCAAAAGAGATCCCCCTTCCTGCTAACGAGGCTATTAATTACTGCACAAACAAAGCCAAATAATGCCACAATAGTGTGTTAAAAGCATTTGCTTCAGAAAATAGCATTGAATGGATTAATAGCAGACTTATCAGAGTTATATTGCTCTTCATGTAGCAGAAAACATATTCAGATTGCTGAATATAAAAATCAAGCTCTATAATTTGCAAGTGAGCGGAGGAGGGAGACTTCCTGTGGGTACCTGACGAGCAGCGGGGCTGAGAATATAAATGAAAAGCTCAGTGACTCATGGTTGCGATTCAGCTATTAGCAGGTGGGTATGTGCAAGACTGATCTATACTGACCATAGATGTGTCTCCATTATTATATTGACTCAGGTGTTATCCAGACACTTACCCAGAAGTTGTTCTTAAAGGAGGCCATCTTCGCTCGGAGGTTCACAGCAATCTATAAATGAGGTGAAGGAAAAAAGAAATATTAGAGAAGAAGGTGACGTAACCTCCATTTTCACCACATCACAGTGCTTCAGAGCGATTCCTCTTGGGGTCCTTGTAACAATCTGTAAAATGTTTGTGCTCAGCCTTTCCTATGCCCACTGACATTTAACTGCAGCATTCAAGTCATTTTTAGTCCTGACTTTATAAAAACTCTCCAAACACCTTCAGCGCAGGGAGGAAGGGAGGTCCTGGGGGAGGACAGAGGAGAAATGACTTCAAAGGATAAACTCACAGCAAGGGGGAGTAGTGACAGGAGAGATGGGGAAGAGAGTGAGGGAATACAGGGGAGAAGATAAATCGATGGAGGGAATGAGGCGGAGGTACCCGTCGAGGAGATGCACAGCTTGAGAAACTGGAGACTGCAGCGCTTGGCTCTGATTGGCTGAGTCATCTTTGGTCACATGATGCTGTTACTCACCTCACATCTGAGCGCACATTTTTCATGTTGGACTATACTCATTTCTATCTAGCAACCACTTATTGTTCAAAAACTGCAATGTATGGTGGTATTTTATTAATTAGTATTTATTATATTGGAGGACACAAATTACATTACATTACACTCATACAAATTTTTAACTCTAAAATCTTTATTTTGTTGAATGAGTGGGTCGTGGTAAAAAAAAAAAAATGCCACATATTGATGCTACCATCAGCAGCTGGCTACTTTAGCTTAGCACAAAAATGTTTCAGACATTTTCAGCCATGTCAAAGTGGATTTCACAAGCTGAGAGTCATTGTTCGGCTTTTAGAGATTTTTGTGGATTTGTATTTATTATATTATTGTTATTATTATTATTATATTTTTCTGTGTAGGAGAACACATACAGCTCACTTAACAACTGATTTTAAAAAAACAATGTTAACAAAGATTTCCAGAAAAACTAGGAATACCACCAACAAGTTGCTGTTTACAGCCACATCTCTCCAAAATGTCATCACTTCCATCATTTTGCTTTTAGTCATCTGTTTCAAAATTGTCATATTTAGCATATGAATTATTGAGTTGTGGCCAAAACTTGTTTTGTGAGGTCACAGTGACCTTTCACCCAGCAAATTGTTTTCAGTTTATCCTGGAGTCCAAGTGGAAATTTGTGCAAAGTTCAAAAGGTGTTCTTGAAACATTGCATGGTAGGGATGGACGCCCATACAGGTGAACGGGCAACCTGAAAACATAACTATAAATAAACGTGACTGTCACCAGCACACAGGCAAATCCCACAAATGAACAAAACATGACTCCTTGTTGTCTCCTGCCCTTTCCAAGATAATCCATAATGCAAGTGTTTCCCCAGGGCTGCCCCCATGCAGGGTTTCTGTTATCTGTTATTCTGCTGACTGGAGCTCTTTCCCTGCTCCTCTGGCACTGACTCACATATACAGGTCCTAGTGACCTGGCATTAGGCAGGACCAACACACACACAGAAATAAATACAGCAAGACACACACACACACACACACACACACACACACCTTGTTAATTAGCTCTGCGGGGCTGGAGGTCCCTGCAGACAGCAGGTTAGCGATAGACAAGGACAGCAACACTGTAGAATACAGCTTATAATTCAGTAGTACTGTTTATTTTTAGAGGAATATTAGAGTCCTGTAATACTTAAAACCTTCAAACTGAACTGTAATTAAGCCAGTGTGTTATAAAAACTATATGACAAGGCTTGTCTCATGTAATGCATAAGTTTTATGATGATGATTGTAAAATAACTGATATTTTGATATCACATAAGATATTGTACCGTGGACAGCTCTGTCAACATTATTTAAAAAAACTGAAATATTGGAGGTAATTATTCATTTATTTACTTTTACACTTTGAGTGCCAGCCGTTTTATAAAACTGAAAGTGCCTTGGGTCAGCATTTTTGGCCATTTTAGGTCATATTTTAAGACCCACAGAATATTTTGTATTATGACTCTGAAAACACTGAATAGCTCAAATGAAAGAAGAGACTCTATTTCATCATGAAAAAAAAAAATGTTTGCACCTTGTTCCATTCTTGTTTTATCTGGAGGAGAGTAGAGGCCACTTTCACCAAAATCACCTTTTTGTCCAGATCTCTTTATGTCCCGACTACAAATCCCAGAAGCCCCAATATTACTCACAGGCTGTGAGAGCACCCTGTTGTGCCTGCTGCCACTTTGAAAAACATTTTTATTTTTTGTAGACATTTGGATGCATTAGATCTCAAAGTAAAATTTGGGGAAAGACAAATGAGCAGTTAAGAGACAGTTCATTGATTCACTGTACATTTTACTCAACAGTCTAACGCTGCTGTAAAGCTGTAATGCAGGACCAGGAGAAAATATCTATCCATCTTCAAATTCAATGTAATACCTATTCAACTGATCATTATATTTGAATATATGTAAAAAAAATTAAGCCTTAAATAAAACAAACCAAACATAAATGCAGATCAGTGAAGAAATATTTTGAAAGGTCACCAGTCCACTGCCAATAGGCGCTGCCTGTGTAGATTTTCATCAATACCCATGCAGGAGCACAGTGATCCTGACCAAACCACCAGATGGTTTTCAGAGTAGCAGCAAGAAAGGACAGCAGATTAAAACAGACACACCACGATGCTGAGGGATGACAGAAGCCTCGTTTTTTTCTTCAGCGTGATGTGGCATATTGAAACATGCTGTACATTAGAGTTTATTAGCCAGTTTGTTTCACCCCTCACTGTTTTGACACAGCATGATCCAGAAACACAAAAACGGAGAGAAAGGTGTGCACTGGGACCCCGTGTGGATAGCAGCCACTGTGGGATGTGAGAAGCAGCTGACATCCAGCATTCTCCATCTGGTTCCAACTAAACCATCATCTGAAATCAGCTCTGAGGCAAACAAAGCCCTGAGAAGATGTGGGACACAGTGACCTTGATTCCTCAAGGTCAATCAAGATCCTCAAGATGTTTTTTTTTTCCCCCAGAAATTAAAGGTCTGCTGTCTGCATACATGTTAGTGACACCTTCTGCAGACACAAATAGTAAACTGTGATAAACATAGACCTATATGTATAAATAAACAAGACTATTTAGAGTTCCCTTTTCAGTCTGCCATAAAACAGGCTTTAGAGATGCTCTTTATAAATTGGTGGGTAATAAATTATTCTCAGATGAATGAGAAAATTAAATTATTATTGCTCCAGACTGACAATTTATTCCAGTAACGTGAAGCCTTTTCTTAAAAACAGCTGCAGGAAATTACAAGTGTAACCAGCGCACAGACAGACCGATTAATGCATAACAGTTTCAATGCTGCGGGTAGCATTTCAAGCATGATGCCAGAAAAAAAAAAAAAAAAAATTACTTTAAAAGAGTCGACATGCTTAAAGCGAAATGACCTATTATGTCATTAATTAAAAGGGATGACCAGAGTTTTTACAATTCATCTTCGGGGGATATTTATGTGTGTAACAAGTTTTATGGCAATCTGTGAAACTGAGATATTTCAGTCTGGACCAAAGTGCTGAACATTGCCTCCAACGACACCACTAAGAACACAGCTATGTACAGTATACGTATATTCAAATATGTTGAACCCTTTTTGTTCACGATCATGAGGCAGGTCACACAGAGACAGAGAGAGAACGTGGAGAGAAACAGAGCAGCATTCACACCGACAGTAAGAAATGAAATGCATGGTTTGAGCCGAGGTGACGATCATATCATCAACAGACAGACAGTAGGTCAGTCAGAGATACAAGGCGGCCAGCCTTATCAATGGATAAGCTCTCCGTCACCCTCACGCTGCCTGACAACGCACCGATGGCTGCCATTACATGAAAAATTAGGACTTAAGAAAACCAGATGTGGAGGAGTGAAAGAAAGGCTCTTACACAGACAAACACTATCCACACCCCATTTGATTCCTGAAGCATCCTTGCTTTCATTTCCCTTTCCTCTTTCTTTTGCCAGAGAGCAATCTACTAACAGATGTCTCTCTGAGGGAAAGGACGGAGGGTTGCTCAACACCTCCTAATGCCTCTCTGCCTCCTCTGGGTGAGAGCAGAGATGATAAGTTGCGCATGAATTACACCCTACAGTATGTCTCTCCTAACAGTGACAATGCCAGAGAACAGCCTCCTCCTCCGACTCAAAGAGCCAAATAAAAATGGAACTGGGTTAAATGTAATGACACAGCTCGGTGTGGAAGAAAGATCCTTCACTAACCTCCGAACAGTCAGATTTGTCAAAAGCTCAAGGAGCAAAGCAGAGAGGAGATGACGCAAAGGAAATGAGCGAAAACGCAAAAGGACAGGTTGAAGTGAAAGATTGCGAGGCGAGGTGGGCGGATGGTGAGACAGGTAAACATAAACAAGACAACAGGTGAACGACGAAGAGATGTAAAGATGAGACAAAAAGTAAAATGGTGGCTGTGGCACAATGGAAAAAAAGTTTTTCTTAATAATTTGGTGTATTTAATTTGCTGAAATCTATATCTTTTATATCTTACAAACAGCTAGTATCCGTAAATTTGAAACAATCACTTGATTCCTCAACTGTCAGAAATCAAATCAATATTAAGAAATACATTAAGCAACGAGATGATGAGTACATAAAGTAGCTCACTAAGGCATTTACAGTACTATATTCACCATCTTAGTTTAGCTTGTTAGCTAAATATCACCAAACAAAAAGCACAGCTGATTTGTTTTTTAAGCAATCAATAAAATGATTTCTCCAGTTCTTAAATTACACAGATTATCCTCATTGCACCTACTTTGAACATCTTTAGGTTTTGGACTATTGGTTGGATAAAACACGAAGGGCTGTCCTCCTCGACTATTCCATTAATTTGATTTAATCGTAGGATTGGTACAAAATCCACAAAGAATTACACAAAAGCACCACTTTCAAATCTTGCTTTTACTGGAGATGTGCTCATTGGTTTCTTGGCGATAAAAGCGTAAAACCAACTAAAGAGAAGAAATCTAAATCGACTAAAGGCAGATTAGAGAAGAGGCAAAACTAAAAACATCTCACTTTAAGAGCCTGGGCCCTGGGAAACTGTTTTTCATCATTTAAGTCGATCACAAAAAGTAATCCATAATGAAAATAAAGTTATTCTGATTTTGGGACACCAGCCACTCAGCCTTATTTCTATTTATTAGGTGTGAGGGTCTGAGAGAGGTAAGACGAGGACAAACTGAGTTCTTCTGAGAATGACACTTCTGCACTGCAGATCTGTCCCTCAGTATTAGTTTTAAAGCTGATTTGGCAAAGCGTGGAGGGGAGATCATTTTGTGTCAGGCCTAATTTCCCCTTCACCGCCACCAGACAGCCTTCTTCACTCCTCTGCCACATCTACCAGCGTGGGATGACTCACTGCTGTGGTTGGTAATTTAGAGCAAGACTTGGCTGTGGACGTTTAATAGCTTCTTTCGTGAATATAAAACTTATGTGGGTTGATATGATCGATGCAGCGCCAATATGAGCTTTCAGTTCATCTGTACTAAGGACATTCAATGGTTGCTCTTTCCATTAGCCAGAGGATATTTTTATGACACAAAAAGCAACAAAAAATTATTTCTGTATACTTATTCTCTTATTGCTTTTAGCAACTTGATTCATCTGCCTGCATCAGCACGGTCAGGACAAACACATGAGCTGCTGGAGGATCAGCACTTGACCTTTGTGGACAACATATGGTGAGGCTAAAAAGGTTAACTTACAAACGGTTCAGAGTTTTCAATGCATGTCATAGTCTTCATTCAGTGACCAAAGCCGACTCGGGGTCATCACTTGACCTAAATGTGAACTTTCGGTCACATGATAACAAGTGTTCATATATAAGAGGAGAACTTAAACCCTTATCTGTAAATAAAACAACTTTAGGGCTCAAACTACCAGATACTTGATCTTTTTAATCGATTCATTTGCTGAGTATTAAAATTCTCAATTAATCATTTTCTTTTCCAGTCTACAAAATATCTGAAAATATAAGAAATGCCCATTATAGTATAAGATAAGATAATCCTTTACCCCAGTGCATATGTGGCATCTTCAAATTTCTTGTTTGTTTTAACTAGTCCAACACCCCCAAAATATTTAGTTTACTTATCATAATCATAGATGTTCCAGCTCTAAACAATTTCAATAATTGATTAACCATTTATCAAGCAAAAACGTCAAACATCCTCTGGTTCCAGCTTCTCAAATGTGAGGATTTTGTTGCTGTTCTCTGTTCTACATCGTCATGAATTTGAACAGATCAACTGTCTGAATCAGACCATGATCTTACTCAACAGGCAGTATCCTGCTGTGACTCACTGGGTGTCTATTATGAAGAGAGAGATGATTGCTACAATCATCAACAACAAATTCAGCACCTCCAAATTGTCAGCACAGCTCACCAAGAAAAATGCATCATGACAAACATTAAATCACTAAAACCAGAGCCTGCACTTTAATAATGGCACACCGGAACCAACAATCACATCACCGCCAACTTGATGACAGAATGGCACACTGTATTTAATGACTCAAGCAGCCTCTGCAGCACTGTTTTCTCTTAAAGCAATAAACAGGCTGCTGGGTGAAGGCATGCCCGAGCCTACGGTGACTGAGACCGAACGAGATAGAGGCAGTGAGACAGCAAACACAACAGACAGGAGTGTGTGTGGAGAGAGAGAAGCAGAGGGATAAACACAACCCAGGCTGTCAGCTCCCCATTGTCCTGGTCTGAATGTGCTTTTGTCACAGCGGCATACAGCCACAGTCCAGTCCAGTCTACGACAACGTGCCAGGCGGGCACCACTTCCATGCCGTGGCATCACCAGCCTGACGAGAACGTCCGCAGCGTAACAGCAAACACACTCACAATACACAGCGACGTCCACACACAACAAGACATGAGCGTGTTGCAGCAGTGCAGCAGTGAATTAAGACAGAGCCAAGTCCAACACTGCACTTTATTGTTCCTTTATTGAGGAGAGACTGAGGACAGATTTAGCTCTTGGCTCGGCTGTATTCTCTGCTATTCTTAGTAACCCATTAACACTAAACTTGTATTTCTAATTTCTATAATGACTTAAAAAGGGTTAAATAAGTGACTATGAGCATATCATGTATTCACACTGTAAACAAAAACATTACGAGAAAATAGTGAAAAATGCACGTAATATAATTTTCAAGTGTTACTAACAGACCAAATCCAAAAGATACTCAATTTTCAATTTGTTTTCCAACCAATAAACCAATCAACCAATACTGTTTGTTACAGACCTGAGAGGTCCAGGGGTCGCAGTAAAGAAACCTGAAAATGTTCACAATTAGGAATATTTCACAACTGATTCAATAATTGGATAACAGATTAAGTGTTATAGCTCCGAAATAAACAAACATATGAATAACTGTATCCACAGTTTAAAGCCGTCATCATATTTAAGGTTTCACTCCTCGTAGCTGTAGCTGATTCCTTGTTAATTGAAATCATCTCAAATTGAAATCTCCCTCCATGCTTTCTGTCAAGCTAATCAACTTTCACCTCCACTTATCATGCTTGCCTTTTAAACACAGCAGAGCAGAAAAGAAACCAGTAACCCAGAAACAGATCCTGGATCATTTCTGCTCCAGGATCTTGCCATCTGCCATGTGGAGACCTTGGCTCAGCTCAGCTCGGCTCAGCTCAGCTCACAACCTCAGGCACAGATCAATGGTTTTACTTGATTTCACAGCAAAGTGTTTACCTGTTGACACCTCAACTTTTCAACATGTAATTGTAACCGCGCTCAGAATGTACTGCACTGTAAATCCAGTGCTCTGAATTGAAAGTAGTATCAGAGTTTTGTTTGTGTTTTTATTATGTAACAGGTTAGCTTTACCGTTTCCTGCCTCATGTTTCCTGCCTCTGGGTTCTGCCCTGCTTGGCAATGCAGAGGGAAGGCCTTGCAGCACTACAGCCTACATACGAGAGGCTACACATGTATAATTGATATTTGTCATTGGCGCGATATAATGTGCTGTAGGTGAGCCAACAGAGAAGGAGGGAGGCAGGATCACAACAAGTAATAGTAAGAAGATCCCTATGGGTCAAAGAGAGGGAAAGAGGAGCGTGAGGGAAGGTGAGAGTCCAGCTGATTAACTATGAATGTGCACATAAATGCTGTCACTGCATTCAAATATAAATACAAAACAGGGAACTCTTCTTATTGACACTTTTCTATTTCTAACCTGACTGCAATTGCTGATGTGTGGAGAGGGAAAACCCTAAAGCTTGCAAAGCATGGGGCTTTACAGAGGTGTTTGTGGTTTGGTAATTGGCTGTGTGCTGCGAAGAAGCAGCCTGTCAACAAAAGCTGGAGTCACCAGAGGTTTGGCCATTTTCTGTTTTAACCATGTTCTCAGGTGGCCAGTCTCCTCACTGTTTGTGACTGTCTAAATGCCAAACTGCATATCTGAACTGGGCCAATTCACAAATGTCCCATCTTATGGTTTCAGACAGCACTTCTTGAATTATCTTGTGATAATTCCAATATCTTGCAGAACACAACAATTTCACCATTTGAGTGAAAACAAAAACATCAGTGAATTATAAACATATCCAAAAAACAGTCAGACAGCTGTAACACCAGCTGTCAAATGACCAAGGCTTTGCTCTTTCAAAATAAAAGCGAGTTAACTCAGGTAGAAGGTCTAAATGGAATGTTAATGCTTTGAAAAAACTGTCCAACTCTCATTTTCCTTTTCACCTTATGCCTTTGGCTCTACTTTAAGTCCAGTAAACATGTCACACAGTGTGGGGTCACTGCTGAGCTATTAGTAGAAATATGCAATATGTCACTATGCAATATTTATTATAAACTTTGGTGAAGTGACAATGCTAGCATTTAGCCCGGAGCTCCCTCACTCAGCAAACATAATGTGCTCCAACTGCCAACTCCAAAGGAATTAATGGTTGCGTTAGATCTATACACAATTCATATTCAGTGTTACTGAAATGTATCAGCAACATCACAAGCAGCTATGCAACAATACACATATCAGTGAAAGCCAGATTATAAAAGCGCACATGCACATAGCACAAAAGTCTACAGCGAATCATATGGTCATCCATCCAGCAGAGATATTTCACTCTTCTACTCCACTAAGCACCATGAATGTCTGTAGAAGATCTCATGGCCATCCAGCTACAGCACCATTATGAACCACACCAATATGGTGCGAATAAACATTTCTGTACCTCAGCAGCATTAAGTTTTAACCAATAAAGCAAAAAAAGGCCTGATGAAATTCACAGAATTAGAGCAAAATGTCTTTCTAAGTTAGGATCCTTGTGACCCTCAGGTTCCTTCATATGAGTGATGAGCCTCAACACACCGACACTAGAAAATAGCCTGAATGAACATTGACCGTATAGCAAAGACTGTACCGGTAAACTAAGGAGAGGTGAGAAAAATCAACTCTTCCTGCCAACACTGGCACACTTTTATTTATTTAATGTTAGTGAAATCACCCCTCCCTTCACTCTGTCTCCTTTCCCTCATCCCACTCATTCATCCTGACTCACTTTCTGAGCATTCAGTGAGGAAAAGGTCCATCTCCTGTTGAAGTCAAGGCACTTGGGAGAGCGTTGTTTACATCTTTGATATAAAAAGACAAA
The DNA here is from genome assembly GCA_029721515.1 of Synanceia verrucosa. Lineage (NCBI taxonomy): Eukaryota > Metazoa > Chordata > Actinopteri > Perciformes > Synanceiidae > Synanceia > Synanceia verrucosa. The sequence goes on from CM056558.1 coordinate 16,123,471, forward strand.
GCAGCGCTCATCTCTCAACTCCTGAAAGTTGCTTTCAGAGGCAGACAGAGAAAAACAATGTCAGTAGACAGATGTGCTGCAGCGTGAAGATGCAAATGGTGTATATTACAGCAGTGAGTTTATAAGACAGTTAAAGGGGAATTCCAGTCTGGCTGTTTTGGTTGCACCTCCTGAAAGTGATACAATGAAGCAAAACCTGAAAACCCAAAACCCACCAAAATAATCATTCCGACCTTTAAATAAATATTTCACAATATAACCAAGCAAAGAGGAATCACACTACTGGTTGAGAAATGATAAAGAAATAGAGCACATATTTATTTATCATTAGTAGCCATAAAGTAGCCATAGAGCCAGCATGACATGACATGCTGATAGAGAGGAACTCAAGGATGCTGTGGTCTTAGAAAAGCAGACCACATATTACCAATAGTACCAGATTTACCAAAAATGTTTGAGGCATATATTTGTTATATAATATCTGTGTTTTTCAAAATGCAAGTGTGTTTTACTCCAACATTCACAAACATTACTAAGATCTGAAAATGAAGTGATATTAAATATCTGTCAATTTGTGAGCAATGGAAGGCTTCACTCCCATATTTTGGTGTAACCTTTTGGAGCAGTAAGTTAACGGAATAAACAGGGTTTGGGAAAGATAAGCCAGTAGTGATAATAAGGTACCACTGTAGTGTTGTCAGTTCAAGAGTCAAATTGAATTTCTTATCAAAAGCTCCTTTTAATCTGATCTCTCCTGAGTAGTGGGCCAAGGTGTCTCCACGTTGAATATTATTCTCCAGTGGAAGCAAATAAAATCTGTCCTCTGAGAATTCACCAGATAATATTTGCAGGCATCAAACTCATCATGGGTCTGGTCTGTGATCTCCAACAGCAAAGAACTGGTCCTGATTCAGTTTGTGTCCTTGCTGAATAGTCAGTATGTTCACATTTCAGCTTACCTTTTTGCATATAAGTTTAGCCGATAAGCAAAAAAACCCACTGCAGTACAGATGTGAGTACATATATAGAAACAGAAAACAGAAAAACACTGACAAGTTACTGTTATCTGTCAAATGTCAAGTACAAACTCATACACACACACACACACACACACACACATATATATATGTGTGTGTGTGTGTGTGTGTTTATGAATATCATCTTCAGATATCACGTCTGCAGGGCTCACATGCTCACATGAACTTAACACTAACTAGTAAAAATTCCCATACAAGCTGATTTAGGATGGAGGAGGACGATTTGATCAGAGTAATTTCGCCTCAAAATCCCACTGACAAACCGAAAATCCACACCCAGCTCCAAAAATGACTCTGGGTCAACATCAGATGACATAAATGTGCTCTGAAACTGAGCCACATGTGTGCCGTTAAATCAAATTCAAATTCAGTCCAATAAATCTTGACAGATGATGCTAATTCTGAATCTGTGTTTTGGTTTGTGAGAATGAACATTGCCTACTAAAGTTTAAGTTTTGCATTTATACTACATTTTAAGCTCATAGGTTTACTTGTCTTCTTCTCCGTTGCTAAATTTCCTTCCGTTCATGTGTCAACAAACGTGTCTATTAGTGCTGCCAGTTTCAATTCAATAATGTCACAGCCAAGCATGACCAACTCGATATTTCAACAGCCTAGCAACAGCTCAGTCATTCGAGCCAATTTCTGAATTATATTCATGTAACGGAGGTCGGTAAAACATAATGAAGAAGCAATTACCTGTATAGACCTTTCCAACAGCGTTTATAGTACATTTTCCATCCCCGGTGTCGTCAACAGCCACGGTCCGACACTTGAACGCACCCTGAGCGGTTTGATCATAGTAGTAGAAATTCACCAGGCAGTGTGCGCGCAAACTCCCGCCCAGCTCGACGCTGATTGGCTACTCCGCCCATCAACCAACAGGAAACATATAGTAGGCATAGCAACCATAAAAAGGCGGGTCTTAGAGAGTATTCTAGCACCCTATTGGGTATTTATTTCCAGGGCGACGCCTGGAACGCAGAAGTGAAATGGATGGATGTGTATATGACAGGAGCTGATATCACCAAATAATAGGATCAATGTTAACCCTAACCCTAACATTTGTCCTGGACAAAACATCTTTGACATTGGCCCTGGACTCTTAATTACTTGGTGATATCAGGCCTCATTCACAGGTTATGGGGAACACCTTCATAAAGTGAATTTTGCATAATAGGTGACCTTTAATACAAACACAGTCGGAGAAGACACATACACTTGTCCTGAAACTGTCTTATCAAACTGTTGACCCTAAAGATAGTAGGAGTAACTAGCAAATAAAGCTACTTCACACATTCAAACTCTGAAGACTGTTTTTATGAAATAGGCCTATATCATTATATATTTCCCCCAGATTGTATCCTGGTACACAGTGTTTGTTATGAAAATTTTAGGATGTCCACTAAAATAAAACATGCAGGTTTGAACAAGACTTGGCTACACATCATGAGTAATGTAATGTAATGGCTAACCTGCTGGTGGTTCAGGTAGGTTTTAGGATTGTATTCCTCATCAGTCAAAGCTCATCTATCATATTGATTCTATATCTATGCAGTCAGGCCTCTTTGGACACTAAGCAGACCTTGTTAGATACCACCAGTACAAAAAGGCACGACTGCATACAGTCACAACAGGTGGAATTTATATCCACAACACAATCTCTTTGTTAAACTGTTTTGTGTCTTTGGGATAGACTTGTCCTTCAGTCAGTCCTATAGCTTTAGGGCCACTGTAACAGCGGGATAGCTAAGAAATGTGCCTTGCTCTTGAAAATTGCAAAACAAAAAGTTGCAGTTTTGAGTTCTCCTTTCTCTGATTAATCTTAGTTATAGTAAAGCTAATGATTTGTAGGGGTTTCAGAGAACTGACACAACCTTTTGTTTGGCCAAGAAATAAGCACCCTCCTTGCTGGCTATGAGGAAATGTATGAATGGCCAGTCAAAGCAGAAAACAGCATTTCATTTACACACAGTCCAGTTGATGCTTTGATTTGGGGGTCAAAACACCTATTCAGACAAACGTAAAGTCATGGTTTTGATCTGCAAATCCAAAAAAAAAAAAAAAAAAGATGCAGCTTGAAGGATAATAATGTCCATCATGCTTCACTGGATATATTTCAGGAGATGATTGACAGGGAAACGCATACCTCTGGGTCAACCTCCTCATCAGAATCAGATAAAATGGTTGAGATGCTGACACTTACCCTGGAGGAGGCAGCAACACTGCTGAGGTGCATGCTGATTATTAGTGTGGTGGTAAAAAAGGTTTCTCCATAAGGTCTCCATTGTTCTTTTGTAAATGTACAGCAAAAAATTGAAGATTGACTATTATACCACACATGATTGGATTAAAAAAGTGGAATTTATATTAACACCAACAAGAACTGTAAATACTGGCTACTTAAAGTACTATAAAGTCACATCCTTAAAACTGTGTGTGATTTTTGCTATTCATATTTATTTAAAAATCTACTGAAAGCAGTTCACTATAGATACTATTTTTTATGAAATACAAATGTAATATTCTATTTAAAGTGCATGCACGGTTGATACCGACAGCCCTGCAACTTCACATGTCCTTTCAGATGCTTTTGCCTATCACAGATGTGAGCAGAGAGAGGCCTCTGCTGGAGGTGTTGATGCTTGACTCTATGACGGCACAATATTAAAATCAAGACAGAGAGCAGCAGAACACAACGTCAAAGGCTGTGATGCAGCACAGCACAGGTTTATAGTTAGAGTACATTTCCTGTGGTTAGAATAGATTATAATCCACCACCTTCAGAGGTGGAAGGCAAGATACTGTATGTGAGGGTTTGTATTAATGCACCGCATAAACAAAACATTTAGCTCATGTAGAGTATTACTTATCCATATGTCAAGTGCAAGATGACATACAGGAGAGTGAAAGAGAAGTGGTGTGGTTGTACAGGCTACAAACTCTCTTTCTGTAAACAGTCTTTTCCTGGTGTCCCTTGCATCCACCTGCTAATGCAAATGACATGGAGGATAAGCCTGATATGCTTTCATTTGTCTCCCTCTAAAGGTCCTTTGTCATCATGTTTCATTCATCAAATCGATACACCATTAAGTTTTTGTTGTGGCATTATCTCATCTAGAATTTGCAGGTGCCGGGTGAAGGGGTCATTCCTTAGCTGTGTGATCACAAACAGTACTGTCTCGTAGCCGTGTTAAGTACACATTTAAATAAACGCCAATAGGAATCAAACTGAAAAAGACCTTTAAACAACAAAGTGCTGCTCTCGTCCTCGGATGATAGCAAGCTAAGTTTGCTGGGCTGCTAATTTTTGCAGAAATATTTTGCACTCTTTCACCAGAAAGTTACTGAGCCTCTATTCAACTCAGAAGATGGCAAGAGCAAAATTTTGAATGAGGCCCAATGTGTACACCCACATGCTCTGCATCACCTCTCCTCCTGTGTGATTCTGCCTCTCATAAAGCTCTTGGAACAGACTTGCTGATTAAAGCTGCCAAGACAGAAGATGGCCTCCGCTGCTGACAAAGCACAGACTTTTGGATCCCGAAAAAGAAGCTGACGTTCCCATCAGTGGCCCTCTTGTCTCCCCAGGAGACCCTGTGTGTACGACATCCATCTGTGATAATAAGTGCTTTGTGCCTCGTCTCGGTAATATTACTGCCTTTTGCTGGTCGTCCCTCTGTGTCAGGTGTCTGCCTCTCTGTGGGTTAGTTGGCCTGCAGGTGAACAGGGACACATGCTGCTCATGTCTGCGAACCATTGGGACCGTTAAATTAAGTCAATAAACATAAAGCAAATGAATGCCTCAATATAATAACTCAAAGTGCACAAATTGAATGTTACTTTATGTTGTACATATTAAACAAAACAAAGTACCACAAGTTCAACAGATGTGACAGGTGAGATCAAGACTTTAGCCGTTGCTCCTAAATTAAGAAGAAAAACAAATAAACATGAATTTGGCAACCTAAAAAATCCGTAAACAAAGCAAAAATAATACACAACACAAACATATCAGCATCAGCGGATAAAGGAAAAGGAAATTATTCATCACACATCAAGATTAATTACAAATTCCATAAACTATAACATGAAGTGTCAAGAAATACGTGACATTAGCGTGTATATTTTGTGATCTCATCTAATTATATACATATAGACATACTGTATTAGGAAAAAGCTACAAAAATATGCACACATTTCATCAGGGATTCTACAAGTTGGGACATTGTAATTAAGGAGCACTTTGTCATACTGTATATTGCCATATATCATTTATTCTCCAGATGAAAAACAAGTTGGATTCTTTTATTTTAAACTTGCCATGTCACATCACAGCAGGTTGATGTTCTAAACTGAAAAGACATTTCTGCTCAAGCCTGATCATGAGGCCAAAGAGACAATAGCATAGTGAAACAGGACAGCTTTTAACTGTCAAACTTTGAATGATGAAATTCAGGTTATCTTGTAAACACAAGGGGGCACACTTACTCTATATTTCAACTTGATCCAGTCAACCTCTCAGTGTGGCATGTGTTGTCTGTGGGTCAGTGTTTGTCAATTTAAAATGTCACGGGTGTGATACTTCCTCTTTTCTTGCTGCGGTGTCTGTGTTTACCTGACTGTTTGGTAGGCCCCGTCATTTCAACCAGATCCTGTTATCATGCCTTGCCCTGACACAAGATCACTAATGAGCGCTTTTCCTCTAATTGAACTATGACATGATGGGAAAATACCACAAGCATGATATGCTCCATCAGCACTTCCAATAGCAATATACCCACAGTGCAGACCTGCCCAAAATTATAAAAATACATCAACACAGTGTTCAGTCTCGCCTCTCGCTCCCTATAATGACAAAAGACCCTTCTTTAATTCTGTAAACTTTCAAATGTAACAATATGTAGAAAGAAATCCATTAGAAATCAAATATTAACTGTAGGTCCCTGGGGGTCAGGATCCACCAAAGGGTCACTAGATAATTCTGGGGGTCATGAGATGTAAGAAAAAGAAGTAAAGAAAAGCAGGATGGACATTTTTGGCTTTACTTTCAGCTGCTGTATAAATGTAGCTTTTCCCCTTATGTATTAGTGGGTACTATTCCCCTTTTCTGACCGAAATAGCATTCAAATACTATAAAACAAGAAAATATGTTATACATCATGAAAACACAGATACATTGTGAAAACACAAGCATATAATTGTTTTCAGCATTGAACACCTAACATGCTAATTGACAGGAAAACATTTTAACGAGTACCTAAATATAAAATTCAGTTGGTATGCATCTCTATCCACCCCCATGTTGTTAAAAAAGAATGAAACAGGGCTGTACCGCACAACTGTACTGAAGAGTTTATGCAACAGTTAAGTCAACAGCAACCAGGTTATTTAAGTGCATGCAGACTCACCAACTATATACATGAATATGATGAATTTGCTGCATTTTTCAGATGATAATATGACTCAAAAGTATATGACGCAGACAAAAATGAGCTCCGCTTCAACAGCTAAAAGTACTACTTTCATGTTCACGGATCAATAATTATTTTTAGTAATAAAATAATTTAATACTGTTTTTACTGAATTTCAGTTTGCTCATAAACTCTATATTTACTCATCTTTATAATGTGATATTTCTACCTTTTCAGAAAACCATCTGAATACTTCTTCCACCATCGGTAGAGCTCATGTATTGTCTTGCACTTTTTATTTTAAATGATGAACAACAAAACATCATGCTGCAGTTAAATAAATTCATTGACTGTTCATATGGTATTACTGAGTTGACAAACCAAGTCTGTGAGGATGTGAAAGAATCCAGTTCACCCTTACAGTACTGTGACTGAACACAAAGTCCACAACCTCTTTTCTTTTTTTTTTTTTTTGTTATTCAGACGTGTGTGTGAAGTCAGACGTCTGTCTGGCACAGATGTGTGTTGATGTGCTTCCAGCTGTTTATGGGGAATCATGATGTCTGGACCTATGGTCTGGTCTGGTCTAGAGGATCCTCCCTACATCCTGTGAGATCATCACACTTAATTAGACTGGATCCGTCAATTAACGGGAAGTCAGCCGGTCTCTCTCAGGCTTTTAAAAGCAGCTGAGTCGAACATCTAGTAGGATTGTGACAGAGGCTAAAACAGGGTAGGTTACCTTTTATCTGCTCTTTTATCTCTCAGGATATTTAGAATGAATACACTCTGATTTATTTATTATTATGTTTCGTATTTGATTTCATATTTACAGAAGGATGTCTTCAACTGTACTCTGCGCTGCTATTCTGCTGGCTTGTGTCTTGACATTTAGTGCTGCCCAGAGTGAGTGAGAACTTGTCTGACATTTGTTTTGCATAGAGGAACATTTAACTGAAATATAAAATTAACTATACTAACAGCATTTTAGCAAAGGACTTTCCATTAATGCATGATGTGTTTTCTCTGACATTTTTTATCTGTTTCTGTGTTCTCATAAACAGCAAGCTGTAAAGGTCGATGTGGTGCTGAGTACCTCAGGGGTGACATATGCCATTGTGATTATAGCTGCCTGTTTTATGGAGAGTGCTGCAAAGACTATGAATCCCAATGCACCACAAGTGAGTGTTTTTTCTTCCGTTCTATTTATAACCCTGTCCTTAGCACCATCAGAAATGGTCATTCTGTTAGAGGCATTGCTATTTAAACATTTTCAGCTACTGATCACAGTTTTTTTTAACAACACCCATCCCTGAAGACAGCTACTGTACATGTCATATTTCTAATGTAATTAGCACCAAATGGTCAACTTGTACAAGTCTGTTGTGTTTGTCTGTGACAGAAAACTCATGTAAAGGACGATGTGGAGAAACCTTCAAAAGAGGCAGAGTGTGTAGCTGTGACTCTGACTGTGTTAAGTATAAACAGTGTTGTCCAGATCACAACAGCCACTGTGATGCAGAAGGTAAACCTTGTCCAGCGAAGTCAGCATGATTGTGTGTGTGTGGTGTGTGATATTGTCTGCATGTTAATCTGTAAAGATATACTTTACAGTTTTGTAGTCAGTATCATGATACAGTATTTGCAGTCCTCATTTAGTTAAAGGCAGTCTTAGGCTACATCAATTTTAAACATGATCAGCAAATACAGTAACAGTCGTGTGACAGCATGGCTGCATGTCCACCCTCACCAATCTCAGTTTCATTGTCATGCAACAATTATCCTTTCAGATTAGCAAATGTGCGTGAAGTGAAGTGCAAAGAAATCAGGCTCAGACTGATGTGGCATGTCCACCAGCATGCAGAGCAGCATGGAAATGTGTGCAGTAATCTGCACAGATGCATTGGGTTAAATTTGACAATATTTTCTGTCTCGGTTAATTACCAAAACAGTGGAGCAGCCACTACAACAGCACCAGTGGAGACTAATTGGTGCAATAATGTAAATAATAACAAACCCAAAGGTATATTTGACTTGGCCAAAAGGAACATCCACATTTTTAGGCCTTTAGGATCTAAAGAAAATCGTTTTTACAGGGTTAAATTCTTAACTTTAACTCATGAATATTCCCACAGAGCCAAGTCTGATTGCAGAAACAGAGCCTTCTACATTCAGCGAGGGAAACGATGCAGGTGACAATGTTTTGAAATGTATTTAAGGAAGCTACTACTTAATTCCAACGATAGAAATCAATAATATCAAGTGATTTGTTTTATTTGACATAAAATGTGGATTTAATAAGACATTATATCAGGAAGACGGCACAAAGATGTTTATGGTTCAGTTGCTGTGGTTTGCATTAGCCACCAAATCTGTACAGAATTAGCCAAGAGCACAAGACCCACTGGCCAAAAGAAACACAAGGAAGCAGTGTTGTCATGAGTGTGTAGGAGGAGGGTGACGGGCACAAGTTCAGAGGCAGGAGAGGAAAGAACAAAATGAAGCCAAGAAATGATGACACAACATTTTCTTGGAGGTTGTATAATACAGTCGTTTTGTGGGTACAGACACTCATGCATCCGTGTTACTTCTCTGTCAAGAGGAAGACATGTTGTGACATTTCCATCTAGAGGGTCAGTTATAGTGTTGATTAAAAAACTGTTTACAATGCAAATTATTGTTAGCCACAACGGTATCACTGGTGTCATTTTCACTTTGTTTATCTATGCGTGAGCCATTGTGATTTTGTGAAATGATTTTTCAAAGTACTTTGTATACTTTGCCAGATGTTTCTGTTTATCTATGTTTCTATTACAGCTCTGTGATGTGATGCTCCCATTGCTACATGATCTCTAGTTTACCTTTATATTTGATTTTTGCTTTATTTTTTCCACAGGCGACCATTTGATTCCATTGGTCAGTCCAACATCATATCCACTAGATGATCTCAGTAATGGTGAGCAGTGATAATGTGCCTGGAGAACAAATCTAGCAATAAAGTTTCATGGGTCATGAGTGTGACATATAGGTGTGCACCTTTTCCCATTTGTTAAATTCCTCTAGATATGTACAGCCAAGTTTTTCCCAATGATGAGTTTTCCAATGATGAAGCGAAGGACCCAGAAGCAAGTCCAATCCCAGAGAACACCAGTGGTTATGGATTGTCTACGGCTGACCTGCTGGATCATATTTCGACTGAACCCACCCAGGATCCAAACTTTCTGGAGCTCAACACAGAGAAATTTACAGTCTTCACTCAGACACAAACTACTGTCTTGGATAACAAAGCAACGCAGGCTGATGACAGCCTCTCCACCCTTCACCCCACCATTGACGAAGACCCCACTAAAAGCACAGGTATGTGATGTCCAGGGGCTTAATCAGGCACTGATAGATTTCTATAAATTAAAGGAAAAAAACAGGTGAGGAACCCAAGTAAAAATGATGTTACACCATCAAGCTGATGAGCCCCATTCTTCCTGTAGATATTTCCTCATTTTGATGATGATGCCAAAATCTCTTTGTTGTGAAATTCTGGTGACTACAAAGTCCTGCCACATTCTGTCATTCTTACACCAAAATACGTTATTGTCTGAAAAATCGTTGAACTAAAACTGAAATGTAGAAGAAAAGAGCAAAAAACACAGTGAACTGGACTTCAGGTTTGTTGAAGATGTTTCACCTCTCATCCAAGAGGCTTCTTCAGTTCTAACTGACTGAGACTCCAGAAACGTATGCTTCTGTTGGAGCAGAAAACAAACTCCCGAAACCACCAAAACAATGGGTCTCGTTGGGAGTCCTTAGCAGAGGGAGTTGGTGTCCCGTCCACCCTTATACAGTGAGCTGCACTCAGGTGTTAATGATAAATGAAGAACTTCACATCCCATCTAGTGTCTTATGGTTTTGCAATTCATGTTCCACTGTACATTTAAGTTATAATGTTTAAATCATTCTATTTATATTCTCCATGTTTGTATGGAAATATTTTTTTCTAAGGAAGATGGTCATTTACATGCTTATCAAACCATCCAGTCTATAAAAACATCTGTATTCTTCACATGTATACTTCGATGCTCATAGACTCATGTTTTTCTTTGACCTTGCCACTCATCTGTGCAGCTTTGACAAGTTATTAAGATGGCTGTTAAATTCATAACCATGTTTGTCCTCCTCCAGATGCCAGTGATCCTACCAGCTCATCTAACCCAGGAACAACTCTGCCTCAGCCAACAACAGCAGCTGATCATGTCTCCAACCAGCCGACTCCAACCTCAGTACCCCACACAGAGGATTCTCCTACAGAGCTGGAGACAGTATGGGAACCGACTGTAGCCTCCTCTGACAATCCAGATGTTACAACCCCACCCAATACATCCTCCTACACATCTGTGGCCCTAATACCCACACAGGGCTCCTCCACAGTCCAGGAATTAGACCTCGAGGTCACTACCAGCCCTGCCTCAGTGCTGGACCCATCACCCATCCCAGAGGCAAACACTTCAAACCCTGTTTATACTGAGAGCAGCACAGAGGGTGTTTCTCCTGCAGTGTTCGAATACACACCAGAGCTTGTTACCCTCACGACCCACGTTCCCTCATCCACAGATGCAGGGCAGGACAAAGATGAAGTTGCAGCAGAACTAACCACTGCTGATGCACTAAATGTTACACCAGATCTGGCCAAACCCACATCATCTGAAGCCACTTCAAAACCCCAGGACAAACCTGACCCAGACAAGCCATCGCCAGGTAAACCAGCTCTGGCTAAACCCAGCTCCAAACCTGAGACTAAGCCTCTGGATGGTGCACAAACTCCCAACATAGACGATCCCAGAGACTACCAAGCAGGTTAGAAATGTTCTGAATATCTCAAAACAACATCCACAGAAAACAAATAACCTCGTAAAATTTCATTCCTGTATAGGTGGATGATTTTTTTTTGCCATTATTGTTTGTTTGCTTGTTTCTGGTACGACAGAGACAACTATTTTCCTACTCTGTAAATGAATTAAACACCCCTGTGAAATTGAAAATAAAGTCCTGACACTTTAAAGAAAGGAAACAAATCTGTTCAGCGTCTGGAGCCCAACATTTCAGTTTACACCCAGTAACCCAGGCTGTGATTACATGGTTGCTTTGTCTTATTGTTTGTTTATCCCAACAGATGTTTTTTTTTCTCATAAATTGTCTTGTCTTTCTCAGATGACAGCAACGATACAAATCTGTGCAGTGGGCGGCCGGTCAGTGGAGTCACTACACTGGGAAACGGCACAATGGTGGTTTTCAGGGGTGGGTACCAAACAGCTATTATTATAAAAAGTTTTATAATGTTTGCAAAATACCAGTTAATAATATACAAGAGAGCTGTGGTTATGGAAGAACTATACTTCATGGGGGTGTATTTTTTAATGCCACTTAAAAAATGTACTTCAATACATTTCAGAGGGAAAGCTCATACTTTTTTTTTAAACTTCATTTACCAATTTATCTGACAAGCGTAGTCATTTTTGAACATAATCAAAAATTAGTTTTAAGAATTCAATATATTATAAATGCATTGTTAGCAGCAATTTGAAATATCTTAAGAATCTAATTATCTATCAGTAACAGGAGCCATTTTTCTGTATAATGAATAAATTTACCTTTGCTACCTTAGCTACAGTTTTGCTGAAATTACTTCTGTATGTTTGCAATTTTAATGCAGGAAATTTTATATTGTTTTGCTAAAATAAGGGATCAACATGCTTACTCCACCACTGTTTAAACTGTTTAAGTACAATTAAGTAGACTAAAGCTGAACTTAAATAAAGAATGTATATAGAAATGACAATAAAACACAGATACAGTAAAAAAGTTAAAAGTTATTATAAACTTTGAAATAAGTACTGTAGGAGCACCACCTTCATACAGTGATGCTTTTTTCTTTTTTTTTTTTTTTAATTTTCAGGTCACTACTTCTGGATTCTGGACAGATATATGGTGCCTGGTCCGGCTCGTGGTATCACACAAGTGTGGGGCGTCCCTTCCCCCATTGACACAGTGTTCACCCGCTGCAACTGCCAGGGCAAAACATACATTTTCAAGGTACACGTTATTTGTCAGATCCAAAACCAAGGAGTGCATTCTCAATTTGAGGTATTTCATAAATGACACCCCTTTCACTGTATCAGGATGCTGCTAAATACACAGACTCTTCTTTGGTCTTGCATTAATCACTTATCAATTATCCACCTGCTGTACAGGTTTATTTTAGTTGTCTGAGGTTTAATTTTTTTTTTGGTTTGTTATCTTTGCAGGGATCCCAGTACTGGAGATTTGAAAATGATGTGTTGGACCCTAACTATCCTAAGGTCATTGAAGCTGGCTTTGATGGTCTGCAGGGACAAATCACAGCTGCTCTGTCTGTGCCTCAATACCAGAGGAGGAGAGAGTCTGTTTACTTCTTCAAGAGAGGTGATGACCTGCTGTCACTGTATCAAAATATCTAATTAATACCTTCTTAGTTTCATTATTTCTATTATAGTTTTGCCTCTGTGTTATAAAAAATATTGATTTTATAATTAAATACTGTGTATATCACGAAAATCTTCAGGTGAATACTCTCTGAAATGGACTCTTGACTGATTCTTCTAGGAGGATTGGTCCAGAAATATTCATACCAGTTTGGCACCAATCCAACATGTGGCAGGAAGGTCCAGTATGCCGTGTACACCGTCCGTAACCGTATGAGTCGGCAAGCAGGTACTTTAGAATTATAAAAAAAAAAAAAAAATCATACAGGACAAGAACTTTTTTTTTAAACTAGTGTTGGCATACTTCATTATATTTCCTCATTTGCATGGTCCTCGTGTATAAATGTGACCATCATGACTGCAGGCTGCTGGGTGTTTACTGAACATTAACAGATTTACTTCACCTCCAGTAAGCCTGACCATGTTTTGTGTGAGTTACAACACACATTATTCTCTGAAAAAGTGAGTCATGCTTTTGGTAGGTGAGAGTTTCATCTAAATATCTGTAAATATTTGACAAAGTAAAAATAACTTCCCAATGGGACTGCAACTGTTGCAAAAAAATTAAACAACCACAAGCCATTATATAAAGTCACTCATTTAACTGTCAACTCTTCTTTGTTTCCAGTGTCTCGTTTAGGGCCAGCCATCAACATTCGGACATCTTGGAGAGGTTTCCCTTCCACCATCACAGCTGCTGTGTCCATGCCAAGCTTCAGAGAACCAGAGGGATACAAATACTACGTTTTCTCAAGATGTAAGCCATCAAGAAACACTCGTGCTGTAGTCTCCTCTCTCCTCTGAACCACTTTAGGGATTTCAGTCTTATTTAAAGGTATATATTCTACAGTCAGTCAGCTACTAAGGAAACTGAGGTAAACAAAATGTATAGTTTCAGTTCTGCTCTGCACATTAAGGCTCACACTTAGTCACTGGTGGAAAAAAAAGAAAGAATCACTCCTTTCATCACAATAATATTTAAACAAACCATCCTTCACTTGTCTGTCTGCACTCAGACTTTTGTCAGCCTCATTCACATAAAGTCACCATGGCTAACGAGGAGCATGTGTGTCCGGGTGTTGGTCAGGGTGGGGTGGGCTATTAAGCAGATGTTAAAGTCATTGAGGGTGGTGTCCATTCACCTACGGCTCATATGGACAAACCACAGTAAAATATTCCACCTAATGATGATACCTACAGTCTAAGGAAAACTGTAATTCCTGTCTGAGGACATTTCACTCATCAGTCTCGTCTGGTCGGTTATGTCATTCAAGAAACACGACAGCTTTTAAGACTCCATAGCCAAACACTGTCCAAGTTAATGTCCTGAAACTCAGAGGCCAGGACTGTTTGAAGATGCATGAGATTCTGTCGCAATGCCAATTTATGTTTATTAAACTGGAAACTGGCATGTACATGGATTAAAAAGTACATCCTGAATTTAAATGCTGAATGAACAATTCTGTTCCTTTTGCAGCCAAATCCTACAACGTGAGGATGGATTATGATCGCCCCTTCATTTCTGCTCCCACTGCCAACGCGTCACCTCAGAGCAACAACTTCTTCAAATGCTCAGAGAAAGTCTGATGAAAGAATCTCGTACTATTCTTCTTTGTAAAGTTTATTGCATTTTTCATAAAACAAACTGTGTCAGTATGGACTGATGACAAAAAGCTTATTCACAAGTACATAAAAACCACAAAGCAAAACTAAAAGTCACAGGCTTCGGAACAAGTGAACATTATATCAAGGCTGAACACAGACTCTGAACACGCTGAATGCAAAATATGTAATATGTATGTTTCCGACGGGAATGTGGGTTCAGTCATTGTTTGCTGACTGCTTCATCTTGCAAATCGTCTTCCATGTACACCCCGGGAAGGAAATCCCTGAGCTGTTGGCATATAAAATATTTTTGTTTAAAATTGCATCCAGTATGTGGTAGTAGTGGTATGAAATGTAATAACAAATAATGGTGTTTCCTCTGTTATTTTCATCAACATTAAACTGATCAATAATATACCAACATGTATTGAATGCTATTAAATTGAAACAAATACTTTGCCAGGATTTATGAAGTTGTTAATAGTTATAGTGTGGAAAAATATTGAATTGTGAGTAAAAATAAAGTGCTGAAATTAAAAAGACAGGATTGGTTGCGTCTTTCAAATACATTTTGTTATTTGCTGTTTCAATTCTTTTTAATTGGTTTATGCTCATACTTTCATTAGAAAAGAAATGCCACACTAGGCTGGGTTTTGCCAGTTAGATTATATTTAAAATGGAGAGAACCCACCTTTAATGTGCAGAGTATGAAACAAAACTTTAGATCTCATCAACGGAAAGATGGGTGATTCTTAAGAATGGCTAGAAGCACACATGGCACAACTCTCAAAGGTAAACCAACAGGTCAAGTTTGACACCACTAGATTTATGCTGCTGATTTTTAAAGTATTTGTCTCTGCATATTAGACATTTCTTAGACAGTAGATAGATGACAAAATGGGAATGAACTTCTTGAAACCTGCGGCTACCGGGTGCCTCAAATCCTGCTGCAAAGTAGGGAGAGCATCTCGTTTGAACAAACAGGACCTCTCTCTGATCCAGCTCTGATGCAAGGCCACTGTCTAGAATGGTTTCAAACTTATGAGCAATATTAGATCTATCACCAGACAAAATGTGTGCGTACGTGCTATCATGTGTTACCTCCTCTCTTTAAGCGGCCGCCACGGTGTTCTGGCCAGCGCTGCAGCTGTCTGCTGGGTGCAGGTCTAGAGGGTTTGGGTGGAGCACTGCTTGTATCTAGAAACAACAACACCACAACAATCAGAACTGAACACCAATTTAGATACATAAGGACATAAATTGTCATGTCAATTATGTGGTTACACTGTACCTGCTGAGCTGGAGGAAGGCTCCTGGCTGGTGGAGGGGAGGCAGGCCTTGTCAGATTGCTGGCCTGGCTCTTCTGTATCTCCTTGTGACACCACTGGATCTACTGACACTTCTCCACTGGGCCTGGAATTAAGAGACCAAAACACGCATGGGATCTGATCTAATTATATAGTTAAGCTGTCTTAAAATAACCTACAAAACATGAATCCAAGAAGGAAGAAAGATGCACTTCTTATAAATATGCTAATTTCTACAGTCAGTAGTTTTAGATGTGATTTAGAGTTTCAGTGAATTAAAGCTATAGTTTGTAATCTTGGACAGCTAACAAGATTTAAAAGTGGCACTTGCACTAGCCCCCCCCCTCTCCTCCCCCTCCCATTAGTGCTCTATCCAATGCCACGCCTCCTCTCCTGATAACGCTGTATTTCTGAAGAGGAGTGTGTTGAATATTTCTGGCAACAGTGAAACGTGATGGAAGGGGCATGAAGGCATCTGGATGGTTCTTTGCATTGGGAAAGAAAGGCAGGGATTGGTCAGAGTTATAGTTACAGTATATAGAGGTTATAGGCCTGCAGCTGTTACAGAGGTCTGATTCTTTTTGCTCCTTTTTCTGAATACATAATTTATTGACAGCTCTCAGGATGGAAGGACCATTTCACCATTACAGCAAAAAGTGTTTCTGAACAGGATTAGCAACTATATCTTTAAAAAAATATATCAGGCTTTGTTGCAGTTGAAGGGCAGGGGGAATCTGAATTCCGACAGTAACCAGAAAAGAAACACATGAAAAGTCTGACAAACAGCAGAAAGGAGTGAGCCTAACCTATCAGTGTCTGACTCCAGGAAGACGTCGTCTCGGTCCTCCCCTGCACCGGCTGCTCCTGACACAACCAGGCTGGGTGTGGACGTGCTCACCGTGGGAACCGACTGGGAGGCGTGCTCACTGGTGGTGTCAGACTGAGCCACCTCCGAGAAGATTGTTACTGGAGGAAGAACATAAAAACAAGATACACTCAGTGAGGCTGCTGGAGCATGTCATAAGCACACCCAAACCTATCAATTTCCATTCAGCTTGTTTTCACAAACTGTGTTGAAAAGGGATGGTTGATAGATAAAACAGAACAGCGCTCTTCTTATCAAACAGAGACAAACATATACCTGGTGCTGAAATTTGTGAGGGTGTGGTGGGAACACTGCGTCCTCCAGACTCCTCTTCATGAGTTGCTAGGAACAAGGGGCTTTCATACATCCCAAGACCTGAAGACAGAGATTTTTCTGTTTCGGTGAGCTAGTTCAAGGTGGCTTTATATTACAAGACATGTAGTGACTGAGTACCTCCTTGTGATGCAAGCTGTCCCAGGTCAGAGTGCGAGGAGGTGCTGGTCTGTGGCACCTCGTCTGAAGGGCCAAACCTGAAGCGAGGCACACCGGCCACTTGAGGAGAACTGATAAAAAAAATAAAAAACAAAAAGCAAATTATTTCAGTGCCCTATGAGAGCAGAGTGATGGCACTTTACATAATATCCCAATCGGTCCCTCCTGGAAGTTGCAATGTTGTGATCGCAATGATTAACACAAATTCAACCAACCGCTCGCTAACTGGCTTGCGATTATTCAAAATTGTTGCGCTTTCCCTGTAATATTTAGAAAAAAACTGAGATGTCACAGTTTGACATGCGACAACACAACATCTCATTGCTTACTGAGATCCAGAATGAAGAAAGTGTACATCTCGGATTTGCCCCCCCAAAAAAAATTATGGCAATAGACTGCCAAACAGTTTCCTCATGTGGTTAACTGTTGCATGAATTCAGATTGATTTCATTTATGCTTGCTGATAGGGGATATGTCCCCCTCAGATTCATAGACTTCGACAAGGATCCATCCCCATACTTTCCCAGCATAAGGCAATTTACATTGCTGGTAAAAGAGAGTATTAATATCACTACTGCAACATTGGGGGCCCAGCATTTGTGTGATTCAACTCATGGTGCCTTCAGTTGTACATGACAGAACCCTGTGAAGTTAACCAACTCGAAATGTTGGATTAATCAACGCGACATAGAATTCATGCTATCTGCTACTGACGTAAATAGTAGCTACATGTTTTGTTGTACGTCTCTGAGGCTGGAAGCACTGGGAGCTCTAAACTTTGAGGTTACGTTGATGTGAGCTCCGAGTGCTGACTACCATGAACACACTATAAGACAAACTCTCATTCCCCAGGGTCCTAAAGAGTAATAATTAAGTAATTAAATTTAACAGCAACATTACTTTTTGAAGTCGTCAACAAAGCAATTACTTTTTGAATGAAGTAACTGGTAACTGTAACTAGTTACTATTTTTCAGTAAAAGGCACAACACTGAGTATAAAAGTCAAATAATGACAACTTAAAATGTCTTTTAACCAAACACCATTTTAAAGCAATAATATCTCATAATGCACTGTAATGAATGTTTCAAATGTTCCCTAGCATTCTGGCTTCCTGGCCTGTGTCTGTGTGTGTGACACTCACTGGATGGCCTGGTCAAAACCATCAGAGCGGTGTGGCACCACCAGAGTCGGAGTGCTGGGAACCATCCTATCATCATCATCAAAGAAGTGCTGCTGCAGAGGGAGAGAAAAGGAAGTCCAAACACACACAATAAACATTTATTCATAAAGACAGTAATGCATGTAAATTCTCTAATTTTAGAGAGGACTTACAGAGCTGCCCGGCACCCCTGGAGTGAGCTGAGGGACTCTGCCAACTGACTGACGACGAACAGGGATACGCTGTGAAATTACATTTGATAAAACTGATTAGCCAGAGCTTGAGGTCAAAAAATAAAGACAACAAAAATGAATACCATCAAATAAAAATATCTAAAAACAATAACCCAAAACAATATTGTTTTTTCTCTGTACCACTCCTCCATACCTGAACCTGAGCAGGCGGTCCAAGTTCTGATGTCGGGGCGATGTTCAGGCGAGGGGGCAGCTGATGTGCTGGTCTCCGTGGCGACTGGGGCATCCGTGTACCAGAGCTTGTAATAGGTTGTTCTGTAGAAAAGGCCTCCATACTGCCCTCAACTAAAACCACAGCAGAAAAAAATACTCAGATATACAAATGCCCATTTATTATTTTAGATGAATGCACTGCTACAAGAACTGTTTACTAAACTTATAAAACCTTAAACAGCCACTCATAAAAACCCGATAAGTCCATTCTCACTAATTACTCATTTATAATAGCCTCTAAAATTCATGGGATAATTTGATAAACAGCACAAATCATGTTTCTAGTCAAAAACAAATACTTGAAAACATCTAAAGTTATTAACTATGAGAGCTCACCAGTCTAGTGTAGTCAAGTGGAAATTACTAAATATGTTAGCTAACACAGGTGCCACTGTTGCCTTCAGACAGACAACAACATATTACATCTTACGTAGTCATCACCAAGCGTCTGATAAACTAATTGTATGGCGGGACAGCTTGTGAGTGCATGTGGAGAGTCTTGGGTGGATCTATGTTATGTGCGTTTGACAGGGTTTCCTGGATCTTACAGCTGGGTGTCTGGGAATCTGCTGGCCTCTGGGTGGAGTCGGACGCCCCCAAACTCTCCTCCGTCTCTGTGCCCGGGTCAGTTACATCAGGTCCCTGTGAAAGGAAAGAACAATAGGAAATAAAAATGAAAATGGGGGCAAAATGACATTTTCCCCCAAGTTAAACAGGGGAAAATAAAAGTGAGGAAAAGGAGGAAATATGAATAAGAGTAGTAAAAAACAGAAGTTGGGCAGAATCAGCGGAAACCCACACACTATAGATGCCAGGATATACTGGCAGAGCACCTCATACAGATGATGACTCATTTTCTCCCTATATGGAACAAAGATACTCTTCAGAAAAGGCCAAACATTATGAGAAAAAACACCCATGTACCGTACTTCCATATGTATTCAGTTAAACCATCAAGGACCCATACAGAATCTGACAAAACCTTTAGTATGTCATTCTATCTATTGTAACACTTTATTTGGCTGTTTAAATACATTTTGCATGTCCTTTTTTTAAATTATAGTCAGAACTCTTGGTGATTTTTCTCCTGTAAAATGATTTTAGTCTCTTTGTGCTGCTGCCTCTAAAAAGAAAATCTTGTGGACAAAGCATTCTGGAAGCATCAACTGTAAACAACGAACATCAATATTGCATTTAAATCACTATTCTACATTAATTTTCCAATTCAATGAGGAGAAAAAAACAACAATACAACAAGATACAACTTATCATGAAGCTGACGCAGACACAAAAAAGGTAAAAAAAAAAAAAAAAAAAAAAAAAAAAAAAAAAAGGCAACAAACACGATATGAAGAAACAACATTAATATTATTGGCCGGACGAGGGCTTCATGCATCAACTCGTCAGATTTGGCGAAATAAAATTTGTTCAAAAAGATAAATACACATTCTAGGATTCTGTTGTTTCGTTAAAAGAAAGCCTGAATTCATTATTCATGTTAATAACAAGTAAACAAAATGTGAAAAAAAAAAGCTGCAAACAAACCCTGAAATGTCTCCTGTGTATTATTTTTGCAATGTCCAAACCCCCCACCCACACCCAACAGTGGTTTAGATTACAAGACCACAGAAAGTTAACTGTCCCTTTGCAGACACTGACTCACTGCACTGAACATGAGCAACCAAGACAAGAGTAAAGGTAAACAGCTTAAGTCAATAGACTAGCTGTGCAAATGCAAACAGAAAGTTATGACACAGGGGCAAAATGTGAGTGACAGCGTGGAAAACCTGAGTGTGTGAGCTGGAAAAGGTACGTAAATCTGACTGACAGTGTGGGAACGGTTAACGCGTTGTGCTGGATGTGTGCGTAGGTGTAGATGCGAGAAAGGCCAAAGTTGTAGCGGAGTACATTATGTGTCATGGTAATCTAACCTCTGGGTCGTCTCCTTCATAAGCCTCGTTGCCGTCTCCACTACCCTCGTTACTGTCCTCTCCTTCCTCCCCCATCTCTCCGTCATCTTCCTCCTCATCCTCTTCATCTTCCTCCTCATCCTCTTCCTCATCCTCTTCTTCCGCCTCGTCATAGTCCTACATTGAGTGGAGATCAATTAATGACAGGAAGCATTTATAAAAGACAAATTAAGCAACTGTTGTCTCATGCCACTTTACATATTGCTTTTTCAAAATGTACCTGCTCCTCTTCCTCTTCATCCTCCTCCTCTTGGTCTTCCTCACTCTCTGTGTCTGTTACAATGACAATTACTTCATGCTGCAGCTGGTCGGGGGTGTCACTTTGGCTCAGGGTAACCTCTTGGTCCATCATAACAGACTGGGAGGCAGCACCATCATCTCCTTCTTCCAATGCTGAAAACTCCTCTGTCTGTAAGACCAAACATTGGACGCTATGATTAAGCATTCTAATCATTACACACTAAAACGAATATGTTCCATGAAAAGGCAGATACATTGTTACCTACAAGTAATTATCACAGTAATCCTACATATTACACTGAAATTACCAGCAGATAGGATAGAGATCGAGATAGGATTTCACAGTAAGTCCACCTGTAAGCTTTCTTGATGGTAAAAACATGCAACAGGCTTTAACTTTTCCAGGATAAAAGAGTATTATTTTCTTTCGTGCAATGGCAGGAGATGCCAAGCACTTACAGAATATTGCTCTCTGAAAAGCAAAAGATAATAAGGCTTAAACTCTGTTTTGCAATCTAAAGACTACCTTTAGTTGATGAGGTTCACAACAAAAGTGAAAAATTCAAAAAGTGTTACTACTGCCACGAGGTACTGTATTCAGCAATTTCTAAATATATACTTAAGGTGATGGCCTACCTGGCTTGGCTCGGCACCATCTTGACTATCTGTTGGCACAACTCCCTCAGCCTCAGCACTGTCCTCTACCAGCACCTCCTCCTGAAGAGAACACACAACACATCCAGACAGTTTGTGGTCAGTATTCAGATCATTACAAACAATGAAATCACCTATTAAGACTTCCATGCAACCCCCCTCCTCACCTCTGGACCAACTCTTTGGATGATGCGCAGCTTCTTGGGTAAAGGAGCCCTGGAGGTATCGTCCTGGGTGGATTCTGTGTCAGTCACCATGGTGGCACTCTCCTCCTCATCACGAGACCTCTTTGTTATGGAGGTTCCTGGTGTTGCTGAAACTAGAGATGAAGCACATATATTGTTTAGAATTTCAATGTGGCTCAAACTGACTGAACCAGAAATGCCACTGTTTAAATCAACAACTACAACTATGCAAAATGGACATGACTGTAAGCTGTATGACACAAAGCCAAAAATGCTGATGAAATATATAAGATCATTATTATATCCATTTACATCTGATATCTCTTTAAAATAGCTCATGTTCTAATATCACACCAAAACAACACTATTAGAAATAGGAATTGCTATTCTCTATAAACCTACAATCATCTCAAGTGTAGATTCTTACCAGTCCCGAATACAGAGGAGGTGGAGGACGTTGATGGCCACTCCACCTGCGAGCTAGGTGTCGCCTCAATGACCACGGGCGGTGGCTCCTGATTGGCTGGCTCAGCATGGGTCATGCTCTGTTGCTGAGTTGGTTGTACAAACGCTGTGGCCTGTGTCTGGGTCTGCTGCACAGTCAGCATGGGGCTTGCTAAAGTGGTCTGAACGTTGGGGCTGGCTGAGCGCACCGAGCCACTCGCGCTGCCGTACACAGTCACATGCTCCAGTGATGGGCCTTCAGTAGGTTGCATGGCTGTCGAGGAGTTTAAGTTAGTGGAACACATTGATTAAATCCAGGACATGCACTCTGGAAGGGCATACCTTTGATACTTTAAGGGGCAAAACTTTGCTGTCTGATATCTTTCATTGGAAGAATATATCTGAAGTTAGACTTACCTTCCTGAGTCTCGACCTGTGTGGTGGGCATGACAGTAGCCGTAGGTGTTGGTGTGGGTACAGTGGCTGGAGTAATCATGGGCCTGATGCTTGCTCTTGGAGTGGGTTTGTTCCCTGGGTTGACGGGCTGCTTGCTGGCTGTAGCCACAGGTGTTGGCTTAATGTTGGCAGTTGGAGGCTCAGATGTGCTGGCACTGACAGAAACAAAGACAGGAGGACATGAATATGACTGCTAATGTGCAATTATCAGGTGGGAAAAAAAACTTCCCAGAACTGAAAGCAAATATATGATGTGTTTACATCTATATATTCATGTCCAACTGCAGTGGGACCTTTTCGTGGCTGTGAATCATACCTGCCCCTGTCTGCAGCTGGGGTTGTCTTCAGACTGATCTGCCTCTGTTCTGTGCTCCTCTGCTGCTCCTGGGTCTGAATATCAGGACACATAAAAGTCATAATGATGAGTCATGATAATATTTTAGCGTTGCCAAACTTGCAACAATGTCACCATATATCCATAGATTGTGGACATCCTGTTTTTAGCATTTGCATGACTTTACAGGTATCCAATGTTTCTTTATTAATAGTTTATTATATAAATTTTGCATTGTGTATAGCTCAGCACTATCTACTCTGCTGTCTTACACAATGCAAATGACCAATATCAATGTCTTAAACGTCTGCTAATGACACAAAAATTGAAATGTGTGGCATGTGAAAACCTTAAAGCAGACACTCACCTTGCTGGGACCTGCCTCTGGTGGCTCGTCTCTCTGCTCTTGTCTCTCCTGTTGGCCTCGCAGGTCTCTCAGTTCTCTTTCCTGTCTACTCAAGCGGCCCTCGTATTGAGACTTCAGAGCGCTCACTCGCACCTCCAGCTCCTCACGCTGTTGCTTCAGCTCCTCATTTTCCTTCTGCAGCTGGTCTTTGGTGCCTGAACAAAAAATATTTAGTTCTGAGATCCAAATAAAACAAACCAGCAATACTAAAAAGAAGCAAAAACATGAGGAATATATAAACTAAGGAATGTATCACAGGTCCAGTGGTTGTAATGTAAGGAACATCCTCTCACTGTTGAGCTGGCTGATCTTTTGCTTGGCATAAACGATGGCCTTCCTGGTCTTGTCCTCCTTATCAGTCATCTGCTGTCTCAGCGTGTCCTCCTGAGAAACTTTATCCTGCAGCTCCTGCCTCAGCCTGGTCAGCTCCGTCTGCAGCCTGGAGGACTGTTCCTGAGCATTTCGCACTTCAGTCTCACGCTCTGTAACCACCTGTCGAAGGCCAGGAAGATGACACTAATGGATGCATGGATGCAGAAAGGACATTTCAATTCACATCTGGGCGAGCATTGTACTACATCGTTCAAGAGCATCTGTACAGTGGTGAAAACCGTTAACTATATGATGTTGCAAACTGATCAATGTACAACTTTATAATAGAAGGTGAGAATGCTAATCTAATCATAAAGTGAACAGTTCAGTCAAGTCTTTGCTGAAATTTGTGTGAATTGTGATTCAACCTTATTGATGTTCTCCAGCTGTCCTTCCAGCTCTCTGCTCTTAGCTTCGGCCTGGTTCAGAGAATCTCTGAGGTTCTGCATCTCCTGAGCCGAGGCTTGACGAGCTTCCTCTTCTTGGGATGGGCCTGCTGCGGCCTCGGCTACCAACTAGAAGACACAAAGGATTAATTATGCTTACTACAGTACAACAGGAGTGGCTTGGGTTAACTGTTCAAAATTATGGATCAATGCATCACAAGACAGCTAAATTTATATAAATATGTAACAGTTCAAATCGGCTGAGATTAAAACCAAATGTCGATGTACTTTTTAATCAGCGGAGGGTGTAATTTACTTTTGAATTCACTTGATCTACGTCATTCGTCCCTACGTGTTCAACTTTGTACGTCACTGAGAGGGATTCAGGCGGAATGAGAAATGGAAAAATCCAGTTAATTTTTTTGTTAAGATGAAATATAATTTCAGTTGCATGTTTAAGAGCACATGCATTGTATTGCAGTTTACCACATGTCAGAGAAATAATAAGCTATTCTCTTTACATACATATTTTGTAGTATTTAGATATATAAATGTTTTTCTTTTATATATGCATTAATTGCATAGTTGGTGTTCTGAAGTTACACCCTACCACAAAAATGTGTTTCTTGTCTGAGAAACAATTAATCTTAATAAGTAATCTTTTTCAGTCATAATTTGCCTGCAAACTCATTCTGTTTGTGACAATCGTGAGAAAGTTGTATTGTTTACCCCGTATCGGAAATTGTATTAAATCGTGAGTTGATAGTATTGTCACATCTCTATTCAAAATGGATTGAAACAAACATTACAGCTATGCAATTTTTCTTTAAAGCTTTGAAATCTTGATGAAGTCAGTGGGGTTAACAGCCACTCACAAGCTCTCACCTTGTCATGTTCCATCTTCAGTTCATCATACTGAGTCTTGTAGCGGCGTCCAATCTTCTTGACCTGGGTGATAGTTCGCACTTTCTCCTGGAGTTCCTGGCTCTTGGTCTCCACTTCCTTCTTCAGCACATTCCTCTCATCAGTTAACTTACTCATACTGTCACGCATAGTCTGCATCTGGCTTTGCAGAGATATTGTTGCATTATTGGCCCTGGAGAAATGAAGAAAATGTTAAAATGAATGCTCAAGTGGCAGAAAAAATTGTAGTGCCAACAAGGCAGAAAATTTAAACACACTGTCCTGAGCAATACAATCTAAAGCATTAAATCATTACATCCCTCACCTGGCAACCTCTGATTTAAGTCTGGTGCTCTCTTCAGAAAGCTGCACAATACGTTTCAGGTGTGTCTCCCTCTCAGAGTGCAGTCGCTTGTACTCTTCTGGATCTGAATCTTTTTGCTGGCTCACCAAATGCTGAAAGAATACAAGGAAAAAGTTGTGCGTTAGTTGTATGAAATGATAAAACATTAGAAATAAAATTTTTAGTTCTGCTCTTTCTTACAAGCATAATTTTTTTCACTGACCTGGGTCCGTGCTTTCCAGCGCTTGATTTCCTCTTCCAATATCTTCTTCTCTGCCTGCAGCATGCCGCTCTTCTCACTCAGCTCAGCGTTGGCCTGCTGCAGTGGCATAATGTCTGACCCCAGCTTCTGTACCTGAAACACACAGAAGACAAGTTGCAACTGTCTGGATTTGGAGATTCACACAGGAATGTTTTTCACAAATGTAATATCTTGTAATACCAGGATAATGGAGCGAAGTGGTTAAAGTGTACAAAAACCATGAGTGTATTCTTTCAATTAATTTGGCAACATATCAAATTCAATACACTAAATTTCCCTATAAAAACAGATACTAGATAGATGCAGCAGATACCTTAGCTTGGGTTTGCTGCAGTTCTTGCTCCATCTTGTCCTTCTCCTCTCTCAACATCTTGTTGGTCTCCATCAGGATGCTCATTGTTTCAGTCTTCTTCATCAGCTCATCGTGCTGAGCCATGGTCTTTGCTGTCACCTGAGTAGAATTAGCATTTGGGTTATATTGAGCGGCAAAGAACATCCATAGAGATGGTTTTTAATGGACAGGAGTTATAAAAACATACCTGCATCCTCTCCTTTGCAGCACTCAAGCTGTCCTGTGCCTCCTTCAGCTCTCGTTCCAAGTGCTCCACCCTCAGACGGTAGCGTAAACTCTCCCCTTGGGCAACTTCAAAACGAGACTCTGAAATCTCCTTCTCTCGGCGCACAAACCTTTGATGGAGAACAAATAAGAATATCAAAAATAGTAGTAGAACGTAGAAGTAAAGGAACAAGACCATGGGTAGGCAGTATAATTGGTCAAAACAGCACACTCGTGGAGAATGTGACATCAGCTTTAGTTACTTTTTCTTTGAAGTTTTTCCACATATAGTACATAGTATTTACAAGGCTATATGTGAAGGATTTTAAGATTTGGCGTTAAGAAGCATTACCTGAGAATCTCAAGGACTTGGTCTTGAGATTTGCCTTCCTCAGTCAGGGAGATGTTCATGGGGCTTTCACTGGTGGCATGTTGCAACTTCTCGGCCATCCTGCTGCTCATCGTCTGGATTTGCTCGTGCAGGAGAGTGTTCTGCCTCTGCAACTCCTCATAACGGGTCTCCATCTTCGACATCTCTTCCTATAAAGTGAGCAAAGAAATTAAGAGAGAGAGAGAGAGACATGTTCAAGACATGTTCCTATGACAATGTTAACTCTGTTACCATATCATATCATCTCTAGTTATCACCTAAACATTTCTCAAACCACCTTAAGGATCTTTTCCTGCTCTCCCCAGGAGACCCTGGCCTCCAGTAACTCAGCGCTGACCCTCTGTGCTCTCTCATCCAGCTGGTGTCTGAGCTCGATGGCCTGCAGGGCCTGAGCCTTAGCAGCTTGCAGAGCCTCCACATCTGCTGCATGCAGCATCATCTCCCGCTCATACTTGTCTTGAGCTTCAGCTGCAAGCTTAGCCTTGGAAATGGAGAAGAAGATGTGACATGAATAAAAGGTCAAAGATCTTTTCACTGAATGGTCCATCATTACGTCTGGTTGGCAGTTTTTCTAGATATATATGAGATAAAAAATATAGTTTTTAATTTTCTTATGTTTAAACTTGCTTTATGATCATTCAGAGTATAACAAGACATCGTCTCTGCTATTGAATACCCTATTATATACACTACATAATGAGTAGTACTGGACACGGACAACATGAGGAAAAGCAGTGGCTTTTCCACGTTTAAAATGTACTTGAGAAAAAGAACCAAATTGTGATCAGTCAACTTTCTCTGAATCTTAAAATGGCTGCTTACCTGCTCCTGGCTGTCTTGCAGAGCTTGCTGCTGCTGGGCTTCAGCTAATGCCACTTTCTGTAGTACTGCCTGGTGATCTGCCTGGGCACTGCTGAGACGTCTCTGCAGACCACTTATCTAAAAGACATAACCAAAAGGAAACACTTTCCTTACCTACAGAACATTGAATAAAACTGAACAACAAACAATGCTCAGACAATCAATTGTGGGGAGGAAAAAATTGTGCTCCTTCAAATCCACAAAATTGTGACTGAACGTATGTACAATGTGGTGATGTAATATACCTGTTCCTCCAGTGAGGCCAGGGCTCTTCTCTTCTGCTCCTCTGAATTGTGTATCTCTTTCTCTGCTTCCAGAAGCTTCTCCTCCAGCCTGCGGTGCTGCTTCTCAGCCTCTTTCATACGAGCCTCAATGGATGAGCGTGCCTGCTCCGTTACCTGGTCATTAGGCATTTGCAGAAAAAAAAAACATAGAAAAACTCATGTCAAAACCATTTCCAATGGTTGTTTGGTGTGTTTTAACTAAGAAATATCAATGTTTGGGATATCTGGATTCTAGCCAACACAAAATGTGATTATGATCTTTATGATGAAGAAAACCAGTCAAGCAGGGCTGTTTTTAAACAAAAACCTGTTTGCTCCATTGGCGTTCACACAATTTCAAACTCAGCATGGTCAAATAGTAGACAGGCACACAGGAAAATGAAACAGTTAATGTTGCTGCACAACACAGATTTTACAAATGTTACATTTTTTGACAGTGCAGACCACATTTTTTCCAGACCATTAAATTTAGGTGCCTTTCACATAATTGCTCACACAAGTATATCACTGGATATTTTTTTAATCTTTGACATTTGTGTGGTTGTGGTCATGGGATATGTGAGGGGCAGATCACAGACGCAGGTCTTGTTTTTCACCTGTTTCTCTTTGTCCAGGGACTCCTCCAGGCTCTGAGCCATGGCTCTGTACTGCTCCATGCTGGACGTGGCTGCTCTGAGGCTCTCTGCCAGCTCCTCAGCCCGGGCTTCAGCTAGCCGCAGACGGCCCTGTAGGTCCTCTCTATCTTGATCTGAAACCGGCAGTCCTGAGAGAGGGAAGAATCAGTTGCACAAGTGAGAGATGAAACTTGTCAACAGGAAGGGAAGATATATTAATCAAATTAGGAGTCTGTGCTTAAAACGCACAAACATTTAGTGTGGCTCAGACATTTCATTATGTCTAGGACAGAGGCTTTTTTTTACTGCATCTAACCCCATAAAAACTCCTAGAACAACATGAGCTTGTTAGACTACAGTATCCTCTCATATTTTTAGTTGTAAAAGTAGGTCAAATGTAAAACTGTTGACAACAAAATAAAAAGAAACCCTCATCAAATTTGCACAAATTATTTGTCTTGCTACACATCTCTTTAGATTGTCTGTAGGATTTGCCAGCATCTAGTCGCGTGTTTGCAAACTGAAACCATCTCAGATCCCCGTGGCTCACTCCTCCCTTTCCAAGACGGCCTTGATCGAGGTCATCCATAGTGTAATAATACAACTTTTAGAGCAACACAAGTTAGACAGTAGCTGGTAGTGCCACCATTTTGCGTGCATGTCGGTAAACTACAGTGGCCTTGATGTAACATTAAAATGTGAAAGTCTCTCTCTGGAGCCAGTGTTTAGTTTGTCTGGTCTTGGCTAATCTAAACACATGGATGAACAACATGGTGGACTCCATGAAGAGGACCTGCCCCCTATGTAGTTATGAAGGATGCATTAAAAGCTAACAACATCACAACAATTCTTAGTTTCAGTTGATTATGACTAATGAAAACATAATTTCTGCTGTTAAATGTTACACACTGAACCTTTATCTTCTTAACAATGAAAATAAACATGTAAATAATGATTGTAGTGCACAATTATGTGACTTTACAATAAACCGCTTGACTTCCATGGACAATATTCTGATAGCTATTTGTATTAATTGTGGTTATGGGATTTGATGTAATCCAGTCAAAACGCTACACATTTAGGCAATGTATGGATTCCTCTGTGTAATATGCTGTATAATTCTGCCTGCCTGCATGAGTGTGTGTGTGTGTATTTATGCCAACCTCTGATAACGGGTGTGGTGGGGGAGCTAAGGGTGTGACGTGCTTCGCTGCTGCCTGGCTGCAGTCTGAGATTGTTTAGCTCCAACTCAGCAGCATTCAGCAGCTCCTTGGTCTTCTGGTGTAACTGCACCTGTATCTCCAGCTGCCTCTTTGCCTCCATCAACTGAATCTGCATGAGAGATGAGGACACTGATAAGTAAGCAAACTACTTGTCTTGTCTTGCCATTTCTGGGTCTGGGTTTTGAATGCATTTCTTTTATTTACGGTGTTAAGTTGTTCCTGAAACCCAGTAAACAGCACACTAAATATAGAACAATCTTGTGTCCCGGTGGAAAACTACGCAGTGCTATACATACTTCCTGGTTTCTGCAGAGCAGGTGGCGCTGTTCCACCTCATGTTCCAGCCTCTTCTGCAGCTGAGAGATCTCGCGTTCCTGCTTCTCCAACTGACTGTTTAAACGCTGACGTGTATCAGTTTCTGAACGCTCTAGAGTGGCCTAGAAAAACACAAGGGTTAAAATTTTGATGACTGTAAACCTGGTTCATGTGTGCGTGACAACAAATGTCATACTACCTGAATAGCCTGGAGGTTGGTCAGCAGCAGGCTCTGGCTCTGTTGTTGGCTCAGGATTGACTCTTTCTCCTGATTCAGTCTGGACTCCACCAGCTTCAGCATGTCTCTCTCTTTACGGAGGCTCTCAGCACGACCCTAAGAGACAGAAGAAGAGAAGTCTAGATGGCTCTGCCATTCCTCAGGTGTTCACAAATCCAAATCAAGCACCACGGAAATCCCCCCCATCATTATGACAAAACGCAAAGAAAACAGACTCTGGAGAAAACAACATTGGTTTGCTCAAATGAACAGAAACCTCAGCCATGGTGAGTTTCTCTTTGGCAGCTCTCAAATCCTCATTCAAAGTGTGGATGGTCTGCTCATTCTTATGTGTGGCAGCGGCCATCTTCTGTCCTTTTTCGACGAGCGAAGCAATCTCTTTCCTGTAGTGCTCAACGTTGTCCTGCAGCATCTCATACCTGAGATTGTTGAGACAAGACATTCTAATATATGAGCTCTCCTATGTATTCTTTAAACACAAGAAATAAATAAACTTCTCTTGCTTCAACTAACACTTACCTCTTGGAGGCAAACTCCAGCTGGGTCGATATCTTGGCATTCTGAGAGTGGAGGTCAGAGAGCTGCTCCTGAAGCTTCTCTTTCTGCTCCGCCATGGTCTTGTCACTCTCCATACGCTCCTTCTTATAGGTGAAGAATACATCCTGCAACTGTCAATGCAACCGGGTATTTGTACATTATGTCAACATTTTCAAGCACACACTGGCCTTTGACCAATTCATGAGACTGCTGTCAAAGGTTGATCACAGGTCTTCTGTGACCTCTAGGACTGTAGTGCCATACACAGCACTACTGAACCACTGAATTAGATTCTGATCAATAAAATAAAATAAGCAATAAATCTTTGACATTTTTTCTTTTTAACCTATTTGTTGTACTGTTCCCTCATTTCCACTCCAATACATTCTCTAGTGACATTAGCAAAAAATGTAATGCTATTTGTTATAATTTATGCAAATCTCACTATGTGAACACATTGCCATCTAGTGGCATACAGAGGAAACAAGCTGATCAAGAAAGTGCTTGTGGGTGCGGGTGATAATGTCCATAAATACTGCAGACAGCCTTGCCATGTTCAGTGATAAATGGATATCAAGACAGCTGAAAGAGCACTTTACTGTGAACTAACCATCAAGCAAAAATCATGATTGTACTTAAAAGTGAATTATTCCATGGAACATGGAGTGTACAGAGTGAACATGAAAAAATAAACCTGAAGAAACCTCATATTGATGTTTGCTCACCTGCTGCAAAGCCGCCCTGGTCTCCAAGGCTTCAGCAGACTCTGTTGCCATGGAGACGAGTGCAGTGGGCGTTCCTGTAGTAGGAATGGCTGCAGGTGAGCGTCGGGGAGTGGAAGTCAGGGAGAACTCCTCAGGTGGCATACCTTAAGGAAAAACAAAACGTTCAACCAAACAGGACCTGACTGAAACAGCTATTGAATTGCTTGGAGCCACAGTCAAAGCATTTAAACATGCATGTACAGGATGTCTCATGTCTGCTACCTTGAGGAGGGAAACTGACTCCTGTTGCCTGAGCCAGCAGCACACGGTACATGTCCCTCTGCCTTACAATAGACTCTGTCATCTTCATCTGTTGGCTACGTTGCTCCTTCAATGATTCCAGCTCTACAAGGGCTTTCTCCCATCTCTGTTCCAGCTCACCCCGCCTGTAACAGACCATGTTAATTAGTCTGACTTTTTTGGTTACTGATAACAATGGATTTATGAATCTAAAGTTAATTTTGGGTGAATTTATGCTCTGCAACCTTGTTCTTTAGCATTGCTTTCCTCAAATTTTGGATAACGAGATACAGTTCTGTTTGTTTATTAGAAGAAAAAAAGAACAAAGAAGAAACAAAAATAAATCAGTAGGAATTCTAACGTACTTATTGCCAGTAGCCTCAAACTCCTCTTTCTCCTGGGCATCACTGAGCTCCCTAAGGACCACCAAAAGACGTTGGTTCTGCTTCTGCAACTCCTCTACACCGCGGAAGGTCACCAAGTGTTGGCTGATCACCTCTGATGAGCTGCTCACACCGGCCGAGCTCACCTCTTCCTCAAGAACCACATGGTTTCCACGAGCCTCTTCCAATTCTAACAGCAGTACACGCACCTGGAAGGAAAGACAGAGGATGTAATAGAATATAAGAATCTTGAAGAATCTAAAATTATATACACATATTATTTGAAAATAACCAGAAAAACATTCAAACTGGAAGAGGGGCAAACTCACCTGCTGAGCCATGTCACCCAGCTGCAATTCACACCTCTGGTTGTCTCTTTCCAGAACAGAGGCGCGCTTGTTCGCTTCATCAGCCTCCTCCTGCAAACGGTGGACCTCCTGAAGTGAATGTAGATGGACAAAAAAAAAAAAAAAGATTTTAAGCATAGAAGACTTCATGTTATGTTGAATAGGATACCTTTCAACTTTTTCACCCACCTTAACAGCCTGCTCCAGCTTGGCAGAGAGACTGGCCACTGACTTCTGCATGCGCTCATGTTCATCCCTCTGCCGCTTGAGGATAGGTGCTTTTGCTTCCACTTCCTGCACAATGTCATCCAGGTACTTGTTGACCCGCTTATTCTCCAATCGCTCCAACTGCAGCTGCTCCTGACTCTCCACATAAGCAGTATACAACTGAAAATACGGATGACATCTCGTATAAAAATAAGTCGTTCCTGCATATTTTATTGCATGAAGAGAGTAAGGAAACATCGTTACGCTATAGGCTCACAAGTCTTGAAAACAGAACACCAGATATTAGAACTTGTCAACATAAAAACATCATCAATAAGACATTCCCTCAGACCCATTTAAAAATTCTTGTCAGGATCATAGGCTACGTTCAGACTGCAGGGCATAATGCCCAATTTGAAAATTGTTCCTGTTTTTTTGTGAAATCTGATTTTTTTGCGAGGTTATTCACATTAAATACGACTTGTATGTGATCTCCAGTGTGAATTTAACGCCTCACAAGTGTCCCGCATGCGCATTGGAGGACGCGCTGACGTCGCATGCAGTGAGCGTGCTCAGTGTTTATGGAAGTACACATGGACGCTAGCGGTGGAGTGTAAACAGCCCAGTTCCGATAAGACCCCTCCAGTTTGGCCTGAATAGAGCTATCCTCTCAAGTATGCATTAACTCAGAAACCTTGTTTTCCCTTCACTGACTACTCTCCACATTATCGTCCGCCATGGTTGTTGTTTTTCTTCCCGCTGCCACCTACTTCCGGCGCAGAATAGTGATGTTTGTAGCTAATTGGTGGCGTATAGGTCGGATGAATGTGACCTGGCTGTTCAGACTGAAGTCGCATGTCAAAAAATCGGATATGTATCGGTTTTAGGATCACATATCCAAGTGGCCAGGGTCACATTTGAAAAAAAAAATCAGATCTGTGTCGTTCACACTGTAATTAAAAGATACATTAGCTACAGGTCGCATAGGGGCGAAGAAATCGGATTTGGGTGACTTCAGGCTGCAGTCTGAACGTAGCCATAACAAACTATATTATGACCCTGACCAGAACTTTGAAATGTTTTTTTTTTGGTGTTCAAATTCAATTGCACGCACCTCTGTCAGCTTCATGCCTGGCTTTATTTTGGAAACAGCAGCTGCTGTTGGAGACATTGTCGTCATTTGCTCTTCTGTGATCACAGATGTTGTACCAATGGGACCTGGCATTCAGAAAGTAGTCAAGGGTCACAGGTCATTCAAAATCCCTTCCAGACTGATTTTAAATCACATCAAGAGCCAGAGTCAAGACCTCTGAGTTTAGAACTTGATAGTAGCTCATTGGCATTGTCCAGTTCTTTTTCAAGACCCTGGATCTTCTCCTTTAGCTCAGCAACACTCCTGTCCGTGGCACCATTCATCTCCTGCAACTTCTCCTCGAGGACCTTGTTAGCTGTGGCGTAAAAATTTAACAGAACTAATGTCAGTGAATACCAACAACAGAATAGTAATTTAGAAGATAAGAAGTGACGTTAGAAGTGGTCATTGTGTGACAACCTCGCACCTTCTCCAGCATCCTTCATCAGCTTATTCAGCTCCTCCACTGCCTGACTCAGCTCCTCACTTTTTGCCTCAGAATCTGCTGCTGCTCCCTGTCACAACAACAACAACCGCAGCAGCATTGGGGTTATTATCAAAATAATTGCAAATAAACTGTGAATCATTACAGTCACTGTAAGTACAAAGCATACCAATAAAACCCCAGACGACATAACAGAAGAAATATGTAGCATGTATTTTGTCATCAGGATTATGTTTAAACATCTTATGTAAACAAATAAGACTTGCACTGGCATCTTCCTGAAAATGTGAATTAATCACTGGAAGTAAATGCTGTGGTGGTAGAATGTGCTGCACCACATTGGATTGATGTCAAATATCTACAGACCTTGTAGAGATTGGAAAGCTTAATGTTGGCATTCAGCTCATTTCTGAACTTTTCCTCCATGGTGGCTTGCTGTTCCTTGGCCTAGAATAAGCAGATCCAGTCATAAATTTCACACAGTGCTATAATACTGATCACTTTGTGGCAGAACATACAGTACATGTTCCTATGTAAAGAAAAAGACTGATGCTGTAAGAAAAAGCACAAACATACTTCTTTCAGCTTGCTGATCATGTTTTCATTCTGTTTCTGAAGATGCTCATTTGAAGTCTTCAAACTGGCCACTTGGTCTTGGAGTCTGGTCAACTGAAAGTCAGACAAAAAAAATATAGCTTACGAAATAATTATAGAAGATGATACTGATTATTCATGATTGAAGAAAGTGTTAAAACTGTGTACAGTTAAGGTACTAGTAGGGCATGGACAGGAAGTGACTGTATTCCAAATGCAACAAGTCCCGCAGGTAGGTACACAATTAACGTCTATGGTTAGTGCAAGGCTACCAGCCCTACATGTGATGACATTAAATTTGAAATGTCTACAATGCTATCATTATCAATGTAATTGTTGCTACTGCTATCATATTTTTCTCCATGTCATTCAGAATAATAAACATTATATGCAAATAAACACAAAGAGACGTGCCTCATCTTCTTTGTTCTCCAGGTTGCACTTCAGTTCCAGGATCACATTTCCTTTCTGTCGAGACAGGGCCAGCAGTTCCTCACTCTTAGCCTTCAATTCCTCGTTCAGCCAAGATATTTGGCCATTCAGCAGCTCCTTCTCTTGTTCCATACGCTTCTCCTTGTACTGTAATGGCAAACCACCACAGCTTTATTCAGTTAGTTCTTTATAAAGGGTAAACCATGAACAAAAAAAACATACGCAGTACAGCAGAAGCTAATAGAAGTATAAAAATTCACAACCTCAAATATAGATATAGTTATAGTCAAATATAGATTCAATCTTGCAAAAATTAACTCACTTTAATGTTGACTTCAGCTGATTCAAGTTCATCTAACTTCATCTGCAAAGCCATCTTAGAGGTGTTGACCTCCACCAATTTATCATTGAGTTGCCTTAAGTCATCTGGTGAAGCAAAAGATATAAAATGTGTCATATCCAAGTGACATTTACTATACCCAAATAAATAGTAAAATAAATGAGACTAATGTCTCCAGACTAATTCTTACCATTTAAATGCTCCACTTCCAAGGACCTCCTCTCCAGGATTCGCACAAGTTCTCGCTTTTCTGCCTCCAGTTCCTCTTTGGATTTTGATAGCAAAGCCTAAAAAAAAGAATCATTACAATAATATAGTATAATACACCATATCGATTGCAGGTACAGCATGACTTACAAATTAAACGTAAATAAATCATATATGGAATTTTCATGACATCTATTTATCAAAAGGCAAAATAACATGTTGACCCATTCTGTAACTCATTAAACTCATTAGAGTTTAATTAACATTTTAACATTTTCCACAATAATCTCCTCTACGTGTATGCCAATTGGCAAATCAAATAAAGACATGACAACCAAATAAATGTCTTGCAAGTTGCTGACGTGTTTCTCATCATGCTTTCACTTTTCCAAAAAGTCAACAATGCATGATTTCTAGTCACAAGTTAAGAACTGTGTTGACAAAAGCTAAGTAGAATTAAGGTTTAAGATTAAAATCCCAAAACATGGCTGATGTTTGCCTTACCTGCTCTGATAACAGCCTCTCTTGTGCAGATTCATATTCCCCACTCTTCTCACGCACTCTTTTAAGATCATCTTCTAAAAAGGTAAATAAAAATAAAAACAACATAAGGAAATACAGCCTTGACTGACCAAATTAAGTTAAACGCATACAGTAATACTGCAATAAGTTCACTCTTACCTTGCTTGTTAAACTCCTCTTTGAGTTTTAGATGTTCTTGAGTCTGGGAAAAAAAATCTTCTTGACACTGAGCAAGTTGTTTCACTTTTTCAAAGAAGTGTTGCTCTGTAACAAGCACACACAAGACACGTCAAAACGGTTTATTGATGGTTTATCGCCTTCTCGGTGTCACCTTGTCAACGTTCGCGCTAGCGATACCTCAGCAGGTTAACTATCGCTAGCCTTAGCTTCAAATAGCGGTTACAGATAACTTGCAGTGTTGCCTAGCTTTATCGTTAGTCCAAATTCCCCAAAACAGCATTTGCCATAGATGTATAATATAATTAACAACATGAGTTTAATAAGCCAGGGCGTCTAAAGCAATATTTAACTTTGTTCCATTAGCCAGGGCATGAGTGCATGATGGCGAGCAAAGAGAAACAGTTAGCACACTGACGCCGTTGGCTAACAATATACCAGGACATAACTTACCGCTGTCAACTCGAAATTGTTCCTGTTGTGCTTTCAAAGAATCGATTTCATATTGCTGATCCAATAGAATCTTCTCGAGTTTGTTTTGAACAGTTTTTGGTAGCTTAGCTATCTCGGAACTATCCAACTCCTGCAGCAGCAGTGCCGCCATTTTCCCGAAAACAACCCGAAAGGCGAAGACGCGATTTGATGTTGTCAGCGCACCTGCAGCATTGTGGGAGTTGTATTTCTTCTATTTAAACTTCAGAAAGGAAAAGAATTTCTTAGCTTACTTTACCAGACAATAAAGACGACACAGTAAATCAGTCAACTAACAGAACAGTGTATATAATTAACATAGTTTGTTATTAGTATTATATTATGTGTTATTTGTTGTTAATAACTGCCATGGTCAGGAATACACGTTGTCTTGTCTATGCGTTTCCTTAATAATTCCATAGGATGGGATCACATATGATTTTTACATGATAACATAATAGTTCAATAGCATTGTGGTTTGAAACCGTTCCCGTTTATCATTTTTGTCCTTTGTGTTGATTTCTGGTGTTGACTAAATTTGCCCTCATAGTCAGCAGATGGCGCCAACACAAACAGGCAGCTCTGTGTGTACACGCACTCATGTACAGTATAACGTATCATGGTGTTTGTGTGTCACTGAGAAGGAGGATGTAATTCAGCAAATTACGTTTTTTGGAGAAGCTTGAGTTGTGCACTCCTGGGAAGTCCAGTGATGACCAAGCACATTAATCTGTAACATACTACAATTACAAGGTGCAAAACAATTTAATAAAAAACAGCATAGAGCACAGCAATCACTGTAACGAAGAAGGCGAGGAATCAAGATGGCTGAGATTAAAAGTCTCATGCACTACCGACTGAGCTAGCCGGGCAAAAGCTGAAATTCATCATTCATGTTTTCATGTTTACCAACTTTATAGTTTCACTTAGAGTCATACTTAATGTCATGTTGGCACACAAATTACAAGGCTGGAAAGTAGGACAAATGCAGTTTACTAAACAGACTTGCAATATAACTTACAATAGTTCAGCAGCAGGTCCAGTAATCTTGAATAAGATGGCTTTCCTGTATTTTATACAACTCAACAGAATCTGCTTCACACTGCCACCTATTGTTATAAAACAGCAATAAGATAATCAGGGAACAATACTAATGTTTAGTTGCTACTTTACGTGTGGGTTTCAATTACTTACAAAATTTCAGTTTCAGTCATTTATTGTCAGTGTTCCTGGTGACATATGCCTGATAAGTATTTCGTCCCTGTCTGGACCAGTTTTGGAAAATACATCAGTGGTTTCATGCAAGATTGATACTTCTAAGAGACAAACGACTGATGGCACGAACACGTGGAGTGTTTAAGAAGACAATTGCTCCAGGCAGGAGCACTATTTTTATTACACTCGGCTGTCACGCCTGGATACCGTGATGTACAGTAACTTATAGCAACATCGCTGTGCAACTCTCTTAATCTGAGTCAGCCACGTTGGTTGGTGTCAGTACTTGCTGTTAAGAGTGAAACCCAGAAGCATGGGCAAACTTCAATCAGCTGTGTTTGAGGTAGTGTGTGATTCATGCTGAAAATTTCCTTACAACAAACAAATGCAGCAGTGAACTGCTGTCTACAGTAAAGTGTGACAGATCCTCAAAGGAGCGTTGGGTGTGTAATGATAAGACAGCTTTATCCATCCCCCCAACCCTTCCTCCATTATTTGTCTATGTATCTATCTACCCATTCATTCAAACAATTAGTAAAGTCAGCCTAGCGTGAGAAACACCAGAAAGACTAACCCAAAGCTGGACTCTGATGTGTGGGTGGTGTGTTCTGCAGTGGTTACAGCTTAGGTTTTCATCATCATAGCCCTGATTCTTATCTCTTCTATCTTCCTTTGTTTTAGTAATAATAATAATGATAGTATCCTGTATTGATGTAGAGGTTGCATTGCAGGAAGTTTAATCTCATCAGGAGTAAACAAGTCAAAAGATAATATTTGCATCATCACTTCATTGTTGAAAATAACAAGTCATGAGGAACTTATAAATATCTAATGTGTTTTAATATAAGTTATGATGACAGACAGAGAGCACAGCTTGTGGTTATGTCATCTCATCCGCTGTCCGTATTTGGTCAGAGGGGCCATGCATGCCGTGTCGTGACATCACCTCAGTGAAACTGTTTTTTATGTGGGTGAAGTAGAGCATGGCAGCTGGGCTTTCCAAGAGTACAAACAAAAATCATGAAGGTTCTCCAATTAGCGAAGAAATATAAACAAAAGGGGGAATCAAAATGTCAGAAATGGGGGTGGGATCAGGTGGTCACTGCAGGGGTAAACACTGAGGTAAACATTTGTTTCAAGGGAGTGACGAGTCAAATCACGCTCTGCAGTCTGTACCAAGAGACAAGTTCACTGAGGTAAACCTGAAACACCCTCAAATCTGCAACACACAAAAGCTGTTCTGAATTTCACTTTGAATTTTATCCAGATAACCCAGCAATCCTACTTATTAGAAGAGTCATGTTTTGGTTATTCTTCAGAAAATTGAGGCAAATTATGCCCTCTCACTTCTTAATGGTTTATAGTTAATTCTGAGCTTACAAATGAGTCATCTTATATTGAAGTGAAATGAATGAAGTGGGACTCTCAAAGGCCTCTGTTGCACTCAATGAACCCTAATCCTACTTGGAAGAACGCCACACACATACTGCACATTTCTAGGAGGCATATTCCTGTCGGTGTGAACTTTATGGGACAGTAGGGGCATGGATGCACCATCTAAATAGCCAAAACTGTTTTTTTTTGGCTGCCCCTCTTGCATAGAGTGCTGTAGTCTATCAGCACCAACAATTCTGGCTGACATGTTCGGGCACTTCGGGAAACCTCTCATTCCTCAGAAGGTTCCCGTAGGAGGCTTCCAAAAGGTTTTGATGAATCTTTGACACGCTATGAGGTGTTCCCAGCCAGAGGCCATGCATGCCAAACCAAACAGGGTATTGTGGAAACATAGACACATATACGGTATATCCCCAGAGTGTTGTGTTAGTGTGTCACAGTTGACTAACTCTTGCATTTTGTGTCATTAGAAATCAACAGCTCCTTTGTGGGGAAGAGATCTGAGATTATTTGAATCATCTGGGAATTTGCTGCAAAGTGTTTTGCTAATGTATTAAGCTGGCAGGTCGTGTTTAACCTTGTGGTATTTTGATTTGGCAGTAGGATTAAGAGACTATAACCCCTTTTTTGTCTTTGTACCTAAAGAGGTGTGAATGCACTCAGTACTTCTATGGTCACCTTAAGCCTGTAAAAAGGACTGGCCTGGTACCTCAACATAAATCTCTGCACTACATCATCAAATAACAGTCTTTGTATCACTGTAGAAATAGTTAATTCAAGGAAGGGAAGCAGAAAGCAGAAATATCTAAACATCTTTTGTGCAGACTGATGCAAGTGAAGAGATCATTAAGTTTTAAAAAGGTGAATGGACTCTTTATTGGTAGACATAAAACAGTCTACCCTTATAACAAACCTCTGTGTTCTGCAGTGGCTGTCAATGTGTTTGTGTGGTTTGTGCTTGGTGTTATGGATTTTTTTCTAAATTTAGGGGTTCCTAGGGTTAGCTAGTATCCCTATACACAGCACTAAATCTTTAAACTGTCCCTCCAGAATGCAGGGTTGAAACACAGTGTCTCAAGGAAAACAGATGGCTAGTTATCTCTGTTGACTAGGTAACCAAGGTCAGAGGAGTCTGCCAGCGTTGGCCCTTTGATAAGGCCAATGGCTGAGCGTCAGCAAGACAACAGACGCCACTGTTAGTTCAGAGCTTAGAAAGAGCATGCCCTGACTGTAACTACTCAAGAGCAATGTAAGGTAATATACTTGTACCTAACTGGGTGTTAGTTTATAAGGCTGAGCACCAAAGGGGAAGGGAGGAATATCAGCAGACTCTGGCAGCTGTACGGTTGTCCACGACAAAGTTCATATTCCTCCTGATATATCAGAATCTTCAATAAATGTTACTTCTTTAATCAACTGCAGAAGGCTCCAGGGTGCATCCATTCTTCCATCATTGACTATTCAATATTTTCCACGACACTTGGCAGTTTCAATACACCTATGAAGCAGCTTAATTTAATTCACAACATTTAGGATCGTGAGTTAGTACTGCAAGTCTTGACTTAAAATCTTAATTGTTTTTTATGTTGTGGTTTTGGTTTGCCTGAAGCTCACTGGGGTCACAGGGGAGTCAAATCTGTTATTGTAATCTGTTGTTTAACATGTGTCAGCCTGCTTCAGCAAGTGGTATGTCTTCTTTTGTGGTAACCCTGCATGCATTTATTTGTCAGGGTTCTTCCCTGTGGCTTTAATATGCTGAGGTAAGATGTTTTTTGGGTTAAATGTGCAGTTTGTAAGATTCGGTGGTATCTAGAGCTAGCAATCAGTTTAGAGAGCTGTCAGTCTGGATGCTGAAGTCCCACAGGACCATAGCCCTGTTGTTCTCAACCACCTTCGTTGGTATGTCTCATTGGGATTTGGGTACTTCTAGTCCATTCTGGGTACATCTGTTCCTGTACACTACCCCAGCCACTTGGTTGTGCCTCTCCATATACACTGATCCAGCTAGCATCTTACATCCTGTTACTTTATGTTGGACTGTCTTGGGGGCCTCGTTACACAGCCTGCACCTTGGGTCCTTCGGCCTGCTGTGGTAGATCCTGGCCTCTATAGCATTTGTACTGAAGGCCTGTACTTGTTGCTGGACAGTGGCTCTGATGCTCACTAGTCCTTGGCCTCCCTCTTTGCCCTTAGTGCACAGCCTCAGGGTGCTTGACTTGGAGTGAAACCCTCTGTGCATGGTGAGGAGCTTCCTTGTCTTGATATCTGTGGCTTCTATCTCCTCCAATGGCCAGCTTATGATCCCAGCGGGGTATCTGATATCAGGCAGTGCATACATGTTGATGTCTTTGTTATATGTATATATATATATATATATATATACATATATATATATATATATATATACATATATACATATATATATGTGTATATATGGCACGAATGTGGGACCTATGGATGCTTGGAAACCCACAATCACGGTTAACAAAGAAACAGCTGTTAGCCCAGTGTTCCAACATCCGGAACCGAAAAATGCTATCACAATTAGAAATCCATGAAATACTACAATGATACTATGGCAAGGGGGAGCCAGGACGACAGGTCAGCGGGGGGATGTCACCATCACCCCCATAATCCGAGATTGGGTACCAAGCCCTAATAGACAGCCTCAACACAAGAGCTACTGACCTGAGAAGGATGATCGTGAACAAACTGGAAACCTGGAGCCTCCGACAACTACCGAAGCTGAATTGTCAAGTACCTTCAGAAGATCTGCTAGAAGATGTGAATGCTGCAGTAAGAACAATCCCAACTGGGACCATCACTGAGACCAATAAGCTGATACACAGTACAGCAACAGTACTCCTTGAGATGCTAGGATATAAGATCAGTACCCTTGGCAGGAGGCAGTACCCTCCATGGAAGAGACGGTTGGAGGCCAAGATAAAGGCAACACGGAGAGAAGTCAGCCAGCTAACAACTAAATATCTCCAGAGAGTAAGGCAATTCCTGAGGATTCAGCTGAATGGTAAGAACAAAGTCCAAGCCATCAACATATACACACTACCTGTCATCAGATACCCCACTGGGATCATAAGCTGGCCAAAGGAGAGATAGAAGCCACAGATATCAAGACAAGGAAGCTCCTCACCATGCACAGAGGGTTTCACCCCAAGTCCAGCACCCTGAGGCTGTACACTAAAGGTAAAGCGGGAGGCCGAGGACTAGTTAGCATCAGAGCCACTGTCCAGGATGAAACATTGAAAATCCAAAAATACATCAGAAAAATGGCCCCAAAAGATGAACTGTTTCAGTGAAAGTCTCGGGCAGCAGAAACCTGAAGAGTGTGAGGAGGGTGAGGAGCAGACAACATGGAGAGACAAGCCCCTACATGGCATGTACCACCATCAGATAGAGGAAGTGACTGATATCAAGACCTACCAATGGCTGGAAAATGCTGGGCTGACAGACAGCACAGAGGCACTGATCATGGCAGCACAGGAACAGGCCCTGAGCACGAGGGCTATAGAGGCCAGGAGCTACAACAGTAGACCAGACCCAAGGTGCAGGCTGTGTAAGGAGGCCCCTGAGACAGTCCAGCACATACTAGCTGTAAGATAATAGTAAGATGCTAGCTGGATCAGCATATATGGAGAGGCACAACCAAGTGGCTGGGATAGTGTACAGGAACATCTGTACCCAGTATGGACTAGAAGTACCCAAATCCCAATGGGACATACCACCAAAGGTGGTTGAGAACAACAGGGCTAAGGTCCTGTGGGACTTCAGCATCCAGACTGACAAACAGCTCCTGGCTAACCAATCGGACATAGTGGTGGTGGACAAAGAGCAGCAGAGGGCATTGGTGATAGATGTGGCGGTACCAGCTGATGCCAACATCAAGAAGAAGGAGCACGAAAAAGTTGAGAGGTACCAAGGGTTGAAAGAACAGCTTGAACAGATGTGGAAGGTGAAGGCCAACATGGTCCCTGTGGTGGTAGGAGCACTCGGGGCC
Source organism: Synanceia verrucosa (assembly GCA_029721515.1). NCBI lineage: Eukaryota > Metazoa > Chordata > Actinopteri > Perciformes > Synanceiidae > Synanceia > Synanceia verrucosa. Next base: position 16,167,190 of record CM056558.1, read on the forward strand.
CTGACCACCAAACTGGGAGAGTGGCTCCAGCAGATTCCAGGAACAACATCTGAAGCCTCAGTCCAGAAGAGCGCAGTTCTAGGAACAGCGAAGATACTGCACAGAACCCTCAAACTCCCAGGACTCTGGTAGAGAACCCGAGCTTGAGGATAACACGGATACCACATATATATATATATATATATATATATACATATATATATATATACAGTCATGGAAAAAATTATTAGACCACCCTTGTTTTCTTCAATTTCTTGTTCATTCTAATATCTGGTACCACTAAACGTATAATACAATGAACACAACAAAAAATGCAGCTGGTCACATAATACTTTATGTCCTATTTGACATTCTTAAAGCTTAATTGATTCCCAGGGTATATAAGAGGCCATTTCATGTCACAAGCAGCACTGCACATGCAAAGGCCTAGAGTGGTTTCCTGCTTACATTCAAGCCGTAGCACAACTCAGAAGTTGTCAGCTCTCACATAATGCCTAAAACAAAAGAATTATGTGAAGCAACAAAGGCAGCCATCTTGGCACTGCTGGAAATTGGCATGAGTGAGAGACAGGTAGCGAAAAAACTGAAGATCTCCAAGACAGCCGTTCATTCCAACAAAAAAAAACAAGCTGAACATGGCACTACCAAATTGCTACCTGGCCGTGGCAGGAAACGTCTTTCTACCCCACGAGATGACCGTACACTCATCCGTTCCTGTGTCAGGAATCGTCGTCAGACCTCCAGGGACCTTAAAAATGAGTGGGCACTGTCGAGAAATGTGACTTGCTCGGCAAGGACAGTTCGAAACCGACTTGTTGAAGCTGGTTTGAAGTCACACAGAGCACGCAAGAAGCCCTTCATCAATGAAAGGCAGAGGAAGGCCCGGTTACTCTTGCTCGAGACCACAAGGATTGGACTGTTGATGATTGGGCTAAGGTTCTCTTCAGTGATGAATCCATTTTGAATTGATGCCCACTCCAGCCAACTTACTGGTTAGGAGGAAGCCTGGAGAAGCTTACAACCCAGACTGTCTTGCCCCTACAGTAAAACATGGGGTGGATCAGTCATGATCTGGGGTTGTTTCAGTCTGAGTGGAACAGGGCAAATGCAATTGTGTGAAGGCCGAATGAACCAGGTCAAGTACAGGACTACCCTTGAAAACAGTCTTCTTCCATCAGCTGGAAAACTCTTTCCTGCCTCGAATGACTGGATTTTCCAACAAGACAATGCCCCTTGCCACACGGCAAGGTCAGTTAAAGCCTGGATGGAGAACCACAACATTCGCACCATGCCTTGGCCTGCTCAATCACCAGATCTTAATCCAATTGAAAACCTGTGGAAAATCATCAAACTCAAAATGGAGAACCACAAGCCCAAAAACAAAGAAAATTTGTTTGAATTTGTCCAACAGGAATGGGCTGCTGTGACAGCAGAACAATGTCAGAAGCTGGTGGAGAGCATGCCAAGACGCATGGCTGCAGTCATCAAAAACAATGGTTATGCAATCAAGTATTAACTCTTGTGTGTATCATGTGTTTAAAGCAAACAGAAAGAAAACATGGAATGCTTAAAAGTAGTGTTTTTGGCGGTACAATGCCATAGCTATTGATGTAAGAATTTAAGTAATTTTGGTTATTATCAAGAAAACCATGGAAAATGAATAATCCTTAGTTCTTAAATTAAACTCTCATGAGCTATTTTTGTTGTTATCATTATAATTGTCCAAACAAATGTACCTTTAGTTGAGCCAGGCATTAAAATTAACAAGAAATTGAAGAAAACAAGGGTGGTCTAATAATTTTTTCCATGACTGTATATACACACACATATATATACACCTGTGTGTGTGCGTATTAGTGCGACTGACCAGAGAAGGAAAAGTCATTTGAGGTATAACAACTTGTAGTATCACAAATCAATAAATTGTAATACAAAGCCTTCCTTACAATTTTATGTAATTTTATTATTTTTTTTTCTTAATAACATGTACAGTATAGGTTTCAACATATTCCAGGAAAATAGTAATCAAACCCATGGAAAAAGTGAATATGAGGATGATATCATATCACACAAAGAAAACTCAAAGACCCATGGTTTCCTTAATGGCATGACTTTCTCCCACTTTCACAAAATAAAGTACACAGTCATGGACAAACTCCTCACTGATGATATTTTTTCCAGACACAATATACATGTCCCACCAAACTGGCTCAAGAAGCAGGTAGTGTTGCTCTGAACAGATGAAAAACATGTTTCCACAAGAAAAGTGTTTTGTGTTTTGGCCTCTTGAAAATATTCAGCCCTTTAAATTGATTTCATCCTGGCAAAAACAGCACAGAGAACTCAAGCATACAGGTGAACATATTGTGTCACATATTGAGAATGTCACAATGTAAAAACCCTGGAATTATAAATATCCAAAACAACTGCTATAAAAAGTCTTTGAATTAATATTTTTATGAGTATATAGAACGTGTAATATTGTCTATCATTACAATATAACACAACAAAACTTTGCGATTATTTGAAATTACAGTTGGCTGGATTTGGCTTTTGTTTGGGTGATGAGGGGACTTCTGTGATATATTTTCATAAATAAATGCTGTCACCCTTCATATACCATAAGCCACATTCACGCATATTTGTGAGCACCTACTGTATATCTGGGACAACAAGGTTTCTTCACTAACTGGATGTTAGAGAACCATCATCAAACACTTGTGAGCTAGTGGAGATGTTATTATACTGTTTTTATTTGTCTTTTGTCTTTTATTGCTCTCTATCAGCCCACCAAGACAGCTTCCTTTCCTCCTCGGCATCCAAGCTCTTTGTTTACTCTATGTCGTTTTCCTCTTCATCTTCCATACCAGCCATCTCTTTCTCCGGCAGAAGGCCGTAACTGTTGAGGAAGGCCTCCACATCGGTGGCAAAGAACTCCTCGTTCAGGTGCTGCATGCAGGCCACAAAGTTCCCTAGTAGCTCTCCAGCCTTGTACACCAGCAGCGTAGGGAGAACCTCATCCGAGAATCGCTCACCAGCACCAGATGCGACAGCATCAATCCTGCAGAACTTTACAGTGGGGTACTCAGTGGCCAGGCAGTCAAGGCAGTTGTTGAGCTCCTCACAACCTTTGACCCCAGCCTTGTAGATGTGGACAACCACCACAGTGCTATAATGCTCCTTCTCGATGACTTCTAGAAAGGCCTCTCCACTATCCAGATCATACACACCTTCAAATTTGGGCCCAAAGCTGAGTTTTTCATGCATCTCCTGCATGCACCGCTTTCTGTATTTCTTGAGACATCCCTCATCCTCCTCCTTAAGCAGCTCATACTCTTGGACACTCATCTGAAAACCAAAAAAAATTATCAACACTATAATTACAATATGTATATGCGTTAGCAGTTATTAAATGTATTCTTTTATTGCTTCCTTTTACTAAAACAACTCCAAGAAGCTATCATCAGACTTTTTTGAATGAATCTCTACAAATAAGTTTCATTACACACTTTCTAAAAAAGCGTACCTTGCGGTTAATGTTTGCTCTGGAATCATCTTTTGGCCCGCTCGGGGATGACATTTGTCTCAATAGTTCCCTTTTTGCAGGTGGCAAGTTTTCCTGGTCCATACTTTCCAACTTAAACCTCCTCCAGTCATTGATGACTCCTTTTGGACCTATGGAGGTAAATGGCATTAAAAGTTAATGACGTATCGCAGACAAGCCAACTGTGTGGTAACTTTTCAATCTATTTGATCTAACTTTTACTTCTTCAAAATAAAATTTTAGTTACCATGTGTTCATCTTGATCGATTTGATTTTTGCAGCTTCCTCATTATTCAGCTTTTGTATTCTGCATTTGAAGTACTTTATTTATTTATTTATTAAGAGCTCAGGAAACATGAAAACATGTTTTTTCATGTAGGAACAGCTTGGTTGGTTATGTAATATGCATGATTTCAAACTGAATGATTGGTCTATTCATTTGTAAATTGGGGTGTAAAGCTTAATATCAACCCTCTAGGAAGTGCTCTAATTGCACTGCTATTGCGTAACAAAAAGGAGATTAGCACGCCAGTTAAACTGCTAAAGCTCTTCAGATCTGTACTTTACTTTGGTCCTCCTCTTGTGCGTTTAGAGCCAATTCTGATTTTGCTCTACAGTGTCTCGACCAAACTTACAGCTGAAGGTTCAAACACAGAAAAAGGTCACCAAGTACTAACTGTGTAATGTTGAAAACACTTCTTCTACTCACCTGTTTGGGTTGCGGTCTCTTCCAAATCAATCACTCTGTCTGACATTTTTTTTCTCTGGTCAGCTCCTTTTAAAGATAAAAAAACTTAAGAATTATAATTAAAGGAAATAATTCACATGATGTTGATGAGGCCATTATGATGTTTGTAACACCTTATTTGTTCTCAGTAAGGTGATCATATCACTACAGATTTGCACTGTGACAGAGCTACTTGACTTACCAAGTCAGTCCCACGATATTTAATTAAATTAATGTTGTCTAAGAGGATTACTGATCTGCAACAGATATCTCTCTCTTCCTTGCTGTTAACCCTTAGGCTACTGTTTTAAGATGGAACAGATGGAACTGGAAGCTAAAAACATAAGCCACAAACAAAACAACAACAACAATTGTGTAATAATAAAATTACATTTAATACTACATTAAAAAAAGAAAAACAAATAGTTGAATAAATACAGATATATTAGCTCATGTTCCTCGCTAGGATGTGTGACTTCATGTGATTGTTCAGCTTTGTGCTTTGTCTGTTGTCAGTGTTTGGTCCAGTTGATGTGTGATGAGATGTATGCACAGCCTCTGCTGATCTTGGCTGGTGATCTTTGTGGCCACCTTTCTAACCCCACAGTCCAGCATAATCAAGTGGAGATTTGCCGTGATTAGTTAGCATGACCAAATGAAGCCATGTATAAGTGTACGTGTGTGAGCAAGAGACAAACAAGAAACTCAGCTGACCTTAAATTAGACACAGACCCATGAGTAATTTAAGTACAAAAGGAAGAATTGTTTGTTCTCGTTCTGTTAAGCTTTTAACAGAACACAACTTTATTTCTTTTAAACGAGAAATAAACTAATATAATTTCAGCAAACTTCTCTATATGATACCTAATGTAGTAACACAGCATAAATGGCAAATTTAAAAAAGTAAAAACTCAAAATGATCCATCAAAATGAGTCTCAAATGTCTGTAAAAACATACAAATAGAATAACTTTCATGCATTCAAAACAAAACTTCTCATTCCGACAAATATCAAACACAAGTTTTAGCTGATTATACTTAATTAGCTTCCAAAAATACGAGATGTCAGTATAGCATTTTTCTTACCTCCCACAGTCACAGTGCAGTCCTCCCTTTGTGTCAGTAACCTTGCACTGATCTACACTTGATCACTTCACTGAGCTATCTGTTGTTGGACCGTGTGTGTTTCTGTCTGCATGCGTGTGTCTTTTCCAGCCAATGAGCTTGGTCTAATGGAGATTTCAAAAAAGACCCTATAGACCAACAGAAATAGAGCATAGATCCTAAGAGGATTTCACTACAGGAATTAGATACTAAAGGCCTTACAACACACGGTGAAGATAGAGACAGAATGAGATAGAGAGAGAGAAAAGACAAAATGTCATTTTGTTTCACAAGGAATCATTTGATTAAGCCAATATGTTTGTGTATTACATCCATTCAAGAGCAGTACACAAGAGCTTTTGTATTGCATCTCACTATCATAAACAGCACATTAAGAGTTTATTCAACCAAAGACGCCATATATCCCTGAGATGAACTCTCAAATAAAGTAATCTTGTCTAGAATTCCTCCAGGCCTAGGGTGTCACGCGAAAAAGGGATCACATGATCTTTAAAAAGCTGCTGCTAGCTATGGGTCGGGGAACATCTTGTGATGCTTTGTCCTGTGCTTATTGATTATTTTCAACACAGAAACCCTCTGTTTTCCCTTGCTGCTACCTGCTAAGTGCTACCTCTCTATCATACCTCCTCGCAAGTAGCTTTAAAACACACATTGACATTAAATAGCATATAATATCACTACAATTTGTATCACTACAAATTAGCGAGTTAACGCAGATTAATCTCCAACTGGTGGTGACGCAGTGTATTATTCTACCACGTCACACAAGTAGAGCTTCTCCCTTTTCAGTGTACAAGAGTGTAAAATAAGTATAAAAATAAGAAATAAGTATGAAAAATAAGTATATATTAGAATTACGAAATAAGTATAAAAATGTGAATATACAAATATTAATATTAATTTACAACAAGGATAAGTACTGAACATATAAACAGGAAATGTACTAATGTATCACACCACTGTTAGACTATGTACAGAATAAATGTTGAATGCGTTTAATAAACATGTTCAGTGCAGTTATATTCCCTTCTTTCTGTTTGCTCATGCAAAATGAAACACGATTAACATAGATTCAAAATTATATTTATATATTATATATTTTCTTCAAGCTGCAGTGTCAAAAGAAATACATAAAGCTGGCTTGATTCTTTGTCTTTCCCGACATGCCCCATTGTAAGTGTTCCTTTAGCTTTGTGCTGAATCACTGCAGAGCAAATAGGAACAGTAAATGCTCACCACTCCCACACGATCAATTCTGAAACAGCTCATGCAACTGTGTTTGACTTCTGTCCTTCGTCTCTGTGGCTGCGTCCCGCATTTATTGGCTTAAAGGATTACTAGACTTTTTTATTCAGGCACACAGAGCATGTATGTCAGGTGGGGTTTCATTATTACCAGTCCAGCACCCTCTGTTCTAAAAATGTCTGTCAGCAACTGCTTAGAGTCCAACATTAGCCTCACTACGCAACCCGGCTGAGCTCACATGATAGCATGTTCAAACAGCAAAGAACTGATGTACAAGTTAAGCCTCGACAGAGCAATCTTTCTCAGAAAAAAATGTTTTTTTAAGGAAACCTTGCATGTGAGCTGCATCGGATACAGAGGATTGTGAATCAGAGAATCATTATGGGTCATTTCTCTTGGATGGACAACAGGGTGAAGCTTTCTAAACACCTTTTTAAAAAAAAGCTAGAGGTCAGCCTTGTGCCTTCATCATGTAGGCATACAATAATCCTGCTTTATGCAGTTTCACAAAAACTGCTGATATCAGATGATATTTTAAGCTGATATCACCAAGTAATTAACAGTCCTGGACAACTAACACAACCCTATCCTTACCCTAACTCTAAAAACTTTGACATTTGTCCAGGACTGTTAAGTGCTTGGTGATATCAGATCATCCGTCTTTTATACGAAGACTTCACGAGGCTAACAGTTAGCATATGGGACAGTGATGCACACATATCAGCTTCAGACTATAATTGTAATACATTGCTGCATTAATACCGACACAGTTACTTGTATAGCATAGATCAAATTAAATATATTTGTATTATTTCTATTAAATATATACAAGGAAATTTTCCCATTAGAATACACCACCAGCACATGTGCTCAGGTTTCTCAAGAGTCATAAAGAAACCTCAGGTTTCTTAATGGCTCACCATAACCAGTATGTCTCTGTTTGGTTTATAAATATGCATTTACGTCTACCAGCATGTCCTGTCCGTGCAGGGGCTGCACAATACAGAGACAAACTAAAGACAGCTATGGTAACCCATTTCAATGGCACACAATATTTACGTCTAGCAAGCTTTGGGACAATTATGATATAACTTACAGTAAATGTATGAATAAGAGTGCCGGTGTGTGCTGCTTCCCGTACATGTACTTAGGACAGATTTCCTTACATGAAACATATGCTCTATGAGGAGTATAGAGTTACCTCATCTCACAAAGCCTTCAGTCATGGCTTCCCATACGTTCGTCGTTCTGAGGTTTTGTGAATCTTATGTTTTTCTTTAGCAAGCTATGAGTTACTGGTCGTAATTGTGGTTCTAGAGGGTTACAGTGTGATTTAATAGATCATCAGTCTCTCTCTCCCACATACTTTTCTGCAGGTAAGCCAGTTTTTTGTTGTTTTTTCACATTCTTCAGGTGACTCAGCCCAGAACAAACCATAGATAAGATGATGGGAGCAGCTAAATTAGGCGATGGCTTACCCTGAGACCATTAATCATTGATCGGTGGTCTGTTCATATCAGATGGCGCCATGTGGGGCACAATGTCAGTTTGTTCTTGACAATAATTTAATTTCATGATGGATAATTTATTCAGAGTACTATCGATATATGTCTAACAGGTTCTTTCTTTTTACACATCATGGATTGATTGTAACTGTGTGAATAATGTTAAAAACAAAAGAGGAAACCACTATGATTTCTGTTTATTTTGGCCTTTACTCCTGACAGATAATATGCAATCGCTTTACTATTTTTGACAAGTGTAAATATCTGCCCATAGTTGCCCTTGTGTTGACCCCTCACTCTAAAGGCTGGAATATACTTCTCCGACTACGTAACACTCCTTAACACACACTCCACCTTTCCGTAATCAGCGACAGACGTGCCTGATTCGTTTGAGCCTGGTCTTTTGGCCTGTAAAAAGGGAAAACTCTTACAGTTCTGTAATTTTCCTCAAGCCAGACTCAGACACAGATGTGGTTTCCCCAAATTTATGAGTCTTCCAATGTTATGATAGCAGGCTATTACAGGGGGTCTAAAAGTCCAGCCTTGCTTTATTTGAGGCTCGCAGCCAACACAGTTCTGCTGCTCTGACTCAGGGGTTTTCACTTCCTGTCCAGTGAGGCATCTCTTAGAAGCTGGCAGCGAAGGAGACTTCAGTCTCTCACTAGCACCTGGGGCTTGAAGTGACTGTCTAGTGATTTCTTCGTCTCTGTGAATTACAGAGCAACAAACAGTCTTTTCAGACATGCTGGACAGTCTGAAGACATGAAGAGCTACTGTGGCTTTCACCACATTTTCCCAAAACACTTCCACTTCGTACAGCCAGGTGCATACAGGTCACATCAATATTTCATATTTATTTTATAATTTTATTTTATATTTACATATTTCTCTGATTGTATACATTTAATCAGTTAAATTGTGCCAGTGCCTCTATCCCCCCCTTAAGTGTGTGGAGACACCATACATGCCATCTTCTTTGATCTGCTTTAATTAACTGCAATAAATTAAATTAAATTAAATGAACAATGAAAATTCTTTTGTGGTGCATTTAATTTGAATATTAATAGTGAATGTATTTTGAAAAATAAGCAGCTCTTTTTATTTTGTGATATTTTTTAATTTTGAATTTACTTTATTTAAATTCAAGTAATTTTACCAACACAGTTTGGCAGAGGTACATTGCGAGAAGGGGGCTGAATGTACCTGTCTAAAGAGTGAACGATTCATGATTAAATATGTGCGCATCATCGGAATGAAAGCAAAATGTGCCAACACATCTTTCTTAGGCCTTGACAATATGGAAATAAATAAACTAAATTAACCAGTATCAGTCTAATCTGTATGCCATTTACCCATGAGCTCATGGTTGGTATATATTGTATCAAGTGCTGAAATTAAGAACATTCAAGTTATTATCATAATCTCCTGATATTTCTTTGAGTGAAAGCATGTGTCTTGAAGTTCCCAAATGAATCTAATCCCAATATATTTGCACTGAATTGGGAGATGGAAATAAAATTCCTCCACGGCACTGAGGTGTTGGAATCAAGCTCAAACAAATCAAATCAAAACCTGGATGTTTAACCAAACCAACCTGCAAAGTTACCACTATACGTGAAAATACTGTGAACCTACCAAGAGTAGATGCAGCCCACACTTAATTTCTACTGTCTTCACTGACAGTAAAGTACAATGAATTCCAAAAGCATTCGAACTCTGAAGCAAACAGGTGGGAACTGTGATGAAGTGCTGATCGACTGAGGACAGGTTTAAAATGGATAAACCAGAACAGGCAGTGGAGACAAGTATGAATCAATGGCATGACAGACCCAGATGGTTTCACACAGAAAAGTTGTTTTTATAAGAATGCCATGTCCCATGCGTGTGTGTGTCTGCCTCTGTGTCTGATGTGAGCACTGGAAATGCACGGACACTCGTCTGATCTTACAGAGAAAATGAGAAAATGAGCTTTGTTACGTCAGTGATCCATTGTGGGCACAGGTTTTTCTTTTCTAAATGCTCTCCCTGCGTGTGAAATCACACGAATGCCCTGCAAACAAAGCTGAGGCAAAATGACACTAGATCGCAACAACAGACGTGTCCTTTCAGAAGAAATTAATCCATGTATTTCTTTTGGATATTTTCCTTTTCTGTGCTCAAAGGGAAAACCTTCAGTCATATATAGTCGTAAATGCATGTCAGATGTATATTTCTAATGCAGTCTTGAGTCTGATTTGTCTATTTATTGTTGTTTATATTCTGTCCTTTCCATTTCTATCCCCATTTCCAACAGCACAAAACAGAAATCACTTGAACATGAGGTATAGACAAAATAAATGTGGATATCTATAGTGAGAAAAAGATATTTAAATTTCTGAGATATAGATATTGACTTGAGAAAGACAGAAAATAAATCTTTATGCCCCTGCAATGAACTGGTGACTTGTCCAGGGTGTACCCTGCCTTCTGCCCTAAGACAGCTGGGATAGGCTCCAGCGCCCTGCCACCCTATGTGAGGATAAGCAGTAGAAAATGGATGGATGGATGGATTAATCTTGTCAAACAAAACAAACAGCTTTGAAGTGGTTTCACGTTGACCTTTTCTGAAAAACATTTGTCACTTTTTGTTATCACATGACCAATGGATAATGGAAGTAATCTTTAGCTGTAGCCTCATGTGGATACCATATAAAGACAATAAATGCAAGCAGCAGTCTTATGTTGCCTTTTAATTGTAAAAACAAACTAACTACAGCATGATAATACTGAAATCTGACACATTTCCTGCACAAATGAAATAAATTAATTAAATCAGACCTATAAAGGCCACTTGTAGGTCTGGCACTTTAAGCGAGCATGACATTTTTTTGGTACAAAACCTCTTAATGTCTTTCTGATGACATTCTTTTAAAAAGTACGCAAGTACTGGGCTCCAGAACTGCGGTTGACATACGGAAAAATTTACGGACAAATACAAAACTGGCAGTCAGTAATTTTCCCTTATCATCATCATCATCATCACCATGCTGAGAAATAAGAGAAAGTCATTTCACACATACAAGTTTTATGATTAAAATAATCTGTGGTTTGGTGGTTAAACATCTCTGTAGAGACCAGTGATTCATCTATGCGTGTGTGTGTGTGCGTGTGTCTATTGTGCAACACTAAAGCTGGTTCAGTGAGTAGTGCGTAAGAGAAGGAGGGAGGGAGGGAGGGAGGCAGAGACGAGGTGCGGTCACCCACCGCCTCTCTCCAGCCACATTGCTACTACAACCCATTCATAAATATTAGTCATCCCACAGTAATGCTGGTGTTTCTGTTTTCAATCTGAGAGGCCCTTCTCTTAGAATTCAACTTTGGAGAGAAAAGGTGACGCACTCATTAAAAAAGGTTGCGCTGTGATATAGTTATCTAAGCCACTGGGAGGAGCTGCAGGAACTCAAAGCACATCACAAGAAGAATGCAGCAGAGGAAGAACTGTAAACATTCATTTTTTCTGCATCATGAAGATTAATTCTGTTTTCATGATAGCCATGAATCAAATTTGTGGTATAATAAAATTATACATATTCACTCATGTCACACTATTTTTAAATGAACTTATAAATGAGGCTAAACAAATTAAGATTATTATTAAGAAATATATATATATATATATATATATATATATATATATATATATATATATATATATATATATTTCTGTTCTCAGGTCACTGACATTCTGGGGTATGTGAAAGCATACTGAATCAACAAATATAAAGAGTAAAAAGTAGTTTAAATGTTCTAGACACAAAACAATTTCTGTTCTCAGGTATACTTATTTCCTTACAGTTCACCACCCACCACTGCTTGACTCACTCCCTCATGAGATTAAATGTGTTTACATGCTGTTTCTCGCCTACGTTGACTTGTTATAAGCGTGCAAACAGCTGCGGAGCACATATGTTTTCTTGAGCAATGTGTCACTGACTCAGTCTTAAGGAACTCCTTTTGAAATCACTTGTTGTCTATACACACACACACACACACACACACACACAGCTTGAACAACTCTATTCACCCACGTGTTGAAGACCCAAGAGACTGTTAAATATGATACTGTGTTAGTTACTAATTTACGTTTATTCACAGCAATAAAAAAGATTTAATCTTGGCAATATTCTGAATTCTCTTATTCTCAACACATTGTATATAAAGACCAAAACCAACTAACTGACTAACTATTAATTCATCCAACCAGAAAGTATTGCTTGCATATCCAGAGCTCAGTACAGGTTCTTCCTTTGTGCAATAGAGCTCCATTACTGTCCAAAAAAATATGAAAAAAAACCATCAGCGAGCCACACTGTTTCACTGGGTTCCTTCATTCATTCTGATCACACATATACAAATGTATTGTACTATTTGAGGACTTCTCAGACTGAAGGCAACACGAGGAAGTGTATTTTTATGTGACTTTGAGTTCCTTGTCTCCTGTCACCAGACATGTTGTGGCAACACATTTCAAAGATTACTCATGTCATGGAAACTTTCCTAGCTCCTGTTGGTGGAAGGTCACAGGTAGACCCTGTGACAGCCATCATCCAGATTTATGGACAAAAGACACTAAACAGGAAACAATAAAATGACAAGAATCTTATTGGTCCATTTCCAACGTCCTTGTTTGAATGGCTATTTGTGGAAAAGACAACTAGTGGTGCACCTCTTTTCAGGAAAAAATGAGCTAACACACATCTTATAATTGAACTTGTTCAATGGAGCTAGCGAGCAGCAAACAATATAAACAAGACTGTATAATTCCAAATTCAACAGGAATTAGTTAATCAATTAATTTAATTACCATCACAATTAGTTGTGTCACACTGTAATGTCCTCTATTAAATGTAGAATTACATTGTCATGGCAAACATAATCTCTACCTTGAATGCTGTTCACAGTCAAGATTTTCCGTGAGTGGAGTCTACATGCTGGGTTCTTTTTAGGCTTATTTCTGTTGCTGTGGGTGCCAAATCATAACCGCAAAATGTTTAATCATGCAGTAGTTGGTAATAAGGTGGTTATAAGCAGATAATGTTTTGCAAGAGCAGAAATTTTGGCGGAATACAACTGAAACATGTTGTCAATAAACTTTTTACTTGAAGATGACTGTGTTTGTAAAAAACCCAAAATCATGCCCAAACACATAATTAACATTCTATGAAAATGACCCCACCTCCCTGATAAGGAAGAAATTTGTAACTATGAAACATGAAAATGTTCCTGGAAGGATGTGAGTGTGTAGATGTGTTTTTCCCTGTTAAAAGAGTTTTTCCTTAGAAGATGTGAGAGTCGTTTGTAAAGGACAGAGGGTGTCATAAAGGCAAATTTGTAATTTGTGACATTGGGCCATACAAATAAAGTTCACTTGTATGTCCACATAAACCTAAACGCTCCATGAGTACATAAACACTGATAGATTGTGACTAGTAGTACAACTAAAATACTTAAGTAAGTAATTTGAAATACTTTACTTGAGTATTTCTATTTCATGTAAATTTATACTCCTACACCGCTACATCTAAGACTTACTGAGATGATGATGATGTACAGTCATCTTAATCGCACTGAGCTACAGTGTGGTTAAATTAGCTCAGATTCCAAGTTTTCATATCCTTCCTTTCCTGTGAAAACCATTTTTATTTCTTTCCTGATGAATTGAAAAATGAGGTGTTCCTTTATGAGTTGAGGAAATTGTACTTATTCAGCTAAATAAACAAGACTTGGATCATCTGGAACATGGATGGTCAAAAAGCAGGGCTTTGAAAACAGGGCTGCTTTTTTTTTTTCTTCAGTTCATGAAAAATTAGACCATAGAGAGAGATATTAGAGATAAATGGCTCTCACAGGACAGAAAACCTCCAAAGATGTGATTTCAGAGAACATAAAGAATTGCAGTAAAATAAACTACCAACAATTAGTACAACTATAAACACTTACAGCAGTAAAATGCAACATACACACTGGTGTCGCAGTGCCTCCTTTTTTATTTGATACTATTAAGTATTTTTTCCATACATGCTTAGATACATTTTACACATTTTAGAGCATTTCTATTGGCTCAACATGACTCAAACTCATATGGTTACAGCTGAACATTTTATGGGATTAAGAGATTTGTACATGTACTGAATTGTTAGAAATTCCATGGCTGCAATTTTGATCATGAGTATTGTTGTTATAATAGTTTTTTTTATGATTCATGGATGTGACACCTGTATTGTCTGCTTCTAGCTGTGTTAGCTGACAAAGAAACAGCTGCTGTTAGCTGATTTCATGATCCATACCATTGACTAAATAATAATAATAATTTAATTACTTTAATACTTGCCTGTTTGCTGCAAGACAAATGTTTCCAAATTAATGCATTGCTTGTGGAACACAGAAGAATTAGTGAAAGGGCTGAGCAAATATGCAAGGTGTGTCAAAATGAGAGTTCAACACCCTGTTACTAACATGGGAAAACTTTCAGGACACAAGTCCAAATACATGTAGCACACTGTTAGTCACTTGAGTGATGTGTGAGAAAGAAAGGGACTGAGCAATGGCAAGAGGTGACTGTGCTTTCACAATCTTCATCATCATCATCATCATCATAATAATACACATTGCTGGTACTTTACTAGGACCTCAAAGACACTTTACGGTACGACATAAAACTGACGCAACACTAGAAAAATATAATCGTTTTTACAATATTTTAGAATATTTTCATCCTGTTTTATATTTAAAACTTTGCTTCTGCAAAGTGTGATAGACCTGGGGTATTTCAACAGAGTGATATAAATATTCTTCCACCAAAAGAGGAAGCGTATAGTCTGTGTAAACAAAAAGAGTGATTTTACTTGGTTTGTCTTACATGGACTGCTGAAGTCTCATAAAAAGAGATTCAGTCATAATGACAGATTGCTACGACCTACCAACTCCATTGCTTCAGGTTTAGTAATTGTTATCAGGCTGAGTAAAATCTAAGAGTGGAGTTAGATAAACAGAGATCATCTCTAACATCTTTGGTATGTGATGTCATCTGCTGAGTTTTGTGTTTGTCTTCAGGCCCTCAAATGGTCTTGTATGTATAACGGTGCTGTATGTCTGAATGATGAGTAAGTGTGTGCTATGAGTGAGTATGCATCGGTGACATGATATGACAGCATGTTCGTGTGATCCTCGACAGATAACAGGTGTTTTTTTATGTTTTTAGTTTGTTGTTTTGTCATCCTGTGACACAGAGTGTGACCTTATAAGGTCATGTTATAAAGATACTGAAGTTAGTTTCTGTCTAAGAGACACTCCTGGTCTGATGAAACATGCAGGTTGATCGGAAATGGAAACAATCAGGCGCCAGGCAGAGTTTGCATGTTCTCCCTGTGCCTGTGTTGGTTCTCTCCAGGTACTCCGGCTTCCTCCCACCATCCAAAAACATGCATGGGGATTAGGTTAATTGGCTAATTTAAATTGACTGTAGGTGTGAATGTGAGTGAGTGGTTGTCTGTCTCTATCTGTCCTGTGATGAACTGGAGTCTTGTCCAGGGTGTACCCTGCCTTTCACCCTAAGACAGCTGGGATAGGCTCCAGCCGCCCCACGACCCTATGTGAGGATAAGCAGTTGAAAATGGATGGATGGATGTCCTTCCTTGTTTTTTGTAATAAATAATCTGTCATTGTTCTTTGGCTCATTTTTATTACTCAGCACAGACACATTATCTTCAGTGGTTGTTTTCAATTTGTAAATCATTTTTTTTCCTGACTTAATGCAAATACCTTAATTAGTATTAGTGGTACATTTCCCTGATTTATTGTTGGTAAATCAAAATTCAATATGACATCATTTTAACCTGATCCCATGAATGCCATCTTGAGCAAGCAAAAGTAAATAGATGTAAACACACAGGTAGATGGGGATGACTCACCAGGTCTTCCCCTCCCCTTATTTGCACAATGTTTCGTTGTGTGTGTGTGTGTGTGTGTACATTTTTTGTTATCTCTTGCCCTTCCCTTCCTTTCTTGAATATCCCATGGATTCACCTCAATTGCACATTAACTGTTAAGTCCCAAGCCCTTCTGACTTATCTTCCTGCCCGTTACAGGAATGTGTTAATGACTAGGTTCACAATTAAATTACCTACCAATTTCCTGAGATACCCTCAGACATCAAAGAATCTTCTCATACACCCCGGGCATTTCATAATGACAGTCACTATGACTTAAACTATCACATGCTCATGAAAGTATGAAAAAAATGTTATTAGTGTGAGTATGTCAAGACTCAAGTGAAACTATCATCATTTTGAAACTGACATCATTGACAATGACATGTAGATGTCTTCCCTGTGGTAGTTGAGATGCCCTAGCAACAGCAAAACACCTCACATCATCATGGTAAAGACTCAGCATCACTGGATATGAACCACCATAATTATTTGACAAAAAAAGTATTTTTCAAAGTAAGGACTGGCTGCATTTCAGTCTTTACTATCACTGTAAATTGAATGTCTATAAGCGGTGTGAAGCGAAAAATGTGATGTCACTTGAGTCAGTGTTGGTCTGAAGATGTCTGGTTTGAAAATGAAATAAATCTTGAGGTGTGGAGAAACAAGCTTACCAGCTGGTTAGCATCTCTAAACCAAACTGTCATCAGATGCACTGCGGGCAACATGCGCTTCAAGTTTTGAAGGAAAATAAAAAAGCTGATACCTCAGGTTTTACTGCATTTCATTTCCAATGTGATTCCACCAGTATGCTTGGAAATTAATTGTTGTCAATAACCCCTTGAGATTTACTGTCATCAAGGGGGTCGTCAGTCACATTAATACATGAACACAGTTACATCAAAAAATATAAAATAGAAATAAAAAGATTGTTATAGAAACAAAGTACAACTTGTTGTATAATAATAATAAATGAACAAGTCTTAAGCTGAAATGGATTGAACATTTGTGGGTAGATTTCAATCAGAAGGAGCTTTAAACATAAAGGGTTTCTCATTGACTTGAAGAGGAGTTCTTCCTCGTCCTTTGATGATGACAGTTTCATGAATTAAGTAATGAAGGGTTATGAATGGACAGCTACGGCCATATCTGTATTGTCTATTATAAATTATATTGAGAGACACAAGAGTAGTTTGGGATGCAGCCTGATGAATAACATCAGAATAATGTGGCCATCAGGATAGGCAATATCACATGAATGGTTCTTAGATTTATATTTAATGTTTTTATGAGTATCAAAAATTATGCTGTGAAATTTACACTACATCTATAGATTACTATGTACTCTATAAAATTCAGACAGCAGAGTTGATTCAGTCTGTAATAGATCAGTTTTAGATGTGTACACAGGTGGAGAGCTCAAGATTTTTCCCTATATATTATATTAGAGTTGTGTGTGAAAGCAAAATAAAGAATTTAACCATAAAATAAGTGGGTGCGCTCATATAATTTACATTTGTGATGACATCATTTAAATCAATGTGAGTGACACTTGGCTTCTGGTGAGTCAGTGCCAGTGCTTCATGTGTGGCGGTGGCCGATGCCAACTCCCTGCTGACCCCAGGTCCTGCCTGCAAGGCGTCACGTAACTCCAGTCTCTGGATCACGGCGTCCACTCCGGGATCGTTTCCAGAGAGGTCCAGAAGCGGTCAGAGGGAAAACACATAGTGAAGTCTCCTGATCTATTTCCACACCAAGGCCCACAGACTGCTCATGCTCATTACATCCACACAAAGAAAGATGTGCTCCCTTGCTCAATCTCATAGACCAGGAGCTGAGCATGCCATTGATGCACAGTGGAATAATAATACTCACCCTTGGGCAACAGACAGTGTGGAAAACAAATAATGTGCATACAATTAGGTCATTTTCATGCTGTGATGGACCAAATCCCTCTGAAGAGAATCCTACGCCTGGTTCTTTGAAGTACAGGACAAAGAGTATGAGACGGAGGAGGAACTGTTCATCAGGTTCAATTGAGATGACAACTGATGCGCATGACTTAATTAATGTAATTTCCTCAAATTGACCAGTGTGAGGGGAGACAGTATATGTGCTCATTGTGAATAATGTGTGAATGGATGGGAAAATTTTGTTTCATTGTTTGTGTTGAGATGAATGATGTCCGGCGGCCTGACAAACCACTCTGTGCCACCAGTCACGTCAACATTCCTTCCACAATGTTTGTTTTGGGGTGGGTATTTTCACCATAATTCTATTTGGTTATGGGTTTCATACCTTTTCTGTAATAAAACATCTAAAAGCAAAGATACTGTCAGATGGGGGTCCCTGGGACAAAAGCTTGCCAATTGGAGGTCTAATTTGTGTCATCTTAGGGGTCATCGACTTGAAAAAGTTGGGGAACGAATAATAACTTCATTCCTCTGTTATGCTGCCAGTCAGCACTGCTGAGTCAAGGCTTCCCGTATGCGTTTGGACTGAGTGCTCATCTTCACGCCTCATACACAGCGAAATGGTATTTTTATACCTCTACACAATTTCCAGGCAACACGTTCAACAAGTACTGGAAAGATTTAAGGCTGTGCATAATACCACAGCTCCTGTCTCCTCACTTATTCTTTGAAACAACACCATTGTGTTCGTAATCTAAAATCAACACATAGTAATATCAGATATGAGACTCAGTGTGGCTGGGAATGTATTCTATTAATAGGACTTACTGAATTATTTCCTTTAATTAACACACATGGCGGCACAGTGGTGTAGTGGTTAGCACTGTCGCCTCACAGCAAGAAGGTACGGGGTTCGATTCCCGGCCCGGGGCCTTTCTGTGTGGAGTCTGCATGTTCTCCCCGTGTCTGCGTGGGTACTCCGGCTTCCTCCCACCATCCAAAAACATGCATGGGGATTAGGTTAATTGGCTAATTTAAATTGATTGTAGGTTGTAGGTTGTCTGTCTCTATGTGTCCTGTGATGAACTGGAGACTTGTCCTGGGTGTGCCCTGCCTTTCACCCTAAGACAGCTGGGATAGGCTCCAGTCCCCCCACAACCCTATGTGAGGATAAGTGGTGTAATTAACAGACATACTTTCCATACGTTTTGAAATGATTTATTTTACCATATCTACGAACCAGATGCACATATCATGTTACCTCAAAGTCCTCAAGCCTGACAAGTGTCTACATGTTTTATCTGATGTGCTGGGAAATGAAAGCTGAAGGAATGTAGGTTAAGATTAAAATAATACCCCCTCAAAAATAAGTATAACATTAATCATATCATTTTTGCTTGATATTATCTGTTGTTCAAACATAGATATAATGTCTGTGTGTGTATATATATATATATATATATATATATATATATATATATATATATATATAAAAGTTTCCTACAGTAAGTAAATGTACATGAGTACTGCTATAAAGTTCATTCTTACCACTGGGAAGACTCTAGACAAAATATTCTTATCTCACAGCCCACTTGGGCCATCTTTTTCAAGAGCTTTTTTTCTATCTATCCATCCAACAGCTATTCCTGCTTACCCTTCAGGGCCGGCAAACTCAGCTAAAGGTGGGCGAGAGGTGGCATACACCCAAAGCGTCCAGCTAACTTCCTGCACCTCATCATATCTTTGAGGGAACACTGTGTAACATTGCATAGCCCAGAATGGACAAACCTGGCTTAAGCCTTCATTGCTTTATATTTTTGAAGGTCACAGTAACCACACTCACTCACTCACATTCATTTTTCTCCTGCCATTTGTTGGAATTTTAAATTTTGTACCACTAAACCACTGAAAACTGAAGCTCCATCCATTGTGATGGATTCACAAATTCTTCAACCACCATACTGTGTCGTCATTCATTTTAGACTTCTTCTGCTTCAGGATAAGTTATTATTGCTCTAACACTCTGTTACCATAGAAATGCAGAAGGCAAATTTGAAAAGACATACCTAGCAACTGATTTATGCATCACACCTACATTCAAATGTGTGTGGGATGTGGAAGATTCAGCAAACTGTGTGAGTTCTTCACAGCAGTGTGTTATTGACCATCAGAGGAGCAACAGGCTGGTCTCTAACAATCTATCTTCATGTTTCTTTCTTACATACTGGATTTATTTCTATATGTAAGTCATTTTACATAAATTAAAACTGTTTAACTAATTTAAAATTACATTAATTTGCACATAGCAAATTAATTTTTAATTTGCTATGTGCCAGTGCTTGGATTACATTATTTCTTTAGGAACCTGTTTGCTCCTGTAGCATCAGTCAGTTTATAAAAGAGTATTATCAGAGTCACAAAGTGAAAATGACAACAGTGTTGGCTGATTTTTGAGAAATTTTCTCCATTTCCTGGTAACATTTATTAGTGTCATTCTTGTCAAGTCAATAGGCATTAAGAACAAAACTGTTATATACGGTATATTGCTATTTTAAGACCACATTACATAAATAAAATACAAACTAAAATATAATAAAATTTCAAATTACCCAAGCCAATACACAGACTGAAGTACACAAAAGAAATCAGTACAGCAATACTGAAAGAGGAATGCACTTTACTATGTATAGAGTCACACTCAGTCATAAAGTTCACTGTGAATATCACTTCTATAATACATCTCTGTCAAACAGATTAATGGAACAACCGCACAATTGCAAGAATGTAAATGAAGAGTAGTAGTTGATCTAAGAGAACATAATGAAGTTAATGTGCACTACTATGTAGCCGAAACTGTAAACTAAACTTCAAGTATCAAGTTGCAGTGTCTGAGGTCATTACTGTAACAATAACTTAAATAAAAATAAAAAATGAATCTTTCAATAAATAAATACAACCACAGACTTTTTTTTCCCCATGACCAGACACAAATACATAAAATGACATATAACAAAATGTTGTGTTATAAATAGAATACAATAAATATAAAAATAAATAAATAAATACATATATTAAAAAATACTTTATCAAAACAAAATTAGAGCTCAGCAGTCCTTTCTTTCAAAATGACTGTGGGGTTGACATCATTGTCGTGCGAGTGGGATGTGCTTGAGTTGATGGTCATTGACCCTGCGTCCTTTACGTTGGGCACATAAAAGGATGCGACAGGACAGGGGCCCTGGACGTTGTTGCAGATGAGCTTCTGCAGGGAGGCAGTGTTGACAATGTCGAAGCCCACGCTGCCTCCGAATGTGCTTGGCTTCCAGTACTCTGGCGAGCAGATGGGGTTTCCCATTAAGCCTTTGAGGCTGAAAGGGGCTCCCATCTCCACCATGGTCTCCCCAAAGATGGCATTAAGCCTGGGCTTCTCCACCAGTAGACCCGAGTAGAGCTCGACAGCGTCAACATGTCCGTAGAACTCCTCAAGCACTGCGGCCATTTCTTTCTCTCCTGAGTAACAAAGAAGGGCATGGTTTTAGTCTGCGCCTCAATCTGGCTTTTCTCACTTGCTCGGCAGCTGCAAAGATTGCTGCTAGTCTAAATATGAGCTCAGTGTTTTGACTGATTCAAATCAAATAGTAGATAAAAATTCTCTCTCTTCTTGTATCTCCTACAAGTACTTACACCCTGATACTCATGCATCACACGCAGTTTTTTAATTAACATAAATCCCCTTTCCTTGTGAAACCTAAATCTCCTCCTCTGTAGCAGGAGGCCTCTTTCATCTGTTTATGACATGCTCTCTGTGATGACAATCTGCTTACATTATCTCAAGATGAAATGAACATCTGGCTCTTAGAGTCACGGAAATAAATTCCTAACCTGACTGGTTGTTCATGCTCACATTTAGTTCCTGCAATCATTAAACTACAATGCTATTAATTATTTGCAACATTGTCTTTCACTTCAGATTAACCTCTTCACCATCTTAGCACGTCATCCTTTCCACCTGCAGGTTGCTTTTGTGACTCACCTGTCAAGTCCTCAAAAGAGCTGTAGGGCTTCATGGAGAATCTTTTCCTGTAGGCGTTCAGAGACTGGTAACGCATTTGTCTGCTGTTTTCAATGGACTTAATGGCCACATACATAATGGGTCCTGGCACATTACGTCCGCCGGCAACCTAAAACAGTGAATAGAAAGTTGGTTAATCCACCTTAAAGCAACAGAGGAGTTACAAGCTAAATCTAAATCCTGCTCAAACAGGTCTTACCCGTCCAGCAATCTGATTGGTAAATGCCTCCACAAGGTTGTTGATGCCGTGCTCAGTCACTATGGAGGTGTTGAAGACAAAGTCTTTATAGCTGTAATCTCTCTCTTCAATGTGGAAACTATCAGGCATTAGAGGGTGCCAGTGGTACAAGGTGTTGAACTCGGATGCAATGCGGTTCTGGTACTGGAAGCGCTGGTTGAACAGCAGCTCGGGGTCAAACTTGAGCTTGAAGTGATAGCCGCTCAGGTGCTGCACGTAGTCCTCGATCACAATCTTGATAGTTTCTCCTACAGGAGAAAAGATTATAGGCCTATATGTTATACAATGCAGATATTATAGGTATTTCCACTTAGAAAAGTGTTTTGCTTTAGCATACTTTAATGAGGAAACTTGAAACTTCCAGTGTACATAATAAACATTAAGGGGAAATAGGAGTCATTTAGTGATGAGCAATAGTTACTGAACATGCAGTGAAATCCGGAAATGAAAAACCAAACATTAACGAGACAAAAAGTACAACTTCCTCTTTTCATAACAGTAACTAACACTATGAGAATTGTACCACATGCCTTTCCTGTTATTATTTTGACTTAATTTTCCAGCTTCGTTACACAAAATGCTTTTTTTGTTTTGTTTTGAAAAAAAACAAATCAAAACAAAAAAAAACAAACTTCAAACTCACCAATCAGAATGAGCCGTGTGGTCTGGAAAAGCCTTTCGTCGTCCCAGTCTGGGTGGACCTCCTTCAACACATCACACACCCGGTTGTGTTCTCTTAGCCAGATGGTGGCATACATCATCAGACCGGGGACCAGGCCGAACGCTTCGTGACCCACTGCGAAGCGGCGAGAGTCAGGAACATGGGGAGGATAGTGCATGTCCACGCCCACTTCATTTACTGTTGGGGGGTACACCTCTCCATTCAGGACCTGCAGAGTTACACAAGACATGAAGTGGCTATTACACACTTGTGTGGTCTGAGGCATTTGGCTAGTTAAACTACTGTCTCTCCTCTCATACCTGATACTTCAGCTTGCCATCCTGTCTGAGTCTGAGCTTGTGTTGCCTCTCCAGGTTGTCTCCATAAATGTGGTTGAGGTCCACCTGAAAGAAAAAACAAATATTATTATTACTTATTAATACAAATGATTCATTCACAAATGGCTTATCTCTATCTCCTGACTACATACTGATGAAGCTTGAAATCTGTTGTGCTTACCCCGTGTCCTTTTGCAAGGGTAAAAGCGGGTCCTCTCTTCATATCAGATTTGAAGAACTGGTGGGTGAAATGCTGTGCAAAGAATGCAAACATCAGGCTGGTACCCTGCGGGTCTGGGATGAACTTTCTTCTCATCAGAAGCTTCTCAGCCAAAAGTTTAGCATCAGGTAGCTCCTTTTTACCTGGTCAAGATTCAACATTACAGTAAGGATACAACTCCAAAAAAACAGGACCAAGCTGGTTTAATTTAGATAAATCTCAAATGTGATTGAAATGCAATGATTTACTTGAAAAAGATATAACTGAGGTTAACTGTCATTGTAAATTCCTGAGACATGTTCAATTTGGTGTTATGCTCTTCAGTTTGGGCTTGCTGGGGCAGGTTTTTCTTTGCACATTTCAACTCAGTCAATCCAGCAGAAGGGCTTTTAATGTGAGCACTGTCTGTGATGTAATGAGACCAAGCTACTCTCAGTATTCAAGAATCTGAGAAAACTGGTTCCCCAACGGTAGAGTGTTACTCACCTACTACTCCCATAGGGGTTGGGCAATCCTTCGGCACAGGGGGGAGGCTGCGCGTATAGTAGGAGAGGTTGGAATAGGCTTCCCAGCTTTTATAATCATAATCTGCATTGAAGGTTGGAGGACTATCAACCAAATGGGATCGAGCTAGAAAGAGAGAGAAAAAAGTTATTCAGTCATTGTCAGTGTAAACGTGACAACTGCTTCTCTGCAAGTGCTGTACAAATTGTTCAACATGTTATGGAGAAAATCCATGTTCTCATTTTGACTTCAGAGGTGCTTACATGTCAGCACGTAGCTCATGATGGCATCCCTGAGAAAAGAGATGTTGTTGATGATGTTCCAGAAGCCCTTGAAGTGGGTGAGAAGGTAGTGGACAGTGTTGGGCGAAGGCTTCAGGGATGTTTTGACCCAGGTGAGGAACTCAGCTGTTCAAGCCAAGACAGAAAAATTAATGGCTGAGCAAATCACCATCAACAAATAACACCCACAGTTTTACATTCACTTCTTATGAGTGTTCATACTTACGCGTTGTGCAGTTTTGGCCAAAGTACCCTGTATGTGTGCAGTCACACTCATAATTATCTGTTCCAAGCGCTGTGCAAACGCCCTTGTTCTGGCATGGCTGTGAGCAACATGGGTTACCTGTTAGAGACAATGTAGGGTGTTTATTGACGACAACACAAATAGAGCTGTAAAAATCAATCACTATTGAATTAATCACAACTATTTTGATAATCAATTAATTGGACTGATGAATTTATAAGAATAAAAAAGTAAAAATGATCCCATTCCAGCTTCTGTTTTCACAGTAAACTGTATATATTTGAGTTGTGGACAAAATAAGATATTGGAGAAAGTTTTATAGCTCTGTCGACTAACTGATTAATCAAGATTTAAATCGTCAATGAAATAATCGTTAACTGGAGGCCTAAAGTCTGTCAGAAATGCCTCGTATATTAATATTAATAATATAAAACTTACCAGCTATAATAAACCTAATGTTTTATGATATACATATAATAAAAACACAAAAATCAGAAATCTGAACTCTAACTTTTCTGTTTGAGTTGTGAGATGTAATTTTCAGGCTTTTTTTCTACTCACCCCCTTCGCAGACAAGAAAAGCCAGTGCCGAGAGGAAAACCGCAAAAGTGAATGTGTTCATGCTCCAAAGACTTTTTTTTTTCCTTTCCGGGCCTCTCTTCTCCTCCGCTGTGGTGTCGCTCTGAGGCTGAAAGTTTCACTGCAAACCTGCTCACTGGAGCACGTTTTTATAGAGGGAGCGGTGACGTCATCAGGCCAGTGAGCGCGTCCATGAAATAAACGACAGAGACCGTGATACATGAGGAATATTTTATGTTTCACAATAATTTCTCTGATATTGAAGGTAGCCTATTTATTGTGTTTTGCTTCACATTGTTAATTTCAATGACGTTTTACTCCTTTTGAAATAGAAATATTGACATGATTTTTTTCAACAAAAAAAAAACTCTAGCCTTCACACGTGAAGCTGTTTTTATTACCATGCAAAGATTTTACAGATATGCATTCCATTACTACATTATATTATACTTTTACATTTTACTTTATACACACTTTTATAATATTAAAATATCCACTGAATAGCTTAATTATATGGACTATGGCCTATGGACTACATTTTTAGATGTAGATGAGAACTACTGAATCCATCAAGACAATTATATTATTATGATTATTATATCATTTTGTTCATGGAACAAAATAAATATGTAGTCTAATCAAACAATAAAGGAAATAAAGGAAGCCCATATCTGCACAAGGTTGCCATGACAAATTAACTGCGAATATATTTGCTCTTAGATATGACGAAATAACATGAAAGAGTGTGTTGGCATCAAGTCTGGGCAGATATTTCCCTCTTTTTTACTGACTTAATTAATTATTATACTTATACTTATTAAATAACAGTGTTTATCCAGAACATTTGATGGAAATACATGATATAAGAGAGACTTTATTGCATTATACCTGGGTAAAACCCAAAGGGTCTTCTGGAAATGACCAGCAGACTGATTCAAAGGGGAATCTGTTACTAACATGCTATAGAGTCACCCTTCTGTCACACATGCACATACACACACACACACACACACAAGCTCACATACACACGCGCGCGCGCGCGTTTATTCTGGCGTCATAGTCTGTTTTACGCGCCCTCATGCGGACATTTTTGCGCACTGGAGAGGTGGACCTGAGTCGTCAGCTGCAGTTTCCCTGCTGAGTCAAGATCTGACTCTCGTTCGGGGTTTTACGCAACTCATTTTCCTGTTTTTTTTAAACTAATATTTTAGTCGTCTACGTGTATTTAGAATTCGTTAGATTTTCCCTCAACTTGTTGTCACACCAAACTCTTGTACTCCCTACTGCCGGGTGTGCGCATGATTTGCTGTGAGGAACCTCCTCTTTCCTCAGAGGTGCAGTGGTGAATATTTCGATCAGCATGACACATTTTTCTGGACTTGCTATCCGGTTAAGGTAAGTTTCCAGTTTTCTTTATTTGTAAGGTGTAAGGTTATTTTTTTTTGCAAGAAGGACAAGAGTTTGGAGAAGAAGGTCAGTGCCAGGAACTGTTGGTTATGCTTGTTTAACCACCGTCTCCGTGAACACTTTGCGCAACTCAGAGGATAAGGAAACGCGCTTTTGTCTACGCTACTTAATAATAACAACAATCTATTAATCAAATAGGCAGTGGACTTTGTTAACAACAAGATAAGATAGAACAAGATAGATTAGCAGTTAAAAGTACTTTGTATTTATAGCTATTTACCTTAATTTCTATATATCCTTTTTGCAGATTGATAGCTTACACTGTCATCTTTAATATTTAACTGTATTATAGGCAATAGAATAATAGTTCTTTATCCCAGCAGGTTGCAAACTCAAACCATCTGTCCTCCTCAGGCTAATGCAAGAATCAGGCAAAACCTGTTTGTAGTGACCTAATAACAAGTTTTGTATGAGGAGATAAGATAATAGGCACCCTTTAATCATAGCTTCTCCCGGTAATATTTCTTTTGGGAAATGCACAGTGAGTCATAGACATCATAGACTTACAGTACAGTAGATTTCCTGTATGCTTCTAAGAGCAATACTTTACTGCAGCTGTTTTGCATCATGGCTGCTGTCTATGAGTCTCTCATATGAAAATTGCTTGTAGTGGGTGATGTTGGCACACACACACACACACACACACACACACACACACACACACGACTCAGCAGCATGCATGCACTCATTGTATGCTGCAGAACAGAACGAGGGCAGAGTGAACTGGCACTTGCAGAAGTTGGACCACTGATGCAAACTACGTGATCACTGAGTACATCAGAGTCCCTACGTGCTCTCAGTCATCCTCAGTAATGATAGGCTTTGTTGAACAGCTGAGAAAAGGCTGGCTGACCTTGATAGGCTCTCTCACACACACACACACACTGTATGCAAACTTCTTATCAACATATCGGTTTAATCATTGTGAAGAGAAAGCTTTAACGTTGCCAAAAATAATCATTTTGGACAAATCTTCTTTATTTGTTTCAATCACTTCCCTTATTCCTCTCTAAATATTGTTTTGACTCATTAGAAAAAAAAATATCAGTTCTTTTATTAATGGTGTGAGGTTTCCAAAATTCCATAAATTATTTCTGTAGAGATGTAACTTGGTGGTGGTGTTGCCCTATCAAACTTTCCATTCTACTACTGGGCTACACACACATTCATAAATTAGGTTATTGAGTCCAGTGTATATAACGCTGCTGTGCTTAATACTTTAAATATTTGGTATCAATTTGTATTTGATCTCCATTCTGCATCAAAGTCCTTTATATAATAATCTCCCTTCATATTTAAATTCTGCATTTTTAGTATGGCATAAGGAAGGTATACAATGTGCCCTTGAACTGTATTCAGATGGTATTTTTTTAACAGCTTTACAAATTTGTTGTCACTTGTCTGCACATCATCTTTTTAGGTACTTTGTTTCTAAATGTTTTTCCAATTTCCTCTTTAACAATTATGGATTGGTTTGCATACTTTCAAGACACAACAAATAAGGATTGTTTCACAGATCTAAAACCATATTCTGGATCTTTTCAACTCTACAATACTAGCTGCTTGGGAGAGAGAGTTGGGACTTCAGCTTAGTGAGGAGTGGTGGTCTGACTGACACAGAAGTGCAGGTCCTGCCAGACTGACTTTATGTGTACAGTACTTTGAATATTTTTTTCCCTTCTTTTATTTTGTTTACAGTTTGCATGATCGTTATTGCCATTTTTCTTTTCATGTATGTATGTGGTCATTGTCAGGTCATGTAATAATTACCTTACCACTTTCTCTGTCAATACACATAGCCTACATCAGGCTGCACAGAATTTTATATTCAGGCCATCATTGGTCAGTCATATCATTCACCTTTGGTTATATATTTCTGTCACTTAGGTCTTTCTCTCTCACTACATATGCATGAGGTGTATTTACCCCTATGAATGCTTACTGTTGGCTGTTCCTATCATGGGTTTGTGGTTCAGCATACTTCTCCTCGCCCAAAAAAAGTTGATTTTTCAAAAGCAGCTGTTAAAAGAAGATATCATCCCTCAAGAAGTTACAGCAATATGTCTGATGTGTGTTGGTTATGTTGTTGAAACCCAGGTTAATGCAGTGCTTTGACATTTGCACTGATATTTAATGTTTTTCTTTTATTTTCCAGGTATCAAATGCTCCAGTTCTGCACTGAGATGTTCTCCTGAGTTTCCAACTTGACAAAGATTTTCCTGAGAATTTCTCACTTGACAAAAATACAATGGCTTCCAATATAATTGTGAGTATTGTGAGTCAACCGACCCAAGATGAAACAGTGTTTTCAACTTTACAGTAGAATTAATTTCACTCGTATTGCTCCAGAGCAAAGGCCTTTTCCAGGGTTAATATGTTGTTTATAAGCAGCAACAATTACCATCTGTGTGATAGCTGCCTTCACAGCTGTTTCTGTTTTTAAACCTTGAAACCAAATCCTCAGTCTTGCATAAGGGTGTGTAGTAGGAAATGACAAACAAGCATCTTCTTAAGGTCACTTGTGTCCCACATGAATATCCACAACTTATTACTAACAGATTAAGATTTCTTGAGCGAGACTGATAGTACTGGCTGCCTGTAAGGCTGACGGAAAAAAAATCAACACAGCACAAAAATGCAAAACAACTTCTTAATCCAGTATGTGGGTTCAGTGATGAATATCTAGGACAAAGGGAACATTGTGTGGAGTTAAATGACCTCCAAGAGACGCCTGTATTTTAATTTATACGTCTCATTTTCAATGTTGGAACTTCAAAGTGACCTTCATATTATGTTTGCTAACACTTGAGGTTCCTACTGGGGGTTAGTAAGGTAATAAAAAGAGCTTGGCTAAAGTACATGGATCATGTTCCTAACTTGACAACAGGTGTTGAAAAACAATGCTGGGGTCCAGAAATGTGGTTTTGGGATAGAGAGAGATGAGTATGCCTCATTCAGAGGCAAAAAATCCTGATGATGAAGTAGCTATCCCAGCTTTGGTCAACTGACCACATTCCAAATTTGCAATAAAACAAGTCAGTATGGTTAGTACAAGCTAATTAGAAGTTCTGGTGTTTCTTTTGCCTTTCCAAAAATATTCTTACCACAGCTTTAAGGTTTCAGCAACAGGAAATCTGTTGAAAAAACTGACATAATGTTGTTAAATTGTTACTCCCTTGTTCCCAATGGTCTCTACAGTTGGCAAGTATTTTATCAGTACCTGACTCCTATAAGAAATACCGTTTTAAAAATGATCATTTTGCAGCTCAGCTGCAGGGAGAATGTAATTATTGATCAGTGTGAACACAGCTGGAAAGTGACTCCTGAAGCAGGGAATGGCACTGTGGTTGCGACCTGCCTACATGATATTTCACAACTAGATTTCTCATGCTTGAAGAAGGATTTTCCCACAGTGATTTGAACTGAATGAATGTTGCATTGCAGGTGGAGCAGCAGTTTTCTCACAAATTCACTGTGACGGTGGTTCGAGCTGAGAGCGTCACCAAGGGAGCGCTGGGTGACCTGTGTGAGTCTCACGTTCCAGTGTAGTAGAGCAGCTCTTAATCACAGAGATTCTTTCTATGTGGAGAAGCCGACCACCAAATCATTTTAGATCAACATGAGCTTTTCACAATAAAATAGAAATGTACTTAGTATGCTGAGTACAGGAATAATACTACTACTAATACTACTACTCAATAACACTCTTGTCAATGTGTGCAGTGGATACCCCAGATCCATATGTTGAGCTGTTCATCCCAGCGGCCCCAGAGAGCAGAAAGAGGACCAAGCACATTGACAACAACATCAACCCAAAATGGAATGAGACCTTTCACTTCATATTAGACCCCAACCAGCAGAACGTCCTGGAGGTTAAGATCTCTATTTCATTGTCTTTTTTATTTAATTTCATACTAGTACAGAATGACCAGCAAGGATGTAGTAGACTGTAAAGCTACCGCATATAAAAGATAAAAGGTATCATGATAGAAACTACTACATTGATCATTGTTTAACTTATTGACAAAACTAAACTGAACTTCCAACACATATCTGAATAACTAATATGTAGCTCCTGTAAATGTAATCAACCATTTCATTGATGATTTTTATCCTGACCAGTTAACTTTAATGGATGCCAATTATGTGATGGATGAGACGCTTGGGACTGCGACCTATGACATCACCAAGCTCCGAGTAGGCCAGAAGAAGATGGAGTCTTTCCTCATTGGCAAAGTAAGACATTCAATCCCAGCAGATAGTTTAGCTGTGTTATTACCATTTCATAATGCGAACCCAAGATCCTGCTATTTCTGAAGAAATTTTGTTTGTAGAGATTGATCACCAGGAAATATAATATTGCATATTAGAGAAAATACACATAAACATACTGTATATATAAAGTACATTTTATGGAGACTAGATTGTGCCAAGAAAAAAAATTTTGGTTAATTATAACAAATTATACAAACTTGAAAAAATGAAGTGATTAATTACATGCAATTATTTTGCAAAAGATCAAAAAATATTTGCAAAACAGTTTTAAATATACTATTACTGACTTGTTACTTCTTTTTTTCTTTATTTAACAGATGAAAATTTAAAACTACCAAGCACAATGAAATGTTCCTTTACAGTAACCTCATGTTTCATTATTTTGACAGGCAACTAAAATATACCTAGAGATGTCACTGGAGATCTGGTATGTATTCCTTTCCAATCAACCTATAGTCGTATATTTTATTTAGATTTACAGTCATAAATGTGATCAACTTAAAAGCACTCGTGTGAAAAGTCTAGACCAGTGATTTGGTTTGTGTACACTGTCACAGTTTCAAGAATACTCAGGAATTCAGGAATAGAAAGTCACTTGGAGCGTAAACTGACATCACAAATCCTTTGGCATTACTACAAAGGAGTTAGTGGGAGGATATGAGAATGCCATACATGTTTGAAGAGTTTGTCATTATGAGAAGGTAAAGCTGACAGGTAGCTAGAGGCAGATCTTAACTGATGTTAGCGAAATATCAGTTTCAACCATCAGCAGCAGTAATGCAGTTATAGCTTGTCTCCCACATTCTCTTAAACCTTATTTCTGTAATTTGATGCTGCAGTACCAACCTGGATCTGCGGTTCAGCCTGGCTCTGTGTGATAAAGAGAAGGAGTTCAGACAGGCCCGCAGAGAGAGAGTGATGCTGGGCATCAAGAAGCTGCTCAACATGGAGAAGCCTCGTTTCCTCCCCAGCTCTCCAGAGGAGGTGGGAACAGAGCAACAGTGTCAAGCTTACTTTAAATCTTTGCATTCATTTTCTTCAAATGTTTCCAGTCTGTAGCATCCTACTTCTCACATATAGATTCAATTTTCTGTCTCTGTCCACTTGCTGCCACACCACTTACCTGAAAACTATCCTTCCCATTTCTAGAGCATTTTAAAAGCCCCACCTCTTCCTCAGCTGTGGGCTCTGAATCTACATTCCCCGAGGAGGGAAAGCTAATATCATCACTCCCCACTTACTGCTCAGCCCAGTTTTCTGGTGGGGAGTGATAAAGATGCCAAATACCTATGCTGGACATATTTTACACGCACAGAGTAATCCATCCCACATGAGTTTGTCTCTTCATGTTGTACATGTATATACGGTACATAGGAATGACATGTTTGCAGATATCAGAATCAGAAACAAGTTTATTGCCAAGTAAGTATGCACATGCAAGGAATTTAACTTGGAATTTTGGTGCATGACATATAAACATAAAAACATAGTGAAAGAGATAAGAACCAAATGATAATAAAATGACTAAGAATACATATGGGGTGTAAATCAGAGACAAAACAGTGCAATATGGAACACTGAAGGGTGACAAAAACTGTACAGAAACGTGCAATGTGCAGAAATGTGCATTTAGGTTAGTGGAGGCGGTGTAACCCATGGGCCTTGTTGATGAGGCCAGCTGCAGTGGGGAGGAAACTGTGTCTGCAAGGTCACTGTTATGATCTGTAGCACTTCCCAGTGACGAAGACCAAAAGCAAATGTGAATCTTTTGTTCTTAATGTAATCACACTTGTAAAAATTAAAAATTATAATGCACTTTTTTCAATAAGTGTGTTCTCAGCTTATGATAATACTTTGGCATTTCTCGATGCTTGTGTGGTTTTGGCTTAATGCCCGCTGGCTGCAATCTCCAGCCAGGCCTGCTCATGTTTTCAGCATGTGCTGGAAGCTCCAGAGCAGTGAGATAAGCAGCTACTGCCTTCCACCAGGCCACAACTCGATCTAGGATAACCCTGGTGGAAATATGCCCGTCAGAATATTCAGAGCTGACCATGCGATAAACACAGATGGCAGGGAGGAAGCAATGTTGAAATAGCTGAAAATCTCAAGGCTCAAGTGAAAAAAAATGTTACGAAGATGTGACACAACTGGCACCGTCACTGTGTAGAGGCACAGGAAGGAAGTTATGCAACCTGGAAGAATGAGAATGACTGTGGGACTCATACTCTGAAATGTGTAATATGCAATTATGCTATTAAGAATGTCTTTGTCTTTTCTTCCTCAAATGATGTCTCCTTGTGTGTGTGTGTGTGTGTCTGCAGGTGCCAGTGATAGCCATAGCAGGCTCAGGAGGCGGTTTCCGTGCCATGGTCGGCTTCTCAGGGGTGATGAAAGCCCTGTTTGAGTCTGGGGTCCTGGATTGTGCCACATATGTCGCTGGCCTCTCCGGATCCACGTGGTCAGTTTTTATTTCTCTTCCTCTTCTCTCTTTTGACACTTTTGCGGAGTGAAGTATCGGATTTCACATCATTGCAAGTGCAGTGCCTCCTTCATAAACCTTCAAGCCAAGGGACAATTTTAAGCATACGTTTACTGATTTGACATTTCGATTGCATTGAGAATTGTACAAGTACTCTTTCTAACATTTTTCCACTGTATCCCTGTAGGTACATGTCCACTCTTTACTCCCATCCAGAGTTTCCAAATAAGGGTCCAAAGGACATTAACCTGGAGCTGATGAAGAGAGTTAGCAGTAACCCGCTAAAGCTGTTGCTGCCCCAACACATCACAAACTATATCCAGGCCCTCTGGACCAAAAAGGCATCAGGGCAGCCTGTCACTTTTACTGATATCTTTGGTATGCTCATAGGGGAGACGCTTATACCTGCGGTAAGAGCCACCGGACAGGTGTTTGCTAATTTTCACTTTGATGAAATTTTCCTTTCGGTCTGTGTTTCATTTCCTCTCTTTTACGTTTTGCGTTTTCCCCTCCATTTTTATTTCTACTGTTTATTTTACTTCCACATAACCATAACGACAAAAACAATTTCTATTATATGTAGAGTGTGAGTGTGCATGACTCAAACACTGTGTTTTGTCCCATCAGAGGATGGACATCAAACTGAGCAGCATCCAGGAGAAAATAAACCAGGCCCAGAGTCCTCTTCCCTTATTCACATGTCTGCATGTCAAGCCAGATGTTTCTGAGCTCATGTTTGCAGGTAAATATGTGTCTTCATGCTGTTATCTGCATATGCCTTTATGTTAACTGCTGTGTTATATGCACACACTGTCCTGTAGAGAAGTATGTAATGAGTAACTAGAGATGATTACATCCAAAACAACCAAGCAGCATGTATTTCCTTAGGATGCTGCACCGCCACCACATAGAGGATGTGTCATGACGCGATGGGTGTCTAATGACAGTGAGTGTGAATAAAGCCATTACAGACTCTGGGTTAGTCCCATGTTGTAAAGTACTTCCTCATTGTTGAGGCAGCCTACACAGCAACTGCACATTGCACTCTATATAAATACAATAAGAAGAAGCCAAAATATTGGTAAAGTTGAGAAACTAGTAGCTCTCAAGTATGTTACATTCTGAAAATTTTCCAACTAAAAACCTAATATATATAGCTAGCAGCACTAGCTCCACAACAAAATGACATGTAATGAGTGCATGCTGGTGGGCAGAGAGACAGCCAGTCCAGTTGCTACTAACCCAACATTTCCAGCTTTACGGAAATGTCTTTGTGTTTAAGTGTTGCTGAATGCTACAGTATCGAAGTTACTTAATTTCATATCTGGAATTACAAAACAATATGTTTTATACGGAGTGTGTCTCAAAGACACTGTCAGAAAACTTCTGATGCAAAAGAAAACAGTGGTAACAATACTCTACATGACTGCCACACAATTGTGACGAGAATAGAAAACTGGCATGCCATTTGTTATTTGTGGCTGATGAAGGACTAATATTGTGCAGTGCATTTTGATATGCTTCAAGGTGACTCACTCCTGATGTACAATAACAGCTAAACATAAAAACTGACCTCCAAAAAGTCGCGTCTTGACTTCTCCTCTTACCTAAAATCCCTGGCTTCATTATGACCCCTCTGAATGAATGCCGCATTTTCAAAAGACAGCGTAAGTAAGATTAAGCTGTAGAATTTGACATTTAAGAGGCAATCGTTATCTAAAAGATTACAGAAGTTGAAGTATTTCTGTTGTGTGTGCATGTGTCTGTCATTTGTGCGACTATTTGTTATGTGACAGCTGCTGTTACTGTGATAGCTGTTGCAAATGTGATTGACTAGTTGGCATAGAGAGAAATGTAGCCAGGTTCTGAATAACCACAGTAGTTTTTACAGATACTTTGGGGCATTTGGGGGCGTGGGAAACTGAATTGAAAGCGTCTATGTCATCCAAGTCTGCTGACAGCCCAGTTTCTTTTGCATGTAGTAGGGCTGTGTAGTTGAAAGGTTACAGTTTAATATATTGAATATATAGGATATAATCTGATACTGTAATTGAAACGATCCATTGTATCTGCATTTGCATTTATAACAGTAGCTGTAACAACATACCAACATGCTTGAGAAGATGCACATTTTTGTAAATTAAACAAAGTATTGATTGAGTTACTCATTACATGAAAATGATTGAATACAAATTGATAGTGTCTTTCAAAATCATTACAGTATATATCCAACAGAATGTTTCCTTACACCTCTGATATTCAGTGCCTCAGTGTGAGCCTAAAACTTGAATTCATGTTGTTTATCTACTGTACATGCAATGTCCACTCAGTCTTGATGTGCTGTGTTCATGGTCGGGGCTTGGTTTTGGTTTAGGTCTTGACTACCACAGGTGACAGATACTTTATGACTAGTGATTATACTGGTTGCTGTGTTAAGTTTCTGTCACATTAACATTGAGGTTTCAACTTCCAGACTGGGTGGAGTTTAGCCCCTATGAAATTGGGATGGCAAAGTACGGCACTTTCATGACCCCAGACTTGTTCGGAAGCAAGTTCTTCATGGGAACTGTCGTCAAGAAATATGAGGAGAACCCTCTTCATTTCCTGATGGGTGAGAAGGGTGTACACATCTGAAACAGTCTGACCAGTGTACATCAGTAAAACTGCTAACAGTGTGATTTCGCTGTCAGGTGTGTGGGGCAGCGCCTTCTCCATCCTGTTCAACAGAGTGCTAGGAGTCAAAGACACAGCTGGTGGCAGCACCATGGAGGAGGAGTTAGGTAATCTTTCTGTACTTCTACATGTGTTTTTTTCCTGAGCTGCACTGTTAA
Organism: Synanceia verrucosa; assembly: GCA_029721515.1. Classification (NCBI taxonomy): domain Eukaryota; kingdom Metazoa; phylum Chordata; class Actinopteri; order Perciformes; family Synanceiidae; genus Synanceia; species Synanceia verrucosa. Next base: position 16,203,404 of record CM056558.1, read on the forward strand.
GTGTAAATCACATTGAATACTGTACATTTGTTTGATTGACTGGAACGGCTTCGAAATTTAATGGCTTTCAATCACTTCACATGACCTTCATCAGCAGATGGAGTAGGCTCACTGGAACTGTAGCATTTTTCCAAAGCATGTGTTATCCATGCTTCAATCTCTGATTGAAAGTTAATTCTTGGCTTATTTTGGAAGAAATAAACAAAAGCTCCAGAACAAACATACTTAACTTTCAGTCTTGGGTAAATAATAATGTGCTAGTTGGTTCAATCAATGCATCCCCTATTAATTGGTCTATTTCATAACATTTCATCATATTTCTTTGTTATTTTTCATGAGTGACTTGTTTCCAAGAAATGTATGAGTACATCTCTGATTTACACAAGATTTAAAGTAGTCATTTGTGTGATTCTTTGAGTAGAAACAGATTTTAAATAATAATAAATCAACTAATTAAGTACTCCAATCAGTATGAGTCCACATTTCTTGGTTGAAATTTATTTTATTTCTGATGCGTTTTCTGGTAAATGCATCTACATTTATTGTGTTAATCCAAAACACATTTTATGTACTTGGAAGTACTTGCCGAAAAAATAATCATTGCATGGAAGAAAATGTATTTCTTAAACATAATGTGAAATCTGTGTTTAGTCATGGGTACTCTGTGGATGAAGGGTGTTTCCAGATAATGCCTTTGTCTCAGCCTGTATCGATCTAATACTGTAGATCCTATTGTTGTCTGTATTTTCTCACCTCACCTCTTAGCCTCATGACACAATTATTTTCACTCTGTAAACACCTGTAGATAAGCTCATAACTTTAAAAATAGCAAACCTAAAATTATCTCACCGGATTTAAAATATGTAGCTTAAGTGTGTCAGTTTTTTTATATCATCACAATAGTGGGAAGGTATCAGCTGTCCTGTGAATATTGAGATGGTTATGGTTGAATGCATTTGTTTGGGTTGACCTTTAAACATTCAGACAAACTGTACTGGGTATACAAACGTGCTAAGAACATCTCCACCCAGTTTATGAATACCCTAGCTTATCAAGTGTATTGCATTTCTCTGAGGACCTGTTTTGATAGATAAATGAACAATAGTCAGTGAATTTAATAATGTCATATAACTGAACAAAAGCATTCTAACAGGTTCAGTGTTGATATATGGTCTGCTTCTGAAGCTGTAACCTGATGAGTGAAGCTGTCTGTGTCTTACAGAGCAAATCAAACCACAGCACATCGTCGGAGAAGACAGTCTGGACAATGACGACGAGCCTCGGAAAAGTGAGCAAATCCGATCAAACTTTATACATATGGCATTTTTCATACATTTATCAGTTCAAAGTGCCTCACAGAGGTTAAAAACAGCAAACCCACACACACACACACACTTAAACATGGCATGAGACCAAGATCTTAAAGAGCCACCTTTGGGAAACAACGGAGCTGGATTAAAACCTGAATAATGAATAAATGAGGGGCGGCACAGTGGTGTAGTGGTTAGCACTGTCGCCTCACAGCAAGAAGGTACCGGGTTCAATTCCTGGCCTGGGGCCTTTCTCTGTCGAGTTTGCGCGTTCTCCCTGTGTCTGCGTGGGTTCTCTCTGGGTACTCCGGCTTCCTTCCACCATCCAAAAACATGCATGAGGATTAGGTTAACTGGCTAATTTAAATTGACCGTATAGGTGTGAATGTGAGTGGTTGTCTGTCTCTATGTGTCCTGTGATGAGGTGGAGACTTGTCCAGGGTGTACCCTGCCTTCCGCCCTAAGACAGCTGGGATACGCTCCAGCCAACCCCTCCCCCCCGGCGACCCTATGAGGATAAGTGGTAGAAAATGGATGGATAATAAATAAATGAATAAATAAACTGACAGATCAATAAATTAATTAATGAATTGATAAAAGAAGTTATTTAAAACATGATCAACAGGAGAAATATAAAATAAAAGAGATCAGTCAAATGCCTGAAGAGGAGAGTCTTGAGCCTTCTTAAAAACCTCAACAGTCCCTGCAGCCCTGAGGTTCTCCAGCATGCTGTTCCACAATCTGGGCCATAATAACTGAAAGCCGCCTCCCCAGTGTTTTAGTTCTAAATTTTGGTCTGTTAACAAGCCCATGCCACCTCAGGGTCTGTGAGGGTTGATATGTTAAAAGTAGGTCAGATAGATAAGAAGGTCCAAGACCGTTCACATATAAAACCAGTAAAAGAACCTTAAAATCAATCTTGAAGTGTACAGGGAAAACTGATGTAATGTCCTCTGGTCCTCGTCAGCACTCGTGCAGCTGAATTTTGTAGTAGTTAAACAACTGGAGATAAAAGCATGCATCATCACCTCCATGATAATAGATATGCATGATTCATAGGAGGAGCTACCAGGCTGACTTATTGTGCAGCACGATCCAATTTGTGATGGAGCAATACAGAAGTATGACTTTGAAGGGTGTCAGTAAATATTTTCACACATTGTTGGGTTTGAGGGAAAGTCATCTCCTTCTACAAAATGTCTGTGGTAACGTTGCTACATGCATCTGTTGAATCAGCTACATCAGAGCAGCTACTGTGTGCATCACATCTGATACACAAGTTTTCACAAGTAAAAAAGGAACTCTTTTTGGTTTGCAGTCCACATACTTTATTTTATAAATGTTGGGCAACAATGCTTTTTTTGTGTTTTTCTCTTCTTGAAAGCATAAATAACAATAATGTAGGACTACAAGCCAAATTTTAGGAATGTTTTTTCTTTGCAAGTGTGAACTTGAGTTGTGTAATTGGAGATAGAATAAAAGAGGATGAGAGAAGGGAAGAGAATGGGTGGGGTAAAAAGAGATATTTTTTAGATAGTGATGAAATCGATTCTGGCCCTTTTTTGTCACAACTTCATAAAACATCTCTATACCCATTGCTAAATCAGCAACACTTAAACACGCAATATACTATTTTGGAGCACTTGGGGAAGAACAGCATTTGATCTGATAGTATTTTCATTATTTTCGTGCTCAGCTGGGACCGAGAACCAGGAGGCAGAAGACGAGTACCATCGCACCGCTCAGGCTAGCTGGGTTCAACGAATGTTCACGTCCCTCTTCAGTGACTCATCCTTATTCAACACAAGAGAGGGCCGGGCAGGGAAGGTATCTCAGTTTCATTCACCACGATGCCATCAAATTATGTAACACAAAAACACTGCATGTCTCCAGCCATACTCTTCTGTATCCAGATTCACAAAACCGTTCTCTCCATCTCACCCCGTTGTCAGGTGCATAATTTCATGCTGGGCCTGAACCTGAACACCAGCATGCCGTTCTCTCCGGTCAGTGAGGTTGTGTGCCAAGTGTCCACACCTGAGGACGAGGTGGACGCTGTCACAGGTAAGAAAGATTAAAACAGGGCAGGACATATTATGGTTTTTATTCATTAGTTTATTGTTAATTTTGTCTGGCAAGCTGTCGTTGACATGATATCATTGTTGTTGCAGTGAACGTCCCAGCAAACACATCTGTTTAGCAGCAACAAAGGCATCCATTAATTTATAGTTGTGTCCTTTTAGTGCTGATTTGAGCCCTACCCTCATCTCCTAAAGGAAATATCTGGTTCTTTAGCTGTTAAACGCTCCACTATGTTCACAGGCTAGTTGCTAAGTTTGTGTGTGTGATGTTTGGTGCTTACAGTGGATGTAAAGACACAGCAGTGGATGACATAAATGCTCCATACAGCTGAGGGTAGTAGCTGTTTCTGTTGGGTCATCACTATAATAACTGCTTTCATATGAATAATATTATTTAAAAAGATGTATATTTGGCAGAGTAAGGTAGCTTGTACTGAAGCAGCGGTATAGTTTGAAATTTATTCAAATGATATGTAGCCCTACTTTCATGCAGTTAGTTGAGTTATTACACAGTGAAATGTTAAATCAGTCATGTGAAATAAAAAAAATAAAATAAAATAAACCCCAATCATGTTCATGCGTCACTTATTTGATTCAGTGTGATTTTTTTCAGATCCAGATGAGTTTGATCGAATATACGAACCTCTGGATGTGAAGAGCAAGAAGATCCATGTGGTGGACAGCGGCCTGACCTATAACCTTCCCTACCCGCTCATTCTTCGGCAGCAGCGCGGCGTGAACCTCATCATCTCTTTTGACTTTTCTGCACGACCCAGCGACTCCAGTCCCCCATTCAAGGTCAGAGTCTAAACTGTTTTTTTCCACTCAAGAAATGCCAAAAAATATCTGTACAAACAGAAAATCATGAACATATTTTTTTCGAAATGTTTAAATGTAAATCACAGGAGCTCCTATTGGCTGAAAAGTGGGCTCGAATGAACAAGCTTCCATTCCCCAAGATCGACCCAAAGGTCTTTGACCGTGAGGGCCTGAAAGAATGTTACGTCTTCAAACCAAGAAAAGGTGAAAAGAACTGCCCGACTGTCATCCACTTTGTCCTGGTCAACATCAACTTCAGGGAATTCAAGGCACCTGGTAAGTGTGTGTCTACGTGGAGGTTTCCACAGCACGTGTGAGGGGGAAAATATGCCAAATCCCTTCGTATTACTATACCAGTGGTGTTTTACAGTCATGGCACATGAGGCACCTCTTCCTCGAAATTGCACACTTTAACCATATCCAATCTGCAGCAGACAGTTTATTTTATGGTCAGCCAAAAGTTGGGCCCCTCATCTGAGTGACTTCGTTAGAAAAAAATGTCTAGTCCCAGTCTGTTTTGTGGTGGAAATGGTGTGTCTGTGTTCGTGCATACCTGCAGTTTACTGAGTGGGAGTGTGTGTGCAAATGCACAGATGTGGCCCACAGTGTGGTCAATGTTTGATGAGCTGCTCGGGTGAATTATGGTTTCTCGAGGAGCCAGGTGCTGGTAGGGAATCTCTCGGTCCAGTGGGAGAGCTCTATGTGTAAACAGACCATATATCGTGAGGCATACAAAGACACACTATCTCCACACATCACCTCACCACCACTCTGCCTCTTTACATTCAGTAGGTCATCAGCCCACATACTTCCGCTGTCTGTTTATGGATGTTGCATAAGCCGTTTGCACTCAAACCTTTGGAAGGAATTATACCATAAATGGACTTCCCTTTTGTGGAAGTTATACAGGCCATTGTGGAGTCAGCTCACTATAGTATGCATGTATTTTCCACACCATAATGTCTTCCTGCATGTGGTCTTTCACCTTTACTCCTGCCATAATAAAAGCAAGATCACGATTAGTGTCTCATTTTCCCCCAAAACAGTTGCAGATGAATCATGTGTGAATAGAGCAAGCTATTTTGAATACTGAGCATGAATTTTCATTGTTGAATGATTAATAAGTGTACAAAATATTAATGAGAAAACTGTAGTATCATAGATTATCATCTTCTTGAGGCAAATATCTAGTTTTCAAACAAACTATGGGAGCTTAATCAGCAGATACTGTGTAGTTATTTCTGAGCACTTCATAGACCACTGTAAAGGATTTTGTGGCATCTAGCAGTGAAGTTGCAGATTGCAACCAGACGAATATGCCTCCCTTTTCAAGCATGTAGAAGAATCTGCTCAAGCTACCACTTCAGTGTAAAAACATGAAAGGCTCTCTAGAGCCAGTGTTTGAAACATGGTGATGTAGAAGGTAAAAGGCTCATTCTAAGATAAAACGCATCAATCCTTAAATTCTGATGATTATACACTTCAGCTGCTGTCTTTCTTACTTTTTAATTTACAAACAGGTGTTCCCAGACAGACTGAGATGGAGAAGAACTTGGCTGATTTTGATATCTTCGATGACCCAGAGACACCATTCTCCACTTTTAACTTCCAATACTCCAATGAGGCATTCACCCGACTCCATGACCTCATGGAGTTCAACACCCTCAACAATCTTGAGGTCAGTTTTGTCAGATGAAATGTTGGTATGGATAAAGTTTAAGATGTGAAACAACAGGTAAGACACAAGGTCATCAGGGGGTTGAAAGGTAATTTCAGGGCTTTTTATATTGACTGACTGGTTTTGAATCCCCCTCAGTCATTCTTTTTTTTATTCCACCTTCATCCAGTTATTAATGGGAAAGTTTTATATTACATCAGTTGTGCAATATCAAACTTTTTCAAATCACAAATGCTCATCTTAGTCCAGATAATACAAGTTTTGTCTAGTTCATAGTAGGTGTGTAACTGTAAGAGGTCAGACTCACTTTCACCCACTGAGTCACTTCCATGCTGAGTAAGGATTGAAATGTGAGGCAATGAATTTCACTTGGAGGTCAGCTCATTCAGGCTTAGAGTGTACTACTGAAATTTGAGCACAGTTCGACAGCCACACTAAAGAATGGAAACCCCAGTGAAGTCAGCGCAGGAGCACCTTAAACCTGAATTCTCTGTAATAGCCAGCAGGGGGGCATTTCTGTGGTTACAATTAAAAAAAAATCACTCTACTTTTCACTTAATTTATAACCTCAGTAAACATTGTAAGCCTGAGTTTATGTTTGTCTCAAGTCTTCTTCAGAACGGCATGCTGTTGATTTGGTAAATTATGGTCTCATTTAGAGTCAATAGACTATAAAGCAGGAGATGCTTTACCTCTAATTTCCACCAGATGCATGACGGTGCAGACGTTTTGTCGGACCGGATACGCATCCATTCAAATCAATGTGTGAGTTTCCACTGAATGCGGAACGCCGCCGACGTGCCGAAGCCTGCCGAAACAAATCAACAAGCTTCTATTTTTGTTGGACATCGACAGGAAGTCGTGTACAAACACAAAATAAAACATGTTTTTTTTTCAAAATAAAATAATCCTTGTTCGTGGCGGATCATATAATCGATTTTCTTCTACTCAGTGGACACAGGGTGATTCTCTTTTCACTGACGCTCTGCTACAACTCACTGTATTACGCTATTATATGTGAATTTGCAAGATCTCGTTAGTTACTGAGATCGCATTCTCGCGATCTCAGCTGTGCGGCAGAGCCACAGCAGACACACCTGGTGGGTAATGACGGATGACGCACGTCGACGGACGTTAGCGTCGTTCCGCATCCAGTGGAAATTAGGGGTTGGGTGGGAGCTACCTTGTGATTGACAGGTTGCTACCACTGCATTGCCCACTCTGGGAGTTATCTGCATTGTAGAAATTGAACCCTTTCAGTGTGTTTTCAGTTTGTTGTATTGTAACATTTTTGTTGCCTAATAATGTCTTGGTCAGCATTTGTTTGTACTTAAATCCACCTTCTCATGTCTCTTCTGGTTACATAAAAACAAGATGGCAACAGCCAAAATGTCAAAGTCAAGGTTTCAAAATAGCAGTCCACAAACCAATGGGGGCATTTCAGTGACTGAGTCTGCTTCTTCAGTTCACTGGAAAACTATACTCCAGTTTGATGCCATATCCATGAAATTTTATTAAGATGAAACCTGCCCAGCAACACTGAAGTATGCATTCTGATCTTAAAGCAGTGTCAATCTAGCATGAGCCCGCCCACACTTCCTGTGATGCTGCACAAAATTTTGCAACCAAGTCAGTCTGGCCAAGCTGCCTATCTCTTCAATTACAAATCTCCCCAGCAATGGGGACCAATGAAAATCTATCATTTCCATTGATTGATTGAGGCGTGTTTAAGGCAATGACGCACTACTTCTGCGACCGGAAACCTACCTACCTCCCTGTCAACATGACGGCATACATGGAGCAGCGGCAAACTTTCGTCACTAGAGTGGTCTGATTGGTTGAAGTTTCGTCCAGTAGCACACAGAGACATTTGATAGATGCGGGTTAAGCCCGCCCTCTGAGAACTTAGTTTACAAGGCAGCTTGGCCAGACTACGCTCACAGAGCTTTGTAGTTGCGATAGCCAGGATCATGTCAATCAACATTTTTAGCCATGCTAGCCTCTCTAGGGATTGTAATGTCAGTTGATTTGCTACTTTCAGCCAAATTGGAATACCTCAGCATTGTTAGATGAAATGTGAACCTATTCTTAGAAACAATATTTGAATCACCTGAATTTTTAAATTCAGCTTAATGAACATGAGGTCATTTTTTTTGTAAATTGATAATACAATATTGATTGATGCAGTATAGGATATTGGATTGAATCCATTTATTTTTTCTGCAGGTGATTAAAGAAGCTATCAAGGACTGCATCGTGTCCCGGAAGGAGAATCCTTCGAGTCTCTCCCTTCCCTTTTCCCTCAGCGCAATCCCGAAAAAGAAGTTTCTTAAAAGAGATTCTCAGGTCAAACCTTGGAGTCTCCTGGGAAACAATAACCAGTAGCTTGATCTGAGACTTTGATTAAAGCGGACTTTAGGAATTTTATTTTTTTTTTTTTAAATTGTCGATTCAGTCTTAAAGTAAAGCATTTTCTTTTTTGGAAAATGCTGTATTGTTGATCTCCTTTCTGTACCCATTTAGTCATACTTTTATTTTGTAAAGAATCTCAACGTTTACTGGCAAAAGCCTCATGAATGCATTCATATATGACACACTGATAATTTTCATCTGGCTTCATTTGCACAAATGCGACCGTCGGGAAAACTCTTGGTGTTTGTAGACCACAAACCGCTGATGCCCACTTTTTCCCGCTGGCCGTGACAAAGACTGGATGTTGAAGCTCAGCACTGACTAAACATTGCATTGTGCCTGGATTGTTACGGCTAACATCTGACTCAGTCACAGACAACAGAGGATCATTTGTGGATCCGTCCTTTTCCTTTTGAGAATCCCAAAATAAGTTGTCTTAGTTCTTCATCTGTGAAAGAAATGTCCACTTCAGCTCCATGTGTTCATTCACTTTAAATTCATCATGAGAATTTTATACTCCAGGGGCAACATCACAACACATCTCAATTAGCGTTAGCATCTTTCATATGATTTCATATAGAAGCTTCACCTGAAGCTGAACTTAAGTCTGTATTCACTCAAGAACATATTAAAAACTTGTTTTTTTTTTGTATTTTTTCCACTGACTGACTCATCTAAACATGTAATTGTGCTTGAAAACATGGAAGAGGAGCAAGTAACCACTGGATTTGTTCGATGGCAACTCCTAAATGTGCTAACTGCACCCCCTCTGGATACCTCAAACATTGCTATGATGCTTACCTCACCTACAAGGAAGTAGCACTCCCTGTTTCATTTGAAGGGAGTGTCTCATATTAAAGCCACCATTTTGGAAAACAAAAGTTGAAGCCATAGAAACAGCACTGCTTCTATTCTCCCTGCCTCTGTCTCCAGGTGTGTTTATTTTCCTGATCCTGTTGTTTCAGGCTGCCTTTTAAATACAGGCACAGTTTGTTTTTCTTGGGTCATTACTGTACCTCCTTAACAAACCCAAATTGCTGCAGGACACTTCCAATAGCCTGTACAACAAGGTGGAGAATTTTACACACTACACCTATACCTGCAGCCGTGGAGGCCTGGAATCTGACACACTACACCTACACCTGCAGGGACCCGAAGGCTGCACACAGAGCAGTGGAATTTTACTCTGAAACACTTCCAGCCCCATAAACTCTCATGTTTCAGCCCCGCTGGTTTGGGAGACACTGATGAAACAACTGAAAAAAAAAAAGTGTTGAGCAGTGTTGCCACAGGGACTCATGACCCACAAATCTTTGTAACATTTCTTGATGTTCATCTTTTTAGCAGTTTTTGTGTGTTTATGTTTTCTGCAGTCAACAGCATTGTTTTATGTTGTCTTTAAAGAATTACTCTGGGAAATATGTTGATTCACTTTGATTTCTTTGAAGGCACTCTTAAGCAGTCTGTTACATATTGAGAGCTGTCAAGTCATGACGTCACGTCGGGGCTGGCTTCTGCTCTGCAAGCTACTCTAGCTGTTTCTAAACCTGTAGGCTGGAGCTCATTTGAGAGACCTGTTGGTGAGCAGGATTTGTAGGTTTTGTTTAGGGCTATATATCTCTTTGTGTGTGGTTTAAGTTAGCACGTACACACACAGGCACTCACACACCAGGGCTAGAGTAAAATACAGAAGAGCAAAAGAGGAAGGAAGCCTTTATAGCCGAAGCCTCTCGTTAAGGTGAAGCAATTGCATCTGGCAAGGGCGGCTCCTTTCATTGTGTCTCAAGTGTGATCACTTATTTCATTTAGCCTTTATTAATCAAGGATAGCTCCGTTCAGATTTCCCAAGGGTGTCCTGGCTGAGATAAAAGTTTCATGCATAAAAGCAGAAATAACAGATTTGAAGACAACAAAAGAATCAGCAGTGCTCAGTAAGTGTTCATTTTTAAAATAAATCTTGCATGCTAATGAAATAATCTGGTTCAAAATATCTCTGTAGCTCACACCATGATGATGGTGCAATAACGTAAAAGCACCAAAAACCAAAACAGTGCAGGTTTAAGGAAAGAAACAATAATTTGTCCACCTGACTGAATTTTGCAGCAAGATGGGAATCAGCACAAAACACACAGTATATAAGGAGGCAGGTGGCCTTATATGGCCTTATAAAGAAAAATGTATGGATGTTCTGTTGTGTTCTACAGTTGTATAAATGAAACAAAGCAACTTTCTCATACAAACTGCAACAATCTGTGCAGAAACTTGAATCAGGCACAAATAGTAAGATTCAGCTATACTGAATCTGACATTTATTAAAATAGATGAAGTTGCATGCGTATAAATATCACCCCAATAGTTTTTACTTGTCCCAAAGGAAAAAAGGAAACCTAACAAAGGTGTGATCATGTAATCTCTTCATGGTACATCTTGGCTAGAGGCAAAGCTAAGCTAACTGGCTGCTGATTGTAATCTTATACTGTGTGTAACAGACAGATATGAGAGTGAAACTGATCTTTGATTGTTTCATTCACAAAACAAGCAAATAATTACATTGCCAAAAAGGTATAATATTAAGACTGTTCGATTACAAAGCAACAAAACAAGCATTTATAATCTTATTTGACTTTTGTATGTTATGTTACATTTTATTTTTGGTTAGTTAATTTGGACAACACACAAGCAGTAGGAATGTGACTTTCTAATATTTGTTGTGTTGCATTTTCTCTGACAATGTTCACATATGTTTAAAATGCTCAACGGTCAGTTATAGGGAATCGAGACGTGAAATGCTCATGCAATCATAATGTCTTATAACTGGCAAAGCAAGGCGTGCATAATGTTTATGTATGAAAAATATGATAATAAAAGTCTTATGTGTTATGTTTTCTGTTAAAATATATAACATCCTTCCTACATCCGTGAGACCCCTCCTGAAATAACACAGCAGATAACAAAAAAGAGCAGTTCCAGCATATTCTGTTTCCTTTTGTTTGGCTTAGAGTATCGAAGACGTGTGTGGGAGGATTGGTCCGTACCGATAGTTAATCATCATCTTTAGTGTGTTTTTGACTGGAACTGAAGGCAGAGATGTGGAATCCCAATGTTTGTCTTCCTGTCTGACCAATTATTCAGAAGTGATCTCATAACATTGAATCATGAACCTTCAAAGAAAGCATGTAAAGGGTTAAATCAATGGATGAAAAAGTTCTCTCCCTTATTCCATTGTTAACGTCATCCTGTCTGTGACCCACACGTGAAACATTTAAAATTAACTACTATTACAGTACTGCTATAGTAGTAGTAATGTGTTTTATGTGTGAAATTTCACACATAAAGCCTATGGGGAAAGAAGAGAACTAATGAGCCTTCGAAAATAGTTGTTTGACGTCTTTGGATTGAAAATAACACTGATAGTGTGTTCTTCAAGGTTATCTTAAGCACCTAGACTGAAACCACCAACACCAACATCTGGATTTTGTCTTCAGTGGGAAAGGTTACAATCAGCGTTCATTCCTGAAGAAATGACTCTGCAGTTGTCCAGGGTTGGCAATTATCAGTCATGGAAACATGAAACCCCTTTTCCATTGTGATGCTATGTGACATGCAATAAAATAAACAAGAGACGATCATTATAAATTATTCATGTACAATACTCCTATTTTAATGTATTTTCCTTGTTTAAAAAAACATGCACACGTGCAGGTATGCACTCAGAAATACTACAAATTTATAACTGAAAGCATGCAAAATAGGTGTGAAGTTTGAAAGCTGTGTGTTTACCAGGCAGGTAGGTTCTAATAAAAATATGCAATTGTTGCATTTTTGGAAAGGATCAATATATTTTTAAGCTTGTGCTCATATTTCTGAAAGTCAGAATATCTCGGCCTATAGCTTCGATTTTTACCATTTTTGTTCTTAAATTTTTCTCGTGATTCACCCACTTGCGATACCAAATCACTTGAGTATCAATTTAAGACTACTGAATGAATATGCAGCAAATAAGAATCCATCCATCCATTTTCTACCACTTATCCTCACATAGGGTCATGGGGGGCTGGAGCCTATCCCAGCTGTCTTAGGGTGAAAGACAAGTCTCCAGTTCAGCACAGGGCACATAGAGACAGACAACCACTCACACTCACATTCACACCTATGGTCAATTTAAATTAGCCAATTAACCTAATCCCCATGCATGTTTTTGGATGGTGGGAGGAAGCCAGAGTACCCGGAGAGAACCCACGCCGACACAGGGAGAACATGCAAACTCCACACAGAAAGGCCCCGGGCTGGGAAACAAACCAGATACACTATATAGCCAAAAGTATTTGCTCGCCCATCCAAATAATCAGAATCAGGTGTTCCAATCACTTCCATGGGCACAGGTGTATAAAATCAAGCACCTAGACATGCAGACTGATTTGGGTTTGGCGGTTGCCAGGAGTATAATACTCAACATGTTCTATGCAAATTTAAAGGGTTTGTTCACCAAATTACAAGGTGTGGCACTATGGCTCTCAGTTGGAATGGTTTTAAAACTGTTTTCCCAAGTGTCTGAGGTACCATTTTAAAATATCTCCCCAGTGTTGTGAGCAATTCCATTTACTTCTCCACTGTATTGGGAGGAGGCAAAAATCTCATAACAGAAACAACATGTGATTATATACTAAAAGAAAACACACTTTAATATCAATACACACTTTAATATCAATATAAAAAATAGAAATTAATCATATTCCATTACTGCCAGTGGAGTCCCCTAAATGTTACACATTGCTCCATTAATTAATATTAAAGTCAAAAAATATGACCCATTAAAATCAGCATGCTCTAAAATGTGACATTACAAAACAACATAGCAGAACTACTTCCACCTCAAGAGAGGAGGAAGTCACAGTGTGAAGACCTGCTCCAACTCAACACCCACTAATTCATTACATTCCCCAATTAAATCAGCTTCCAAGAGCAATATTCCCCTTTTATGAAGGTACTAATTAAGTGCTTAGGATACTTTGCAGTCGTGCTAGTCCTTTTCTCTGGCACGGAAACAACAGGCCCGGCGGCGGCAAAGCCAAGCAGATTGAAACTGGAAACTACAGACAGTTTCTCTGAGTTTTTTTTTAAGTTTCAACCTCTCTGTTTCAGTGTGTGCTGTACAGCAAGAAGGAAAGCGGCCTCCATATTGAAATTTTCCAAGGCTTGCTAATTTGCACATTCACGTGAAGGTCATGTATGTGCCTGTATCCTCGCCTTTTGATGTGCTGAGTCATTCGCATAGCACAGACGGGTTGGGGCGCTCCACAAAGCCCGCAATGAGGACACTCATGACCGATGCACGCAATGCTGTGTGTGTGTGCGTGTGCGTGTGTGTGTGTGTGCGTGTGTGTGTGTGAGAGAGAGAGAGAGAGAGAGAGAGAGAGTGAAGGAGTGGAGGGAGGACAGACAGAGAGAAGGAAAAAGAAACATGTATTTCATGCATGGGTTTTTTATTGGTTTTCTTCAGGAGAGCAGTGGGAGGTGTACAGTGGGAAATATATTATCTGGTGTTTATGGGTTCCTGGTTATAATTTAAAATGGGGAGCAAACTTGCAAAGACACATATTTGTCAGCGTATTTCTTGGGTTAAAACATCACTACGTCTACAAATTTTGTCTGATAAATGGATGGATACGGCAGCTGAAGCAAGGCTCTGTTCATTCCTACAGTCTCGTCGAGTTATTATTTTTTTTTATTTATGTAGCCCAGTATGATAAATTACAAATTTGCCTCTGGGGGTTTTACAGTCTGTGGACGTTGCTTAGTGGCATATGAAGCAGAAAAAGCTTCTGAGGACAAAATTAGTAAGGGAAAAAGTATTTTTGGGCCCATTGCCATTACGTGACGGACACAGAAGTTGTAAATCATATTTTAGCTAATTTCAAGTCTGGTTGAAATTAGTCGGCCAAACAGGGTCATACAACACAGACTAGCTTGTCTTTTCTATTGTTTTTTTTTCTCAGTCCATGATCACAGTTAAGCTTGAAGTTTCATACATGTGGAAAGAGTCAGACTCCTGTGTGGACTGACAGCCTGCATGTGACAGCAAAACATGCTGTGCTAAATGGTCAGCGACGCCTTAGACTGATGTAGAGTGCTTGAAATGTGTGATTTTAGTTTTATTTTATCACTTTGTCTTTTTTTTCAGTTGCTGTAAATCGTAAAATGATCATTGCCATAGGCTGCTTGTGGGGACTGTGGGAAGTGTGTTATGAGTAATGACTGTTTATTCTTGAAAAGACGAAAAAGAGCAGTATCTCCATTGTTTCCATTGCTCAGGCGCCTGTTATCCTTTTGCATCCTGAGGCAAATGTCCAGCTGTCTAGACAGGCCAGATAAGGAAATTAAAGATTCCACTTCCAACAAAAAGAAGAAAGGCATCAATGAAACATAGGTGTGTCCCACTTTTCTTTAGTTCCCAGAAAAGGCCTGCGTGTAATGAAATAGTTTCTACCGGTCAGGACCCACACACACATTGTGCACCCTTTACCTATGACAACATCACAGGATTCCCTGCCAGAATTTAATATGAGATCAGTTTGGGGACAAGAAGATCCTATAACTATGTGTCAAAATTTTCACCCATTTGTTTGGCAGTTTCACGAGTGGTGAAGCTCTGATTCAAATTAAGACAAATGTGTGCATTAGGAAAGTGTGTCTTATTTCCTGCAAAGACAGAAATGGACCTTCATGACGCAGAAAGAAACCCATGCATCATCGAGCTGACTTGGTGGTCTCCCCATTAGCTGAGTTAAATAAATACTTGCTTCATGACAGTAAAATGGTCAGTGACTCAACACACACACACACACACACACACACACACAAAATTGATTGTGAAGATCATCTATTTGGATTCCAGATAAAACTCAGCTTTAATCACAGGAGTATCTGCATCCTAGTGGAGTGTGTTCTCATGGAAACATAGGGGTGAATTACAAGGGTGTTATGCAGGTTTGTCACACACAGACTGTGTATCATTTAGTCTGTGACATCATGGTGTGCAAGTAAAAATATATTTTATTCTTTAGTTATTTAGTTACAGTTACATTAGAGCATAAGTCATTGGTTATATTTCATTTTCATTTTGAGTTTACAAATTTAAGATTCAAGATTCAAGATTTTTATTGTCACATACACAGTAAAAAACACACAGGCTCAATGCCATGCAGTGAAATTCTTAGATTGCAAGCTTCCCGGCAACATAAGAAAGAAAGAGAAGTAACAACATATATATATATATATATATATATATATATATATATATATATATATATAAAAGGAAGAACAAAAAGAAGAAATAGTGCAAGGTTTTTTTTTAAAAAAAGTACAAAAATACAATCTGTAAACGATCTACACAAAAGATTGTATACAGTTGTATACAGAGTACAAAAAAACAAAAAAACAAACAAAAATGACTCTTTCTCAGTGTCATTGAACATGTAGCAACAACAACAAGTGGTTCTTGGACAGAGAAATAAAAGATCATCAAAATAGGCTGCAACAATCATGAGAAGTGCATAGATTCATTGTAATTAAATGTAAATTAAATAAAAGTGGGGCTTTGTGGGGTGATTATGACATGAGAGGTATATTCCTTCTCCAACTGCAAACATTATTTTTAGACTAATATATTTTGACTTAACGTATTAAAAAAATATGTGCAAAATGTGTTGGACAAAAATGGGTGTACAAAATTCTATTTTAAATAGCAGAGAAGAATCAAAAAACATTTAGAATACAATACATGGAGATGAAAAAAGAAAAAAACAATTTAACATTTGGATAAATGCTAAAATAAAACAAAGAAGAAGAAGGAGCTCTGTCACAGGTCATTCCTGCCATAAGACTTTATAACATCAGCATGATAGGCTGATGTAACACAGCTGGTCTCATTGCTGTCATCTGTCTACTGTCTAATTAATAATTTGCACAATTTTTTCACAGCAGTTTCTTCCCACTGTTAATTTATTTTTATTTATACTTCAGAATTTATAAATATTTTATCGTCTAAATATTGCATTTCATTTAATTTCCCGTTAAAAACCTATTTTGTTAGTGCAACAAACTGTAAATTAGCATTTAATTTATTATTTCTGTTATTTAATAATTTTGTTTTATTGTTTTTCTTACTGATAACTAGTGAATACATCCATTATCTACCGCTCATCCTCACATATCCTAACTTAATTGGATGGTGGGAATAAGCCGCAGTACTCGGTCGGAGTGAACAGAGAACATGCAAACTCCACACAGAAAGGGGAATCAAACCCGTTACCTTCTTGCTGTGAGGCGACAGTGCTAACCGATGCACCACCGTGCTGTCCATAACTAGGTCTTGATCATAGTAAATGTTCTATTCTATGAAGCTAAAGTAAATTGGATGTTATTGTCTTGGTTATATTTCTTATATTTTGTCTCCCTCTGGCGGCCATAAATAGAAACTACAGACAGTGGCATGCAGTTGCATGTTTCGCCCACTAGGGGTAGTGTAGTGTATGCGGAAGTAAAACCCACCCAGAGGGACAGGGAGGAAGTGGAGCTGCCGCTTGTCACAACCGTATCAAAGAAAAGCAGCGCAGAAAAAAAGGCCGGACTTGAGCTTGAGCTCTTGTCCTTTTCATTTAGATTTAGACACACACATTTAGAAAACACCGACATGTCGAAGAACACCTCGGCTGCCCGCTTCAGGGGAGTGGACGTGGATGAGTACGACGAGAACAAATTTGTGGACGAGGAGGACGGAGGAGAAAACCAGCTGGGTCCTGACGAGGCAGAGGTGGACTCCCTCATCAGACAATATCCTTGACATGACTAGCTAGCCTGTCTGTTAGCATGCACCGTCTGCTGAGGATAGCATAGTGGACAAGTCTGTGTGTTTTTAAAGCCACCATATCCCTGCATATCACCTCTGTAGCCTACATGTTGTATGTTGTATGAATGGGCGTTTTGCTTGTAGGCCAGTCTCTGTCCAGACTTGCCTGGCTGTCACATTCCAGGGATTTCTGCTCCAAGACAGAACAGGCGTTTTTATGTATGTATAATAAGCTATACTACTAATGCAAGTTCACCATGGCATATTATAAAGCCCTCAACCGCTGCGCCTTTAAACTTCATTGTGTTTTTGCAGGTTAGCTTAGGAAGATGAGAGTAGAAGCAGTGGTCCAGCTCGTCATGTGCCAAAATGTGTTAACTCTGTGATAGAGCTGTTAGCATTTGAGTATTTAAATATATATTTCATACAGAGGCTTGGAAGTGTGTCTCTAAAGTCTGTACCCAGCAGTTTCAGCCTTATGGGCCTTATAAGGCATGAAAGTGCAGCACTTCCTCATTGAAAAAGAGCCTTGCCTGCCTCCCACCTCATGTTACTGTGCTGAAGAATTAAAGCAGAAGCTGATAATAACATTCCATAAAATAGCAGCAATTATAACACAAACTTTTTTTTATGTATATATGACAGACAAATGGTCATTTGTGTGCTTTGAGTTTTGAAGTTTTTGAAGTGTTTTACATTAAAATACAGGTGCAAACACCCATAACGATGATGACATAAATCACACAGACGCACACCTATAGTAATTACTGTGTTTATAACACACTGCATAACATATTCCATACTGCTGTATACACTGTACATATCACACTGTCATTCCCACTTGTATATAAAGATATAAATATAGTAATAACTATATTTATTGAGCTGCTGATAGTTTGTTTATCTATTATTGTATTATTTCTTCACCTTGTGTGCTGTAAGACCAGTCAGATTCCTTGTATGTGTACACAAACCTGACTAAAAGCTGATTCTGATTCTGATCATAACCCTGAGAAATTGCTTTCAGTTTGTTTGTGAAAGTGGAGACTGTAGTGACACGTCTCAGTCTGGCTTGGTTCTTGTCCCGGCTGTGCTTTGTTGGCATCCTTTACCCTAACTCTGCACAGGAAATCTCATGGAGGCTTTACAAGCAGTCTTGAAGAACCCGCCAATCAACACAAAGAACCAGAATGTCAAGGTGGGCAGTTTTTGTTGTTGTTGTTGTTTTTTGTTAATAATGGTTCGTTGAGCCACAGTTCTCACATTTTTTATGCTTTTACCCTGAAGGATGGCATTTCTAGTGGTAGTAGAGACATTGATCTCATTTCAAACATGGTGATGTAGCATTACTGCAGGGAAAATTTTCATTTTGGATGAGGAATATATTTTGTATGAATGTTTCTGAACTGCTATTAATTTTTTTTTTATTGTGTCAACTGAGTTAAAGCTATAGTTGGTAATCTTGGAGAGCTAGAAAGATTTGAAAGTTGCACCTCCTCTAAGCCTCCTCCCAGTTGTCTCCACCGCTCAAAGGCTGGACTCGTGTTGACTCTGGTTTGTCCTCTTAGCTTTATCCCGAGCCTGTTTTGCCATCAGAAGTAACACTGGAAGTGGTATTTGTGGCTGCATTTTCCTGCTAACCCTGTATTTCTGCAGAGGAGTGTGCTGGATATTTACAGCAACAGTGGAGAGGAGGGAGGGACAGAGGGGGGCATGAGCTGGATGAGACATGAAGGCATCTGATTGGTTCTTTCCATTCAGTCTGAATGGCAGGGATTGGTCAGAGTTTTTAGTCCTGCAGCTATTACAGAGATCTGATTCTTTTCCTTCATTTTTCTGAACACATAATGTATTGACTGCTCTCAGGATGGAAGGATCATTTCACCCAGTATAACAAAAAGTGTTTTTGAGCAGGATTACCAACTATAGCTTTAACAGTTAAAGTAACAGTAGGGCAGTGATTCGACGGTCTGGGACAGCTCAGAGCAACTCTCATCCTCACATTTCTCCTTTTTGGTCTTTTAAGGATCGTGCTGAGACTTTGGTACTGAAGGTGCTCAGCGCCTTTAAGAGCAGCGACATTGAGAAGGGGGTACAGTCCCTGGACAAGAACGGCGTGGACCTGCTGATGAAATACATCTACAAAGGCTTTGAGAGGCCATCAGAAAACAGCAGCGCGGTCCTACTGCAGTGGCATGAAAAGGTCAGGGGGTAGAGATTTTTCCTAAAAAACTGCCTTGACAAACTATTGATGTATGGATAAAACTTGCTCAACTAGAGGTTGACATTTTAGATTTTAGAGACGGCATCATCAACAGTTGCTGAAATGATGAATGTTTCTCAGACAGCATCATGTCTGCAGTTTGAGGGACTGACCATATTTTTCCTCCTGTGTCTCCAGGCTCTGGCAGCTGGAGGAGTGGGCAGCATCGTCAGAGTACTGACGGCAAGGAAGACGGTCTAAAAGCAGAGCGAAGGATCAGTTCACTCCACATCACTGACGGGTGTCGTTCATGTAATCAGAACAGATATACAGCTTTTCATAGGACAAGCAGATATTCAACCCAATGTGATCCTGCTGCGTTCAAGGCCAGACCGTGAAAAAGAATCAAAACGGGGTCACATTAGGTTGAAAAAAGTGTTTTTCCTCTTCATCCACTTCATGATCACAGCCGACTAAGTCATGTTTCTCACAGGGTGGGGCTGTGCTGCTCCCTCTTCACCGCATGCCAGGTGATTAAAAAAAACACAGCTGGAAGCAGAAAAAAAATCTATTCCTGCTACACGAAATTATGTGTATTTTTTGGGGACTTACCTCTAATCTTTGTTTTTGTTTTTGTTTTTTGCATGACATATCCTCCATTGACTTCCACACAAACACACAGGGTTTCAGGTTTGCTTCTCTCAAGAAAACTCTCTCTCTCTACAGCAGAGACTTCCTGATGGAATAAAAACCTGACCCCCCGTCAGGAAATCCTCTCATTGCCTCTCTGTGTAACACTTTAGCAGTGGGAGCCTCTTGGAAAGCACAGTCACAGATGGAGGCTGGTGGATTTGCTCTAATGGGGTCGGGGGGGGGGATTGGTGTCATCCTCGCATCTTTTCACGCTGCCCCAGTTGAGAATTATGAACGATGATGCATCTCCACCACCGCTCTTATTAATCCCATTTTACTGCTGCAGTGCAGGGCATTACATCGCTCTGCTTTCATACTTTCAGGAAAATGACAGTGCCACCCTGAGAATCCTTTCTCACATTTATTATGGTATTTAACAGAAAAATAATCTAGGATTAATCATCTTCCTTTTAGTTTTGCTATTGTTTTTCGTTTTTGCCTCAATGTCAAATCCCTACTTGATACAAATTGAAACAGAAAGATACTGATTAAAAGGTTTGATGATATCAGCGTGCTCGTTTGCATGATCCCACTTCCAAGAGTATTCTGTCAAGCATTTCATACTCGTCTTTGTACATGCGTCTCCGCTGGCAAAAATGTGATTTTTTTTTTTTGTATTGGGTTTAAATTTCTGTTTGTTGTTTCAGACCAGTCCTCCACGTTGTTGTCAGGTCGTAGGAAGTCATACTGTCACTACCACATACGCTTTTAGTGTTATAAAATGAGGAAAAGTGTTTTTCTGCCTTATCAGGTAGATTACGTCTGTTGCCAAATGATTTATTTTGCGTTCATGCTTCCATTGATGATTTTGTTGCCCAAGTGTATGAGAGAAGAGTTTTTCAAGACAAAAATGAGGGCGTTATATCTATAAATAGTAAATATGAACATACAAGCAAAGAGTGCCGTTTTGAAAATGTCATGTAGACAGTGATGAGGGGAATTCAGTTCCAGCATAAAGTTCTTGTTCCTGCTCATTTCCAGTCAGACACAGAGAGGATGTTGCTTTTTCTAAAATGCACATCTCGATTGTGTTTGGCCTATCGTCAGTTGATATTTAGACATGGTTTTCATGTTTGAATACTGTCATCAGTGATGATGCATCCAGACATTAGATTCCTTTTCTAATGCAGTAAAGTCTAGTTTCACATGAACACAGAAGGGAGAGCAGTCCGACGTCCACTTCTGCTTCATGTATTTCTAGTCGCAGATGCTCTTCTAGTCGAGGGAGCGTACCAAACTGATGTACGAACTGCCTTACTCGATATTCCTTTTTTATGTTTGTGCTTTTTTGACAAAAAGAAATAAATAATGGTGTGAATGCTGATCATAATTTTGTCATGGCTTTTTATGTTTTATATGCACACATTTAAGTATGGTGAATCTAAGTCAGGGTCTGTTTAGTGCTGCTAAGTGAAACTTTCCTTCACATTTTACATTAAGGCACAGCCACATGTGTAAAAACCACTGTCCCTATAGACACAAAAACATGAAAGTTGTTAAGGGAAGGTCATTTTATTTATATAGCACATTTCAGCACCAGTGTAATTGAAAGTCCTTTGTATAAAACATCAAGAGTTAAAAGCATACAAATACAAAACATTAAAAGCAACAAGACAAAGCATTGAAAAAACACATTAACGCCTTAAATTTCCTTACCTTTTGCTTGCTCTGATCCACTCTTTCTGTACTGGACCAATTTCAGAAATATCACTATTAGTCAGTTAGACTTATAAACAGGGGAAATAGGCTACAGGTTGAAAATACCAAAGTTACTCTTCAGGATTTCCTTAAGAATATTTCTGTACTTTGCTCCGTTCAGCGTTCCCTCTTATCCCTGTGCAGCTGGGTTCCTGCCATCTTGTTCCTCACAGTCTGGGAGTCCTTCAGGTGCTTCTTTCATGTGTCTTTCACTGATCACTCTACTGTGAACCACTTCTCCCTTCTATCAGAGATCTCTTAGAGCTGCAGCCTTGATAGTTTATCATGTAGGAAGAGCCAGGCTGTTCCAAACATTCTCCGTTTAATAATTATGGAGGTCACTGTGCTCTTGGGAACCTTCAATGCAGCAGAAATTCTTTTCATGGCCTTCCCCAGATCTGTACTTTAACAAAATCCCATCTCTGACAGAGAGGTGTGTGCCTTTTCGAAATCACTTGAATGGATCACAGATGGATTCCAGGCTGGTCGTAGTGGCTAAAGGAAATAATACCATTAAGGATGGTAGAGAATGTACAATGCTGACATTAAAGCAGCTACATGGGTAAAATGATATTATTCATTTACACCTGTGACTTTCATGTCAAAATGTATTGAGTGCAGAGGGTATGAATGCTTCTGTCAGTGTGATTTTGTCATTATGGGATATTGAGTGTAGATTGATGAGGGACTTAAAAAGATTTTAGCATCAAAAGTAACATGAAAAAGAAAAAGAGTGAGAATATGTTCTGAAAGCAGTGAAAGATAAAAGTAAGTCTTTTAGACTGTGTGAAATATCATTGGTCATGATAAATAATAAATGATATATCAAATGAATGAAAATGCATCAAACAAGCTGGTTTCAGTTATTATTGATTGACAGGATTGTATAGCTCTTTCATCAGAGGTGTATATATATATATATATATATATATATACATACACACACACTGTACATACAGTTTTTGTGATCGATTCCATACATTTTCATATCTTGAATTGAGGTATTATTATTATTATTATTATTATTATTATTATATTAATTATTCTCAAGATTTATTTGATGTAAGTTTTAATTTGAAATGCCTCTGGAAATATTAAAAAATTCACAAAAATAAAATTGACTTTTCGAATTAGAATTTTGCTTTGCAGACAAAAGAATTACAAAAAATTTGACAGACATGGTAAATACTTTTTTTCTGATAATTTACTCAAATGATCATATGATCATCACTCGAGAGTTATGCTGGAAGTACCTTGCTTAATTTCATTTTTTACTCCAGGTGTGACATGCTAAGTAAGGATCAGGTTTGTTTACGAAGTTGTGCTGCAGACATATGGTATTCTTAATTTCAGTGTATATTCATTTATTACACTTTTATTACAAAATGGATACAATAAGTACAGTATGGCAACACATTATGAGGAAACAAACATATGTACAAGTCATAAAAATAAAATACATCTTGGTATCAACTACTGGAAGGAGCAGTATGTGGCACATGATGATGTCATCAGTGTTATTTTTATAGATGGGTGTTCTATTTGATGCACTACCAACCTGAGGATGTACAATATGTGATAATCAAGATTTCTATCGCCAAAATCTGAAGAGTCACAACTCCACTTTGACTGTGATGACATGTGGACTAAACAAAGATGGGAACTGCCCATGTTTTCTCGTCCAAGGACGTCCCAATAACTTAATAATAGGTAGATGCAAATAAAAGGCTCGCTGAGATTTCTTGAGTTAGGTTGAAGTCTGCTTTGATCTTCTTGATCTTATAAATAAATCTGAAGGGGTAGGGGGGAAAAACAAGGCAAAATATGAAACATTTCATTGAAAAAGTCCTGACAGACAAGAGGTGAGAATTCCAGGGATTCAAGCCAATAAATAGCCAGTTTCATCCGAGCCTAAATCTACTCCTTTCTACGTCTTCAGGGCTGTATGCATTCACTGGCCTCTCTCACACTGACCACAAAGTCTTATTTTCAGTTTGTTTACTGAAGTGGCACACCCACTCCCACATCCAGTTCATCACCACGCCTTTGTCCCGTGTCATGTAAAGTGCTCTCAGTAGGGGTAGGCTGACACAGCGATGTAGACGATGAAGGTGGTCTGGTACTCGATGCCTCCGTCTTGGTTGTAGGAGAGGGCACGGACCTTCATGCGGAACGTGTGCGGCTCTCGTAGTGCCCGCGTGGTGAACAGCACTCCCTTCAGGTTCTCGTCGCGCAGGGAAAACGGTAACGAGATGTCTTCATCCACCACTAGGAAGGTGGTCCTGGGGTGCATCACTCCGTCCTGCGTGTAGGCCACCAGTCTGATGAGGTCCTGGTTGGCTGCAATGCCGAAGGGAAGAGACAGCAGCTTGTACTCCAGGGCGTACGGACTCAGTGCACACTCCAGGTCATTTGGTGGACAGTTCTTCAGGCAAAACCTGCACAACACACAGATAACACATTTCAGTATGTGGCAAAGCAGAAAAATGACAAATACTGTCTTGGATTGAGTGAGTGTTTTACAAACCACAAAGAGAAACGTTTATGAACCATTAGCCCATGGACTTTGTGTTGTATACTTTTTTCTTCAATGCTTTAATACAGACATGGGCAAACTACGGCCCATGGGCCATGTACAGTCTGTTGGGCTTTTTAATTTCATTTTAATTATAATTTAATTTGTCTAAATTATTATTAAATGCAATTATATTATATTTAGGGCTGCAGCCGTCGATCCATGGTGGCATGCGCGATGGTAAGTCTACTTGGACAAACTGTCCAAAATGCATAACAACTAAAGAATATTAAAGCAGGTCATGAAGAACTCCATTCAAAATATCAAGGAAACTAATGACACAGTCGTAACTAACAATCAAACATGCTGATAAATTAGATTAACCATCTTTTCTCAATCTGTCCAAGATTATCCTGTAATTCAGCAAACAAATAATCCACCAAAGAGTATCATGAAAGAAAGTATTAATTTGTAATGTGAAATGGATGACAATTCATTTTAGAACCCTTAGTGGCCTGTGAGTCAAAAAGTTTGCCCACCCCTGCTTTAATGTAATGTGTGTAGCATTTAAGGGAATTTATTGGCAGGAATGGAATATAATATTCAGAACATTTTTTTCCGTTGTTAACTTATAACGTGCTCTTCATATCCACATACAGAACAGTCCATTGTGCTGCTCTGCCATGTTTCTACGGTAGCCCAGAGTGGACAAACCAAGCACTGACACTTGAGAGAATCTTTGATCGTACTGTAGATTCTCACACACTTGGAATATGAGGAGTGACTGGAAAGTTTGTACCTAAATTCCACTAAATACTACACACTGGTCCTTTAAAGTCTACACGTAGAAACTGCTCTATAGTTGTGAATTTACCCTGTGGCTGGATCTCTCTGGTAGTTCGGTGGACAGGGTGTGTCGATACACTGGTAACTTCCTCTCATGTTAAAGCACATCTGGTTCGCTCCACACTGGATGTTCTGCTCCAGGCACTCATCGATATCTGCACACACAGCAAAGAGCTTCTCATTATTACACGCTGCAGTGAGATGAGGTGGTGCGAATGGAAGGACACGGGGAGAAGCTGGTGGTTCTCACCTTGACACGTCTTGCCGTTGGTCATGAGGCGGTAACCAGCAGGACAGAGACACCTGTGGCTCCCTGCTGTGTTCATACACTCATGCTGACAGGCGTCCCTCACCTCACACTCATTGATGTCTGTTGGTGTCATACATGCAGCCACAGGATGATAGAAGCAAAATCAAGAGAACATAAATGATGAATTAAGATCCATTTTGAAGCCCACAGTCCCATATTCACAGCAAACCCACGAGCAACAAAGCAACAAGGCAGACCCTCAAAGAATAACATTCATCCTCTCCCTCATCTCAGCCCTGCCTGTCCTCCTTTTGTTACCTAAGCAGAAGCCACCCCTGGACTCAAAGCCCTGCTGACAGGCGAGGACACCCTGCTGTGAGGAAGGTATGGGAGTCTCTCTGCGGCTCCTGTTGCGCCCCCTTGTGGTGGCTGCGTGGGAGTGGTAGCTCTGGGAGGCCAAGTTGTGGTACAGTCGCTGGTAGGAGTTGCGCTCAGGAGAGGACTGTGATGTTCTGTAGCCGAATGAGTAACTTTCATAGCTGGGCAGACGCTCCAGACCAGCGCAGGATTTGCCATCGCCCAGCAGGTGGCGCCCCGGCGGGCAGGTGCACTTGTAGCTGCCAGGAGTGTTGATGCACTGGTGGGCACAGGGCTGTGGAAGCCGCTCACACTCATTTATGTCTGCCCTCAGCACAAAGAAAGACCAGCAGCAGGAAAAGACAAAAAGACACAGTGGTAGAAAAGGAGGAGAAGGAGATGGCAAAGGAATAAAGAGGTAACAGGAGAAGGTGATATTCAGAGAAAAAATGAGGTGGTGCGGGCCATGAAAATAGAGGAGGGAGATGAAAATGAGGGAGGAAAAAAGGGTATATGTCAATTACCCCACTGCACAACAATACATTTCCATGTCCCTGAGACAGAAATGTATTGAGACTATAAATACATTTTCTAATTTGAATGAGAGATTGAGATTATCTCCTTCAGAGTAACACTTTGAAGATTCAAATTCTATTCTGAATCTAGTTTTATCTGCGGAAATGATATCAAATATATTTCACATTTGATATCAAAATCCGATTCATGCCAGATTAATATTTCACAAAGACAGAGTGTGTAGGGTTAATGATGTCTCGAGGGGAATGGTGAACGTACGCCATTACAAAGCAAGTCCTGAGAAGTCAGGATTGGTAAAGAGTGAGAGGAAACAGTGACAGACAGAGCGGTGAGGTCGTGGTGCTGGTCTCTTTATGGTTGTGTCAAAGAAGGACACATTTACTTCCAGGCTCCCTTCCTCTGTAGTCCTTCCCTACTCTTTCTACTCTTTCTCCTCCTCCTTTCTCACAGTGCTTGTAAGACAGCATAGCATCATTGTAGAGCTTTAGAGGGCCTGATAGCATGCATGAAAGCTGTAAAGGTCTATAATATTATGGGTTAGTCAGAAGTTTAACCCTCTGAATCGGGTTGAAGTACCACTTTTTTTAAATGACTGGCATTTACAAACCATTTGTGCAATCCAAAAACTGAAAAATGTGGCGCAAAAAGTGGGTATGCACTAGAAGTGGTGCATAGAGGGGGCGTCAAAGCAACGGGAGGGGAATTATTTCAATTCAGCATTTTCTGTATTTAACAGGTGTTTCTGCATGTGTAACAAAACATAAAAGGGAAGAAGAAGAAGGATAAAGATTTTCAAAGTGGTTGAAAGACAGTAGGTAAGTTATATCAGTGTATCAAGAGAAAGCTTGTAAATATTCAAGTTAGCTCAAGCTACTATTAAAACGACAAGTTCATGTTGTCTTGCAACTGTATACTGATCAGTATTTCCATTATAACAGATCATGACAAAAAAAACAAACTTGTTTGTAGTTATTTTGTGTTTTTTACTAGATGGTGAATCATAAAACATAAATTATAAAACTTTGGAGTGATACACTTGAGTTCAAATGTCAGTATATCAGGATATCCGATAAGGCTATCATTTAATTGAAATTACATGTTTTAGAAGTGGTTTGACTTAAGTATTTTTGAAACCTCCTTAACACAAAATTGAAGTTGTTCAGGTATGAGAATGGAGAGAAAGAAAAGGAGAGAGAAAGAATCGGGACAGACAGGGGAAGGAAAGATTGAATTGAAAAATAGAAAAAAATAAGGGAGGGGGCTGTAATGTGGCAACATACTCCTCAGAAGGTAGGTACAGTAGTTGTGCCTCTGGTCTAAACAGGCAGGGCAAGATGGGAGAATTTCATGAGACTTCATCAACATCACTTCGATTGGCACATCGAAAATCTGCAGAAAATACACCTTTTCTTGTAAAAAAACAAATAATTCTATGCTTCTTGCTGCTTTCAGCAAGCCCTGAATGATTGACATAGAGCCTGAAATCATTCATTCTTTCATTCCTTGAGTGTAGTGCCACCACCAGTATTTCTCCTGTGTTCCTTTGACTTGACAGCATCTGGAAATGTGTTGTATACACTAATTCCTTATTTTTTCAAAGACAACATAATTGAGTTACATCAGCTTATAGTCATGGTTGTCCTGAATCTATAGAGGTGCACGACATCACTTTGAAAAAAAATGAGACCACAGTGAGTAAAAAGGTGACGGACGCAAAAAATGACGAAAACTGCTTCAGAGGGTTAAATTACAGCGTTTTAGAGATGTGGGCAAGCACTGGCAGAATGTAATGTACTGTTGCAGAAGACAGACGTGAGTCACTGACAAAGAGAGAAGCTGGCAGAGGTGAGCAAGCTGATGGGAAGTGCAGTGCAAAAACACTTGCTTACCATGCTGTATGCTTTGACTAATATACGCAGCTAAACACAATTACATTTGCCTGACCGCTGCAAATAAAGATAAGAATATTTGGATTGGAAGAGACATGAAGGATGTACGTACCGAGACAAGGCCGCCCCACTCCCTGAGATCTGTAGCCACGTGGACAGGTGCAGTGGTAGCTGCCTCTGGTATTCTCACAGATCTGATTGTATCTGCACTGATGAGTGCCATCCCTGCACTCATCGATGTCTACAGCACAAAGGACACAGAAGGAAATCTAACTCTAAATCTCTCCCCGTCTGTACTTCATTTATTCATATTGTACCTTAGCAAATACTCTCTGGCTTTAACATGGAATCCTGAATGCAGGTGAGTACTCACCTATACATGTCCCATTGGCACCTTTAGTCATACCACTGGGGCACAGGTCAATACAGGTGTAACCACCCCGTGTGTTCTTACACTGCTGATCTGATCGACAAACCCTCTGTCTGCACTCGTTTATATCTGGGGTGATCAAACAGAGAACAGGTCAAAGTTGAGGTGAATGTATCTGAAATTAGGCCAAAGATATTAACCTTTTCATCATGAATAATATGGATAAAACACTATATGAAGAGGTGGAGCTGTGTGTAGCTGTCTCACCCATACAGCGTCGGTTCCTGAGGTGAAAGCCTGGCTCACAGGCACATCGGTAGCTGCCAATTGTGTTCAGGCAGTGTTGATTGCATGGATTGGATTCCTGGCATTCGTTCACATCTGAGCAACAAGGAAGACAAATGTAAAAACATTTTCACAACACACGAGCAGTAGATCAATACAGCTTGTTGACATACCCGTGCAGCTGAGACCATCGGCTGTTCTCCTGAAGCCACGCCCACAGCGCATGACACATCGGTAAGAACCAATAGTGTTTTCACAGTCCTGCCCACTGTGGCACACGTTCCCATCCAGTAAACACTCATCGATGTCTACAGGAATTAAGAGTTATTTAAAGAACGATCTGTGTGTGATTATAAAGCTTGGAGCACTGATTCAGAAGTGAGTTGTGTACCCTGACAGGTCCTGCCGTCAGCTGAGATGGTGAGGCCTCTGGGACAGGAGCAGTAGTAGGCACCCATGGCATTGTGGCAGGCATGGGAACAGGGGTTCCTCACCTCACACTCATTCTCATCTGCAGCACATGAATGATACATAAACATAAACAGCACTGCAACAATCAAAAAAAGATTTAATCATAAAATGTCCTGCTTCGATAAGCTGTTAAATAAATTAAAGGAGCTTTTAAATACACATTGTCTTCAAAGCCACTTTTTAGTATACTTTTAACTGAACATATCAATTTTATTAACTAGACAAATACTACAAAATAACCGACAATGTATAAGCTGCTAAAATCAGAGCAACACCACATTAGCTCTAATAATAAATGCTGTGTTCATGAAAAAATGTCTCTTTCTCTTCCATTTCACGTTACAAATCAATACTTTAACGATGCTCTTTGGTGGATTATTTGTTTGTCGAATTACAGGAGAAGCTCGGACAGATTCAGAAAAGATTGAAAGAGAAGAAAGAGGTTAATCTAATTTTATCAGCATATTTGATCATGAGTTTCTCCCTGTTAGTTTTGAATGGAGCTCTGCTTCATGACCTGCCAGCACGTCTCCGGCAAAGCATGTTTGTCCAGAGTTACTGTAATGGAAGTTAAACCTGATTTTGACAGTCTTAGTTAAAATAAACATTACCTGCACAGTAGGGCCCAGCCGACACCAAAGTGAATCCCTGAGGACACTGGTTACTGCGATCCCCTGGAATAATTCATTCAACATTTCATCATTAAATTTAGATCACATTTAAGACAAAAAATATGCAGGAAAAAAGAACTATCAGATGTAAAATAATGACTGGACTAAGCAGAGAGAGGAAAAATATAGTGCTATAGAAATAAGTATTAATATAGCAGCCTTGTTCAGGCTAGGTAAGGCAAGTTTCTTTATCTCGCACATTTCAGTGACAGAGCAATTCAAAATGCTTTCTATAAAATATCAAGCGTTAAAGACAATATCAAAACATAAAACATTAAACACATCAAGACATAAAACAAATGAACACATTATAACTGATAAATGATAAAAAAGAGAGCTCAGAACTGTAGTGATCCACTTTCTTGGGCTTAGTGAGGACTCAAACAGCTGCGTTCTTGATCAGCTACAGCTATCTAATTAATTTTTTAGGGAGACCTGTAAAGACACTGTTACAGTAGTCCAGTCTACTAAAGATAAATGCATGAACAAGTTTTTCCAAGTCCTGCAGAGAGAGATAAGTCCTCTAATCCTTGATATGTTCTTAAGGTGATAGTAGTCTGACTTTGTAATTGTTTAAATGCTTTGTAATTGTTTTAGCCACTCACACATTACTATTCCTACATTCAGATCTTTTACAGAGTGCTATTCTCACCCTTGGCGATACTAGCTTGGATGCTATACTCCAACATCTCCTCCAGGGGGTGGTAGTGAGTGTTGATGGCTGTGGCATGCAGCGTCTGAACGAGGTAGGGCATCTTTCCCTTGGACAGGTCGTAGGAGATGGTGTGGTTCCAGGAGTAGGGCACGCTCTCCCTGTCGATGCTGAACATGCGGGTGGACAGAGCGTACAGCTGGCCTGGGCCTGTCTGGATGTAATCCTCTGTGTAGTCCTGAGTCAAAACAACATGTTCATGTGAGGTGGCTTTAATTTGTATTTTGTAGCTGAGCTGCACAAAATATTTAATTATTTATAAAAGGTTGATGTAATGGAAATCTGTCATTTACAATAAACTGGATCACACAGAGTTGAAAAGAGGCAGAATCATAATTTCCCTAGTTTTTATGATGGTTTAAAATCAAAGTGTGATCAGTTATTTACTTTGATGCTGATGTCAACATGTGAAGGCAGCTGCAGGATGTGCCCGTTCACTACGATGTCCAGTAACAACGCTCCATCTGAGTCATGGCCTCTGGCGATGTGAGTCATCCTCAGGATCTCACCTGCCAAGATTACACCAAAGACATTTATCAGGTTTCACCCCAAGTGTTAGTCACTTCGATACTTCACACTGTAGTAAAAATCCAGACACACCGAGGCCTGTCTATTCCTACCTGTGGCAAACTCGACCTGTGTCTCTCGCCTGAAGATGCTTCCTGTTAGCGTGTAGCCATTGACAGCCTCTCCTACTTCCTGTGCTGTAGTCCAGTAGACAGGGTTCAGGATTGAGATGAGCTGTCTCATTGCAGGACCTTGAATGAAAGTCATAAGAAGAACATATTTATTATGAGATCTGTTGATTTCAAGAGAACAACCTAGGTGCAGTAGTAGCACGGAGGCAGGTATTATATGTTGCATATAAAAGCAGAAGCTTTAAACAAATGAAACTGTTGGAAAACTCACCTAAGGTCCTTGGTACATTGGTAATAGTGGCCTTAATGATTCTGCCACCAGACTTGCTGTCTGTGATAGTGGCATTGAGGATGGCGATGCCAAACTCAATATCATTGATATTCCCTATGATGCTTCCTCGTGCCTTCTGGGGTCCACCTGATGAAAAAGAGACAGCATTTAAGAACGCTTTGAGTGCAACGCTATACATATGTATTTATAAAAATGCCTCACCTGGGCAGGCCTCACTGTTACACCTGGACAACTGAGAGGAGTCTCCTGGACATGGCCGACCACCGTTGCTAGGAGATGGACTGTTACAGAGACGGTCGCGTGTCCTCTCTCCACCCCCACAGGAAGCAGAGCATTCACTCCACTGCTGCCATGAGCCCCAGTTACCATCAACTGCAATAATATACCCAAAAAACATACAATAATTACACATTTGAACACGTAAATCACTGAAAAAGAGACCCACAGCATATTCTTAACTGTGTCTTGAACTCACCTGGGCAGTTGGCTGTGCTGCATCTCTGTATCTGTGTATCTGCACCCGCACATGCTCTCCCACCATTAGCAGGTCTGGGGTTGTCACAAGTCCTGTAGCGCCTCATCTGACCTCCGTTACATGTCTTGCTGCAGCTGCCCCAGCTACTCCACGGACCCCAGTTACCGTTGACTAACAGGAAGAAAGATACAATATCATAGACAGAAAAGGAAAAGTTTGCAGTCCCTAAAGGGACATCAGCAAAAAAAAGATTTGGGGTATCTGGAGTGCACAAGAAAGTGTAGGTACATCTAGCTGTACCTAAGGAGCTGACCATGTGTCTGTAATTGCTCGTAAATGAAAATAATCCCCCAAGATTTTGAAATAGGGCGGCACGGTAGTGTAGTGGTTAGCACTGTCACCTTACAGCAAGAAGGTACCAGGTTTGATTCCCAGCCCAGGCCCTTTCTGTGTGGACCCTAACCCTAACCCTCCAAAAACATGCATGGGGATTAGGTTGACTGGCTAATTTAAATTGCCCATAGGTGTGAATGTGAGTGTGAGTGGTTGTCTGTCTCTATGTGCCCTGCCATGAAGTGGCGACTTGTCCAGGGTGTACCCTGCCTTTCACCCTAAGACAGCTGGGATAGGCTCCAGCCCCCCCACGACCCTATGAGGATAAGCAGTTGAAAATAGATGGATGGATGGATTTTGAAATATGTTTTTAATGTCAATCTGAAAATATATACCAATGACAACTTGCAAGTAAATCAGTAATATCCTAAAGTCCAAGGTCAAAATAACATATTTTCCAGAGAGACATGAACAGTGTGTTTCATGTGTGCTCCAGGGCGCTTTCAGAATATCTCACCAAATACCAAAAAATTTTGTTTTTGCTCATGGCCAATTCGGGACCCCGTAGAAAAGAGATAAGCCGAAAGAGCAGGAATGTTGCTGGGAAGAGACCATGAATCAAGACAGATTTTTACAGAGGTAAAAGATGCTGTTTTTTAAATCTAAGTAGTAAGAGTAAATAAAAGTTAATGACTCACTGGGGCAGGGGTCACTGTTACAGAAGTCAATGTGTACATCGTTGCCTTCACATTGTCTGCCACCATGCTGAGGGGCTGGGCTGGCACAGAGGCGTGTCCTCTGTCTGATTCCACCTCCACATGAAACACTGCAGGCTCCCCAGCTCACCCAAGATGACCACTTCCCGTCCACTGCACGACACAAGAAAAAAGGAAGCAGGAGAATCAGTCACATAGGCTGATTTTACATCATCCACTGAGGAACAGACATATGGATATGACCTAAAATGTCTTTGTTCATCATCAAACCCTCACCAGGACAAGGTCTCTCCTTGCACACTTGTGTTTGGGTATCTGTGCCCTCACACTGTGGCCCATCAAATGCTGGAGGAGGGTTATTACACAGTCGGATTCTGGACTGCATCCCCTTTCCACAGGTCTCACTGCATGGGCTCCATGGTAGCCAAGACCCCCAGTTACCTGCCACTGCAGGAATATGAACAGACAGTTAATATATAGTATAAGACTATCGCTACATATTTTGGCCCAGTTGTGGAAAGAAAGTACATTTTCTCAAGTTCTGTACTTCAGTGCAATTTTGAGGTACTTGATCTTGACTTAAGTATTGCTATTTGATGAGTTAGTATACTGATCAGGATTCTACACCCAAACAATATTTAATCATCTTTTAAAACACGCCAACCCTCTAGAACATGAAAACGCTACATACACATTAATACATCATCCAGTAATATTAATCCAGTAATAAAATATATAGCCACATAACAATCACAAAAACTATTTTTCCCTGTGACAGAAAAGGTATTTGGTCCCTCACCTGGACAAGGTCTGACACTGCACATGATGACCTCCACTGCCTTCCCCTCACAAGGCCTGCCTCCATGCTGAGCTGCAGGGTTACTGCAGGTCCGGACCCTGGTTCTGTTGCCCTGACCACAGGTACGAGAACACTCCTCCCAGACAGACCACTCTGACCAGTTCCCATCCACTGGAGAGGGACGAAAGTACAGAGTTTGTTACCACATGTGCTATTAGCACACAATCTCTTTCTGAAGTACTGAGGTTGAATCCTCTGATTTACCAAAGCACTCTCACCTGGACATGGTTTTCCACGACAACTGTGTGTCTCTGTGTCTGATCCTGCACAGTGGCGCCCTCCATTGGCAGGTAGAGGATTGTTACACTGTCTCAGCCTCTTCTGGGACCCAACACCACAGGACACACTGCAAGGACCCCACTCTGTCCACTCTGAGTAACCCCCATGAACTGGAAAACAAAGGAATAAACTTTAACTCAACATGTCTTCTGCCATTTGGTCAAATTAGATGATTGCTTTTGTTCTTTCTTCACTGGGGAGGACACAGAAAATGATTAATACTTTTTAACTCTTTTTCATATTTCAAGACCCACATGTCTTGTACATGTACCATGTCTCTGAAAACACAGAGAAGCTCAAATGAAAGAAGAGTACTTCATCATGAAAAAAAAAAAAATTGTTTTTACCTTGTTCGGTTCTCGTTTTGTGTGGAGGAAAGTAGAGGACACTTTCACCAAAATCACCACTTTTTGTACAGAATCTGTTTTGCCCTCTAAATGCAATTGTCTCCACTTCCTGCTTTGATCTCTGTGGCACAAATTAATCGTTTGTGTCCCGACTACAAATCACAGAAGCCCCAACATTATTCACAGGCTGCAGCAGACCGTGACCAGTGACCAGCTGCAAAAAAAACACTTTGACGTCGTATTACGTCAATGGCACTCAAGCCTTGGATTTTGAATGACGTCGTATTACGTCAATGGCACTTAAAGAGTTAAACACAATTTGAAAAAATCAACATAATGTCTGCTAACCTCGCACTGTAAGAGGGACCCTGACCAGCACTGATCCCAGTAGGTTTCTAGCCACACATTCATATTCAGCTGTGTCCTCCTTCTGGGCACTGCTTATCCTGTGGGAACCATTGGACAGGGTGGAGAAGCGATCGTTGCCCAACAGGGGGCGCCCCTGACGGGACCACTCTATCACGGGCGTAGGTTCACCCTCTGCCTGACAGTTGAGCACAACTGTGGTGCCAGCATCCACCACTGTCTCCACTGGCTCCACTGTGATGGTGGGTGCACCTGGACAAAGGGCAGATCCACTTATCTAACCTTCAAGAAGGAATTCTTCACATTTCATTTCATAGTTCATGTCGCAAATGCAAGATTTCACACCACTTACTCTGCAATGTAAGCGTGACGCTCCTTTCCACCACCCCAGCATCATTTGTTGCCACACACATGTAGTTTCCTGCATCTTCACTCTGTATAAAAATGAATGAAACACTATTTGTTATCATAAACACAGATGAAGATTGTGTTTGACATCTTAGACCACTGAGCCTCCATCAACATTATATATTATAATATAGATTCATGAGTTTTCCTACCACTGTGCCATAGATGGCCAGAGAGCCGTTGTCCAGCTGACGGATGCGGTTACTAATCTGGATGTTTATTCCACTTTTGCTCCATTGGATGGTGGGCAGGGGGTCTCCCCGAACCTCACAGTTCAGGATGGCATTCCCACCCAAAGGTTCGATACGGTTAGAGTGAAGGTCCCCATCAATAATAGGAGGCTCTGGAAACAGACTCTTGATTATGGTTGAGTTGTGAGCTGGAAATATCCAGCACACTCCTCTGCAGAAATACAGGGTTAGCAGGAGAATACGTTCTGTAAGGAACAATGGCAGAGAAAATGCAGCCACAAATACCACTTCCAACATTACTTCTGACGGCTCACCCTGCTAAACAGGCAAAGAGAAGAAAGAGGGAGGCAGAAAAGGCTGCGATGAAACTATGGATAAAGCTAGAGGATAAACCAGAGTCAACATCAGTGCAGCCTTTGAGCGGTGGAGACAACTGGGGAGGATGGGGTGGAGCTTTCAATTCTTGCTAGCTCTCTTGCTAGCTCTCCAAGATTACCAACGATGTCTTTAAGTCAAAAAGTCGAGTGAAATAGTTTCATGGCAGTGTAGTTTTACCTTTGACGTAGACAAAGCCCAGTGATTTTATGGTTCCTACGCTGTTTTCTGCCATGCAGGTGTAAGTGCCAGAGTCGTCTTTGCTTACTCGCTCTATCACCAGCTCACTGTGGCTGTTCATGTGGTCGTAGTGCACTAAAGCATTGACAAAAGGGAGTAAAAGACAATAAAATAGGTCATTACTCTGATTTATTTAGGGGATATTTTTTCAGTTGATATAAAACATTTTTTCTATTCAACAGGCATCTCTATACTGTATATCTCTATATACCTGGGATGATGTTGTTGTTGAAGGCCCATAGGATTCTGGGTGGTGGGATGCCACTAACTCCACAGGCCAGCAGGAGGCGCTCTCCCTTGTTGAGGGCCACATCTCCAAGCAGCTCAGTGAAGACGGGATGAGTATGAACAGACAGGGTCGTTGTCTGACTGTCCTGTCCGACTGCGTTTGTGGCAACACAGGTGTAACTGCCTGCATCATCAGGCTGGTACAGAGGGAGGGAAGGTGAGGAGAACGGAAGTATGAAGAAAAAGTATCATCAATCATGTTGACAAAAGACGTGTCACAAAACACACATTACTGGTAACAGAGCTCCTAACGATCTTGGATAAAACCATAGCCACCCAATAAGTTTAATACAAGCCAATTTCTAACTTTAACTAACTGAAACAGTAGTAGTTCTCATGATGTTTTTCTCACCTGAGCAATGTCTATTACCAGCTCTCCAGATGGCAGGATTGTGTACTCCCCTGTGCTTTCACTCAGAGGATTACCATCCTTCTCCCAGGACAGGCTGGGCTGAGGAACTCCCTCCACCACACAAAGCAGCTGAGCCTGACTGTTTTCCACCACTGCCACTTCCAGCTCTCCACCACGGATAGAAGGTGGTACTGCAAAGGAAGAGTTCATTTTGTATTATCGCATTCATTTTAAAACATAAGTCTAATTAGGGTTTTATAAAATAAATGACAGAGGGGGCAGCCCCTAATCCCCTGTATGCTAAATCTGACATTTTGAGGCAAATTAGCTGGATTGCTTTATGGCACAAAAGGGAAAATGCTTTACACCAATTCTATGAAAGGCTTCATTCTTTATTCTTCCAGCTTTCTCACAAACAATTGACTGAACTCAAAACATGTAAAAAAAATGAAAACACTGTTATGATTGAAACTTACTCTGTACAGTGAGGCTCATCTCCTGGCTGACAGTGCCAGCTACATTGGCAGCAGTGCAAGTATATCGTCCAGTGTCAAGTGG
Source organism: Synanceia verrucosa (assembly GCA_029721515.1). Classification (NCBI taxonomy): domain Eukaryota; kingdom Metazoa; phylum Chordata; class Actinopteri; order Perciformes; family Synanceiidae; genus Synanceia; species Synanceia verrucosa. Next base: position 16,240,766 of record CM056558.1, read on the forward strand.
CTGGATGAAGGCAATCTGCAGGGATCCTGAACTGAGCACCCGCTGGCGTACAGATTCACTCAGCGGCTGTCCGTCTTTATGCCATGTGACGGAGGGGGGAGGGGAGCCGTCAGCTTGGCAGTGTAGCGTAACAGATGAGTCCACAGGTGCCAGATACTTTTGAGTCTCTGAGCTGATCACCGGAGGGACTGTAGGGCACAGCAAACAGAAATCACAATTACAGCTCTTCCGAGTTCTCCTGCAAGATACTGTCAAGCCCCCAGTCGTTGGTGTTAAAGGCCAAGTTGTGCTGCAAGTATTTTTGGTTTCGTCAACTCAAGAATGGTCACACTTTTGAGTCATGTCTGACGTAGATCAAATGCTGTGACTGGAGTCCATACCTCTGACCTACAGTGTCAGGATAATGGCAATATACACAATTCAGTCAGCTTTTGTAAATGTGATATTTTTTTGTTCAAAAGTAGCATTTACTTTCAGAGTTCACTCTATTGTGTGCCCATCAAGTGTATGACCTACCTTGCACTCTGAGTTTGGTCTTGCCCAGCGCAGTGCCTGCAGGGTTTTGAGCCACACATATGTATGTCCCAGAGTCTGACACAGAGGCCTTAGTGATCTGCAGACTGCCATTAGGCAGCACCGTGAAACTTCCACCTGACAAGAAGCAAGAGACACAGTGTTGGACAGAACACTCCAGTGCTGGCACACACACGCACACATAGTCAGGATGAATTACCTGTAGTGTGTATATTGATGCCCTCCTTCTGCCAGGTGATGGTGGGTCTGGGCGAGCCTGTTGCCCTGCAGGGCAGAGTGACAGGGTTTTTCAGGATCACATCCAGGATGGACGGATGAGACTGGATTATCGGAAGCTCTGAGGAGAGGGATGAGAAAAGAGAGAAAGTTATAGCCAAATATTAAATTCAAATTGAATGTTTTTTTTTAACAGAACATGTATCATTCATTAAAACAGCTACGATTTGCGTCCACAAATAGGCTTGTGTGTCTCTTGATATATTGCTCCTCATGATGTTCTTACCCTGCACTGTGAGCTCCACGTGGCGGAGGGTAGAGCCTGCAGCATTCTTGGCTGTGCATGAGTAGCGTCCTGCATGACTGAGCTCAGCTGCGGTGACCTCAACTGGACCTGAGCACAGACCATCAGACATCAAACTGACCTATTAGTAAAGCTACTAAAGTAACCTGACACATTTAACTTGAGGGTAAGTTGTACCAAATAAAAGTTGCATACTATTAACATTAATTCTGTTTCTGACCTGTGGACAGGATGCTGTAACCCAGTCCCTCCTTGGGAAGATTCATGCCATCTTTGCTCCAGTGGATCGTGGGCACTGGGACGCCAGATGCAGTGCAGGCAATGACCACTGGAGATAGTCTGGTTACAACTAGTTCTGTGGGTTCATCTGCTATAGATGGAGGAACTAGAGCAACATAAATAAGAACATGTAAGGCAAATATCTGATTCTGAAATGAAATGTTACTCAGAAACACCATGACACAACATCAATATACATAATAAGAATTATCAATTGTAAACAAATGTTGTGTTACTCACCATGAACAGTGAGACTGATGGATCTGGAATCTTCCCCTGCCTCGTTAGAGACCACACATTCATACACTGCTGTGTCCTCCACTGTTGGTGCGATAACTACCAGGGAGCCTGATGATAGTAATCTGGAAATAACAAACCAATTAGTATCTGGGAGTAGCCTCACTATGATGTCCTCATAAAAAAAAATAATTACACATATTGATTATTGATGAGTGATTCTTACAATGAAATACTCAAAACTATTAAAGTCATCTTTAAATTGTGTCTTAATCTTGAATTAGAAAACAGAGAGAGCGAGAAAACCTGCATCAACCTGTACATATTCTGGTTCTGGTCAGTATTGATGACTCGACCGTTTTTCATCCAGCTGACAGTGGGTTTGGGTATGCCAGTGGCCTCACAAGACAAGGTGGTTTGAACATTGACTGTAACAGTCACATTGGTGCGGCTGTCAGCAATGGAAGGAGGTACTGGAAAATGACAACACATGATCATAAAGTTGCTGTGTAACTGAGACATTTTGAAAGTATTCATGTGTTTTGTAAGTACATATTTACCACCCACCATATACTTGCAGATCCACTTTCTTGCGTTGTGTCCCAGCCTGATTTGTTGCCATACACAGATAGCGTCCAGTGTCGGTCACCTGAGCAGAGTGGATGTGTAGTGATCCATCCTCCGCAAACGTGTACCTGCACACGTTTGTATAAACTGAATAAGGTGCACGGAAAATACCAATAACTCATAATAAACTACTCTCTAGATTTAATATCTGAACTGAACAGTATATGCAATTGTCATATAATAATGAAAACAATGCTTATTTGAGATACAATAGGCTAAATTGTTATATAACATGTGGGATCACCTGGGGTTGTTTCCTGCCAGTATGGCACCATGTTTTCTCCAGGTTACGCGAGGCGGTGGCACTCCACTTACAATACACTCAAGCACTGCTGGTGTGTTAATGTGCACTGACAGTGTCTGGGAGCCATCCTTGATGGTTGGGGCCACTGAGTAAACAGGTGATAGGCCCATATTTGATTACTCATTTCTAGCTTTAACTAGCATGCATCTCTATATGTACATAGGTCGTGGATAAAAGATGTAACTCTACCATTGACAGACAGGTTAAACTGCCGTGTGGTCTTGCCAGCGATGTTGCTGGCCTCACAAGTATACTGGGCTTTGTCACTGAGCTCAGCCATGTTGATCTGCAAGTAGCGACCACCGGACAGAATACGCACACGGGCAGAGGCCTGAGCAAAGAGAGAATGTAATCTTTGAAAACACTTTAGGAGCTTTCATTGTATTTTGTTGATAGCTGTTTGTTGGATTTCTGACCTGCAGTGGCTGACTGTCTTTGAGCCAGGTCAGAGTTGGAGGTGGAACAGCATCTGACTTGCACTCCAGAATCACCTGTCTGTTCTGCAGCACTGACACGTCCTGAGGTGTGCTCTCCCCCGCAATGTTAGGGGGAACTGTTACAGGAAGAAATCATCCTTTTTTGTGCATGTAATTTACAGTGCATTAATTGCCTTCAAGCCATTGTTTCTACAGTGTTATGTACAGGGCTATGTTACCCACCATGCACTCGTACCAGGAACTCCTTGTCATCATCTCCTGCTGGACTGTTGGCTAAGCAGCTGTATCTGCCTGTGTCCTCCAACTGAATATAAGTGAAAAACAGTGTGATAAAGTATGACATGAACAGAAAAAGAGCAAATATTATCACATACAGTATGCAATAAAAGTATGGTTTTAATCATTTATAGAAAAAAGGAACAGATTAATCTGAATACATGAGTGTAACAATCCCTGCTCACCTGTGCTGAGGCCACACGGAGCACCTCTCCTCCCTGGAGGAGGCGCAGACTGTCTGTCTGTGGGAGTGGGCGTCCATCCTTCAACCAGGTCAAAGAGGGTGTAGGGATACCTGAAGTCTCACATTGAAGCTCCAGGACATTATTGACAACAACAGATACTTCTGCCGGTACACCAGAGCCCTTGATGCGTGGGGGGTCTGAATAAGAAAACCAAACCATAATTATTTTCTCATCTATGAATAAAAAACAGAGGCAGGTGAATACATAGTCTAATCTGCTTTTACTCGCCCAGCACTTTCAGATTGAAGTGACGGCTTGCTTGACCAGCGCTATTGTTAGCCACACAGGTGTAGCGTCCTGTGTCATTAAGTGTGGCCTGGATGATTTGCACAGTCGTATTCAGGTTGAGGAACTCAATGTGGGGGTCAGGAATTAGGGTCAGGCCTTCTTTGAGCCAGGACAAAGTGGGAGTCGGGGTTCCATCAGCAATACACAGCAGAGAGGCCAAGTTTCCTCTGACTACAGTGATGTCCTCTGTGTTCCCTGCTCCATCCAGACCAGGAGGAACTGATGAGATTAATAACGGACACAGTTGATTATTGTTTACTGCTGAATGGACTTTTTTTTCAGATTACTCGGAGGTAATGTTTTCAGACTCACCATGCACCTGTAGGCTATAATGTTTGTTGTCCACTCCAGCTCTGTTTGATGCAATGCAGGTATAGGTGCCAGTGTCAGACACCTGGGTCCTTGTAATCCTGACAGAATGTACAAAATTGTACAAAATATAAGTATCCTTTTGCAGTTTGTAAGTGGTACATCATTTTAAAATAAAGAATCAATTCATGAAAAGCACAACTGTGCAAAAATTTGACAGATAAGTGATAGCACCAATATCTTAGTCTAACTTAACACAGTGCTTTGCAATATTTTCAAATTCTGTGAGGGAAAATATTGATTATTTTCCTACATACACAATGCAAAAGAGGTTGTGTTACAAACTCCACCCTGTCCACTGACCTACCGGAGCACCTGTCCGGCAGAAAGAAGCCGTATGTGGGAGGACACTGGCAGAGGCAGGCCATTTCTTAGCCAGTTGAGCTGGGGTGGAGGAGAGCCTACAGCAACACACTCAATGTTGACAGAACTGTCCAGAACCGTGGTCAACTGCTCAACTGTCTCACTACTGCCGTTTATCATCGGGGGCACTGAAAAAGTGGAAAACAGTTAGTTACATGAAAACAAACACCCTCATCAAGGACCAGTTTTCTCTTCTGGATGATGAGCTGTAAACTGAATTAAACCCACCATACACATTCAGATTGAATATCCTGTCCTCTTCTCCTGCAGTGTTGGTGGCCACACAGGTGTACTTGCCACTATCAGAGGTGTGAGCTCCAGTCACAGTGAGTGTGCTGCCATCTAGGCTGATCCTGAACACAAAGGCATTGAGTCATCATAAAAGTCATTAAAGCATCATTTACTGGATTGGTCTACTGAGAAATCTCCAAGCACTACCTGAGCCCCTCATCCCTTGTATTGTTGATGACTTCCCCATCCTTCAACCACTGGATGGTTGGTGTCGGGGTTCCCCGGACTCGGCAGACAAGCTGGATGCTTTCATTTAGCAGCACTCCTACTTCACTGGGCAACTCTGATCCAGAGATACTGGGAGGGACTAATAGAGAATTATTAGTACGAACCTATGAATACCATGAGAAACCATAAAGAGAAGCTGGGCAGCAAATGGCCAACACATGAAGAGAACAAATAAGTTTATGTATAGTGACTGAGGCTATGCATGTACCTTGTATGGTGAGGTGATAGCTCTTGCGTGCCTTGCCCTCCACGTTGGAAGCCACACACATGTAAGTGCCGCTGTCAGCAAGCTGTGACCGTGCAATCTGCAGCTTGCTTCCTCCTGAGAAAATGTGCATCTCCAGAGACTCTGAGTTCTCTATAGAAATACAAAGTTCAGATATCTGGTATAAATTAAATGACAATAACAACCTAATTAAGTAAGGTTACCCCTTTCCCTCTGCCTCATTCATCCTAAGGCTGTGTGTCCATATAGCATTTTTTTCAGGCAGAAAAGTGTTGGGAAATTCAGAGATTATCAGGTGGAAGGGCTTGGACAAGGAGTGGTCTACAAAAAGACTATGGAAGTAGAAGTGTGCTTTCCTGATTGGGAACAACTAAAAAAGATGCTGCCACTTGGTCTTACTTTCTTACTTTTCCTTGTGGAAACAACAGCTTATTTGATTCAAATGGATAATGCAGATCAATAATTATTATTTTCCCAGGAGGACATTAAAATAACAAAATAGAGGTTTGTTTGTGTGATTTGTGTAATTCAAAGAAATTAAAACTAAACACAGACGTACCTATAGGTCTTCCATTCTTCAACCAAGTGAGGCTCGGAGGAGGGATTCCAGTAGCATCACAGGCAAAGGTTACTGGGTTACTGATGGTTTCTACAACACTCTCCTCTGCTGGGCCATCAATACTGGGAGGCACTAAAGAGAGAGGAAGATATTTTTTAACATGATATTGTATGCGCAGCATAGTTTCAAAATTCAATATGTGTTTTATTCATTTTCTAATTTTTTTGATAAATGAAAATAATAGGCTACCAAAGATATTCAAGTGAAAGTTCTTGTCCACTTGTCCCGCAACATTGGTGGCCTTGCAAACATATTGTCCAGTATCAGACACCTGAAGAACAGACAGGACATATAAGGAAGATTCAAAAACAAACAATGTTTTGCCCCATCATCAGGCCCTGCAGTGGGTATCAGGCGTGAGTCCAGTCATCTTCTCTGGCCCTGACACAACAGAACTTTAAGCTGTCTTTAAGACCTACTCTAACACAAGCAAAGAACAGACTGTTTTCTTACTTCAGTTTTGAGCTCCCTTAATTAGGTTTTCATATAGTTTTATAGTTTTGCAGATATATTTTGTATTGTAGTTTTCATAGCCTCAGAGTGAGTGCTCCTTTAGTTTTTGTAAATTTAATAGCCTTCCTAGTTCCACTAGTTTTAGCAGTTACTAGTTTCTGTTTTCTAGGAAAAATCCTTGCAGAGACATGTCACATTTTCTTATTTTGCCTGAGAAGCAATAGGTACTATGGCTGAGATGACAAAGGCAAGAGTAGCTGCTCAAAGTCAAGTCAAACTGTCATCAAACAAAAACGACAAAAAAAAATACCAATAACCACACTATTTACTTGACATGCGATTGCTGAAAGACGCTGTTGAAAAAGTAAGAATAACAGAGAACAAGAACAAACAACAGCTCTTACCACTCCACTCCATCTCTTACCTCTGAGCCTTTGATCTCAAGCATCTGTCCCTCTGCCAGGATGTGCAGGTTTGTTGATTCTGTCACCACCCTGCCGTTCTTGTACCAGGTGATGGTGGGAGGTGGCACAGCGTTGGACTCGCACTCCAGAGTTACTGATTTCCCAATGAGCACATTCACCACCACAGGAGATTCCCCACCACTGTCCCGGATACTTGGAGGAACTGAAAGGCAGAGGAGAGGAGAACACATTTACCATGAGTTTACTATGTAAACGTCAGCGTTCAGTGTAAAGCACACACAGTGTGGATGTGGACTGACCGTAAACGGTGAGGTATATCTGTTTGGAAGCCTCTCCTGCTGCGTTCATGGCCACACAGCTATACTTTCCTCCATCAGATACTTTTGCTTTCAGAATCTGTAGCGTACGACCACCTGAAGTCACAAATGGACACATTCAGAATCAGCTGTAATTACGCCTTTTTATGGCATGCTCATAACCATTTCAATTATTCTTTTAATGCACAATGGCTTAAGTTGTCACTCACTGCATGTTTACATAATTAAATGTGACCCAATTTTGCAGCACCTGGCATGATAAGTGCATTGGTGTTGGCCTGGATGGGACCCCTGTCATTTAGCCAGCTCAAGGTGGGAGGGGGGAAACCAGTGGCTTCACAAGAGAGAGACACAAAGTTGTTCACCACCACAGTCACAGTCTCGGGACTCAAGCCAATAATGGTGGGAGGCACTGAAAGGAACAGGAAAAACATCAGTACTGTATAGCAAACAGCATTCAGTGTGCAGTGTTTAAAAAAAATTGTAATTCAGTTCATCTTTTTGCATTTTTTTTGCATGCACTGTACACGTGACTCACCATGAACATTGAGGTTAAACGATTTATCGGCACTTCCAGCCACATTGTCAGCCACACACACATAGCGTCCTGTGTCAGATACCTGAGCAGTCAACACCTGATAGTTGGGAAAGATGGCAAAATGTAGAATCCAGTAAGAACACAGATCTACTCTGTGTAACACACACCGACCAGACATAACATTATGACCACCTGCCTGATTGTGATGGTCCACATAGGCAGCAAACTGCTCTGCTCTGTGTATTCTGACACCTTTCTATCAGAACCAGCATTAACTCCTCTGGTCTGTTGGATCAGACCACCAGGACCAGCCTTCACTCCCCACCTGTATTAGTGTGCTCTCATGACCCTGTCTCTGGTTCCCCACTGTTCCTGCCTTGGTCCACTTTGATAGATCCAGACCAGGAACACTATTCCATTAGTTGCCTTATATTTCAGGTGTCATGAAGATATAATCAGTGTTATTCACTTCACCTGTCAGTGGTCATAATGTTATGTTTGTTTGGTGTGTATTCTCAATACATTCTCAGTTGTAATAAATACAGACTTTATTGCATGGACCTTCTGTTGGACTGCATTACATTGTATAAGGTGTCTGTTTACTGTGAGAACTTTATGGTTGTTACCTGAAGTGTTCGCCCATTGGAAAGTATCCTATGTGGCCCATCAGAGGTGACTGGCTGGCCGTCCTTCCACCAGGTGATCTTGGGAGCTGGGTTTCCATCAACATGACATTCCAGCTGGGTAGTTTTGTTGACTAAAACTGTGACTTCATCAGGCAAATCACTGTCCGTTCCCCGTATGCTCGGAGGCACTGATGCAGGAAATACAGAAATATGCAATGAGAAACTGTTCCAGGTAAAAAAAAAAGACTTCCCCCTCATCTGTTAAACCAACTGTACCACAAAGAAAAGTGTTTACTCACATAATACTCTAACATCATACTGAATGGAGTCTTCTCCAGCTTCATTGACAGCCACACATGTGTACCTGCCTGAGTCTTCAACCTGGGATCTGGGAATCTGTAACACTCGCCCCCCTGAGAATAAAACTGTCAAAAGTTAATCTGAACTCACTCTCTGTGATGCGCCCCCTCTTTCTCTATTTTATTTTTCAATCTCACCTGGCAAGATCAGGACATTGTCATTGGAGGTCAGCAGTTGTCCGTCTTTGTACCAGGTGAGTGTTGGAGGGGGGACAGCGTTGGTCTCACAGTACAGAGAGATGGGATTGTTGAGTATCACATCTCGAACTTCCCCTACAAAGCCTGGGGAAGATGTGGTATCACCAAGTCCACTAGGCCTGTTGAAATTAGGTGGAACTGAAGAGGGAAAAAGAGAAATGTTGAAGCTTTTTGAGCAATTTTAGAATTGTCATTTTGGAATGAGGATGGAAACACAATCAGGCTATGGCTCTGTGCTTATTTATAAGGATACTGACTCTTAAATCAATTCTTTTATTTGAACAGCATAGGTTATTTTTGCAGTTGTTTTCCAGTTTCAAGATGCAGTTTTAGTATTACAATAAAACACATACAACTGCACATGAAAACTCTCTTGAGCTCAAGAAAAAAACAAATAGCCTCAGTTAACACATTGGCATCATTCAACCCAGTTCACCTTGTATATTTACATCAAAGTCCTTCTCATCCTCTCCAGCTATATTGGTGGCCACGCAGGTGTAACGGCCAGTGTCTGACACCTGAGCACGCTGGATCTGAATAATGCGACCATTGGCCGTTATAGACAAACTGTCATCTGCCTGTAACATCTGCAGAGGAAAAAAGTCATAAGAGGAGAGAATCAGAGAAGCTTTTAAATTTTTCTCTGCATTTTATTTTATTTTCTCACATTATCTTCTATGGACTCAAATCGAATCTCTACCTGTCCATCCTTGTACCACTGCAGTACTGCCATGGGATATGCCTGAGCTGAACACTCCAGGGTCAGCGTGCTGTTGACCTTGATCTTGACCTCTTTAGGGGCCAGTCCTTCCCCTGGGATATCATTCTTATTGATCTGTGGGGGGACTGGAGGCAATATTACATTAGATTACACTGACATATTTATTTATGTTTATAGAATCATACTCCATCCCTCATCAGGACTTTACAGAAGAATATTACAAGTTAAATTACTCTTTGATCACTATAATAGTCAACAGGTTGTGCTGAAACAAAGATATGCCACGTTAAAAGGTTTCACACTGTACTCTTCTTTTCTTCTGTGATCAAGAAAGATACCACGTTTGCAGGAATCTTACCATAAACCTTGACCTCATAGTGCTTCAATGTCTCTCCAGCCTCATTAGTGGCCACACAGGTATATCTCCCAGCATCCTCTTCTTTAGCATTGAGAATTTGCAGGGACCTCCCACCTGTCAAAGCATAAGGTGATGAATGCACCATACAACTGAATTCTATTCACTTTTATTTCTGTTTGATGTGTAATCTCAAACCTGGAAGGACTCGGACATTGCGACTAGACTCAAACGGAGTGCCGTCCTTGAGCCAAGTGATGAGAGCAGGGGGATAGGATTGGACTTCACACAGCAGAGAGGTTGGGCTGCTCACAGTTACGATGACCTCCTCTGCAGAACCGTCTGGACCTGGCCCAGCAATGGTGGGAGAAACTGGCAAAAAGCAGAGAAATTAAATTTACAGCATGACCTAAATTAATCTCAAATAGTTTGATTCATACAAGAAATGATTAAAAAGCATTATGTGTGTACCGAGGACATTGAGGTTGAAGTGTCGGCTGCGGTCCCCTGCACTGTTAGACGCCAAGCAGCTGTACCTGCCAGTGTCTGCAACTTGGGCCCCAGAGATTTGGAGGAAACGACCATGAGACAAAACTTGGTGGCGTCTGCCAGGTACCAACAGCTGTCCATCCTTCAGCCATTTAATCTCTGGTACGGGGTTACCTGGAAGATTATTTGTTTGTTTATAGGGACTAGTGTATATTGTGTATATTTATGCAGTTTACATTAAATTTTGATCAGGAGAATTTTCATCAGCAGAACATGTGATTTAGATGTTGGTTACCTGACGCCTCACAGGTGAGCGTAATGTTGTTTTTCTCCTTGACTTTAGTATCCACCACAGTTCCCTCGTCCACAATGCTTGGTGGAACTGTTGAATTAGACTGAAAATCAATTACATGCTTCTCACCGTCTTCCCTTTCATTAAACAGCTTTCACAGCGTCAAAGCTGTTTTTCCATGTTGAATGAAATCAAAGGACCTATAAATATAAACACATTTTCACTCCTGATATATTCTTTTAAAGAATGTTTTAATCTGAAGTTGGAGATATTTTCAGTCAATTTAATGCCATCCAACAAAATACTAAAATAGCTTTAAAATAAGAAAAAAATCAAAAATATCTTTTAATATCTATTAATATCTTTACCAAGGATGTTAAGGTCAAAGTTCTTCCTTTCCTCTCCAGCGCTGTTAGACACAATACATGTGTACCTCCCACCATCCTCTACTGCAGTGTGCATTAGACGCAGGCTTCGGCCCCCTAGAGATTAAACCGGCAAATTACTGTCATACGTCTATTGCCATCATGGAATGTTTTCAAAGCTATGTCAGCATAAACTTTCCCATTTTTTACAAAAGAAAAACATCCCAAGGATAAGCAAAACATGTTTGTTGAAAGTGAATTACTAATCTTTGAAAACTGGGATCAATTAACAGAAAGAATTTAGATTCACAGCTGTTAAAACATTTACAAACCACTTTAAAGACTAATTGCATCTGTCTCTAAATACAACTCAGGGTTCATAAGAATCTCCTGACAAAACAAGTGATAAACATGAGCACGAGATGAATTCTTTTTCTTTCTACACCAACATCTAAACAACCCATTATCCTGAGCATGTACAACGTGTAGATAAGTCGTCTGCACAAGCAATTTGGGTAGTATGCTTTGGTTTAGGGGCCACGGTTTAATTTGGAAGCACTCAGTACATGTTTGTTAAAAGTTGTTGAGTTTGGCCCCAGTTGAAATGATTCTATTACATCTTGTTACTGGTGATGTATTGCAACTGCTTGACCTTTGAAACTCAGCTAGGAATCAAAATAGTTCAAGTTACTCTTCTTAAATGTACACTATCATTCATGTTCTTGTCCATTCTTCCTAAACTAGGAAGGAGTTTTAAAGCCCAGAAAGTCAGATGGTAACTTACCCGAAAGGACACGCACTGAGCTGGTAGCTTTGATTGGCCGACCATCCTTCAGCCAAGTGATGGCAGGGAGAGGGATACCAGAAGCCTCACAGCTTAGAGCAACTGGGTTCTTCACTACAACACTCACATTTTCTGGTAACTGCACCTGACCAATTATACTAGGTGGGACTGAACAAGAGTAGAGGGAATGAGGGAAAGGCACAGAAAGAAAACATAAACTCTTGGATAGCAATTATCTAAACTGTAACACAAAAAAAAAATAATTAAAACAACTGAAGAGATAGCTTTCATACCATGTACATTGATGTCATACTTGCTGTCAGCTTGTCCTGCCACGTTAACAGCGATACAAGTGTAGCGTCCAGTGTCTGACACCTTAGCATCTTTTATCTGCAACAGCCTCCCTTCGCTCAGGACCTTGGCACCGTGCTGGCCTGTGATAGGCCGTCCATCTTTCAGCCATGTGACGGCTGGTCGTGGGACACCCTCTGCAGCACACTGTAAGGTCACATCACTTCCTTTTGTCACAGCAATATCGTCGGTGTCGTCCTCGCTGCGTCTGATGGAAGGCCGGACTGAAGTGAGAGAAGCAAGTGAGTTGGCGCTCTGTAACTATTTGCAGCATAGATATCCACCTTTCTGTTAAACTCTCAGCCATTGTTTAAACATGATACAAATATATCTGTAAAACTACGAAGGTCCTGGGTTAAAGCTCTGGTTAGCAAAACAAAAAACAAGTGTATTTTTTCCCATTTTCACATACTATTTTTACCACCCTTTAGCCGGCAACCCCAATAAAAGGCAAAACAGCTGAAATGATGACTAGATGCCACAGATATGGTGGCACATACGTACCATAAACCTGCAGGCTGTACTCCTTGGACGTGGTGCCGGCTGCGCTGGAGGCTGTGCAGGTGTAGGAGGCTGCATCTGTCCTCTCGGCACTGGAGATCTGCAGCTGGCGACCTCCTGACAAAACCCTGAGCCGTGGGTTTGACTTGAGTTCAGAACCTAGGACACACACAAAACACAGGGTAGAGTAGGTTTGGTGTTCAAATGTGTCACCAGTGCATCATACAATGCCCGAATAGTACTATTCCTACTGCTCTTGTTGTCATTGTGTGTCTCTTTGCCAGTTCCAAACACACACTCACCGTCCTTCCTCCAGGTAAGGCTGGGGGGAGGTATGCCACTGGACTCACACACCAGAGTGATGAGGCTTCCTTCAATCACAGTCAGAGGAGACACCTCTTCAGAGCCGTGGACACTGGGAGAAACTGTAATAAAGACAGGACACCAAGAGGAGGCGCTCACATCTCATTCAAAGACACTGCTGTGACCTCTCTGATTGTGAAAATGTGAGCGGCAAATAAAATAGGTTCACCCAGAGAATGTAAGTAACAATATTTATATAAACATTAGTAACACCACAGAACATTGTACAGTGGACACAGAACTGAAATCCAAAGAACACCCAACTTCTGCTGCTCTAATCAAACACTGGCTTCAGGTCAGTTCAAACACAGGTAACTATAGTAACAGGTTGAAGAAGATTAATTACATATGCATCACATAAGAGATCAGCACCAGTAAAGAAAATGAGCCAGTAAAGAAAAAGAGTATGTTTTGATGCTACGTATATGTATTCCCCATCAAAATACTATTGGTAGTAGTGGGTAACTGGGCCCATCCAGTCTTTCATAAAGAGTGGGTTCAGCTTCATCGGTGGTCTGCATCCAGCTAATTAAATAACTTTTACTTTTCAAAATCAACTTCAGAATCATCATCCTAGCAAAAATATTCTTATGCAGTGAAGAAAAAACATAGACCCACAAAATGAAGATAAACTCACCCCAGACGTTGAGGTTATAGTTCTTCTCTGTTTTTCCAGCGATATTGGTGGCTTCACAGGAATATCTGCCTGAATCTTGCACCTGGGCACTATCCACCTAACAATTGGATTCATAGACAAATTGTGAGATAAGTGTGTACTTCAACTACTGATCATCTCTTGCAATGATGAACAAAACTGTCTCTATGGGTAACTGGCTGTACCTTGAGCACACTCCCATCCGCTGAGACAGTCAGTCCAGGCTTCCTGAAGAGTGGGCGTCCATCTCTGCGCCAGGAGAGGGTAGGTGGAGGGATTGCGTCACTCTGGCAGTGCAGCTCCACGGGACGACCGAGCATCACGGTGGCATTCACCTCCTCCCCCTTAATGTTAGGTGGCACTGTGGCAGACATGAAGGCATGCTACTCAAAATGTTTCTCTGGCAGATTAAAGATTATCATGTATACAGAATGAGACACACAATGAGGTATGCATACACACTATCCACATACTCTTTTGAAAGCCTGCTAAGCCATTCTAAATGCTGTAAAGTCTTCATATTACCTCACGAGAAAACAGAATAATTGCTTTCTGAGATGCACAGGCTCTCATCATCTGGTGCTCTTTAAGAACTAATTCTATCTTGGGCTATGACAGCACAATTACACCAGTTAAACATTTGTTTGTGGTATTACCAATCAGAGTGGCTTCAATTCCAAGAAGTTCATGAAACCTAATCACCATGGAAATTGCTAACATGCCCTGGTATACATAATGACTCAGGAGCAAAGAAATCCAGACAAGAATATTTTGTTACCCTGTAACTATCTATCGCACAACGAAAGATGGAAGTAGACTGGATAACTAGATTTCCTACAACATTTCTGGCACCCTCTTCAGAGCCACAGAGATGCAAATGGTGAGAAGTAAACTGACAACTTGGTGCAACAATTCTGGAAATGTCTGGAGGACAGACAATGTGTCTATTCCAGCAGCAGAGGACTTCTTAAATACATCTACATCAGAATGCTGTTCATGTTCATTTAAGCTTCTGTTTTCAGTTTTTCATCAGACAGGATAGTCACCCTTTTTTTGGTGAATCTGACCTGATCTGACTGCTGACTAATTTCCCCTGACATTATGGTCACTGGGGTAAAGACAGAAACAGGCACTCAGCTCAGGCCAGACACAGGAAGCTGCAGAAGAATGGTTGCAATTACCACAACAAATCTGCCTTTATTTCTCTGGACAAGCTCTTTTTGATCTTTCTGGGAAATGCATATCATATGGATGTTTGCGCTTTGCATACATATGTTCAAACAGACATACAGGGTCAGACACACACAGGCACAGACTTTTATGTAAACTACCTGTCCTCAGTGACCTTAGCTTTGATCAGACTTGTATAACAACTGATCTGGCATCAAGCTCAGCTCTGTGTAGGAAACTGACATGTTTTTATTGAAATGCTAAACTTAATCAAGTCCTACTTCCTTTCAATGCACATGCTTTGCTCGAGGCCTTTTTCAAATATTGTTTCAGTATTTTAATTTGTGTTTCGTGCTGAATCTGGTGCTCTGTTGAAATACATAGTACAGTAGACCACAACCATTACTCAGTAAGAAGAAGGCAACAATGAAAAGACATTTAAGTTATGATCAGCAAGCCCAAATGAGAAAAACTGAACATAACAACTTGTTGCTCAACAACAATTTGCTAATAGTAACATTTTTCAGCTACTTTAACAGATTAATACATGCAAATTGCGAAGAATCTCCAAAAAAAAAACTCATTCAAGGCCTGACTGTATTTCTACTTTGTAAATAACCAGGGATTACTTTAAGTAACTTGACGTGATGCTCTTGTTAGCTAAAAAAATTCTGTGATGGCTTATGATCATTCTTGATACATCTGCTGGTTATAAGTAATTGTTATATCTGGAAAAAATTTAGGAAAATAGTGAAAATTTCTGAGCTGAAGATGACACATTTCTTTAGTTTTTCTGCTTGGCTAACAATCCAAAACCCACAGATATTAAAATTAATAGCATACCAGACAAACAAAAGCTGAAAAGTCACATTTAAGAAGCTGGAACCAGAGAATCTGGCCATTTCTAACTTGAAAAATTATTAACAACAAATCAGTGTCCAAATAGTAAACACTTTGATTATTGTATGTACTGTATATGTTGTTGCATATATAATGTATAAAAACTACTGACATCTGCTGATGTACTCACCATAAACTCTCAGGTCATACTCTCTGTGCTGTTCTCCTCCAGCGTTGACAGCCACACAGGTGTACCTGCCTGTGTCACTAACCAGTGCACTGTTCAGAGACAGCACTCTGCCACCAGACAACACCTGGGAGACAGAAACAGACCAACACAGCCATCAAAAACCTACAGAATAACACCATGACACACAACAAAAAGTAGGCATTCAATATTCTGTCATATTTTTCCTCACAATGAGAATCAATATACCGACAGTGAGTCATGTGTGTATATACCTGTATGCCATGTGATACACTTGCCACGGGGCTGCCGTCTTTGAGCCACGTGAGGCTTGGCAGAGGAACACCGGTGGCCTCACACTCCAGCCTGGCAGCTTCATTCACCACAACTGTTACTGTACCACCTCTGCTGGAGATGACCGGAGGCACTGCAGGGAAGGAAATGGAAATAATTGCATAAAGGCACAACATTTATCTGTTGGATAACTATATGGCATCTGTTGGATACCATATAGTTGGAAGCAACTATATGGTCATCTCCTACTTATCGACAAACCTTTTTGTGAAGCATCTGCAAATCTCTGATTGATGTACCGTATGTACTCACCATACACCTGAAGGCCGTGGGATATCTCAGCAACTCCAGCCAGGTTGACCGCTACGCATCTGTATATCCCAGCATCAGACAGTTGAGCACGTTCTATCTCCAGCACCTGGCCATGCTTCAGCATAGTCACGCCAGCTGCACTTGTCAGCGGTCGGCCATCTTTGTACCAAGTGATAGCTGAAACACAAACGCATGTCACATAAAGCAAGACACGGATGAAAATGATATTCAAAAGACAAAGGATTAGGAATAAAGGCTTGAGTACATAAGTAACACAAACTTTAAGGAAAAGCAGAAATGTTTAGCCTATACATGCAAAAACCAATGACAATAAGCTTTCACATTTAACTTTGCTGCACCGAATGTTGGAATGAAACACCTGCTGTAAAATGTGGAAACATCCTGAAAAAACAGTGTTCAATTTCATTGGAATGTGGCTGCTTATCTAAACCTGTACACTGGAGAGAAAGGCAGTGAGAAAAGAGTGAAGCTGCCTGTAGGGAGTCATCTGAGAACAATTTTCTGCTGTTTCCTTAATGACTAGAGATAAGGAAAGCAGTAGTACAGCCAATTCCAATCCAGTGGTCAGAGGAAACTTCACTCTGGAGATTGTAAGTGAGCACAGCAGGACAGAGGACGAAGTTTGTGAGCCGCCTTACCGGGTAATGGGCTGCCTGTGGCCTTGCACTCAAGCTCAGTAGGAAAACCTGACAGGATGGTTTGGTTGATGATCTCAACTGAGTGAGGGATGCTGGGAGGCTCTGAGGGACATACATAAGAACAGTTATTTATCAGATGATACTCTCCTGTTCCCACCTTGTCCCTTGATGCAGAAAAAAGAAAGCAGTATATGTGAAACCTGGAGACGAGTGAGAAACGTAGAGATAGTGCTGTGTGTATATTGACGTTACCATGGACACTGAGCCTTATGTGCTGTTGGGCTTCACCAGCTGCATTGGTGGCCAGGCAGGTGTATCTCCCTGAATCCTCCAGTCTTGCCTCTGTGACCTTTAGCATTCTGCCTGCTGACTCCAGCTGTGACACAAGACAGAATTCAAGCTGGTAATTATGTTATATGTGAAAGTGTGAGCATAAAAGTATATTCTACATGTGAGAGGAATTTTGCAATTTTAGAATTAAACAGCTGATGTCAATCGGCCTGAGTTAATGCAAAGCTTAATTTCTTCTTCTAATCTCTTTAAGCATAACCTGAAATGGAGACTGAGATTTGCTGCACATCACAGGTCAGCTGTAACTGACTCCATTTAAAGTAAACAAAGCACACCGGCTTCTTTTGAGTTGCATTGCAGTGATTTAAATAATCCATCAAGATTTACAGTGTATGTCATATTAAATCTAATGAATTAGGATTCAGTCAATTAGTAAACCAACCTTAAGGTGTCCCAGTGTTGTGTCAACAGGTCGGCCATCTTTAAGCCAGGTAATACTGGGAGGAGGGATGCCGCTGGAGATGCACTCCAGACTGATGGGCTTCTGGAGAACCACTGAACGTTCTGCAGGCCCAGTGGTACGAATGGATGGAGGAACTGGGCGATGAAGAGGACAGAGTCATTGTCTTAAAAACATTTTACAAAAAAATTTGAAAAAAAGGACATCACAAAAAGGCGAGAGTTGTATTTACCCAAACTGTAAACATCCCTTTGGTTTGCATTTAAAGCACAAACATTATTGCATTACAATACTATTACTTACTATCCTGTATATGCATTTACTGTCAGAAAACAATATTTTTTCTGCAAAACGTGACAAAATCATTTTAATATTTTACCATGGACAACCACATTGAAGTCTCTCTCATGGTCTCCTGCTTCATTAGTGGCCACACATTGAAATCGAGCCGTGTCAGAGACATGAGCGCGGGAAACAACCAGCTGTCGACCGTTGGCTGCCACCCTCAACCCCTCACCCTGTCTGACTGGCTTTCCATCTTTATACCACCTGGAAAAGATTTTTTAAGTGAATAAGTGTGGGTATGCACATGCATTAACATAAATCAGTTCAACTGTATGCATGAGATGGAGATCTTACGTGATGACTGGTGCAGGTGTTCCGGTGGCTTGACACTCCAGTTCCAAAGGGCTGTTGATTATCACTGTGGTGTCTATCACGTCATCAGCTCCATCAATGAAAGGAGGAACTAGGATTGAAAAAAAATAATGTGTGTGACGTTTTCACTCTGGAAAACAACAATAAATGTATGTGATGTTTCCTTATATTATTAAAATTAATAATATAAGGCTGTAACTTTGGAACTGTTTCTATATTTCTGCTGCTGATACAAACAATAAGATTAGTACAAATGGTATCAGGCATGTAAAGATAAAATATTCTGCCTGGGGTCTCAGTCAGGCATGCAAAGTCACAGGTGTCTATTTCACATGTGGAATGCGCACATAGTGTGGACAGCAATCAGGATGTGACAGCATCAGCTGTTAAACAAGTTGTCGTGGCCGAGTGGTTAAGGCGATGGACTAGAAATCCATTGGGGTCTCCCCGCGCAGGTTCAAATCCTGCCGACAACGGTGCAATGCTTTTCCAGCTGACACAAGCTGTTAAAGAGTTGTCTAAAATTTACAGTTGTAGCCGTTAGAGTGATTGAGTTTGCTCATAGGGATCAAACACCACAGAGGCTACTTCCTCTCTACAAAGTGGTTACAGAAATGCTTCAAGAGTTTCTGTTTCTTACTAGGAAGAAAGCATTGCTTTTTCTTCTGGGATTTACTGATATGCACTGTGAAAGAGTTAGAGGTAGAAAGCAAATGAAGTTTTTAACAAAATGATTTATCTTTCGCTTTGAGGATAGTTTCTGATTTATGATGGCAGCTCAAGCCACATGTCTCCACACATTAAGGTATGGATAAGGCAACCTGGACCAAGATAAGTCTCAACAGATGTCCTGGCTTCTCGCATCTATAAAACACTTGTAACTGGGTGGCCATTTCAGTTATCTTCTGTCTCTGAAGTCTTTTCTCTCTGATGTGTTTTACCTGGCATGTGCTAAAGAAAATGTTTGGCTTCTATTTCTTTTGAATTGATGGTCTAAATGCTACTAAATACTCATGCAGAATACTATGCAGAGAGATAAATGTGCTGTGCATGTTAGTGTCAGTGTACTATGTAGTTATATTTGTGTGTCTCCATACCTAAAACCCTGACGTCATATTTGACCTCGTTCTCTCCAGCGATGCTCGTAGCCACACAGACGTAACGTCCCGAGTCGGACACAGTAGCTGAGAGGATTTCTATTTTACTGCCCTGCTCGAGAAGACGGACACTTTCACCATCACGCACAGGAACTCCATCCTTCAGCCACGTGAGGGAGGGGGGAGGGTGTCCCCCAGCCTCACACTCCAGGATCAGTGGTTTACTGAGGACCACTTTCTTCTCAGTTGGTCCATCATCACCCCCTGCAATGGTAGGAGGCACTACGAGGGAGAGATGAAGAAAGGAATAAAACAAAAGGTGAGTTAAAGCTTCTAAGACTTTACTGCTTTACAGATATCTTCACTGATACTTATCTTGCATCTCACACTCAACATGTCATCAACATGTTAAACTGCTTCATGTATCAAGTCCTCCTCTCTGTATCCATGTTCATGCTTTTCAAGAATAAAGGATATTACTTTTGTATTGACTATCCAAAGCTGCTATTCTTGACTGATGTAAATATGTTTACATTAGTAAAGTGTGACAGTAGAGTAGATAATCCAATATTAAGCTTCAGCGCTCAAAACATATGAGAAGGACTGCAAATGCATAGACAATGAGAACATAATGTATATTCAGAGAATTCCTCAGCCCAAAAAAACTGATGTCAAAATGTACTGTATATGTCTTTAAATCCCATAGAATGAGTTTCTAAAAGCTTTTGTTTCAAGCTGACATACAGCACAAAAAAAGAAAATTTATGCAGATTAGCAGTCAGATGCCAGGTTCTTACAGTAGACGTCCAGTTCATAGCTCTTCTCAGCGCTCCCAGCCAAACTGGTCACTTTACATGTGTACTGGCCGGCATCGGATGCCTGCGCCCGAGGGATCTTCAGGTAGTGGCCGCGGTCGACATACTGAACCTGACGGTTGGAAAGGATGGCCTCTCCTTTTCGGTACCAGGTGATGGTGGGAAGTGGCACTCCGCGTGCCTCACACTCCAGTGTTACCCCCGTGTCCTGCAGGGCTGTGACCTCTGTGGTTATGTTACCACCTTTGATGGAGGGGGGCACTGGAACAATGGCACAAAAAATAATATCAGGAATTTGAAATTCAGCTGTATTCATGTTAGGTTGCAGTACAAAATCCATCCACACTCACCATAAACACTGAGGTTGAAGTCCTTGGACTGCTTGCCGGCTGTATTCATGACACTACACTGGTAGCGGGCCTTGTCTCCGAGACGTGCACTTTTTATCCTCAAAACCTGACCTCTGTTGGTAACCTCCAGGTTGGGATCACCAAGAAACACCAGCCTAGAAATAAGTTGGAGATTTGTTGGATCATTCTTACCATATTATAAATAGTAAATACTCTGATATAAGAAGGCACTTACTTCCTGTCCTTATACCACTGGATAGTGGGAAAGGGCACTCCTTGCACCGTGCACTCCAGGCTGATCTCCTCTTTGACAATGGCTGAAACATCTTGAGGAGAGCTTGACCCAACAATGGCTGGTGGGACTGGGGCACAGATCAGGACAACCACAGTATACAGGCTGACTCATCAAGAAACCGACTAAATGAGAACGCTTCAGAGACCTACAAATGTGGCTGCTTAATGTTCCATCAATGTGGAATACATTTAAAGTTCTGTATGTCTACAAGTCACAACTCCTTAATTCTTGGGAGACGTTTGCTCGCTGCTCTTACTCACCCAGTACATCCACAAAGAAGTCCTTTTCTGTGCTACCGGCAATGTTGATCGCTGTACAGCTGTAGCTTCCTGTGTCCGCTGTGACGGCCTTTAGTAGCCTTAGGGTTTTTCCGAAATCGACAATCTGGATGTTGTTGCTGGCAACTACCTGTCGATCAACATAAATAAATGAAATCAAACACACAAGCAAACAACAACAAGTTGCAGTTTAGGAAATACAATTAGCAGGCTAATTGTAATTCAAATCATGATAAAAGAATCCAAAATTAACTTACAAATAACGCAGTGTTTCACAGTCAATAAACTTTTCAGCTGAGTTAAAAACATGAAAAGTTTTAAATTGTTGCTTGGAGCCAAGAACATTATTTTTTTGGGCTGCTGAGAATTAACAAATTAATGTTAAGTTCCCTGATCCTCTAAACTGTTCCTGGCAGGAATAATTTTTAAGGCTGCCAAGGACACAAAAAGCTGGTGGCTAACTGAGATGATACAGCAAAGAGTGTGCTAGTTCTGTTCTCGCATCAATTTATCATCGATACAGCTTTGACCATGCTGCCACCATGGCTGGCCTGGTTGGTCTGTTATACACACACATGCATACAAACAGGAGCTACAGTGGTTTCAGGCCTGTTCTCTTGGATGGTGTACCCTGTGATCAGAGCTTATTCAGTCTTTATGAGCACTTAATAAATGAAAGGAATGGTCATTATAATTTTCCTTGCTTTCATGCCTGTCAAGGTTTGTGGTCCAATCCTTATAAAGGACTACACCAGAGTTTAAGTATAGGCTATGAAAATTATAAGGCAGCATGTTACTTAATCTCTCTGCCTGTGTCTCTGATGTGTATATTTACATTTACAAGAGGTAATATTTCAGTCCTCTTGAGATGACTTTGCAACGTTCTAACGTGAGCAACATCACATCAACATTTTTGGTATAACGTAACAACTATTCAGTGGGATTTCACCTACAGGAGTGCCATCCTTGTACCAGGTGATGAGAGGGGTCGGACTTCCTATGACATCACAAATCAAGCTGGTGGACTGGTTCAGGACCAGTGACACGTTGCCTGGCATTTCCCCATCACGGAAAACTGGGGGCACTGTGCAGGTTGTAGTAAATAACAGCGATTTGTCAGCAAATGGCTTGTAAACCTGTTCTGAAGCCACAGTGCAGAACCACAGAGAACAAGTCAATCACCATTAACTTTGAGCTGGTACTTCCTCTCAGTGGATCCAGCATCATTGACAGCAGCACAGACATACTCTCCGTTGTCCAACGGTGACACAGAGGCCAGAATCAGAAGTGTACCGTCCTCCAGGATAGAAATACCGGGTTCATTACCAATTAGTTCCTGGCCATTACGCAACCAGCGAATCACTGGCTTAGGAAGGCCTGAAAGAGAAGACGATAGGGGGAAGATAAAAATTAAACCAACACCACTAGCAAAAATGATGTGGTGTGATCAGTTTTACTATCTTATACAGGGAAACAATTATCCTCTTTTTCATGGTATCAGAGGGTGGGTTTTCCTTTACCTGTGGCAGGGCAAGGGAATGCAATACGCTGGTTTGCAACTCTCTCCTGCAGGGGACTATTGAATGGGGGCTCCAACACCTCTACCACAGGAGGCACTGACAATCCACAAACACATGACCAATCATAAATACACAGTACAAAGCATCCGTCACAGTTTTAGTGTGCAGCTTAAAAATGATACTGTAGTGAATCAGTCATCAATCGAACAAAGAACTACAAATGGAACTGAACACGGGGTACATCTTACTTTAAAATGAACATTTGCACATTTTTCATCATCTGACTTTATCTCAATAAGTTTAAGAGACATATAAAACTCTGAAAACATTTGAACACACATTAGTATAACAAGAAAGACATTAAATGAGATCAACCTTGCACAAGCAGCTGAACTCGAGCCTCGTCTCTGCCCGCGGTGTTGATGGCTGTGCAGGTGTAGGTTCCTTCGTCAGCCAGCCCTAAATTTGTCAGTGCCAGGCTACCGTCAGGTGATACTGGGTACCTCTTACTGTCCTTTGTCCAGGTGAGTGTGGGCTCTGGGATCCCTCTCACCACACAGGGTAGCTCCACGGGGTGACCCACCTGTACCTTCATTACCCTGGGGCCAGCCTGGATACTGGGGGGCACTGAAGGACAGATGACAGAGAGTTAGATTTAATAATCTCAGTGCCTATCAGTACATCTGTCATTCAGTACTTATTCTATGTACTGTAAAGTAATATGTATAGACTGCAACTTACTAAACTCTCATTTGGGTAATATGTGAGTATTACATGTAGTTTTAGCGTGATCTTTAATACTACCTTAAAATGTTATTTTTACACGGTAGATTAGAATCCTGACATTTCTAACATTTGTTAGTTTTATGATCTTTGAACTTACCCAAAACACTCAACTCAATGGACTGTGTTAAGTTACCAGCAATATTCATGGCAACACACACATAAAATCCACTATCTGACACTCTGGTCTCCACAATCTTCATAGAGCCTGAAGGAAGCTGAGTGTGCCTGGAAGGAATAAATACACACAAACAGCAATAAACATTCTTGCAAAACTTCCAATTACAAAACAAGCAAAGACACATTTGAACTCAGTGACTTATTCAGTAATTTCTATAAACAGATACTCATGTAATTCTAATTTACCATCAATCACAATCACAGCTGCTGTGAGGCACAGGCACACAGTAGCTACGTCAGATCATACAGAAGAGTATTACTCAGTCAAACTATACCCTGAGGCTTTGAACAGTGAAGAGTTTGAGCACAGCAATGTGAACAGCACGGAGGCTCTCTTCTCTTTTAGAATCCTTATGTAACTACAGCCAAGAGGGTGTCATTTAAGGCAGCAGGATGATTTTAGTGAAGAATGTCTAAATACTGTATGCCAGCCGTGCACAAGGGATTATGAATGAGTAAGAGCAGTGTTGTGTGTGGTTCTGTATGTGCTTTACCTTGGAGAGAAAGGGGAGATAAGCTGCCTCTCCTTGGCCCAGCTAATGGTGGGTGGTGGGACGCTGTGGACCTCACATGGCAAAACGGTGTCCTCACCCTCAATCACTGACATTCTCATCGGCTCTGTGGAGCCTCCACCAATATTGGATCTAGGACGGACTGGACATACATACACAGAAACTGACTCATTTCAGATTTCTTGAATATTTAGGTGTCACTGTCTAAATAAAACTTAAAGATGCAAACAAAGAGTTAATTTCAAGACAGACAAAAGATACATAAGATAGATAAAGTCAACAAGAGATTTGCATAAAATTGGTTCTTGTTTGCATTGGGTGGTTCCTTCCTCCGTTAATGTAGCTTCCATTGCTTACCGTGCATTTACGTGCTTATTCATATTCAAAAGTATGAAGTCATACAACCTGTTGCCTATGAAGTCAGTAAAACATTTTCTAAATATGTCCTTAGAGTAACAAGCTACCTGGTGGTCATCGTACTGATTGCAAAAAGTATTTTTTGGCAAAAGTGGAAACAACAACTTGCTTAGCTGTTGGAGCTCCTCTCAATGTCTCAGGTCTCCATGTTTGTTGACCAGGCAATAAAATCCATACAGAAATCCAAGTGAATGTCAGCTCTTGTTTCACACAACAAGACTGCAGACTAGAGAAGAGCTACAAGGATTAGGTTAACCACAACTGAGCTGAAACCAGTAATTCAAATAATGTGAGATTAGATCCTGATTTGTTGTATAAGTTGTCCATCCTTGTTTTGTAAATTCTTTTTTGTGATTTGTAACGTAGGTAGCTAACTGGTAGATGCTGCTAGAAAGAGATCATGGCAATTATATTGATGAATTCATTTTATAATAAACTACTAATGTTAAATGCTGCTAATATAGCTTGTTTCTCTCTGTACAGATGTTAGCTGCTGATGAGGTTTACCGTAGACAGTGAGCTGGACCTTTCTGGAGGCGTAGCCGGCAGCATTGGTAGCGGTGCAGATGAACTCTCCAGTCTCGTTTCCAGAGGGGGAGGTGATGAGGAGGCTGCCGTCAGAATCCAAGGAGAGGTCTGGACCACCCAAGTACAGCAGCTCTCCACCCTACAAGACAAACCATAGCAGGGAAAGGGCAGGGGCCAGTGTTTGTTTCATTAACTCAGCTCTATGAACATTTGACATGGTGTCCAAGAAAAAGGCAGGATATGGGGCTTTGACCTGCTCAGCGTGTTTAAATGTATGAGCTGGTTTTCTTTGTTGCTCCTGACGAAAAAGGCAGTGATTAAAAATGTTAATAGACATCAATCTATCTTCTCTGTCTATTTTGCAAGGGCAGCTTCACTTTATTATAGGATTTACTCTACATCCCCCAAAGCTGTAATTATCCAAAGCATTTTTTCCCCCGATTCGAAAATGATATTGTGTGGAGTCAGATGCATCTTTAGTGCTGCCATGATGCAGTGAAGATAGAGCCGACAGCGCAAGAATAGATCTGACATGACTAACTTGAGTTGACTTGATTGATGTTAAAGAGAACAGTAAGAGAACACGAAATCAGAGGGAATCACATCTTCACAGCTGGTGCAAAACTTAGCAGGGTCTAGTTTCATGTGTCCCCGTAGCCCTGTTCACTTTAATAGCAATGCTTTTACTCTCTTTAACTCAGATAAACCACTGTAAAAGACAGAAAAGAGGGAAGAACTGGCCACATAAACACACTGGTTCACAGTACACACTGACACACAGAACAGCACCTCTGCATTTTTGCACATTTCAAATAAAAATGAGATGCATAAAAGCATTCACTTAAAAATAGTCCAGAAATGTATCTGTGCAGGGAGTCAAGATGTAAAATGCTTCTTGGACACGTGAAACTGAAATAATGAAAGTGAAAGTGAAATTTCTTTCTTTCGTCATACAACCTTCATAATGCTGCATGTTGTGTTGAGTTATGTTATACTGTACATTTGAGCATTTTTTGATTGACCAACAAACTTTTCATGTGGTTTCCCTTTTTTATTTCTGTTTTATTCTTCTGTTGCAGATACACCATTGCCACAGAGTTTTGGCTCTGATTTTGGTGTACTTTATACTAAGACAGCTAATGCCAATACATACCTTAGCCCAGGTGATGTCAGGGGTGGGTACTCCACTGGCATGGCAGGGCAGAGTGATGGGTGTGCCCTCAATAGTGCTGAACACCTGAGGGCCATACTGAATGGTAGGAATCACTGTCAACATAGTAAAAAAAAAGTTACTCTGATACGATCCATTGACTCATCAGGTATTTATAAACCTGGGAGATGCATTTTGTCCTGCGTTTGGTGACTGTGTGCCTCTTACTTAATTGTCTCTTTTCGTGTTCTTTCTTTCTCTTTCTCCCTCTTTCTCTCTCTCTATCTGTCTTGATTTTGCTGTTTGTCATAACCTCTGGAATCTGCACAACAGATCAGCCCTGGGAGGCTTGGAGCATCGACTTGGAAATGAAAAATGTCATTTAACTAAACAACAAAATTACACAAAATGTACACAAATGTACACAAAAATAACCAGAATTGCATGGTGGTCTTGTGTGTGTACATTATTTAGGTTCTATGGAAAGTATGTGTCATAGGTTATAGTGGATGTAACTATACACTGACCCAGAAAGTGCCCAGTGCTTTGTGTATGCACAGCTGAAAAGTACTGACCTAATTTCATGAAGTAGCTTTTATGTACATGTTAGAATGCTACATGGTAGAATCTGGCAATGACTGTCTAGTATAAATGGAGAACACATTTTCCCTTCTCACTGTATCCAAACTCTGCCATTAGCCTCAGCTGCCCTTGGTTTTAATGTAACCTCAAAGATAATCCTATTCATGAGGTTAAGAGCGCTCTGCAGTGTAAAGACATTTTGGAGATACAGTGAGAAATGGAGGAGGTAACAGAATAAAACAAAAAGTAAAAAACAGGTCTTTCATATTTAATAAAACATCCATAATAGGCATTTTCAGAGAAGATACTTTGACTTGTCATAGCAGAAAAAGCACAGAACTCAGCTCAGATAAGTGTCCCAGCATGCACAATGTGTGCATACATATACTGTGTAATAAGCCATTTATTAAATGTAAAGTGTAATGCTTATTAATGCATAAATAGGGAGAAGTAAAATGTTTCAACAATAGTTGTTTCTTTGAATGTTCTGTTTCTCATTTTTAGGTGCATTTTTAGGTAGGTAAGGTAAAAATGTCATGAAGCATAATATAACATGATATATAAAACTAATATTAGCATCCTCCATATTTGTGCTATAACTCTGTATACACAACAGAAATATCAAAGTTTCCCATTTCTTGTTACACGCACACAATGTGGGTCCAAAAACCCCACAAAGTACCCATCCATCCATTATCTACCGCTTATCCTTATAGGGTCACGGGGGGGCTAGAACCTATCCCAGCTGTCTTAGGGCAGAAGGCAGGGTACACCCAAGTCTCCAGTCCAGGGTGGTCAATTTAAATTAGCCAATTAACCTAATCCTCATACATGTTTTTGGATGGTGGGAGGAAGCCGGAGTACCCGGAGACAACCCATGCAGACACAGGGAGAACATGCAAACTCCACACAGAAAGGCCCCGGGCCCAGGATTCGAACCCAGTACCTTCTTGCTGTGAGGCGACAGTGCTAACCACTACACCACCATGCCTTTAAGACTAAAATACAGTGTTTTTTCCTCATTCTAGTGCAAAAGCATGTCTGTTTCTAGTTGGTTTGCATGTTAGTTTTTGTACTCTACCATAGACGTTGACAGTGGTGGTATGGTTGGTGGCTCCAATAACATTTTCAGCCAAACAGGTGTAGTCACCAGCATCATCGAGTTGGACTCTCTCGATATGCAGACTGCCGTCCCTCCTCACTGTCACATATTGGTCTGTGGTCACCTGAGAGATTTGGAGGTTCAATTTATTCAATTGAAATCATGGCAATTTAAAATAATAAGGCTTTAAAAACTGTAAAATTCCTGTCTTTGTCCTCACCAAGCCATAGTTGTGTAGCCACTGCCTCTCAGGCAGTGGATTCCCAGCCAACAGCACACAGGGCAAAGTCACCTGCTGGTCCTCGATCACACTGAGCACAGCCGGACTCATCGCAATGACAGGTGAGACTGCATGAGATACCATGCAAACAATTATACAGGGCTTATGGAAAAAACACAAGGACAGAAGAGTATTCAAGAAAATAATTCACATCAACAGGAAGCTTAAAGGTCAGTGAAGCTCTCTAATACTGTTCAAATGTAAAGTATGTGGGTAACAGCATCTTTTGTGCATTGAAACAAAACACACACACACACACACACACACACACACACACGCACACACACACGCACACACACGCACACATATCTGTGTGTTTAAAAGCATCAGTAAAGAACTTGCATTGCCTAGATAGCCATAAAATACAGAATATGACAAATTCAAATTTGGTGTGTCAACAAAATGGACAACAAAGTCTGGGTGTACTTATTTTCTGACAAAAATAATGTCTTTACCTCTGGCCAAACTCAAAGGAAGCACATGTGTAAGTGTTTCTGTGTGTATTGCATGAAGTACAGGGAATGCCTGGTTGCTATAAACACAGTAACAACACAGTATACACTGTATACATTTTCCACAGCTGCTAAAAATGCATATGCTGATGTCATCTGTGGGTTGTGATAGACAACAGGGTGTCGTCAAAACGAATTTGATGACTGCCCTGACTAGCCTGGGAAACAACTTCACACACACATACAGAACAAATGCATGGCCACTTTTACTACTGTCCAAAGAAGCTTCTTTACTTGTGCCTCTGCATTGGGTGTGTGTGTGTGTCTCAAGAGACAACGTCGTCAGTAGGGAAATAGGGCAGTGGGGCAGTAACTTATGTAATCTGAGTGGGTCTATGGTTTCTAACCTTTGGCCCACATGGAAAAGCTCAGTGTGTTTTCATTGTAAAGAAAACGGTGAAACAGAAACAGCGGTTAACAAGGCCCATGTGTTCAAACACACCCACTGAAATGCGCTAATGAACTTACACTCATGGGACACACAAATCCACAAGAACTTACTAGGTACTGTGAGTTCTTTTAAGGCCAATTCATACTCTGACAGAACGGAGGTCCGCACATACTCAAAGCGGACGTCCGTAAGGTCCATGTGCACAAAGCTCTAATTTTACATCTGTGTGGTCTCCGCTCCGCACTGGTGTCACACAAAATACTGCTCCGCATGTGTTTTTCACACCAACCTGCATTAAATGTGACACCGATCGTCTGATTCATGGCAATTTCACAGGAAACTACTGCGCGGCTGTACGCTTGACTATGAAAGCTCTGAGCAGAGCGGACAGTCCACACAGATACCACACTGCTGACAGTCTGCCCAAGTATGAGTTGGCATTTAGAAAATGTACTGGTCATGGAAAGTAGATATGTTTTGTGATTAGACATACTCAGAATAATGCATATTCAGCAAAAGGAATGTGATTTCAAGTGCAGTTTTAAGTTTTCAGTTCAGCTGCACTTCTGTATACCTTCATTTGCCCCTAAAGATAGCGCATGCAAATCTAAAGTTAGCACATGTAAATCTAAAGTTAGTGCACACAAACCTCAAGTTAGCACACGCAACCTATTATTAATTTCTCCTCTGGGGTTTCTAGTAAAATTTATCAATTATTAATAATTCCCTGAAATCCCAGACGTAAATACATAAACAGGTTCTGCCTTCTTTAAAAACTGCACTGTGAATACAAGCATTGATTTTGACTTTTACCAAGTCCAGTCACAGTGATTCTGGCCTGGGCCTCGATGCTGCCAAAGTGGTTGTGAGCCTCACAGACATATACCGCCTCATCCTCCACCCACAGATCTGTGAAAAAAAGAGATATTTAAGCAGACATAACTATTTTCATGTATGATGTGAATGCATATATCCCACTAAAACACTCACTGGTGATATGAAGAGCTTCCCTGCTCTGTGTGACAGCGCCATATGCACGGGGCCTGTTGAAAATTGGAAGTCCATCCTCTCTCCTCCAGGTGACCTGAGGTTCGGGGTGACCTTGGGCGAGGCACAGCAAGGTCACATTGGAGCCAATGTCCACCGCCACATCCGATGGCTCTCGGATGAACTTGGGTGAGTCTGGAACAAACAAGGTATAATATGCAAAAGATCAAAAAGTTTAGGGGATACCCTTCAATCTGCATCTACAGACAATCAAGCTGTCCATCATCATCTTGAGATTACTGATTTTAGATGTACCTGTCTGTGTGTCTATGGTGTTCAATATGAAATAAATAATTATTAAATAAGTAAACACATGAATAAATTAGAAAATACAGTATATTGTATTTTATAGTGCAGTTTTCTAAGACTTAATTTTTATTTCATAAAAGACATTTGTGCTTCAAAACATGCTTTTTCAAAAGTCTGATTTTCTTATTGTGTTGAAACTGGAAATTGTGAAATAAAATCTAGTCTGTAAGTCTATAATTAAATAAAAATGGTATCTAATAAAATTATGTCCTTATAAAAATTAATGATGGCATACCATCATATTAACAGTGTCTTACATTATTTCACAAATTGATAATTCACATATTTCATTCATTCATATGATTATTTGGTTCATAAGATCCATGTACAGTCACAAAAGCAACAAAAACTGTATTCAGCAACTGATTATAAACCTCTGGGTATGCCTTTTACAGTGTTTACAGATGTCAGTTATTTTTATATTTTATGTGAAAACATCTAGCTTGCACAGTGAACTATACATAAATATTGACACACTCCTGTGTAACCTTATTTAGGTGTAAAACCAGACACGTTGGTTCCCTGGCATGGCAACACCATCGTTCATTAACTGCATCAAAGCAGCCATTGTATCAATATATGCAGACATCACACGCTAGTGGATGCTGTGAGCCATAAAACCCAATCCATTGACTGTTTGGAGTTTAGTGATCTAACATGCATGCCATGACACAGCGAACTGAAGCAAGATTGCAACACAAGAAACAAGAAATCCATGGCTACCAAACTCTGCAGTCTTCATATTTATTGTGTTTTTATTCTGGGTTCATTGTACTTATTAGTGGTTTTACAATTAAACTTGCTGCCACTCTCACCTCCTACATCAAGGGAGATCTTTCCAGATGAGGTGCCAGCGGCATTGACAGCTACGCAGGTGTAATCACCAGCATCGGCATCCTGGGTCTCCTTGATTGTCAGTATACCTCCTAATGTGTCCACGTCCAAGAGGGATGATGAATGCAGTTGGAAGCCACCTAGCAATTCAAACAAGCAACAGTAGAGTGTGGTCAGCCTGGTTTTGACTTGGACTGTATGATCAAATAGTTTGAAAAACTATCTGGCTTATCATCTGGGCAATACATCTTTCTGTAATTTGAATGAGGTGTGATTTTGCTCCACACTGAGATTTCTGATACCTTTGTACCACCAGATCTCAGGCTGTGGGACTCCTGATGCAGAGCAGGCCATTACTGTGGTTTCTCCAATGCCAATGAGAATATCACTCAAAGCCACTGTCACCACTGGAGATTCTAAGGAAGGAGAACAAACATTAGTATGTTAGACAGAAAAAACAAAATGCAAAAGTATATGGATGTGCAAATTGTAGCCAAAGTAAATATCTGTTTTATTCATTATTTCATTTGTGTGCCCTGTTTTACTGTTGAGTATTGTATTCAGTGTTGTTATATTGAGCATGTTTGAGTACTTAGAAAAGCACTATAGAAATAAAATGCATTATTATTATTATTTGTACGTGGTGGCTGTTGTATCTGCCATTTTTCTCTATATGACTGCTACTTCTCCTTCTGTATGTTTTCTCAAGTCTGACTCAAATATTTAGGGTAATTGGCTCATACCTGCCTGTAGATGTAACCCTCTAAAGCAGGGGTGTCAAACTCAAATACACATCCATCCATTATCTACCGCTAAACCTCATCGCAGGGCACATAGAGACAGACAACCACTCACATTCACGGTCAATTTAAATTAGCCAATTAACCTAATCCCCATGCATGTTTTTGGATAGTGGGAGGAAGCCGGGGTACCCGGAGAGAACCCACGCCGACACGGGGAGAACATGCAAACTCCACACAGAAAGGCCCGTGCCCGGGATTCGAACCCGGTACCTTCTTGCTCTGAGGCGACAGTGCTAACCACTACACCACGTGCTACCCCTCAAATACACAGTGGGCCAAAATTAAAAAATCACTACAAGCTGAGGGCTGGACTGATTCAATGTTTATTGAAATGACTTTATTGCACATATTGACCCCGTAACTAACAGAGTTAATAATTTATTGGATACAAAAACAACACTGAACATTAAATAAATGAAAAATCAGTTGCATTAATTTTTGGCTCAATCTGCAGCTTTTCCAGAGAAATGTCAAATGAAAACATTTTTCCACAGGCCACCAACAGCCATAAAATAACTTCCATCAAAGAAAAAACAAAAATGCCTAGCAAGAAAAAAGTGCCAAAAGGAAACATATATTAAAGCTCAGTTTGCTGCTCTCTGATGCACACTAGTGTGACCCAGATACTTAAACCCGGAAGTGACAAAGCTTATAAGTGAGTTACTGCATATAAACAACATCACTGAACAGCTGCAGGTTGAGCGCATTGAGATTGCTCGGGACGTGCTGGTGGTTCACTGTGGGACTTGGAGTATTAGTGTCGCATGCATTAAAGACTAATTAAAAATTTATTTCCTTGAACCCTGTGTGTTTCCATCTTTCAAGCTGCTGGAACGGTGAATTTCTCTGTGAGATGAATAAAGTATCTATCTATCTATCTATCTATCTATCCATCCATCCATCCATCCTGTGGGCCAAAGATAACTCCAAAATAATTCAAGGCCCTTTGGCCAGACCTTGAGTTTGACACATGAGCTCTAAAGGATAAGCCAGTATATTAATGGATGGATGTGTTCTGCGGCACTCACCAATGTAAGTGAGGCTGGAGATCACTGTGTCTGTCCCAGCCTGATTGCTGGCCAGGCAGCCATACACTCCACCATCCTTTTTTTCCATGTTTCTTATAACCAATTTGCCATCAGGAGTCATCCTGTGTCTGAACACACAAGACACATTAGTGAGCATTTTCATTATCAAAAGTACACATGGAAGATACCATGAAATTCAAATATTAGATGCATACATGTCTTTAAATCTATTCATGTGAGAGGAGAACTCACCTGCTGGATGCCATGATGAACATGCCATTGTGTGTCCAGACCAGACGGGGTGGAGGGTAGCCGCTGGCCGAGCATTTGATCCTTATTTCATCTCCTGTTGTAAAGGTCTGATTCAGAGGCTCTACTGAAACCCTGGGCACCTCTAAAGGAAAAGAGGGGTACAAAGATGTGAAGTCTCCAAATTAATCAATTAATTAATATTCCAAGGTTTAAAAAAGCTAACCCCTAATTTCCACTTGATGCAGAATGACACCATTGCTTTGTTGGACCCGATACATTTCCATTCAAATCAATGTGTCAATTTCCACTGAACGTGAACGGATTTTTTTTCGGACGTCGGCACATGAATTTAGCACAGAGTAGATCATGTTGGAGAGGAAGTTGTGTACAGACACAAAATAAAACATCCGGTTTATTTTCGCGGCGGATCGTATAATTTCCTCCTACTCGTTGGACACAGGGTGGTTCTCTTTCACTGACGCTTCGCTACAACCTGCTATATTGCACGATTATGCATGAATTTGCGAGATCTCATTAGTCAGCGAGATCTCGTTGTCACGATTCCAGCTGTCCGGCGGAGCCACAGCAGGCGGATATGGTTCATATTGACGGACAGCGGCATCATTCAGCATCCAGTGGAAATTAGGGGTAAGAGTGGAGTCAAAATCAAATTAAAATTTGCATACAGTTGATATAATTGAAACTCTTGATACCTGTATATTATTACAGATTAGTACACCTAAGGTGATGTTGTTGATGTTTTCGACCTTTCAGGAACTTCTTCCTTCACTCTGAAAGAATATCTCTGCCAGAGGATGCAACAGAGTGTAAACTTTTATTGTTGCTATAGCAAGAAGAGTGATGGCTGTTACTACAAATAATAATGCTTCACAGCATATCTTTCACCCTCATTTCCTCTTTATTGGTAAAACAGGTAGGAATATTCTATCCAGAGCCTGGAGAATCGGAAAATGATTTTCCAATCGATTCATGATGTGCACTGTAACTCATCCCTTCCCAAGGCCATGTTTTGTCTATTCCATTCCCATAGCTCCAAATATCGCCAGAGTCTCTGACCTTTCCAGCAGTTTGAGAACTAGTTGTCACAATGGAGAGACAGAATATTTGTGTCCACCTACGAGACAAGAGAGGGATTTTTTTCATATAATCAGAAGAAAGCCAGTAATCAAACTTGATACTCCCTGCATGCCATCTAAAAACCAAAGTGTGACAGTGTCTTTGGGTTGGCTTATGGTAACCACTGTGGTAAAAGAATGCCAGCAGTCACAAGTTCAAAAGGCTGACACACCTAAGAACAGTGGGTGTGAAGGAATGCACAAAGATTTGTTCTGATTCTTTGACTTCAATCATTAGAGATGCAACATTTTCAAAGAAGTACGACTGACAATAAATTTACAGGCAATACTTTTGATTTACAACCTTGACTTAAAACAAATTGAAAGACCTCAACTTGCTACTGCATTGATCTTAACCTTAGCAGTGCCTCAAGCAGTAGACGACGATGCTGATTGTATGACCCAGACAAGGTCAAAGGTAAGGGTGTCAGAACAAGTTAATTTACAGTCAACCAGGGCTTGTTCCTCACTTGATTTTTTTCTAACTTGCAAGGTCACCCTGCCCTGAGGGGAGCAGAGAAGCCTCTGAGTTCAGGAACAAGGAGAGAAGACACATTGTTCTACATTGAGTCAACCATCTTAACAAGCCTGTCTTTAGCACTCCCTTCATCACCTGCTCCATCTTCCTCTCTTTCTTCCTCCCTCATTCACTCCCACTCACAATGCATCCTCCTCCTATCCTATCTTTCTTTGTTCACTAACTCTTTTCCCCTCATCAACAATGTGCATCCACAATAGCATTTTAGGTTGTTTTCCCAAATATTTCCTTCTACACTACAACAACAGGGAAGCAGCTACAAATCTTCGTCCTATTTTTTGTTGGCATGTGGTCACTATGCTCCGACCAAGTGTTGTAAGCTGTCAGCAGACTTTGCTCACTTCAAAGTGAAGCTAATAACTAGGATGGGAATGACCAAGGGGTAATTAGGAAACCCCAAGGGCTTGCT
Organism: Synanceia verrucosa; assembly: GCA_029721515.1. Taxonomy (NCBI): domain Eukaryota; kingdom Metazoa; phylum Chordata; class Actinopteri; order Perciformes; family Synanceiidae; genus Synanceia; species Synanceia verrucosa. The sequence goes on from CM056558.1 coordinate 16,276,419, forward strand.
GACAGATGTTTTACAGAGAGAAAAAGATGAGGACTGAAATATAGTAATGAAAAAGCAGTAAGATGTTGGTTAATGAAAAGAATAACAAAGAAAGTTGTGACAGGATGATATGAAAAATGATGAACAGGTGAGGAGAAATGAGAAGAGAGAAAAAAACATCCAGTTAATGCAGGGAAAAGCTTTTAGGGTCAACTCTGCAACTTATCACTCAGTAAGACAAGCCAAATGACAGAGTTCCCTTCCAAAGCTGTCTGCAGCACTGGTATTAAACCTGCAACTTTTCATTCTGTGTTATTGGGGTCTACTTTGCAGAGACAACAGTTCGCTCCAAGTAAAAACCATAGTGAACTTTTCAGTCACTCAAGGAAAATGAGTCACGAAAAAAGTCAGTTTGAGGTGAAGTGTAGCATGTTTTTGAAATCCTAAAAGAGAGAATATCTTTTTGTTTTGAAGCATCAAAACCTGGCAAGACACAAACAAGGAGAAATTTAGGGGACAGTAAGCAGCATATGGTTTTCGAATCAACTTATTCTAAGACTGATGGTTGTATAACAAAGTAAATACTAGATATTAATTTGGATTGAATGATGTTAAACAAAGCCTCTTTGCTGCTCACACTTACTTTCTTTCAACTGTCTGAGCCACCTGGATTATTGTCAATGGGTTCTGGCTGAAATCATCTGCTAATGACAGGTTTTAGTGTCTGTATTACATCGGCATTTCCTGGCCAAGCACGGGCCGATGCTCTGTGATGCCGGCCAGACAGCCAGCGATACTCTAAAAAAAACAAAGTGCCCCTGATTCAGTGTCAGTGAAGTGTTAGTTACAGGACTATGAGAGCTGTCCAGGGATGGAAAACTCTGGCACAAATCATTTTCACACATCCCATAAAGCATTAGGGTGAATTATAGGGAGCTGGGGAGCAGAGAAGGGCGGGGTCACTTGGGAGACGATCATGTATTTGGGAAGAGAAGTTGTGTTTGCCAAGAGTTGTGTTCCTCCACGGCATAAATCATGCAGGAGAAAAGTCTCACAAACACTTGTGAGAACACACACATGCACGAGCAACTGTTGTGTGGTTGCCTCAGATTTAGGGACACTATATGTATTTAACCACATTCAGCAACTTACACTGGTCTTACACTACAAAATGAGATTAAACACACACTCCTCACCTTGCACAGTGAGGTAGATTCGCTCTGCCATCACCCCTCCTTCGTTTGCTGCGATGCATTCGTACCAACCAGAGTGATCTGGGGTGACGGCGGATACCTGCAGTGAGAGGTTGGTCAAGACGTGCACCTGTGGGTCCAGACGAGCATTGTGGCCTCCTCTCAGCCAGGTGAGGTTAAAGCTGACAGTGCTAAGAACGTGGCAGGTGAGGACAGCGTGGGAGCCAGGAGACACGGTCACGTTACCCTCCACTGTGATGGCTGGAGGCGGCTCTGCAGGATCAGAGCATAATATTGTTGGTAGCTGTCGGGAGCTTTACATCATACAGAAAGCTAAAGCAATTGGTTACTTTCTTGATACTTGCGGGCATATGTAGAGAGATGTTATATTTTCCAATGACGAGCAAGGTTGCAAACCACGCTGATTTATAGAAGTCTACAGTGATGTTTTATTCTTTACTTTCCTGACCTCCTCAGGAGGTCCTGACCTCCTGATGGCTTGCAAAGCACATGTGTGGGGTTGGGACATGATGAGGTAAAATAAATTCCTGCTACAAATCATGTTTTTTTCCTGAATAGTTTTACTAAAGGACCACAAGCTAGAAAGACACAAAAAGTCACAGAGGGAGCATTTCCCTGATATTATACATAACAATGAGTTTACCATCATTTGGAATACTACTTAGCCAAAGAAAACTTTTTTTTACATAAAAGACATAATGCCTTCAGGAGAAATAATCCTGGTGATATCAACATGGATTTCAGATTTATAACAGAGACCCTGCGTTCTAAACTGCAGACTCAACTGTGTAGAGTTTGAAGTTTTTCCAGTTGTGTTATTATGGGAAATGTAGTGGTTTAGAAGCTGCTTCAATTTTGATCGCTCTGTATTTCATCCGTCTCTTGCAAGTATGCCAGCTTTTTGACTGTACACTACTAAATTGCTGAGGTACCCCCCCACCAAAAAAAGAAGAAAACAAAATGTTATTCATCATTTGCATGAACCATTAATATATAATGCTGTTCATTATTTGTCCTTTTTTCATGTCTTAGATGTCACTCACTCTCACTACCTCTGTCATTTCTCTTGTCACCATGTTGGAAACTCCCCTAGAGTCTCTGGGTGTCTTCAATATACTGAGCCACAGCAAAGCAGGAAACACAGATGGAAGACAAAGAGAAGATGAGAGCAGGGAGAGGTAGCAGAGGCTTTGGCTCTAGAACAAAGAGGATGCTGGAGATTTCAGCACAGTTCCTTGAGATTGGGATGACATAACTTTGGCAGCTGAGCAGGTATTATGGGTGTCTTTCTGTGTACAAAATATCCAAAGGTTTGAGTCGTGATTGAGTCAGATTCATTTCACCTAACTTTAGAGACATCATAAAAGGTAAAAGCTGGACTAAGTCCCCTCTCCACCTTTGGACCACGAACATGGTGGGTGAGTTACAGTAATGAGTTATCCTCATACATTCAACAGATCCCTGCCTGGCTCCCTCTCTCCTTCTTCTGTTTCACAAAGCTTCTTTCAACTACCTCTCACTCTCTTTTTCTCTGCACTCCACATCTTTACTTCCTCCTTGGCATTCATCATGTTGCTGAAGTTCATGAATTTCACGAAGCAGTATGTTTTTTTGGAAATCAAAATTTGGACGGGGAGACTTTTACTGACTGCTCTGGGACTCATGTGGAGTCAGCTCTGGTGTCTCGTAATGGAAACGGCTCAGACCGAAAAATAAATGCACTGCAGAGGATTTTGGAAAAGGCAAAAAAATTCTTCTTGCCCAGTGGTGAAACTAAAGCTATAAATCATTATATGATCCCACTGGTTTTGTCTGTGGTCAAAGTTTTGACATCATGATGATCACAGATGAACCACCAAGCGAGTAATTTATTACACAGATTATTAATTTGTTCGTAAGATTGTAAATAGTTAGGCATTTATTACAGTGGTGACAAGTGAGTATTATAGAGTTGTATTGAAATTGTGCTCCTGAGTCACACTGAAGCCATCTAAACTATACTATCACTTCACAGCTTTACATGTATTCTCATCTTACATCATATCTACAGTTCATTACTTTACAAATCAGGCACACACAGTAAACCCCATGTCATGTTGCTCAGAGTCAAATCTTTCTTGAAGCTACATTAATCCTGCCAGCATGCAGGTTCTCTGCGTGGGATTCACAGCAAGAGGCCCTGAGCCCTATGAAATTCAACCCAACTGGCGCTTGGATTCCAACCATATGTACATAAGTAATGTTACCAGTAGGAGTTTGTTTGTATGTGTGAGCATGCATGTAAACCTGTTTGCATGGCTGCACCATTTCACTCAAGGTATTTAGTGTCTTTATAAACATGATACAGTACATTAAAGTACATAAATGTATTGTTAATCTTGATTGACAGCAGCTGGGAGGCTGCCGGAGAACAAGCCTGCTCTCATTCCATCAAATATTGAGGCTTTTTTCAAGGATGTCAGCGTGTGACTTTCTGTTAACTACAATGTAAATCCATCTGAGGCAACAGTAATCAGTCAGAGTGTGCTGGACATGACTGTGGCTCACATCCAAAATCTCGCTCATGTCCTGTGTTCACAATGTTTAGTTTCATTTTCACTTTTCAAACTTTTGGATGTCTCACAAAGTTTTAAGCCCAACCATATTGTTGTTGTTCTAAACCTAACTGGATTTGTTGCCTAATCCTAATTGGCATCAAGGGTAACTTTAGTGGTTTTGATAACAAAAAAAGTGACAGCAAGGCGAGATAAAGTGGCAGTATGTGACGGGTTGGGATGAGAAAGTGTTGAGATTGTAGATGTTGCATCATAAAGAACGAGACACAAAATGCACTAACTTGTGCCTCAGCCCACACATCTAGACAGTCTGTTAGTAGTGTTAAGGGTACAGAACACACCTACACAGACGGATAGCAAATAGCGGTATTCCATTGAATTGAATTATCAGACGCCATGAAACCAAAGACTTCTTTCTCAAAGGAGAACACATGGTGTGTTTTATGGAGCAGATATGTGTCCTGTAGCAGACAAAAATTGTTATTTCACTTCAGTTTGACTTGGAAATGCTCATTGCTCTGCAAGTAGATCCATCAAACAATTACAATTGTTGACAGTCTAATGCTTGCCATACCCTAAGCATTCCTGTCTAACTGGCTCATTACACCTAGTGATGGCAGGTAGCTGCTGCTGTCTATGTACTGCATTCTGCAAATGAATCTAGTCTCAGTTACTTTTGTCAACAGTATAGTTACTAATGTCACTGAGGTAATCTCATTATGTTGTGTGTCTGGTTGAAATTATTACTTTAATTAAATAGAATCAAATACATTATACTGTATACAAGTAAATCACAGATAAAAGTTGAATAAGTTTAAGCTTTAAGCTTTTTTATCGTTCTGTGACAGGGTGAATGAGTGTGTGTGTGTGTGTGTGTGTGTGTGTGTGTTTACCAGATACATCCAAGAAGGTGCGAGCTCTTCCTGTCCCAGCACTGCTGACAGCAATACACTCGTAGTAACCCTCATCCTTCAGAGTTACCTGGGCTATCTCATATGATGCATTGCTGGACTCACTGAAATCAAAAGGGAAAACGTTCAGTATGTTTTTCTTTACTATTCCACAAGAACAATGCTGAATCTATTCCATTTTCTACTGACTCATATGGTGGAAATCGGATTTAGTCACACTGGAGTGCATAGATGGAAACACAAGATGCAAGTTTTAACCTCCAACACAGTTGGAAGGAGGAAAGAAAGCACAGTTTGGACCTGTTCTGTTTGTGTGTCTTTCTGCCTGCTGGAGAGATCTCTCTCAGAAGGTATCAATAGACTTGCCTGCAATATGGAATCATCAGCCATTCACCAAAAGGATAAGTGTTTCTTCAGCAACTTTATGACTGAACAGACTATTATATAATCACCAAACTCCCGGCTGAGAGAATAGGGGGAAAACCCTTCATCATCATCCCTATCCAACAACATAGTGCATCTGTAGAGCTCATTTATAGATTGAACATGACTACAAGGCTGACATTTTTCAACAGGGTGGATATTATGTATTTGCTTTATGAGCAAAAAGATAAAGCCGGTGATAAATACAAAAAAAGTAGAAATACAGAAATGCTTAGAAAGTGGCTAAGGTGCATCCATGTGACAACCATGCATGTGTTTATCAGCTGACTTTAAACAGTTTGGAAACATGGATATAAAGACACTGAAGCATGTACTTTCCAACATGTTTTTTACCTCTTGATAAAGCAACATGGGACAAGTCCCTCTTATGTCCTGTATGAGGCTATATCAGGTTATATGAATCTAAAAAATAGTGTCTGAACTAACACTCGTAGTCCTCTCCTGCCTTGCTCACCTGAAGAGCTGGTCCAACCCAAGTCGCCTCCCATCCCTGCTGAAGCGCAGAGTGAAGGGGATCAGGCTGTCTACCTGGCAGTGGACACCTCCTCTCTGGAGGTAGTAACCATGACTTGTGGTTGGCATCAACACCTTAGGGGCATCTAAAAGAGCAATAAAGGAAATCATCATCAATTCATCTCTTAATTACTACGCAGTCTTGTACATCTAAACATGTACATGACGACACAATGACGACTTGCATCACTGACCAGGTATAATGCTGGAGAAGGAAACGCTGGAGACTCTCTGGAACGGGAAACCGTCCCTGTCATATCCGGTCACCCTCAGGAAGAAGGCTTCATTGGGTGGAACGAACTCTGTGACGTTCCAGAGGCCAAGAGGCTCACGGTCAGGGAAGTAGCGGATCGGCAAAGTTTTTATCACCTCACCCTTGGTTGACAGGAGCTCTAGCCTGTCAGCCCGAGCAGGAGGTGAGAGCCCAGTGGTGTTCACAAGGATGTGCGTAGGAATACCTGGAAATTTAGTATAACGTATACTGTATATTTTCATGTCCCAAAGCTGACAGGTGTAAGTGAAAAAAAAAACAGGTGAAAGGAAGCAAACAGCAGCTGTGGACTTCACTGACCTTGAACTGGCCTACTGGAGGTCTTTTTGAAGTCCAGGGTGGGCTTTCTGGAAAATCCGGCTCGGAAGTCAATGGTGCTGAGACCTGAGATACGGACCGAGTGTCTTCCTTCACTGGAGGTCTGTTTCAAACAAAACAAATATTTAAATATACAAATATATACTTCCACAACCGTAAATCTGGTAGTGTGACTCAGAACTAGTGGTCAGTACATCTATGTTTCTGGTGTTGATGAGTTTTTGTCTTTATATGTTGTGAAATATCAGTCTCTACATAAAATGAACACTTGTTGTGTTTTTTTTTACTTTCTTTACAATTACAATTGTTAATGTTGATAATTAGTAATAGACATTTGGTACAAATTGATTTGGTTAAAAATCCTCACTGACACTTGATGGTCATGTATTTTATAGAATTGAAGAAAACAAAATAAAGAGGAGTTGTTGCATCAAAGGCAATGCTGTGTTCCAAATGACAGACAGACACAGCACTGAAACTGTTGTGTAACAGCCTTTTGTATGCCAAATGTCCCTGCATGCATAGACAAGCCACTCGAAGTAAGTTGAGGCTGACTGTTGAATGCCTAACACCAGCTAATAAAACATTTACAATTCAGAGATGACCCATTCAGTCTGACATTCCTACTTTAATTAAACATACATGACACCTATAATCAAAAAGTGCCTCATGTGATCTCCATCACCTGGAGGTCTTTTGAAGCTTTGCAGAAATAGAGACTAATTACAATGAAATACAGTTTGGTGAGAGGTGGAAACTCCTAACCTTTGGTAAAACACACTGAAGGTGTCACAGACACTGACTCACAATGCAGAATGAGGCATGCAAACCTACACTGTCATTTGCAATTGTCTGAAATGAAAGACGTGTGGATTTACTGTATTTTACAATTACTCAGTTCTACTTGACATATACTTAAAATCCCTGTGAAAAGAAACACACCAAAGAGGACAGAGCAGTGCATTTAGACAGACACATTACAAAGCCAGGGGTCAAACTGCTCAAACAATGAGGTAATATCAGAATAAAGAGGACCTGGCATAGCTGTAAATGCTAATGTCTACCATCATGAAAAACAATACATGTTGTGGTCATCAAACCTGCACTAGCGGCCACCATGGACTTATTCTGGGTCATTAGTTGGTTGTAAATGGGACAATAATTCGGGGTGAGGTCCCTTAAAGGTCACGCTCTTACCAAGAATAGTCCCTGTCATTAAAGCTGCTCATTTCCCAATTTCACACCTTCCCGGACAGATAGACCAGCACAGGTCCACACCCTCACTCAGCTCAGGCAGCTGTTGTGTGGCTGTGAAGAGACGACTGCACACTTAACGTGATTCTTTAGAACACGTTCAAAGAGAAAAGTGTTTCAGTTCTCACTGTTTGTGATTCGATTTGCTCAAAAACTGACCTAGCTACACTATTATGAATCACAAAGTGATATTAAGATGTGATTTGACCATTTGCTTTGCTGTGATGTAACATTATATTACATTTTATTTAATTACTTTATGTACAATATCATGTAAAGCACTTTGAAGTGTCAATGTGTGGGAAATTTCTATCCATCCATCTCCATATAAAAAATAAATTTGACTTGATCTGTTAGTGGCGACAGCAGTGCTTGTATGGTATAATGTTCACTCAGAAACCAGATTTGTATCCTGGATTATACAAATGTATTTGTACAGTTTTAAAGATCAGTTCTACTGTATTGTATTTTCACCAAACCTGTAAAAAACATATCACAACAATCTACAATCAAAGCATTTAGACCTAATCTGTAAAACATGGGTTTAAGCATTAAGCTAAACAAGAGAACAGGATGGAGTTAACTTTAAAATGTTGTGTCAAGCTCCAAAACATTGTTTAGTCTAGTCTACCCTGCCCTGGTAAATGGTGAATGTACAGTAAATGATACCTGGCTGCTGTCTACACATGTAACAGATGAATATAAGGAAAGAGGGGAGTAGAAAAAAGCAGACACAAAGAACAAGAGCAGGGCAGGTCACAATTGCTCTTCCTTTGAGCTGTTTGCATGCTTTTAAAATTACAGCCTTTCTAAACTGTTATCATGGGCTATAAAATTCAGTATGAAGCTTAAGTGCACTCATCAATGCTGAGGTCAGTGTGGCACGAAAGGAGTCTCACCTGGATGACTCATATATTTAAACATGTACACACACAGTCACTGCTGTCCCATTAGGCACATTTGGAAGGGTGGTTCACTACCAGTGAAGGTCTTTTTTAGGTAAATGGGTAAGGTGTAAAATTGGGGTAGCAGCGAGCGATAGTGGGGTGAGCCCATCTTTTACATTCCATCACAACAATCCCTCATGCATCAGTTTACTACCCTCTTGTGCCTTTAAGGACAAAAACTGCTATAAAATTTAACAGCTTAATATTTTTTCTGATTTTTTTTTTTTGCATAAATTTCTGAAACAACTTCTGCACTGCTCAAAACTACCAATGGGTGGCTTGGTTGTTTTCCAAATCTGTCCTAGATATATCAAAGATAAGCCAAAATATTGGGCCTCATTCACCAATATCTTCTTAAGAATCTTCTTAGATTCCTTCTTCAGCTGTTCTTAAGAGGGATCTTAAGAAAACTCTACGTGGCATTCATCAACGTGTTCTTAAACTGCAGAATTGTTCGCAGCTGTGTTCGTAAATTGATGAATGCCATTTCCTCTTAAGTTGAGAGGGCGTGCCAGGTGAGTCTAATTAACATAGGATTTACATAGGTAACCACCCATCAATGCCCATAAAAGAGACTGCAGGGCTGTGAGCAAAGGTTTCATCCCCTCCCTGTGCTGCGGCTACTCCAGAAGAATCGGAAGGTCATTTATTTATTTTCTGAAATAATACCTTTATTTAAAACATGTCCTAAAGGCAGGAGTTTACCATAATGTGTGTAAGATCAAAATACGTCTTAGTATTGGACTGAGGGTCGCAACAATTGCTTGATTTGTTATTTATTCACAGATGAAATCCTGCAGAGCCAAGAAACAGAACCAGAACCCTCCTGCAGTACACACATGCTCGGTCCCGTGCCTCCCCACCCCTAGGGAGGCCAGCGATATTGCGAAACCCCCTCTTGATTGTGACTTGCTCTTCTACTGTATACAGAAATTTGATGTACTGCATGACCAGTTAATTGATTGCATGCATTTTATTTTGAAATAAAAAAAGTTCTGTAAATTACCCAAAAAATTAAATTAATAAATTAATAAATAAATACATGTGACAGAAAGATCACTGTAATATCATATTTTAATGAACTGCACAAAAGAAGACAACACAACCATGCCAACATGTCAGCACATTTGTACATAAGAGTACTCATGAGTGTGGATAAGAAAACATTGATGAATGCCACAATCTTCGTAAAAACTTCGTAAGTAGGACTTAAGAACAAATTTGTTCTTAAGAACGGTTCGTGAATGAGGCCCATTGACTTTTACTACCCTCTTGTGCCTTTAAGGACAAAAATGTCCACTTCTAAAAATCCAAAAACTGCTATAAAAACATAACAGATTAATATTTTTTTCATATTTTTTCTATCTATTATTTTCTTCTGTGTGAACAGAGAAAGTGCTTCTTACGCTGGTATTTAAGTGACTGACAACAGCATGAGATAAGCAGCTGGAAATGATTTACAGTAAATCATTCTCAGTCTAAAAATATAATTATACAATTGCATTACTGACTCAGTGTTTCACATCCATGTCAGTTATTTTTTAGAAAACATACGCCCAAACAAAGTACTGCCTGAAATTTAAACTTCAAACACTCCTATAAAGAGAAGAATGACAAGGAATCGCAAGAAGGAGGCACAACCAGAGACAGACACTGTAGTTGTATTCAGCGGAAGTTTCATGTTGTTCAAGAATAAGAAGTGCCTATAAGTGTATAAGTGCCAGAACAAATAATGAGAAATCCAATCCTTAAGGCATCTCTTCACAACACAACACAACACAACAGAGATGACACCGTTTTTCATCTAGTCTGTTCTCTTGTAAATCAAATGGCTGCTACCACATAACACAGCTATGCAGAGATGAGGGAAAGTGTCCCAGAATACAGGGGCCACTGGGGGCCCCTTCAACAAATCACTCAGGTAAAAATGCTTGTCATTTCCTAACATCTGGCACTGACAGTGTGAGTCTAAGTTGTGAACTTCTTTTACATTGCCACATCAGCAGGGTGCCAACAGTTTCAACTCTGCGAGCAACAGCAAGGGTGCCCCACGCAAACAAAAATGTAGCAGCCTGTGTTGACAGCAGTGGCCTTGAACATACTTTATTTCCATCAATGAGGGCTGTCTTAAAAATCATCTCAGTTCTCAAATGTGTCTTTCTGGTCATGTTTTTGTTTGCTCAGAGATGCTTTCACCAGACGCCATGCATGTTAAATTGATTACGTATCACTGCTGTATCCCAACATGCTGATATATTACTGCAGTAATTCAACTTAAGAACCTTCCTCTAGGGCACTGCTCCCTCCTGGGGTGTGAGTTGTGACCTCATTTCAAGGTTACTGAACTATATGCAATAAGTCGTTTTTAAAGACAGCTCAGCTCTGGGAATTGCTAGAAGAAGCCTGTAATTTTACACACATTCCATAAAAGAATGAATTGTTTACCTTGATAGACCACATCCCAGGCTGTGGGTCCTTGATGTTGACAACTTTGGCCGAGTTGGGAATGTGCAGGAGCTCATTCAGGCCATCACTCTTCCCCACGGGCTTCCCTGGAGGCCAAACATGAAAACAGAGACAATTATTCATTGTTTCTGCAGCTCTGACCGATACAAATTCATTTGTAACATGTCTTGATGCATGCATGCTTCAAGTTGCATATAGGATACTGAATGTTAGTTGTCAACATATAAAGATACAGGATATGGTTTTAGCATTAAACAGCATACCACAGGTGAATGAAACAACATGTGTTAAATTAGTGGACCCCAGATTCCCAGTTGGAATCATTCCAATCTATGGTAGGGGAAATAATGGTGTGGGTTTTTTTTGTCCTTACTTTAACTCTACCATGTCCGTGTACTGTACTTCAGTATCTACAGTTAGTTTCAGGTTGTAAAGATTTCCTCCTCTTCTTCAAAGTCTTCCTGTATGATTGGGGAACCTTGACCTGACATTTATACTTAGGATAGTTTGTCTATTTTTAAAATCCACTGCCACTTCGCAGGGAGCATCTTGATATTGCACTATTAATGTTTGAATCACAACATAGATATGACATAGTAGAGAGAGTTGTGTCTAGAAGCCAGGAAATAGAGAAAAAATTTAAAACTCTCGATCATTTTGCATGTTACTTTTTAGAAAAAAAACTGACACAGGATCAGCCAATAGTTTCAGCTATTTTTTTGTGTTATTAATTATAAGTAAAACTAGTTTTCTTTACAGTAATTACTGCAATGTCATGGTCTTTCCTTTTACATGGCCTTTAATGACTGAACAAACTAAAATGAAAATTGCTACTTCCATCATGTCAGTTCAAAAATGTGCAAAAACAGAGCTACAAACCACAGTTAATACAGAATGAATGCCAATGTTTATAAATAAATGAGTGACAAATGTAGAAATATATATATATATATATATATATACATATATATATATATGTATACATATACATGTATATATATGTATACATATACATGTATATATATATATATATATATATATATAGAGAGAGAGAGAGAGAGAGAGAGATCTGGGGCCTGTCACGATTCAAATAATTTTCATGCTCATTAGACCTTTTTAATGAGCCTTTGTACTCTGTGCAGTGCATTTGTTGTGTTCCCCACTCTTTTTTTGTCACCCATCACTTTATAAATACATACATATAAATATATCAACCTAAAAATGACTGAGGTTTTTTTTGGGATCCCACTGTATGGTAACCACTGTCATACCCTGGGGGTTTTTAATCTCAATGTTAGGTGCTGGGCCGCTGAGCGCAACAGTCACTTCCTTCAGACTAGGGTCAAAGGGCATCTGCCAAGTGTTGCTGGCCCCATTGTAGTGATCAGTAGACAGCAGGTGGACCTTGGACGACTGCACCGCCTCCTCCACCCATTTCAGAACCTACAGTGATGAGAAGTAAATGTGAATTACACTTTGTGATGGCATCAATGCTAGATATGGTACCTTAGTTTGTTTAACAAATAAAAAAGGAAGTCTATTTGTTCACGCTTAAACATGAATAATCTACCACCTAACACACACACACACACACACGCACACACGCACACACACGCACACACACACACACACACACACACACACACACACACACACGCACACACAGTTACCCCCTCAGCTGCACACAGGGTCATCCCCTCAACATGTGCAAGTTTTCATCAGGAAGTTTCCAACATTCCCCTGTGCCCTGCTGCTCCAGTTCCCCCCGTCCCTATGGAGAACTCAATGGCTACTGTGTGAGACCCAGATCCAGACACTATTTAACGTCAGGGTAAAGTGGGTGCACAGGGAGTTTATCCACTGGTTCATTTTTTGAACAACTAGTGTTTGTTAAAACTATTTCTGAAACAACATTTATAATTTACTTTAAATAATGAAAATTATATGTATTGAAATGGGAGTGATACAAAAAAATGACGAAGGGTGAAGGACTCATGCTGTCTTGTTGAAAATTGTGCAAAATAGAGAATCCCTTCCTCCCTTAGCACAGACTCTTATCTTACAGTAATAACACAGCAATACTATTCAAACATCACACTTTGACTCACTGCCCAGTCCAAGACAGCTGATTTACACTTCTTGGAAAGGTTGAAAAGAGCAACGTTATGCATCAATCAATCAAATGTTTCCTGCACATTTGACCTGGAGTCCAGAAGAACACGGACAAAGCAAAAGACATACGAGGGGCCACGAAAACCTTCTACTGCAATTTAATTTACACAGCTTAGAAGGTATAACCCAGGCCAAGATAGAATGACGTGAACACTATGAACAAAGTACGTATTTTACCAGAGAGATTTTCTTTTAGAACACAAGTGCAGCTCCAAATTTCTGTTCAGGAATGCTCTTACCTCATTGACCTGTTTCTTGTCTAGATGGAAGACCTGACCAGAGCTGGTGGAGGCGATCTCTTCATAAGCCTTGTAGCCGGTGTGCGTCCTATCATCACAGTCTCCAGTCAGCACAAACACCACCTACACACACATACATAGAAATGTGAGCTCTTTACCTCTAAATCTGGATGCAATATATTGTATATTGCAATAGTATCCAAACCTGTGACTGTTTCTGTTGAATGAGCTGCAGCACCTCATGGGTCAGCTTGTAATCTTTGGAACGGGCATCTGTGAATACGTAAATAAAGGATCCTGGCAAGGAAATCTCAAGGGCAATCTTAATGGCGCCAATGCTCATCTCTGGACAGTCCCCCCCTCCCTGAGAAAGAGAGGATATCATCAGCAAATGGTGTCCACATGTAGATATGAATGTGTGAGAACACAGTTATTAATGTTAGGTATACCTGTACAATAAACAAAAAGGGAATATCTAGACCATTTTCAAAGGAATTGATAGGCAACAACTTGGGTCCATGTTTACTTTAACAGGAACTAACCATGAAAAATAAACTAGTACAACTGTACTGGGTGATTGGATGGATGGATGACACATAATACATAATTAAGTGGCCACTGAGTGTATGTAATATAGATTTATCAATGCAGTGTCTTTACAGAGCTTTGATCATATGGATAAATTCAACAATCCAACTCAAAGGCAACAGCCAAAACATAATGATTTGTAAACCTACAAAAAATGTCTCTTCACATTTCTCTTCCAGGTCAAATAAAGTTGCAAGAAAACGTCCTTTAACAGCCTCTCTGAAAGTCTGTGATGCTGGACTTTTCCATCAGCAATACCAAAACAGCACCAACATTATGTCTTGACAACTGCAACCAACGTAGTTAAAGAAAATGTATGACACTATGTGACTTCAATTTGTCTTCTGTCATCCACTGTTGTGTCTTCCCCTCTGTCTATTTTGTGGGGACAAAGACAAAAGTCCTCTGTAGCATTTCAAGAGACACATCTATCTGTCTGAGGGGTTCAACAACAGGCTAGGACATAGTAGCCCTAACAGAAACATCTGGAATGAAGTGACCCATGCTTTTAAGCCATGGGAGGGGGCAGAAGGTGAAGAGACAGCAATTCTCTGTCTCTCCTGAACCCCCAAATCTTCATTACCCACTCCCCCATCCCCCTCCACAGTAAGCCTGATAACCTCTCGGTGCACTTTAGTTCTTGTGGCTTAAAAATATGAAGTGTTGCCTAACATCTTCACTCTTCATTCATGGCATTCATGTCGGAAGAATTTAAATTTCAAGAAAAATGTGAATTACAAAGAGTATCTTTTCCATTCAGTGTGGCCAAAACCTCTCAGGGGTTATGCAGGTGAAGAGGTGAAAGGAGGAAAAACAGACTCAGGAATGAAGCAGCGAGTGAGAGGAAACTGGATCGCTTCCATTCTCCACACAACGAGCTCGTGCACCAGATCGACTGTAGCATGTGCCAAGGATGCACAGACACTCGCCAAAATGTTTTTCTTCAAAGGATTCATGCTGCTTATCTCTGTCAATGTCTGTCCGTCTCTCTGTCATACTTAAACATGAGGAGTTCCAGCCTTGCAGTTTCTCTGCTTTGCTAGACAACTTCCTTTCTCTCTCCAAGTAATTCTAACTTAGCAGAACTCTGTTTAGCTGTCTTGCAATTGTATGTTTTTGTTTACATATTTGTTTGTAATGATGCAGGAAGGCCAATAAACATCATTTTGCAACAGTAAGGTCAACTGAGCAACATCCTTGAGTGTTAGAACAGCAACATGAAGGATGTAACCCCACTAAAACTGCAATAATTGTGAAAAATAAATAATTGTTTGAAATTTCTTTCATCATCCGATGTTGACTCACATATCAGACTGTGGTCTTACCCAGCTAACAAACGATCCAAACCAGACGTCTGGTATGACCACAGTCTGCCACTTTTATCAAGGCCAGATGACCTTATGCTACTGCTGCAGCATCCAGACTACTGCTGCTGATCCCTTAGTGTGATGAATGTGAACTCTGAACCCACCTGAACGTACAGCTCTCGCAGCTCATACTGGAACTTCTTAGGGTCTGTTGTGATTGTTACAGGTCCAATCTCTGCAAAGAAACAACAGAAAGAGGCTCTGTGATTAATTGAGACACATGCATCAGAGAACTGAAAGTGTTTTTGGGGGGGGTTTCTGAAATTCTTGTCCTTAGCCAAATATTGTTTTTGGCAGATGTGTACGGATGTCCAGATTAAAATGTCACAATATGAACTGCAGCGGGGATGAACGTCCGGAAAGGAGATATATTTAACAGAGTAACGAGCAGAAGGAAATGTGAAATAGATACGTATAGACTGACAGATAAAGGCAAAGCAAGAGAGAAGTTAGGTTGAAATAGTCTTGAAATTTTCTCAAGACAGATATAATGATGATGAAGGTCTGTACCAAGGTTATTATTGTTAAAGAAAATGAACGGATTGACAAAAATGTTTTTTTCTAGTTCTAATTCTAGTTTTCATCAATCCGTTCATTTTCATTAATTGGAATAAATAAAAACTGTAATTAAAAGAGAAAACCGATAACTAACTGCACTGTTTTTCTTTGAGAAAAAAATGAAAAACCCGCTCTAAAAACTAATTAAAACTGAATTAGAGAAAAAACAAAAAAAGTCAAAACAAAATAAAACTAAAATATAATGAAAAATCCTAAACTATTATAACCTTGGTGCATGCTGATATTACAGTTGGTCTCATCTCCATGTCATGCACCAGCATTTCGAATAATATACTGAATAAATAAATTAAAGGAATGTTCTGGACAATCCTCCCTGCCATTCCTTGAGTTATTTTGCTCTCGTGGATCATTGTCATGTACTTGTGTTAATGTCTGCTTGGGATTTGGATGAGGGTGGGCATAGGGACAATATGGCCTGCCACTGCTGTTTCTCAGCTTACTTTGTTCTATCCGTTAATGAGCTGCTAAGCCCCTTCTTGAGTCAAACTGTGTGACTTCAGCCACTGCAGCTGTGCTGTGGAATGAGCCTGATGAGGGGCTGCACACACACACACACACACACACACACACACACACACACACCAGAGTTTTGCACATGTAAGCAGATTGGAAAACAAGGTTTCCCTTGTTGAACGGAGGGCAATTACAAATGAGCCCTGACTTTTGAAAAAGGATACAGTCTGAACTGTTTTACAACAGTCTTAAAGTTTGTCTAGATGCCAGCGCCCCAAATTTAGTGGAGTGCTGAGACTCATTTAACATACTTATCATTAAGAGCTTTCAGTTCTCCTTCCATCTCAAGTGATTTTTGTTGTGTAAAAGTTTTAAAATTGATAAGTTTGATAAAAATTTACAGTATGTAATGCAGCCAGCATGACCTTACATTATTCTTGAAAAACACACCAAAAGCACTTTGAATTTCTACAATAACTTAATAATAACAACAAGCTCAGATTCTGGCATCCTTGTAAATCCTCAAGGTGCAGAGCAAAGGAATATTTGCAGCGATCAGATACGCTTTTTCAAACTAACATGGAAATGTATCTGGCTGCTCTGAACGGAACATGGATCTCGAGCCAAACTCTTCAGAGATGGAAAAGCTGACATCTCTTTCCTTATGGGAGAAGTTCCCATGGCTGCTGTAAGTGTTCTTTAGACTATTTTGGCTATAGTGACCTTAACCACTGCCACTTTGCACCAGCGTTGTGGAAAAACATAGCTAATAGTCATGACCTCTAAACAGCGTGAGATGACATGAGCCTAACTCTTCAAACTCTGCTCTTTTACTTTGACCTATCAAGTTGACGCTGCCACTGCTTTTATGGACTTGAAATAAATGATCAAAGCAAATTTCTCCACCTTCATATTCTTATAGCATTCATGCGTAAACCCGGCTGTAAAACCGTGTATCTGCACATCACATGCAAGTTTAAACACACACAGAAAGTCTAATGGGATGGAACAAACTGGGCAACTGTCCAATGGCAAACTCAGTTTCACCTCCACTGACATTCAGGCTTAAAGTAATTTGCTGGGAATCACTCACGCATTCATTGTGGAGTGAGTTTCTCTTTCCTTACAACATAAGCAGCAAGGAATTCCAAGGCAGATGCATTGAAAGGTCACAGCCGTTAATGTCGTCCAACCAAATAAAGTCAGAATTTTGGCTGCAATACATGAGGCAGGAGAGCTTCACAAGCTGCTACATACAATTGAAAGAGGCGCTGTGCTGACGTTTCTTCAAAGTTGCGACCATGACATGATGTGGCACTTTGGGAAAGTTATGCTCTTTATATATTTGGTGCCTCCAAGACCTTCTGCCTCAGTGGGTAGAGTTTATATGGCAGTGATCATTTTTTACCATTATTTTCTCATTCCTGAAGGCAAAGACCAGGATGTTCCTAACTCACAATTACGCTGCCTTATAAAAGAGTAATCACAAAGCTCTGAAACAAACATTAAACTGAACCTTCTGTTCATCAATACCAGCAGCAACACAGTCACAAGGCTGTTTTCTTTTTCCCATTAAGGCACCAGTTCATTCATCGTTTAAGATCTTTATTGAAAAAATGTGTCAGTTTTTTCAAATTTATTTAATAATCCACTGTTATTTATTCAAATAATGATCAGGTAAAAGATTTTCTTTTGATCTCTGCGTGCAACAAAATCTAACAGGTTACACAACATGTCACTGTTATAACACCTAACAGCAACAGAGGCTGTAAACACACACTGCTTTCTGTCATTGTGCTGACTCAGGGTAAAATCTGCCAGAAAGAGTGTGGCTGTCATCCTGACCGTCAGCCGAGGCATAATTCACTTAATAAGGCCCACTGAGAAAACACATGTGAAACAGCACATGGTGCTGATATTTGTACTGCGCCTCAGAGAGGAAAGAGTCCAGCACTGTACATACATATGCATACAAAGAATCAAGCATGTTAACAGACATGTGAGAGGTAATTAAGGCACACAAGACCATTTACACTCTTGACATATAAATGAACACAAAAAAAATGCTGTGGATGAAAGGTCAACAATGTAGTGCTCTGTAATTACCTACGAGTGAGCAGACATCACTGTTAACAGAGTGCACACACGTTATGTCTCTCATGGGAATAGACAACAAAACTAAAGCACACTGCATGCAAACAACAATCTGCAGTACTTCATTGTTAACATTCTTTATTTTGTAATTGTTAACTCTCGCTTTCACCCATTATTTTTTTAACTATAATTTTTTTTCATTAAAGTCACTGTGAGGAACTTCAGTGGTGCGCACGGGGGTTTGGTGGGGGGGGGCCATTGTTGAAAACCTCATGCTAAAATGTCCACTTTGGAGGCAAAAACACATGCAAAAGTGCCGCCTTGGTTGGCAAAACACTAAATTGCCCTCTTGGCTGGTTAAAACAGATAAAATGCCCCCTTGGTTGGCAAAAATATGTGCTTAAAGCTATCGTCTTTCTTGTTTTGAAAGCTAGCAAGAGAGCTAGCAAGATTTGAAAGTAGCACTATGTTCAAAATATCCTATAACCTCTTCAATACAACCCGCACCTACGACCGTCTTACACCCACAGAAAAGCTAACGTTAGCATCGAGCTAATACGCGCTACAAAAGTAGCTAAGTTAGCAAACATTGCATATTTCATGAAAATAAAATAACACCTTCCGAAACGAAAAAAAAAATTACCTGTCCAACAGAACTAAAGCAACTTCTACATCACTTCTCAGTCCCTTCAGATGTCTCAGTGTCTCCACCGATGTTCACTCTGGTTTGTCCTCTTAGCTTTATCCAGAGTTTTGTCGCAGCCTTTCCTGCCTCTGACTTTCTTCTCGTTGCCTGTTTAGCAGGGTGAGCCGTCAGAAGTATCACTGGAAGTGGTATTTGTGGCTGCATTTTCTCTGCCATTGTTCCCTACAGAATGTATTTTCCTGCTAACCCTGTATCTCTGCAGAGGAGTGTGCTGGATATTTCTGTCAACAGTGGGGAGGAGGGCGGGACAGAGGGGAGGAGCAGGATGAGACATGAAGGCACCTGATTGGTTCTTCCACTGGACTCCACTCACTCAGTTGATTGGTCAGAGTTTTTACAGCCCTGCAGCTGCCACAGAGGTCTGATTCTTTTCATTCCTTTTTCTGAACACATAATGTATTGACTGATCTCAAGATGGAAGGATCATTTCACCCAGTATAAAAAAAGTGTTTCTGAACAGAATGACAAACTATAGAATGCGCTGTGGGTGCCCTTTTTTTCTTTTTGCCCCTGCCCTTCAAAAAGTCTACGTACGTCACTGCTGGTTATGAAACCATCTCAATTTACTGCTGATGCCTCTGGATGACCTATATGACCTGGCTATTTCTATATATTTATCGTGAATGTCTGGAGGCATGCAGCATGGTTCACCAGAACCTCCATCAGATCAGACTACAGTGGGGCCTCCAGCATCAACCTCCCTCCTGAGGTTGGAGCTCTGCACACAGCAGCGACGGCTCCTCCTCTGGCCGGTGTGCGGTGCAAACTACTAAATAGTACACAGCTTTACTCACACACAGTGATGAAATCAGCCTGAAAGATTTTCCCCAACAGGAAATTGTTGCCTGAATGAAAAATGAATGAAAGCAGAGTGGTGAGGAATTAACCCGCTCTCAGGATAATAATCTCCATTTATTTCAAATACAGTGGTTATTTCTGGTGTTGACTGTGACACTATGTTCTCACTACAACAGAACAATAACCACACTTGTAATGGTGCCATATCAAAAATGTGTTATTTCATCACCCTGAGCCTGATTCATACACATTTCACTTACTTTTTTCATTTTTACATTATGAGGTTTGTCAAATAACCAAATAACCATCACCAAATAAAGCCTTCAAATGCAGCTTATATATAAAGTATACTCTCCATGATGCATCACAGCCACTGTTCATGCTCATAACTGTCAACATAAAAAGATTACATTTTGTCTTGATCGAAACTTGACTTTTAACTCTTTCTTTTGGATTGGATTCAAAGCCAGGATACAGAATCCACACTCGTTCCCTTGTCAGTGACTTTCTGTGTGTCTCCCTCTTTTCTTCCTTGGCCTTGCTCTTTTAAACTGCATCTTTTACCCGGGCAGCAGAGCTGACGACAGGACTGTTTTCAAACTGCCACAAACTCAATTTGTGATGGAAACTTCCTCCCATAACCAACAGAGAAAGAGCAGGACCACCAGGCAGTTCATCTCTGCTATCTGCGGCGCTGCCTCTCTTGTCTCAATTCATTTGATGCAATTGGATGTGTCTCAATACAATACGCCACAAAATCACGGTTTTCTAATAATGGCACTCATGAGTTCAAATGATCGCACATAAACATATAGTAGAACCAAACTGAGGCACACACACAGGCTTGTAATCCCTCCCAGATGCATGGCCTGATGGGAGCGTGTTCAGAGATAGATGACAGCTGTGAACCCTCCACCAGGCATCCATCTGCCTTGACAACTGGTGCTGGAAACAGAACACAGAAGTCGTAATTAAGTCTGTGCCCCTGTATGTGAAAATTTATGATAGTAATTTATGGGGATATGTGGTTCTGTGGTGTGGAGATTCAAGCCACAGGAGAACTATGGTGGGCTGCCTGTGCACATGTCTAGGTGTACTTCCTCATCTTAATGTAAGTGTGTGTTAAAAGTAACAGGACAATGTCATGCTGAATAAAGAAATGCTGCTATATCAAAAATAGTAAGTGTCCTTTTTACAGGAAAGAATTTAAGAAATCAGACTAAACATTGTAGTTAATGGTTTCAATAAGATTTTAATCAAGATAGCGTTCATTTTATTTGCTAAATAGTATAAAATGACAGGAAAAGCACCATATCTAATGTTACGTGTTGGTCAAAATAACATTATATTAACGTTATGGCCTGCACTTACTGTACATGTAAACCTCCATCATCCATTTTGATGTCCCTGACAGTAGTATCTCACTACTGAGGTTGTGGTCGACCCAAGAGTGCAAAATATCTGAACACACTGGCCATCTGTGTGCTATTATTTCTCAGTGATCGTCATAAAAAATATTGAGACATCATAAATGCATAATAGGCGGTAAAGTTAAGGAATTTAATGACAATTTCAACGTTACTGTATTTTGTCGATGGTCCATTTTCCCATGTCTGGGAAAGGGTGGGGTGAGAGGCATTGATCCTAGTGGATCCAACAAAGATGTCTTTACTTCCATATAAACATTATCACATGTTGGCAGTCAAAGCCTTCTCACCACAAGCTTCATATGACCAAATGTGCGGAACTGCAAATTTCTACAAAGAAAAACATGAAAGAGAGAGTTGAATATAATCCTGTCTATGGTTGGGTGATCGCCTAGACTTTGTGTCTGAATGTCAGCCGTAGGAGAAGAGAAATATGGAAGGAGGAAGAGGACAAAAGTAAGTAATTTATTGCTCCAAAAAGGAGTATTTTTGCCAAGAAGTGTGATTATCACTGTCTGCTTTACTGTCTTCATGAAGACAATGTTCAATCTTTGTCTTCTGTTGAAAACAAATGTTTGAAGTTTAAAATATGCCATACACTAAGCCAATTGCAAAGCTCTCTAAGACAAATTTAAGTTTTGGGCTGTATGACTATGGTTATGACTCTGTGGCTTGGATAGATACAGTACAAACACATTGCTTGACACCTTCTATACTATTTCAGAATTTAATTTTAGTTTTTTTTCTGAACTAATGAGTATTGTTTATTCATATTATTTTGCAGCCTTTTTACTTAGCATTCATCACTTTACTTTTTTGAGAGATATTTAAAGGGTATTAGTTCAGATTTTTACTCCATGTCCACTAAGGTAAAAAAAAAATAGCAGCATAAAACTCATTTTAGCCACCTGAAATCAGTTTTGAATATTTTCACCACTTTACCTTGCAATCAGACAACCCTTTCTGACAGAAAATTAGAGCCGATAAGTCAATATTTTCATAACCACTAGACTCCATTCGTAAAAACATATTCCTGGTGGCACATTGGCATCGCTAAAACAACATCTCACAAAACCAAAGTGCTTACAACCCCTGATGGGTTGTGTTGTACAACCTCTCCCTTGTTGCTGACACACATGTTGCTATGACAACATATTAAGGAGAGAGAGGGCTGGAGAAGAGGATGAAAAAGACAAAGCTGTGGCTTGGAAAGGCATCAGGTGGTGTTAAACCTCTAAATGTCTCTGGCACATCAGCAAACATACAGAAAGGTTTGAGATTTCTGCATATGGTCGCCGTTGCAGAAAAACATTCAGACTGAATCGATGATTCACTCTCAGAAATACAGTAAATGACCTTTACAATAAATGTGGTATTTTAGTTGTATTAATTTACATCAAAAATTAAGAAGGCTTTAAAATAAATGAGAACAACCTCAACATTACAAAACTGTCAAGTTCATGACCAAGGATTTTATGAGTGACAGTGTAAGCGCTCTAAAGTGACTGGTGTTTCTTTTCTGTTTTTGTGCCCCTTTTGTTTTACTGAGGAAATTCTAACTGTGCGTGCTGAACAGATCAGCACTGCAGACCACACACAGATGCAAACTCAGATGTCTAAAGCTGTGATTTCCAACCAGTGTGCTTTCAGACCTGCCCAGGTACGCTGCAGAGATAAAAAAAAAATATCATGTTATACTGTATATTATCATTAGTACATTATTTTAGCTGTTTGGGGTTTCCAGGACAGTTGACCATGAGATCAGCATGTACTTGTCATCAGCTTGACACGGAACACCAGGACCATCAAAACAAGCTCATGTCTCAGAATTACACAAAATTTACAGTTGAACATGTACATTCTTTTGTAACAAGTTTTATGGTGTACCCATGGATTTTTCAGATTACAGAAAGTGTGTTATGGCAAAGAAAATGTTGGAAAACACTGTCCTGAGGTGGTCTTCATGATACACGACTTCCCCCGCTACACAGCCCTCAGAGGCAGGGAGCAGAGGGCGCTGACAGCCTGACCTTCAGCCTTGCAGCCTGTAATTCAGAATCCCAAAACACTGCTTGGTTCAGACACATTTGCCCCATGCCAGCAAAAACACAGAGGTCCATGTCAGTCAAACTTCATGGATGTTGTCTCATTTATATAACCATCCCTTACTTCTATCTTTATATCCACTTGTCTGGAAGAGAAGAAAACGGAAACAATTTACCTTTTAATGGCAGTAGTGCTGAGGCTAAATGCATCAACCACAACCTGGTGCTCTGATGGATAATTTTTTTGCTACATAAAAAAAATTATCATGGTGGCAGAAAAAAGAATCTTCTACCACAGTGACCCATGAGCTCATCTAGTTCATACTTTCATTGAAAACATCCTTCTCATGCATGGCTGAAAACTGTAGCCCTGTGACTATATATAATATATAACAATGTCCTACTTGGTCTTTTTTCAGTGTAATGAAACTGGCCTAGTAGTCAGAATGTAATTCATGAAAAAGTAACCGACTGTTTTGGCAGCAACACTGACATATTATCACCTCATAAAGTGGTGAAAGTGTAAGGAATCATTTCCCTATGTGGAACAATGAGCCTTATCCTCTCATGACCCTGTCTCTGGTTCACCACTGGTCCTTCCTTGGACCACTTTTGATAGATCCTGACCACTGCACTAGAGCTGCATTTTAGAGATGCTCTGACCCAGTTCTAACCATCACTGTTGTTGGTTCTTGTGGTCAAACTAAAATCCTGATGCTTTCCCATTTTTCCTACTTCTACTTCCTACTTTCCAACATATCAACCTTGAGGTTGTTCATTTGTTGCCTTATATATCCCAAGAGCCATGATGAAGAGATAATCATTGTTAGTCACCACTGTCAGAGGTCATAATGTTATGCTGGATCGGTGTAGATACAGTAAGTCCAAAAATGACACTCCTTTTACCTCTGTTTTGGTCTCAAGTAACTGCTGAAGGAAAATATTCAAACTATTTTCATCATTTAGTCTGTAACCTTTGCTACTTAGCGCTGGGAAGGGAGTGTACAGTGAGATTATCTGTTTGTCAAACAGTCAAACCAAAAGAGCTGAGAGGCACCAAAACGCTGAAGGGAACTGCAGAGTAAAGGGATAATTCTCAGAGGGTTTGTTACACTGCAACTGAGTACAAACTCCTCCTGCTATCATGCTGCCCAGCAGATTCACAATGTACATGTCTGCATGTGGCAAAGAAAGAATAACTAAGAAGATGTGTCTGTATCTGTTTCTACAGAAAGAAGCTCATCACTCTAGCATTAAAGGTTTTAGAATAAATGTCAGTGAACACATCAGCCAAGCTGCTGAAATCTTACATATGTTTCTACTAAAATGTACATAAACAGCTTACATAGTAAAAAAAAATGAGGTCATCGTGCCATACCAAACCATGAGAATGTTCAACTCTGGCAGCAGATCTGTACAGATGTAAATCTAATGCCTTCCAAATGAGTCTTCCAGACTCTGAAAGTATGACGTAAAACAATGAAACCAAACGCTAAATAGTCCTTTATAGGAAAAACGCTTCCTTAATAATAATGTCTAGACATCGATCTGTAGAGTCTAAATTCACTATAAAAATGCTGATTTGAGGAAAGCCCTCATTAAAGTGGCAACAGTAAAAGTGTTGAGCTTGCTACTTATTATTATTAACAGTAATAAAGCACACAAAATTGCTGACAGGCAAATACTGGCATACAACAAATGTATGCCGGTATAACTGGAAATCAGCAGCTGGAAACTATCACCTCAGATTCCAGGGTAAAAAACTTTGGAGAGGCACAAAAATGGGTCAATATGTTATTCATAACTATATTTGACATGTAACATGTCAGCAATGGACAAACCAAACTTTACGAGCAGCATTTAAAAGGTGCTCCCTAACCAACAGGAGACAAGCAGTGGCAGCTGTTATCAAAGTCACCTGACCTGCCGCGGGTGCTCAGCTCTTCTAAATGGACTGGCTGCCTGCTTATGCTGAGGACACATGGTAGGAGTTAGTGACAGGTCAGGTAAACATGTCTGCTCCAGAACAGGAAAAATCACATCTAAAACATGCGGCAAAAAGCACTTTTTTGATAGATATATATTTGAACTGGGCATGTTATACTTTAAACTAGATCCCAATGCTTCAGAAAATGTGAGGTCTAATTAAAAGATTTGATGCATAGTTGACTATTTCATATTTCAATAATCATATTGCACTGATTAAGTGATTATTATAAGGGGGTGAGTTTGTAATGCCGGAGTGGTATCATGGTAACGGTCATTCTATCTTTGGTAACAAGATAAACAATATAAATAGGGTTACAAAGTTTTTGGGATGTAAACTTGCAAATATTTGATTGGCAAATGCAATACTTTGCAAAAGTTAAGCCAGGTTCAATGTTTTTACTGTACAGGCAGTAATATTGTGCCAACAGAGTGGCCTCATTCCAGAGGCACCCAGGCTTCCATCATTAAATGATCCGATAACATCGACTTTCTCAGTGTGGGTAGATGAAAAAAAAAGTTCTATTACATAAACTCTTCCAATCCTTCCTTTCTCTCTTGTTTAAGCATCAACTCACTTCCAGCCATGAAACATAATGTCTTCATGCACTTTTCCACCACTGCAACCATTCCAACGCGTAAACCTCCACACTTGTCAGCTAAGATGCTGGAACACAAAATTAAGGAAAAAAAGGTCAAGAGGATATTGAACCCAGACAGCGATCCCTGAAGGTCACAATCAGGGCACAGGAACCCTCTGGACTTCAGGAGGGTTAAAAAACAAATTCAAAGCCTGGAGGGAAGCAAACCCAACATGGTGGATGGTACAAAGTACCAGAAATGTTTCACACATGGGTCACTCATGTCAATCATTGCTTCCAAAGGGCAAATGACTGTGACCTTTCCGAACACTTCTCTAAATACTTCCATTTGTAAACAAGGAACAATGTGGACGTTTAGAGCATCCTGAGCAGCCCTCAGGCATGTAAGATGAAAGGGGGATAACCTCTGAGCACCGATTACAAAGCTAAATACAGTTGGAACTATAATGCTAAGAGTGCCTCGAGGCACTTCAGAAAGCGCATGTGTAGTCCTAAAAATTATAGGCCATTTTAATATTCCAGGTCAGGTCTAATAAAACATGAAACACACAGACACACATTGTAGTCTGCCACACTCCTCTCTCCTCCTCTAATTCTCCAAAAACCTCCACCTCTCTCTTTTGGCATTCCTGCCTAATAGCATCATTATTGACTGTGTCCAGCTAAACGCAGGCTCCTTGTAATCTCACATGGGCGGGACGGCTGAGACAAAAAAAACTGCAGCTCTGGAAAGAAGTAAACAAAGGCTAAAGGCGATGGTGGAAAAGGACGCTGACCACCAACAATGGGAGCACTGAGGTAAGTGCCTTTGATCACACAGACGAGTTTGAAGCTATCCCGTCATCTCCTCTCATCGCTCCACGCCCAGACCTGTGCTCCATCTAACTAAAGTGAACTGGCTGGAAAAAAGGAAGCAAGATAGCAAGACGTCAACCGAGCCGGATGTAATCTGCAGGACTCATAGCTGAAACACAAAATAACAGAAGCAAAAGACTGTGATGCTAAAATCTGGGTGTGAACTTGTTGATGTCCGTCAGATATCATAAACATATCACAATTCCCTTTGTATTCTCTATTTTATACTACTCTTTCAAGCAACTAGATGGATTCCATCTTTTTGCCACTGGCCGAAGACCTAAAGATCTGACTCGTCTCACACTCAGCTAATTGAACACTGACACAAGCATGTACACACACACACACCCTCTCACAGCATGCTAGTATTTACAAGGATGCACATGTGTGTGTAAGGACATCTGACTCTCAGTGGACACTGGAAACAAATCTGTGGACACGTGCAAAGTGGCAGACTCTCTTTTCATTTCACGCCAACTCCTTAGAGCACATTATTCACACCTTACACAGTGTTTTTATATGGTTAATTGTAAAACAGCACAATTTAACATTATTTCAAGGATAAATGTCACATTTCCTAGCTGGGGTGTTGTGAAATGAAGTTTATTTGGCTGTAAACTCTGCTGCTTAATGAGTCCAGAGAGTCTGCTTACAATACACCTTTACTCCTCAGTCCTTAGTCATTGCTCTCTGGACTGCAGCTACAGAAGAGAGAAGTTCACGTTCACAGCAGCTACGGTATTTTACAGTGGATTCCCTCATAAAGTGAATGTATTTTCAACCAGGTGGTCAAACATTCAACTTTGAGTAAGAAGTAGCATTCACACCACTTGCTTTGCGTCCTTTGTTTGTCCTGAATATTCAATTCCAAAGAAGAAAATGTCTACACACACACACACACACACTTTCTTTCTTTCTCTCCCTGCAGAATGGAGGGGGGTGACTTCCTGACTGATCTTCCCACACAAGCCTGACCCCAATATCCAGGCGTCCTCCTGACACTCTCTCTCCACACACACACACACACACACACACACACACACACACACACAGACACACACACAGGTCTAGAGAAACACAAACGCACTCTCTAATGTTTACCGTGTCGGATTGCAGTGTAAATAAAGGGGAAGCTCCAGTCTCTGATTTAAAAGGAGCCAAATCAAACAGCAGGGACTGCGTTATAATCGCACTGGGGTGGGATGGAGAGTGGAGATGTGTGTCAGAAGGAAACAAACCCAAAAATATCAGCACTTGTGAAAACAAAAGCAATTCGCTCTGATGGTCTGGGATACTGTCAGAGAAAGACAAAAAGCGAGAGGGGCAAGACAACATTTGGGGAAATGTGCAGCTACCCCTGTCCTGCTTGTGCAGTGTGCTGTGCTAATCATTCCTCTTTTCCCCTGGGGGTTGTGGAGAACACATTCTGACATCCTCGTAAACATCTTAAGAAGCAAACAAACGTGACTCGGTGGTAACATGAACACAAGTCAAACAGGGATTTTGCACTCAAGCTGTTGTGTCTTAAGTTAAGGGGAATACAGAATAGTAGCACTGGAGCTGGACACAGGTTGTAATCAGTGTTCTTTCACTGCTGCTGCTTTGTCCACTATGCAATGCATCACAGCTCTTTTATCATCTGCTAATGATTTAAAATGTACTTCCCCTGCTGAAGCACACAATAATGAATTCATCATTTGTTACACTTGTTTATACAGAGCATTCTTTCTTGAAAATACTTATTATTCTAGGCACAGAATCTATGATTGAGAAATTGAGCTTCATCAGACTTTGTGACATGGTGAAATTTTGCAGAGGAGAGCAAACATCTGGAAAAGGAATCTGCCTCTTCATCACACAGATCACCTCTGTCCATGCATCTTGTAGTTTCTCTCTGCAGTTGCTAAGTGAATTCAAGTTAAACTGAAAAGTAGAGTAGTGAGTAAAACGTAGTGAGTAAAGATGCTTAAAGGATGCAACACATACATCCTAATTTTCCCTCTCTGCCTGTCGCTGTTGACTTCTATAAGGTTCATGTTAGGGTTGCAACTCATAATTTTATCTTCATTTAATCTGTTGATTATTTTCAAACAATTGATTAGTTGGGTCTGTAAAATGTCAGAAAATGGAGGACAACCAGTGTTCCCTAAAGCCCAAGAGGACGTCCTCAGCATCCTGTTTTGTCCACAGCTCAACAATGAAACAGTTTACTGTCAGAGGGAAGTAAAGAAACCAGAAAATATTCCTATTTAAGAAGCTAGAATCAGAAAGTTTTTACCTTTTCCGTTCAAAAATAACTGAAAATGTTTGATTTATTATCAAAATTGTTTCCTATTAATCTAATATTGGACAACTGATCTAGTGCATCCACAGAAATGATTCTGCTAAGAATTCACTCTGGATCATGTCCCCTATGCTCTTGCTGCTAATGGAGCTTTTTTCGCAGGTGATGTAAGACGTCTCACTTACAAATCAGCACACAAATCCAGTGACATGGTATCACAGCAGCCTTTGATGGTACTTTTGCGAGCAGGTAAGTGACCTCTCCTCCCTCTCAGAAAATAGTAATTACAGGGACTTTAAAACTGCATAAACAAAGTCTCTCCATCAACAAAACCTTTCTAATTTGCAACAATTCACTAGACACATTGAAGTTTTTTTCCATCACCATACTACCCAGGAGGTTTTAAAATCATCTTAACTAGATGTGAGACCTGCAGGCCAAGGATCCTGTTAAATATCCCAATGATATACTGTATATTGTCTGGGCTTTATTTGCTGGTGAGAATGAGAGAGCACTCAGGGGTGATGATAATCATCAAGCTGCATTGCAAAGCTAAAGCCACACAACCTGGCGGAATGCTAATGATAGTGACCGCCGGGCTGAACATCTGTGTGCGGAGACAAAATCCCTGAGTCCCTCGTCTGGAGGTGTGAGGAGCATTAGGCATTCAAAGGGCGGATTGTGAGCAAACTATCACATTTCTCACTTTTCTGTGTGCTTTTGTTGTCACAACAGAGAGTAAACTCCAAATTATTCCCAAAAGTGTGCAGGCATTATGTAAAAAAAATGCCTAAAATGTCATGCGTAAAAGACGTGACCACTTCCCCTCCACATCTTTACATTACCTGGATCGTGGAAGGGCACCAGGGCAAAGTTGTACAGAGTTTTCTTCGGTCTGTTGAGGGATGTCTCCAAAATCTTGGACGCGCCCTCGATGACCTGGACCAGGTCGTCGTACATGGAACCAGTAACGTCAAATACGAACGCCAGGGTGGATGCCCCCTCCGGGATGTCTTCCTTTGTCCCCGTGTCCTGCCCGGCGGACAACGCCAGTGACAGCCACAGCCACACCAATGCGCTGCCCATTTCAGATCCAAGATGCTTCTCAGTCAGAGTTCTTGTGTGTTTTGTTCTTGCTAGTTGGAACCTCAGGGTGAGTCTGCAAATGAAGGTAGAGACATCGGGTTCTCAAAACTGGACTGAAAGGTTACTTAGAACAATTTGCAAAGGACGCAAAAAGCCAGATAAAACGGAATGTCGGGAGTTTCAGTGCGCGTCTTCCTCTGCAGTTTCTCAGTGCGCAGAAGTCGTGAGAAGCCTCTCACTTCTCTGTGAACTAATCTTGTGTCGTCCCTGCAGCTGCAGCTGTGCCTGCCGTCTGTTGTCTGCAGAGTCAGGAGCTGTAGTTCAGCTCTGTCATAGAGACCACCTCTCAGCTGGGCACAGTCTCCGAGGCGCAGATTATACCCCATGCAGAATAGCAGCGCTCTGATTGGACGACATGTTTTGGGGAACTTGTGCGTAATGTACTTTACTGCGCTGCGCAAAGAGCTGCAGTGCTGGCAGGGTTTCCGTTATTATACAGGCTACAGGCTACGGTAACCGTGCGTAAAGTTGTTGGAGTTATATGCCGGTTGGATTTACACTCGTTGCAACTGTGATTGACTCTTTGACAGGCAATAAGGAATTTGAATTGTTAAGAGGATAATTGTTGTGAATCATAACATTCAGACAGAAAGTAAGTAGTAGTTTGAAATACTGAATATGTATGAGACAAGCTGGTATGAGATCAGGGCGATGAAACAGCAGCTCCTCACTGATTCCGAGACCTGTTCTGCCACCTAGCGGCTGTACTTTTACCTCACAGTGACGTCACTAAAAGCATTACCAGAGTGAGAGAAACAGTCTGCCCTCCCAGTTATTCCAGATGGCAGTGAATGTGAATAACACAGACAAACAACACATATATCCACAGACATGGAACAATAGTTTATTTTCCATCATACTTTTACTTATTGTTAGTCTCTTAGCATAATTGTCTCAAGTCGTATTTCAAGGTTTTCAGAAAAGAAGAAGGTTTGTAAAATAACTCAAAAAGATATGGACAGATTTTGACGAAATTTTCAGGATTGGTCGGAAGTGGCATAACTTACAACGGATTAATTTTTGGTGGTGATCGGATCCGATTCAAGGTCATCATGGTCAAATGAAAGATCATGCCATAATAATGTATGGGAGATGTCGCATATTTCTGAATACAGGGTGTACATTTTTCAGACTAATAAAGGAATCCTGAAGTCAGTGATTCAGTTTGGTCAAGATCAGTGAAAGGTCAAGGTCACCAAGGTTAAATATGCGTTTTTAACCATAACTTCATGTAGGAAGGAGCTAGAGCAACGCAACTGGTCTCAAAATATCCTGAAAAGAATTCTCAGTTTATAATCTTAGACATTCTTATAGTCAAATATTAATGTGTCCCACATTGCCTCACAGCAAGATGGCACTGAGTTTGATTCCCAGCCTGGGGCCTTTCTGTGTGGAGTTTGCATGTTCTCCCCATGTCTGCGTGGGTTCTCTTCGGGTACTCCGGCTTCCTCCCACCATCCAAAAACATGCAATTGGCTAATTTACCTTGCCTGTAGGTGGTTATGTGCCCTGTGATGTGATGAACTGGAGACTTGTCTAGGGTGTACCCTTCCTTTCACCCTAAGACAGCTGGGATAGGCTCCAGCCCCACCGTGACCCTATGTGAGGATAAGCGGTAGAAAATGGATGGATGGATATTAAGTTCAGAACAGATGTATGAACTGGTTTGCAAAAAAACCCCACAAAGAACAATTGTATAATTATGGAAGCCCTAAGAGGCCATGGTTTAACTTTTTTTTAACCATTTTCTTGATAGCAACTTATTTTCCTTGTGAAAAACTAGATGCTTGTTTTCTCAAGATATGGTGGACTAGAAATCAAAACATTGGGCTGATCTCTGTATTTTGGTATAGTTGTCTGCTTTCTACTTCACCAAAGTTAGAAATACATTGGGAGACTCGAACTCCCGAGATCAATACGTCAGATGCAATATGATCTAAAGATGATCTAAAAATTGCAGCACCAGAATGAAAAATATTAATTTCACTTATATAAATAATAACTTACACTATAAACTATGACTTGACCACATTCAGTCCAGACACATATCACCTTGATAAGGTGAGATTTTTTTAAATAGCCTAAAGCCTTTGATCTATTTTGTAGCAAATATTTTGACGTCTGATGTAAATTGCAGGTGTTAGTAGCGAGATTAGCAGCTACACACCATTTAAATGTTCCAAGTCTAGAGCCATGCTATAATGCATGGTAAATGCTATGCTAAACCATGGTTGATTGAAATGTAGCCATAATTCAAGTTTATATACCTATACCTATAGTTATAATACCTGCTGTGGAAAGGTCTGTACCAGCATCCCAAAACCAAAACCATCCATAATCCATAAATATCTATGGAAATATCCAATATCCATAAATAATTCTATTATTTGCAACTGTTCTTTTCATGTTGTGATATGTCAGAATGAAAAATGAGAAGTTATCCTTGTAATTAACATCTTACTTCAATCGACACCATGATGGTTGTTTTGGAGTTACGATGGATGTACGTCTGTATATTTCTTGCTTTCATAATGTGGCTCACCTAGTTCTGTCAAAACTGTATGTCTGTGTCTGTGGGGCATCAACATTTTTTTAGCTTTGCAGGTGCATGTAGAGGCCACTGGAATAACACACTGTAAGAAAATACGTAAAGTCATGGTCATTTTATGAATTTAATTTCAGTACTGTGTGGGAAACTAAATACAAAGCTCATAAATCTATCACTAAAATCTATCTTCACTCCTGTCATAGTATATGTTGGCACTAGGTGGCGCTAGTACACCACTGATATCTCATAATACTGTTATTGTTGGCTTGAAAAACTAAACAAGTGAGAACCAAGTAAATATGAAGATACAGTGCATATGAAAATGATTGCAGTAGTCTTTGTCAAAATGCAGGGCTCTGTAAAATGATTGGTACTGGTAGGTGAAGTGTCATTTTACCAGGTCTTTGCTGGAGGATGTGGATGGAAAGTTACATGGAAACATTCAAATAAGAAACCAAACCTCACTCACCAAGCATCTGTTGATGAGAATTTTGCATGGCAAACAAATAGGAATGCTGGAGCTTTTAGAAAATGCACCATGACAAATCAAGCATGCAGGCAGTGATTACACAACATGTCCCTCAACATGACTAAATCATATGAGGTGCGTCCTATTCCCGAAAAGTTCATACAAAAAACAGAAGGGATTGTTAACTCAGTCACTGGCACTCATTACACATTGCTCTGCTGTCATTCCTTTCTACTGAAAATATGATTCACTGTACAAAGACAAACACTGTGAATCCCCACATTCCTCCACAGGCAGTAAGGTCCTATGTAGATTCAAGAGAGCGACAGCAGGAAGCATAAAGCACTGTATGACACGTGTATTTGCTGTCAGTGACACACAGTGCTTTAGTTTTCCTGATTAAATTCTGCCATGCCAAAGTGCCAAAGTGAGAGATTTAAATTCACAACCTTTAGACAACAAATGAAATAGACAACAACCATTAATCATGACAGCAATATATTCAGTTCAACTTGTAGCATATATTAGAAAGTATAGTGTTGTTTTGTTACCCCTAATAATCTGTTTAAATTCAGAAATACACTGGCACAAATACTGTCCCAAGGAAAGCACAGAGGCTACCAGACAACGAAACTATGATTTACGTAATGATAGTAGGCATGGATTCTATGTTGTCATTGTACCAGCTGAACAACTCGTCTCACAATTACATGACAAATTGCCATGGTGTTTGACTGGTTTCGGGTTCGCTTTCTAGGAAGCTGTAACACATTCAGATAACTGGTTTGATTGTAGTGTATGAGTAATAGCTTCCTGTTTTACTGGAAAATACTATTTGAAATAGATCAACCTCGTCTCCCTGAAGCTGTTAATGCAGGTACTGGTGGAAAACTGTATGTCACTTTGTTTTTTCACATTGTGTTTGGGGTGTTTTTTACATTCTGGAAAGATCTGCTGGCATGGCAGGAATTCACTGGCCTGAGGCAGATTTACCAAACCTGACAAAAACCCAATATTATCGTTGCATAACTTCCATTTCCACAGCACAACAAATCAACTATTTC
Organism: Synanceia verrucosa; assembly: GCA_029721515.1. Classification (NCBI taxonomy): domain Eukaryota; kingdom Metazoa; phylum Chordata; class Actinopteri; order Perciformes; family Synanceiidae; genus Synanceia; species Synanceia verrucosa. Next base: position 16,310,713 of record CM056558.1, read on the forward strand.
ATCTACCTGCGGTTTTTGGATAATACCGTAAGGTGATGAAGAAAATGAAAAGGGAAAATATATTTGCAACGTCTTTTCTCTCTGTTTTGTTACAAAGTTGTGAATCTTGTTGTGCATGTTTCAGAAAGACGGTGGAACAAGATTTGCTAAATATAACAGTGAGGTATGACAGACTTGAACAGCAGTTTCGACACTAGAAACAAAATAGGGAAAAATTTCAGTTCAGTTTATTTTTAAGCACATGGATGTTTATCCAAAATGCTGCACAAATTAAGATAAAAAATCGAAATAAATAACTAAATAAACATAACCAACTAAATAAATACATATAAAACAAGACAAGAAGAAGAAGAGAAAGAAAACAAGAAATCATCACAAATAAAAGGAAAACAACATCAGACAAGATTCAAAGATGAGATAAATAGATCACAAGTTAAGAAAGAACTGCACAAAGAAAAGCTGAAGTATGAAATCTCAATCTGATTAAAAACCAAGGAAAACAAAGAAGATGCTTCTTTTTTTATGAGAAGCAATTCACCTTCCCTGAGGATTTCACTGGCACTGCTTGGTTGAAAAATAAAGGCAATGTTCTTCCATTCCAAGTCAAAAACCACAGAAAACAGAGAGATCAATGTGAGTGCAATATTTAATTTAACATTCTGAATCCGCTGTGTTAATGCATTCTGTCAAATAAATGCAACGTTACATTTCTAAGTAATAAGAGTTCTTTGTCACTCAAACAGTGCTCAGAGCTGAGGAAAGAGTGAGAAACTTCGGTCACAATCCAGTTTCCCATCGATGCCTTTCTGCTGTCTGCACCGCCTCTCTCTCCATCAGTGGCGTGTATAGGATTTTTGAAGGGCAGGGGTGAAACGAAAAAAGGGCACCTACAGCGCATTCCTGCCACTGAAAAGGGCACTCAAGTTGAGTGTTTTCAAGGGCACATTGGCACATGTTTTTGCCTCCAAAGAGGGCATTTCAGAGCACATTTTTACCTCCCAAAAGGGCACTTTAGCGCATGTTTTTGCCTCCAAAGAAGGCACTTCAGCGCACATTTTTCAACAACTGACTGGCCCCCCACGTGGCCCTGCACCTATTGTTCTTGAAAATACCAGAATAGGAAACAAACTAAAAGGTGACTTTGTTGTTATAGCGTTAGCTGCTTTGCATTTGTTTGTGATCATTTTGTGCGATAATCCTTCTGCATATGCCAGGTCAAATGCATTAAGCTGTTTCTTTCTCCCACGTGAGTGTGTGTTTCTGCCTATGTTAGTAGTTTTCTATAGCCGATTAAGTGCAAATGAGTGGCTCATGAGTGCTGCCTCACAGGACAGACATGACAGAAGCACACAAACATCATCCCCGTCTCCCAAACGCAATCCACATGACACCCAGGGTCCATCCCCTCGTAAGCCAAACAGAAAGCCCGTCCTGGAGCCTGGTGCTTTGTTGTCCGGTAGACCTAATCCCTGGGTTTACTGCCTCTCATCTCGCCAAAGTCGCTCTTTTGTAGGGAGCACAACTTATCTGTCCAATGAGGCTCACTGGCCGTGCACATACACACCAACATATCCTTTGTAATCCCTCTCCATTCTTTCCCTTCATCCCTCTCCCTCTCTCTGGGTCTCTCGCTTTCATAAACACACACTGTACATTATAGACATGGGTAACCACGCGAATACCGGCATTCTTGCGCACAAATAATTGTCCCCATTCTCTGACTCTCTCATCCTCTCTCTCTCTCTCACCCACTCAGACATCAGAAAGTCGTGTACAAGCTCATGAAGACATGTCTTTGTTTGTTGGTTATTTTTATCAAGACTTTGTAAATGATGAGCATAAGAGTGCATGAACAGAGAAGAAGAGAAGTGCAGATCAAGGAAAAAGTGTAAAGAGTGACATGTGAGATCATTGAGTGCCAGCTGTTTTATAAAACCCAAAGTGCCTTGTGCCAGCGTTTTTGGCCATTTTAAGTAATCTTTTAAGACTCACAAAATATTTTGTACTATAACCCTTCAAACACAGAATAGCTTAAATGAAAGAAGAGAACCTTGTTCCATTCCTGTTTTATCTTGAGTAGAGGCCACTTTCACCAAAAACATCAATTTTGTTCAGATTCTGTTTGTTTTGCTCTCTAGTCGTGATCATCTCCACTTCCTGCTTTGATCTCTGTGGCGTATACCATGTCTTTATGTCTTGACTACAAATCCCAGAAGCCCCAATATTATTCACAGGCTGTATGGGAGCGCCTCTTTGTGTCTGCTGCCGAAAAACCACTTTGATGAATATATACGTCAATGGCACTCAATGAGTTAATTCAGTCTGTAGCTGCTAGTGTATGTCACTTAGGACATCTGACCTCTGAAAAGTCAGACTGTGGTTTGTCCTCAGTCTGTGTAGTCAGATAATAATGGAAATGACACATGAGGAAAGAAGACGCTTCTCTCTGCCCATCTGACTAAGATCTAGCTGGAATACACTGCCCTCTGTTACTGTCTCTACTCTGGTGCCAAGTGGTCTGCAAATTCCTCCCTTCAATGTTGATCACATAACGAATTCAGGCTCTGAACCCAGACTGTGAGAACAGAGTGCATACGTATGTGTGTGTGTGTGTCTGTGTGTGTGTGTGTGTGCGTGTGAGTGCATGGGGCGTATCAGAAAGTAAAAGAGAGATATAGAGAACAAGGGTGAGAGAGTCACAACACACTGTGGTTTAGAAAGGAAGGACGTAACTTGTGACCTGGTAAACTCTTTAAGTGGAATGAACCTAACGTTTTTCAGGTTTCCAGTGCAGTGCACTGTTTTATAAAACGACTGACCCCTTGTCACTACCATGTGGGTTATGCATGTAGGTTATGCACAGTGTGTTGATGTACACACAGATATACAGACAGTATATAGATGAAAAGATATTTTCTTATAGCTTTATTTGAGGAGGAATGTTCGCGTAGCGTAGTGGTTAGCACTGTCGCCTCACAGCAAGAAGGTACCGGGTTCGAATCCCGTGTGGAGTTTGCATGTTCTCCCCGTGTCTGCGTGGGTTCTCTCCGGGTTCCTCCCACCATCCAAAAACATGCATTGGCAAGTTTAAATTGATCGTAGGTGTGAATGTGAGTGTGAGTGGTTGTCTGTCTCTATGTGTCCTGCGATGAGGTGGAGACTTGTCCAGGGTGTACCCTGCCTTCCGCCCTAAGACAGCTGGGATAGGCTCCAGCCCCTCCGGGACCCTATGAGGATAAGCGGTAGATAATGGATGGATGTTCGCGTAGCCTTTGTCATGGTCAAGGTTATCTTAGTCTGTATTACTTTCATCATAGGGAAACAAGTCACCAGTTCATCACAGGGCACATAGAGACAGACAACCATGCACACTCACATTCACATCTACAGGCAATTTAATTTGGCCTGTTGACCCGTGCGTGTCTTTGGATGGTGGGAGGAAGCCGGAGAGAAGCCTGTACCGTCTTGCTGTGAGGCGACAGTGCTCCTTACTTTCTATAGTTCCAGTTTCTTAATTGTGAGGATTTGACTCTGAAAAATATTGACTTTGATCAACATAGATGTGTATATTATCATAACTTTGATCAACAGAGGTATTGCCTGTGATTTCACAAAAAGGAACAGGTATACACAGACTATACAATATTGTCCACACTACTGTAACATTTAATCATTGCAGAAATGAGAGAAATGTGGGTCACTCATATGAAACTATGGAAACTACTGTCAATGTGCCAAAGTGTCTGCAGCAGACAATACACAAGAGTAGACATGAGAACAAATGAGACATTCTCTCCATCTCCATCCCATTCCCCTCCTTGTATCGTTCTTACCCTTGTTGCTGATGTCACTTCATTTTTTTTTTTATTTTTGCCACACACTTCTCCTTTCCACATTTTCCTTCCTGTTTTCCACCCTTGCATGCATTTGTGTTTAATAGAGACTTTCTGTGGAAATCAAGGGGCAAAAAAACAAACAAACATTGGGATATTGGGCAAAACTGGGCAATAATAACAACAACAAAGGTCTGTGTCATAAATAATAAAACTGAAGGATGGAGAGATGGATGCATGATAGAAAGAATAAAGAAATAGTTTAGAGAAAAGGAGACAGAGGGTGGAGGACACATGCTAAAAATGGTTGTATTATGCAAGAAATAAACTGTCTGTCTTTCTCAATCTGGACGGTTGAGGACAGATTTATCACTCTCCTTTTTAAACAAACCCATGCACCTGCATGAAGGCACATGTGCACTCCAATATTATGAGAATGCAGACTTTTTCTCTCCCATACAACTCTTTTCTCAAAACATCTCCTTGACCTTATCACACTGAAGCAACTTCTACCATAATCACAGTGGATATTCTGACAATAAAGTCTTTCACAGCCCACTAAGTCTTCTCCTGACAGGAGGCAGATGCGTGTGAACACACATTTATGTGCTTGTAGGAGGAGAACACAATGTCTCCAAACTGACAGCCCCACAAGAATGCATCAGTCAAAAAATAGACAAGTTTCATCAGTAAGTCTCACTTCCCATGGCCTTGAGGAAGCTGATTATCTTACATAAGAGTATGGTGAAAATGCTCAGTCCACATGTTTATATACAGGCTTGGTACAGTTAAACAGAATCTAAATAAACAAAACTACAGCATGGACAACAAGGAGTTCACAAGATGTATTTTAACTTGTGTTGAGCAAGATCGGTATTGCATTATGTGTGTTCTCTTCCTCTGGTTAGCAAGTGAGTCCAGCCACATATTTGACTACCACATTCCTGCAGAATAGTTGGTTTGTGCAAAGCAAAATGAATATATGTTTATTTATGGTTGTCGTTGTGTAATGCTTTATTTTTATACCTGTACAGTGGACACAAATGAATTGTTTGTACAATATTATTTTTACAAACGTGTAACATGTCTTGAACAGTAAACACATTCAGGAAGAGAAGAAAGACAGCTGCACATTTAAAAGCAAAAAGTAATTTTTTTTGGGATTGCTTGCATACCTCCTCCAGTTATTGACTTTTAGTGGCTACTAGGGGTGGGTATTCACGCTACAATATGTATCTCGATACTTGAGTCACGATACACTACATTATTGCGATATTGTGATATTCTACATAGATCACTGAGAAATCTAAAATGCAACTTAAAATGTAGACTTTATTTTTTATTTAAATTTTTATTTCAACATGTGGAAGTTGCTCTGGATTTACAATTGGCCCAAAACATGACTTTTTTTGGGGGGGGGTGGTCGATATTAAGAAATTTCAAATCAGTATCATATCAGAAGAAAAACTATGGCGATATACTACTATACCCCTAGCGGCTACTGAGTTAACATTTTATGATCAGCAACACACACTTCATTGATTCAAAAACAAAAGTAAGGAATTAAAATGGTTGATGACAGGAAAAGGGTGAGACAGCTGAAATTAAGACACATAACATCTTATTTGAAGAATATTTTTTGTTATTCTGGGTCTCTAACAGATGCTTAAGTAGAAGCATGTCATGTCAGAGGCAAAATTCCTCATAAATGACAGCAGTGGAGTGGAACACACCAGGCAAGATAAAATCCAGTCGAGTCTGTGTGACCTAAATGAGACAATGACTGAAATGTGCAGTATGTGGGTGTTTAAGCCTTTACACTATTTCTGTGGATGGTGAATAGCCTGTGCATGTAGGTTATGCAGTGTGTTGATGTACACACAGATATACACAGTATATATAGATAAAGAGATATTTTCTTTTAGCTTGCTATGTAGTATACTGTATATGGAGAGATGTTCATGTAGCCTATGTGATGATCAAGGTTATCTTAGTCTGTATTGCTTTCCTCTCCTATATGTTTATATCTTTATTGGTTTATAGTGTTATTTGCAACACACACACACACACACACACACACACACACACACACACACACACACACACACACACACACACATACAGGGGCTGTGAGCCCATAGTCATTGTATATAGTTGTAGTTGTAGCTCATAGTTTTCTAGTGGAAATATGCACAAAAAAACACAACAATAATTCTCATGCTTATTCACACGGACACAGAAACACATACTATACAATAATACATGTACATATAGTATACTGTATATACTGTATGCAATAATACATGTTGTACAGTATATAGCAAATGTATGAATAATTAGCACAATGTACTGTATTTACAGTACAAATGTTTATTCCAACCCTGTCCACCTTAATGGCATCGTTGCAACTCAGCGTGGGTGTCAAGTTACTAACGTGCTTCACCTTGGCAACGCTGTGGAGTAAGCTAGTGAGAAGATTCACATGCAGTGAGAGGTGGATCGTCAAGGTCACTGCAGGTTTTCCTAATCAGCCGGTGGACTGCAGAGCGTGTCAGAGCATGTGTGACAGTAAATGCTTCGCACCAGATCAAAGCAGGTGATCAATATATCTTGTGTTGTTGTCAATCTTCTAAATTCTGAAATTCTGACAAAACAGTAAAAAAATCATGACTGAACTAGCACATAGAGTCAACAACACAGGTGGACTTGTATTCAATAACAATAAGATTCCTACAGTGATGCTGTGGTATTAACCATATTCCCTTCCAGGTGGAGATGCTGCACTATATCATCTCTGTGACCTTGGCTGACATGTGAAATGTAAGGATTTATTTCTGACGTGGCTGAGTGCGTATGTTGAAATGTCCCGTGGCTGCAATGCATGTGACAGGAGGAGCACTGAAAAGTACAGAGTGAATATCAATGTATCCATCATGCATTTTTACATTTTACTAATGTTCTCATCATTATTATTTTCTTCTATGACACATTTATTTGTTCATGTCATTAATCTGCTACTTATGGAAAATTTAAATGGCTAAACTTACTTCCCTGGCTGTACTGTACATTAGTGTGGGAGTATATTCTCATCAATCTTTCTACATCAATTTCCCTTCCTCTTTCTCTCTTCAGTCATTTTCTTTTCACCCACACACTCTTTAGAATCTAAAGATCATCCATACTGTACATCCATTTCTCACATAGGGTCATGGGGAGGGCTGGAACCTATCCCAGCTGTCTTAGGGTGAAAGACAGGGTAAACCCTGGACAAATCTCCAGTTCATCACAGGGCATACAGAGACAGACAACCACTCACATTCACACTCACACCTATGGGCAATTTAAATTAATCAATTAACCTAATCCCCATGCATGTTTATGGATGGTGGGAGGAAGCCGGAGTACCCGGAGAGAACCCATGCAGACACGGGGAGAACATGCAAACTCCACACAGAAAGGCCCCGGGCCGAGAATCGAACCCAGTACCTTCTTGCTGTGCAGTGCCAACCACTGCACCACCATGCTGCTCCTCTATAGATCAGATGATAATATAATATTTAGTGATGCGGATGCTGACAGAAAAGGAGTTTTCTCACCTTTTGTGAGCTTTGGATCAAATCCGACTGGAAATGTGCCTATTCTATGTAATTTCCATGAATCCATTCTTTCTGTATAAACAATGTTGAGTTGACTGGTGCAAGCACACATCAGACTTGACAGGGCCATTAACACTATGGCCTGCAGTTATCAATGCTGCATCTGTTGTGCATGTCAGAGCCTAAAAAGTTCCATTTTAACTGGACCAGAATGTGGTTTTCTCAGTTTTTCTCAAAGCACCAACATGTACTGACCTGGCTGAGTGTAATGGAAAAACAAATACCATGAATCTCTTGTATTAACAAGGAAGTGATGGCAACCCTGACCTAGAAAACCCTGTATTTACAGCTGACCTCAACACAAAAACCTGTCCTCAGTGACCTGTCCTCAGTTTCACAGTGAGGACTGTTTGTCTCTCTTCACTCTATTTAACATGAAAACAGTTCAGCGAAGGGGAAGGCCAAAGAAAGGATTGTGAAAATGTGAGTTATTGTTTTTGACCAAAACACAAGATCATGGCCAAAATATCAACACTGCTCTTCACTGCTGGAATGTGACATTGAGAAAAATACACGATACACATGGAACCGAGTCACAACACAGGACTATTTTTAAAAAGAAGCCGCTCCATCTGAGGGAGATGCATTATTAATGTATCTACAAAAAAACACATCACATCTTTAGAAACACCTCACGTTGCTGTCTGGCCTCTACAATTTATCCACTGTTCTCTGTCTGATTTCTTTGAATAAAACATACTTTTGGCTCATTTAAAAACCAATTTACTTTCCATTTTTTAATGGTCAAAATCAGTAAACACTCATACTTGCATGTTATATTTTGATTGAGGGCACTAATGAAGGTGAGGGCTGGTTCTACAACATGCATCTCTTATAAATACGCAGATTATGCATAACATTATGACCACCTTCCTAGTATTTTGCTGTCCCGATGGTGAGCTGTGGTATCTGGCTCCTTTCTATCAGAACCAGCATTAACTTCTCTGGACTGTTGGATCACACAAACAGGATCAGCCTTCGCTCCCCACCTGTATCAGTGATCCTTGTCCTCTCATGACCCTGTCTCTGGTTCACCACTGGTCCTCCACTTTTGATAGATCCTGACCACTGCAGACCAGGAACAATCCACAAGATCTGCAGCTCTGGAGATGCTCTGATCCAGTCCTCTAGCTATCGCTGTTTGGTTCTTGTTGTCAAACTCACCTCACGCTTTGACATTTTTCCTGCTTCTAACATCAGCTTTGAGGAGAAAATGTTCATTGCCATTGGTCATAATGTTTTACACCTGATCAGTGTAATTGTTGCCTTATTGCCATACACAAAAATACATATACACCTATCATTAAAGTGCACTTTAAGGAGGATTAGAACACTTATCAATGAAGAAAGAAGAATATTTCATCTGATAAAACATTGTTATTTATGAAGTTTGTGTCTTACTAACCTCTAACTACACCTTCCCATTGAGCCAGCTTTTGCCATTTTTGAAGCCAAAAATTCTAAATCATATTTTTGTAGGCCTATTATGTAATATATGCAATATTTATATATAATATCGTGCACATTTTTTATTTAATTATTCACGGATATGTAATTCCCTCAATGCAGTGTTATCGCACAGTACATTATTGCGCCATTTTCAATGATGCATTTTGTTGTTATGGATTTGTTATGATCCAAGTCGTAATGTAAATATTATGGTTTGCCACGGCGGAATACGCTTGCTGACATTTAAACCTGCTGCCATAACAAAACTCATCACAGACAATAATGATAAAACAGAAGCAGCCAGAATAACACAACAGCACAGCTCTGGAAATTTTCCACAAGACAAGCTTACGGTCTCATCTCTGTGTGCTGAGAGTTTGATCAAGGCCACTGTCTCTGTTTCTGTTTGGGCTGCTGAACTGAAACAGGAAACATCAACGCCAGTTATTAGAAGTCACACTGGATGCCAAATGATTGTCTGACTGAATGCTAATGTTAAAGATGCTATGACAGCATACTGTGTGTGTTTTTCTGGACAGTATGGAAAAGATAGACCGAGAACTACTACATATCCATCAACATGCATTAACACTCTAGTCTCTCTGTTCAGTCACACTCCAGACTGAGCTGTAAATGTCATGGCCTCTCCTGTTGCAGCACTGCTCAGTATAGGGGATAGAATTCAACATCATCTGCCTGCTCAGTTAATCATCCATTTACTTCAACAAACAAGGACTCTAAAGTTGAGAAAAAAGTAGATTAGATTAGAACTCGAAAAGTTAATTTCTAAGAATTTTCGAAACAAACGTGACTATGATTACATCTGTGAGGCATTCAAACAGGGGCAAGCATGAAACATGGTCAAATATCACCAAAATTCTAAGCATTTTAAGAGACTATTTCCAAAATTTGCTTTAAAGAGACAAGTGCATATAGAAATCAGGGCAACTGCAAAACAAAGCACACAAATGTCCTGACCTACTTATTCTGCCACTCAATTCAGAGCTCTAACTGTGACTCAGTCATGTGTCCAGTCATTGCTTCTGTTAATCACTAGGAAATCTAAAATGTTCTGATTTATTTTTTGTGGCTTGATTAAATCTGAGTTAAGCTCCTCAACCCAGACAACTGAGCTGATAAGGATGAATCTCAAGTACAACTTAAATACCAGTGTTTCTCAGCAAGTTGATGCAACTCTTCCTGTGGTGAGATAGTGAAATGTACTTTGTATCTTCTGCAATATCCATCACTTGAGGTTTTCATTGTGCTGCTGGTGGTTTCTGTGTTTTAAAAAAAAAAGTACTCCTGCTGTGACGCTGGCAGTGTGAGTCCGGTTATAACTGGATAAATGTGACCGGGTCAAAGTGATGTAAGGCTTCCTCTCTGGAGGTACACTAGTTAAAAGTTAAACTGCTTAAACAGAATATTAGATAGCCAACAGCCACTGTGGGTGTGCAGATATGTATGCAGCATGTGCTTGAGTTGTGTGTCCCTGTTTGAAGTTTGACCTATGATGTTATTTAGGTCACATTTCGTGTCCACCTGTTTTAGGGATAAAGCAGGACAAACACAGAAAAGTCCTATTGCAACACCAGAAGCCCTTAAACCTCACTTGTTGGCACTCTGGGGGAAACAAGTCAAACGGTTCACTTAAACAGTGGAAAGTTCCCTTTGAACGATTCTGAGTGCAGACAGAATAATGATTAACTGTGTATGCACTAACAAGACTGCATGCTTAATGTTTAATCATAGTTATTAGTTGGTCGTGTTTTTTTCTCTGTACACAGTGGACATTGCCTAAGATTGATGTCCATAAAGATTCACATTCAACATGGCCTCAACGCTAATGTGTATCAGTGTAATATTCCTCACAGGAGATATGCTGCTGCTAACTCATTATGGAAAGCCCAGTGTGATGAGCTGGCTGTTGGTACACAACTAATTAGGTATTGTTAGCAGGTTTTGTGAGCCCCTCCTACTGTCACCAAGGAAGTGTGAAGTGTGTCCAGAGGAAAGCTGTGCAATATTAAGACCTTGTTAAGAAAGACTCAGATGAATTAAACAACTGAGGGTGTGGACCTCAATTATAATAGAGGAAATATCAAAGTGAAGTTCACTGCTTTCAGTATTGCTAATTAAGCTCTGAGTCCTGATTAATTAAAGTAAAAACATATTTTTTTACAGTGAGGATGTTGGAGAATAGAATAAATGTGTATGTTTTTACTAAATCAGTGAGTTAACCATTCACACAGCTGATTAATGTGATGGTAAAAGCAGTCTGAACAAAAGATCAAGAGATGCTGGATTAGACCTACAGTTTCCATTTTAAGAAGCAGAGAGGAACTGTCATTTTTTTCTTAATTTTGTTTGTTATGTCCTCTCTCTCCATTCAGCGTCTTATCTTGGAGTAAACACAAAGCCCAAAGGAATATGTTTTACATGATGTGGGACTGCACGCTGCAGTCCAGGCCTGTGATCTGGATTTTCTTATAAATAATTTATATCCACAGATTCATTTCTGGTTATGATCATTTGCTTTTGATGATACGTTGCATTTGCTCCTCTAGCACTGACTTCAGGCTTCTGTGTGAAGTTTGAGATTCTGATGTCGAGCTTTCTTATGAAATTCCCTGGATCACAAAAACACTTGCTCCTGGCTCTGTGTAATATCATGTATGAGATTTTATGAGTTTGCTTGAGATAATCTGGTTTTAAAAGAGATGACAGGTCAATGCGGGCATCAAATTAAAATACTGGCTTGTTATATAAAACGGATGACTCATGTTAGATACATGTGTAAAAAAAAGAGCATAAAAAAAATCACCAACACAAAAAGAAGAGAAGAATCACAAGTTAAAACAGAAGAATGAAAATAGAGATGAGACACACAGACAATGGAGAGGAACAGATACGAGAATGTTCCAGTGATTGGAATTATCTGAGACCAAACACACCGTCACATGTGACTCTACAGATTTGCATGCTGAAATCTCAGATTACTGGAGATCACGTGCTGTCTTAATGCACCATCCAATCATTTGCACACACCACAAAAATCAATCAATCATTAGATGTTGATATGATATTGGTCATTTGCAGTCCTCCTTGTATTGTGTTGCTCTTAAATAGGAATGCCCTGCTCTGGAGACAGTTTGTTGAGATCAGCCTACAAGGATCATGACCTCTTGAACTCTCTGCACAACACAAGACGAACATAACACTGTCACAGGTGAGTGAGTACCTAGCATGTTTTCCCTTGGCTTGAAATGTTGAGTATGAGAACAGGGTAGATGTGAAATTGATATAAAGATAATTAGAAATCTGACATGGTATTACACACTGAAGTACTGCAGGTTTGGGGTCTTTGTTTTGGCATTTACATGAAAGATCAAAGGTAACTTTCCTGTTTACAGTACAGGTTTACATCACATTGTTGCAAGACATTAAATTTAAGGCATAGAGCTGTACATATCCTTTTCTTTTTACTGCAGCATTACCTTATGCTGCTGAATCTAAAAGCACAATAGCATTCAACTTGACAAACCTGATCTTCTTGTATAATACAGTAGGAAAATAGTAGAACAAAACAAGTGTATAAGGAACAAGTGTATCATCTCCACGGTTGCCATGGTAAACCGTGGTAAAAAAAAAAAAAAAATCTGAATATTTTGATCATTTTTATTTTGTCAATTTACTGACACGTTCACTGGCTTTTGAAGCATGGCTGGAATGCTTTGGATGAGTCAATACCTGCTGCAGGTGTGTCAGAGTGTTGAAACAATTACACTCTTTTTTGGAAAAAACTGAGCCAAAGTAAATGAGAGAGACCGAAATCAAAACACACACAGACTGCTGAGTTAATTAAAGCACATTTACTTAAGACAGTGTGTATTCCAGGGAGATAATGGTCAAGATCAAGTCTTTTATTCCACAAAAATCTAGCTTTGTGTGTCCCATTCTCACTGAACTGACCCACTTCCTCTGAGTGGGTCACACCACAGGAGGGTGGAGGGTTTGAAAGAGATTTCGTGCACTGACATGGGACAGATAGCTAGACTCTTATGACACCCTTGTGACTCTTCCTCCTGTGGGGACGGGAGGAAAGCCTGGCACAGATCTGTGGGAAATACTAGAGATGGTGTTTGACTACACTGAAACTTTTGGTTCTGCACAGTCACACTTGTCAGTTACAGCAGAAATATGTTACCTATAATTTATAATTTAACTGCTACTGATAGCTTACTGTGTCACCATGTATACAGAAGTACATTGATGGGTTGCAGATTGTAAAGTGAGACAGGTTCAGATTAACAGCTCTATTTTGGCACATTTACACCTTTGAAAAAGGTTTTTAATATTGAGCTGACTATGCACCACAACACACGCTGACAAGCACTGTTGAATCTTTGGAATTTCCCTTTATACTCTGATTAAAGTTATGGTTAATCACAAACACTTTTATTGGGCATACAATGAATTTGAAACAGTGTGCATGTCTTGATGTCTAACAGATGCTGTTTGAATCTGAATGTTATAAAATTTAATTCTCAAATATCAAATTAAATAATCCATTCCTCCACTGGGAAAGAGCACTGCATGTTTATGAATATGCGCTGAACTACCATGAGGCACACAAATAACATACTTCTACACTGGCTCCTTTAAGAGACAGGAAAAAAAAACAGAAAAGCACAGATCATATCTGTGTCAACAGACCATTATGGGCTGGAATCTTAAGAAATAATCCAGATTATCTGAGGTCACAAATTGACTGCAAATAAACTAAAAAGACATGACATTCTCTTCACCTTTGAGCTGCCCCCACTGCAAAACCCACTGCCTTTGTTACATCAATGTCACTGCTCTGGAAAGCTTATGAGTCTCACAGTTAGGGTTATCAGCACCTTATCAGAGGACTATGTAACTCTAAACTCACTTGGCACTGTTTCATTTTTTAGTGCCCAGGGGTGAGACTCCAAAAGGCACGTACAGTTTTAATGACACAAAAATGAGAATGAGTTGCAAAGGAAGTGGGAAGATATCCATCCATCCATTTTCTACCGCTTATCCTCACATAGGGTCGCGGGGGGACTGGAGCCTATCCCAGCTGTCTTAGGGCGGAAGGCAGGGTACACCCTGGACAAGTCTCCAGTTCATCACAGGACACATAGAGACAGACAACCACTCACACCCACATTCACACCTACGGACAATTTAAATTAGCCAATTAACCTAATCCCCACGCTGCATGTTTTTTGATGGTGGGAGGAAGCCAGAGTACCCGGAGAGAACATGCAAACTCCACACAGAAAGGGAACCCTGCACCCTCTTGTTGTGAGGCGACAGTGCTAACCACTAAATCAATGTGCCGCTGTGGGAAAATATCAGTAAATTAATTAAATATCCTGCAAAATGAAATTCTCCCAACTGCGTGGTGTCACATTTCAATAACAAAGCCGTAAATAGCTGGTAACAGCATCACTAGATGGCAATAAAGTATTTTCCAAGCAAGTTTTTGCAGTGTCACTCCAAATTCTTCACAAGGCTTAAACCTCCTGCTTGCATTAACGCCATCCACACAGCAGCACCAGCCACGTGTTACTGCTGGGCCTGGATACCTAAAATATTCATAGTGTCCTTGTCAGAACGCATTCATGAAGCCTCACAAAACAAATGTCTGTAGAGTGAAAGAATGGGGAGTGTGGGCACCAGAGTTTACAAGATGACTCAGCAAAATGAGTGCTGCAGCCTTTGTGTTGGGATCCGATAAAACCAACATACCCACATTGTTTTTTTTGTTGATTCATTGCAGAGATAAAACCATCAGCAATGCTAAGATATGTCACTGAACATGTTATATGATCTCTTGATTTCTGATAAAACAGAGGGGTTGTGCAGTAGAGATGGTGATCTAAGGCACCAGTTCAACAACGGTGCTATATACAGTATAAAATTTTGTATCTGTATTGTAATTTTGCTGCAATTGTTGTGAGAAATGTGAAAATTCATCTTCACCTGCCAGAATCCCACTAAAGGCAATATCGTTCTGGATATATTGTCATTTTGTCAATAAATTCTTTACCACATTTTGATCCGAATCCAATTCCTAAAAACACCTGCTGAAGACAGCCAGTTGGCTGCACTCCATCAGCTGTAATCTCCTGTCTGAGACTCCAGACACTGCGCTGAGGAGATGGACTGACTGCTTGTTAGGGATCTTCATTCACCTTTGCAGACAGCCAGTATGCTGAAGTCAGACAGCCCAAAGGAGCTTTTGCAAAGACAAAAGTAAACTTAAAATGAATATTGCATAAAAGATATTAAAAACCTGTGCTGATTTGGGGTTTTGAAATGTTTTGT
Source organism: Synanceia verrucosa (assembly GCA_029721515.1). NCBI lineage: Eukaryota > Metazoa > Chordata > Actinopteri > Perciformes > Synanceiidae > Synanceia > Synanceia verrucosa. The sequence continues at coordinate 16,326,011 of CM056558.1, forward strand.
AATTCATGAATTCACTTACTTTGTTATATTGAAAACATCCTTGGTGATATGACCTTAAAGCTTGCCGGGTTCCTCAGCACTCCAGGCACATATCTACAAAAAAAAACAACAACAAAAAAACAAAACAAAACAGAAATAAGGGTGAAATATGATGCAGATGAACATCCTTGGAAACCAACCATTCATTTTCTTGCCAATGAGCCAGCAATGACTTCTTTCACCTTGTCAGGAATGCCACCCCACGTGGACAGAAGCACAGTGTTGTGATAATAAAACCAGCACAACAGCGGTTATGAAGAGATCATTTTGTGTTGATAAACCTATAATCTATGTCCTCTGGCTTGAGTTGTTGACACTGTGGTTTTCAACACAATGGTCAGTGTGCTTTTAGGGATATGGCTAAATGCTCTTGTGCTGCGGTCACCTAGTTACATTGGCTTTCACCAACAACTTCAAACATTACAGACATGCACACACACACACACACACACACACACACACACACACACACTCCCAATGCAAGTATGAAGACTGGCTGACACATTGGTATTGAAGCAATTCTTATCCTCTAATCTAATTACTGATGTACTGAGGCAGTACTAAGCTCCATTCAGTCAAGGTAGGTGATCAGGTCCGTCTTCCTTGGTGACGTGAGTGCTGTAGTGGAGAGAGCTGAGCCTGGATGTTCCTTCTAAATGGACATCAAACGACATGTGCTGCCATGAGTCACAGATTCATGTCAAGGAGAATACAACAAATGGCAAGTAAATGTGGAAACGTGGCTGTGTAAATTGAATACCTAATGCAGATTTCCTTATTCCTTTTCCTAATTCATTTTAATTTTCTTTCATATTTCCTTACTTCCTTTTCTTCCTTACAATTAACATTTTTACCGTTGAATTATTTATTTGCACTTTTTCCAACAGGCGTCTTGTTTCATTGCACAATTTTTTATCTGTAATGTAATATTTCCTTCTGTGGAATTGTTTATTACTATTACAATGTGTGGTTGAAAGAAGGCCATTGGTGATCACCATGAGGCAAACAATTAACAGTATAACAAGAAATACACAGGTTTATATTTCCAGGTTCCTAAAGCTTTTATTTTAAATAAAATCTGGCTCTTTAAAGACAAATAATTTATATTGCTTCAAGATATAATTAATGAAATGTAAGTTTACTCCATTTTATGCTACTAATTTATGATACCTCTACTTCAGTTTTTCATTGACAGTTATAGCAATGAATTATTGCAATTAAATTTTACACACAAAATACACATCATACAGTATGATGCATACGATGCACTATGGTTTAAAATCAATTACATCTTTACCAACTATTACAATAAAATACTGATTACACTCACTGTATACATGCAGTGATAAACTAGGCTATAACAAGATGGCACTCACAGGGGCCATTACTTAAATGAAATTATGAATGCAGGACTTTCAATTGAGTTTTACAATACAGTATTACTAGCTATAGGCCTCTAAAGAAAAACAGCAACCTTCTTTATCGTATATCGTCATAACTACTACATAGCTGGCTGATATTTTGCCATATCAGACCCTCGTTGCACACCGCACTCTGGATTTCATCACTTCAGGAGGGGGCGTTGTAGGACCGCCCACTGCTTTACGTCACAAGCGGCGTGGCGGCCGCACGTTTTTTTTCGGGAGCGCGCTTTCCTGTCCCCAGCCGGCCATTCTAGCAGAGCAGGTCCAGACTAGACCGAGAGTGGACGTGCTTGTCCTACTGAACAGGAAGCGACATCGACTAACAGCCCAGCAAACCGTGCCTGTTGCCGCGTTGCGTCTGTGCTTTATCCCGAACCAACCAACTCTGATTCGCATTAAATATGTCTAATATCGTTTGCTGTCAAACGCCTCAGGTAAGATGTAACATTATTCTCTGGAGGAGGAAATGCTGCCTTTGACGTCTTTGTCAAGTCACGTTAACGGGTCTGTTAACGTAGATAAACCGTTAAACCTGTCGTTGTTTAACTTTACAGCTGGTGTGCCCCCCTTAAATTGTCAATTTAAAGAAATTGAAAGCGATGGGTATTTATTTATTTTTTTATTTGCGGTTAGAATGAACGGTAGCTGCTTTCTTTGCTCAGACTGGGTGGAAACTGCTGGAAAAGCCTATTGTAACGTTACTGGCGCGGACTAGGTCACAAACCGCTTTAACGACGTTTTGGCACGTATTTCCTGTTAACTAAATCGTACTCGCCTTTATCACGGACACAGAATAGCCACTGAATGTATTCTCTGGAGTGTAATTTAATAAAACCAGCCGGTTTATGTGTCGCATGGCTTCCCATCCTAGCTAGGCAGCAGCAGGTTGTCCATCCTGAAGGCTAACATGCACTAGCTCCCGACCTCCCCATCTCTCCTCAGGTTGTTAGCTGATCGACGTTACCTCGCTGCGAATATTTCCCATTGTAATCCGCATAAAATTGGAGTTAATCTGATTCTTGGGGATGGGTTAATGGGGGGAGGGAGGGTCTCTCGTTCCTGACCCAGTTTCTGGTGGCGGGATGTACAGACCTGCTATAGGCTTTTAGGCACATCGCCAGACATCATGGCCCTGATAAATTACTCCACCGGAGGAGGAGGAGGAGGAAGATGAATGACATTGCTTTGCAGCTAATGGACAAACACCGAGATACAGGGTTGCCAGTTTTGAGACTTGCCCACTTGGGGGCTGGCAGGGTGGGTAACGTAGCGTGGGTACGTCTTGTCCTTTACTCACCCTCTGCTTAGGCCTTATTGTCAGATTTGACTAGTCTTTAGCATGATATTGACGCGCCGCTGCTTCTGTTGAAGCATTATTAGCTGGACTTCATCGATTGTCTCGTTAAAGAAAATTGCCTGAGCGATTCTGAACAGGAATGGTGTCCCCCTGTCTTGGTAGTATTTGACCCACTGTGCTGTTAATCTGGGTCTGAAACTCGTAACCACGTGGGGAATTTCCAAATAACAAGATGTAGATTAGGGATTTTTAGGAAAAGGGTGAAGAAAACATTGAGAAGGCTCTTTAATGTGTTATCAAATAGATGATTAATAAAACATCTTTACTGTCTGAATGCTCAGATATTCTCATTTTTACTCCCTTTAGTGGCGCTCTGAATGTGCTCTCTTCTGATTAACACATTTGTCGACTTCACCATTTTCACTGTTCTTACATTGACGGTATAACAGTGTCTGTTTTGCTCGTATTTTTTTTTTATAGAAGCAATACAGAGTTTACTGCCTCCTTTGTTTTTTTTTATTGTCCCGCCATAATAGATTCCCTTGTTCAAGATGTGCTGAATTTAAGCAAGCAGTAAATTTCCAGTGTTACACTGTGTGAAATATCCAGCAGTGTTTGTCTTCACCACTGGAGGGGTGTCTAACAAGCATTGATTGTTCGGTGTCAGGCCTGCAGACTAATCAGATGGAAAAATGGAGAGAGGGAGAGAGGAAATGCATTGAGAGCTGTTCCCTGTGACAAAGTTGTGAAAAATCTCACTTGTTCTCCTTGGTGCCTTTTGTTGCCTATTCTTTGTTGCCTGGTTTCCAGGCCTATGTCCAAATACCCCCATTTTCGACTCATAAAGTCTGCTTGGCTTTAACATAAACTCCAGTGGTCACTGACTTTATTTCAAAACTGCTATTCCCCATTCTCACACTAGTTTTTGGGACAAAAATCTCATTTCCACACAGTTCGCCAAAAGGTTAACCACTTCTCTAAATGACCGCAATGTAATATATGTAGTCAACATGTGACGTGCTGCTTAACAGCGGTTAGTAGTTTCACAAAGCCAGACATAAATTCTAAATTGCCATTTGCTGGTCCCTGATAGCCATAAACGGATGTCTTGTTTTATCAGTTTACAAAATATTATTTTATTACAGCTGTGAATAAGGTGGTAACTCAGTATTAGAAAATTATCCAGAGAGCTAAAGGATGTGGCTCACCAGGCAGAGTTGTTGGGTTAGGTGTTAGGTGAACGAGGCAACAGGCTAGCGTGGTGCACCCAAACGTGGAGGAGTTCAGCCTTCACAAGGAGTCTTCTGCCAGATGTTGCATAACAGCTCAGAACTGGGTCAGCATTCCCTCCATCCACACACACAGGGTGAATTACAGCTTTCCGTGCTGTTTGGTGCAACGAAAACACCATATTCTAGCATGTGCCATCGTGCATTAGCATTCATCCATAACAATCTTTGGCACACTTTCCAGCAGTCTTGGCTTGGTAGTTTTACACATCCGCCTTTCACTTGTCTTTGCCAAACCCTAAACAGTAGTGCAGCGCAGGCTGTATTTGTGTTCAACGTGTGTTCAAACTTTAACACAGCATATGTTAAACATCTTTCCAGATGGAAAACTCTCAAACAAATCTCCTCTTTGTCTAACAGTGCACCTTTTCAGAGCAAAGCAATGGGAAACAGAAGGTTTAATGTTGGCACCAGAAGGTAAACATCACAGGCAGCCATGACAAAATTTTCTTATATTATGAAATATTGTTCATTTGAAAATTAAGGTTGCATGATATTCCATATTTCTGCTGTACTGTCGGGAAGTGGCCGGAAGAAATGCCTAGTGGCTCAATGAGGAAAAAAAAATCTGTTAAATGCACTTTGAGGCTAAGAAATCCGATCTAAACATAATTCCTCTTTCTGATACTTGATTTGTGCATATTCATTTCACATGGTGTGGTTTTGAGTTTAGTAGGTCACCAGGTAGTTTGTGGTTTTGTCAATCTGGAAAGGTACTCACACACTTTGTGTGTGTGTGTGTGTGTTTTTGTTTCTTTTAAATATAGGTTTAATGGTAGTTTCAGAGGTCATCAATTTTCACAGTGGTGTATGTTGGGAAAGGTGAAATGCGAGGAGGATTTTGGTGCCTTGTGATTTACTCGTTCAACCAGTTGCAAACACAAACGGAGTTGTTGTTGTCATAGTTATACTGAAAATTCATAACAAAGGGCAGAGACCTACTTGCATTTGTCCCAGGACTTTTTGGCTAATTTAAACCATTGACAAGTTATTGTGCTGCACTAACTAGAAGATTTCACTAAAAAATACTTGCACAGTGATTCACATGCAGCTACTGAATGTGCCACTGCCAGCAGCCAGAGTCACAAGTACATTTTTATGTGCAGCAGTTGAGTAAATCACAGCTTTTTCTAATGAGATAGAAGCACATGCAAGTTGGATCTCACACACAGAGCTGTGCTACCCAGGAAAGCTTGTCACATGACTCGTGGATACAGTTTCAGGACTATAGGCAGCTGCTGTGGTCTGTCTTGTCCTCTCCCCATTTGGTAGAGTGATAAAACTGTTAGGACTGCAGTGTAATTTATTTACTGAGCTTCAGACTTCATATGGTGGTTAGGCATGGTTACGTCAGTTGTGGTCATTTTTGCTGTGAACATCAGATTGGTACAAGTGAGCTCTGTGGGTTTTTTTGGGCTCAGCTTGGGCTGCCAGAGACTTTAAAGCAAACAGAATCCAAACTCTTTAATAGCAGGATAAAATATCTTGAGATGGAGAGATATGGGAGGGATGATCTCTATTGGATGTGACATGTAAGTGTCGGGGGTATGTGGAGCCAGGGTTACATTGTGTGCGCGTGTGCACACAAGTTGTTCCCTCCTGCGTTTTTTCTTGTAGGTCATTGCTTGAATGAAAGCGTTCCTATAGGGAGGAGCCAGTCGAAGGGGCTTGTCACATTATACAGAGTTGTTGGAGTGGTGTTGCTTCAGAGAGCGTGGAGACAGAGCTCCAGGCACGAGACGGATTAAACGGTCTTGCTCTGCCTGGTGTGACGCATCAGCAGGTGTGGAGATTTAAAGCTCTGAACGGAAGGTGCTGTAAGGGAGGCTTAGGCTTCACTACCAATGCTGTACGCCTTTTTCTTTACAGCATGTTCAGTTTCATCCTGGATTTGACAAAAATATCAGATGAGGTAACCGATGAATGATATTATGTATGTTTTAATTTTTTTTTATGCATGTAGGGAAGGTGGAGATATTGTACTGCACGTTTGGAAAATAGTTTGTGAAATAAAGACGCTGGAAGAGGAGCAGTGGGCAGTGTTCTCGCACTGTCATACCGTGTGCTCGGGTGCCTTGATTTATTTACCATGTGGAACTGACTCATGCTAGCATTGCATGGGTGCCAGAATAGGCCCTCTTTCCACCAAAAATAATACAACTCATGTTTCTTTTTTCTCTCCTTTTCTTCTAGGTTATAATGTATGACCAACACAGAATAAGTACAACTCTATAGCCAACGGGATCCCGAGGCCTTGATTACAGTCGCTTCAAGCCTGATAGTTTGTCCGTGCGGCTGCTCCCCCTCTCCCTTCTGCTCACACCCGTCTAGTCAACTGGCATTTCTTCTAACACTTTCCCATCCCTCTCCTTGGGTGAAGAGGACTTGAGTTCCACTGATCTCAGTCTGCTTTGCCTGTTACCAACCTTGGGTTTTACTCTCAGCAGAAGCACTTCCCTGGATTTGCATTATTCTCTATTAGGTAAGGCCATGACTAATGCATAGCACAGATTATAATACACAGTGCACATTACAGGCACCTAATCCTAATCCTCTCTCTCTGGTCATCAATTAATGAAGCCGGCTATGACAGTGTTGCATGTTGAAGTGCAGAAGACGAGCATGCTGGGTGTTATTTCTTTACTTAGCAAATGTTCATTTATTTTATTTATTTATTTGTTTTATACCTTCCGCAGACATACCATCAAAATTCACCAAAATGATTCCAAATGGTTATTTGATCTTTGAGGATGAGAGTTTCCTGGATTCCACCGTGGCCAAAATGAACGCTCTGAGAAAGAGTGGTCAGTTCTGCGACGTCAGACTTCAGGTACACACACTCTCACACAGACTTGCTATTATCAATTTAGATGATGTAATTGTGTATGGTGATGAATTCAATCCTACATAATACTGAAAGATGGTAAATCAATTATATTGAATTATCACCCATAATAGGCTGTGGTGTACTGTCAGGGGACAAAAGGACAACTATATTGACAAAACTCAAAACAGTTTGAGATGTGTAATATTATTAGTATGACTTATATAGTTGAGAAATGAGATAGCATGGTACACTAAGTCTGAGTGATGAAAGCTAAGTATTTTGGTTCAACTGTGTGTGCGTCATGTGAGTGTTTCCTGTTATGTTTCCGTTGCTCTCTTCTCTCAAGTGTGACAACCTGTTCCCACCATTTGTATAATGCAGACCTGTGAGAAAGCTGTGCAGCCAGTCAGAATTTGACATTTCAGTGAAATGGAATTTTGGTCATGTCTGTTTTTGTTGCAAACAAAACTAAACACTGCTGAAACAGTGTTTAGTAGTGGTTGTTTTCCTTCTTTTGCGTCCTAAACTGTTTGCTGTCTTCTCTTTATTTGCCCAGGTGTGCGGTCACGAGCTGATGGCTCACCGTGCTGTTCTGGCTTGCTGCAGTCCGTACCTCTTTGAGATCTTTAATAGTGACATTGAGCCTCACGGTGTTTCACATGTCACTTTTGAAGACTTGGACCCAGAGGCTGTGGAGATCTTGCTCAATTACGCCTACACTGCCCAGTTAGTAGCCCTTTTTAGGAGACCTTTCACCTCACAGCAAAATTCAGAAAGTGATTGCAAACCTCTAACTCTTTTCTAACCTCTGTGTATAACACAGACTCAAGGCAGACAAGGAGCTGGTCAAGGATGTGTACTCTGCAGCCAAAAGGTTCAAGATGGAGCGAGTCAAACAGGTATCCCACCTTTAATCACACTACAGTGCAGGTCACACAGGATTTTCACAGGTTACAAGTTGATTTTTAACATATTCATTCTCTTCTCAGATTTGTGGTGACTACCTGCTATCTAAAATGGATTCCCAGAGCGCAATCTCCTTTCGTAACTTTGCCAGCTCTATGGGAGACGCTAGAGTTTTGGCCAAGGTGGACGCCTTCATCCAGGACCATCTACTGGAAGTGTCTGAACAGGAGGACTTCCTCAAACTTCCCCGTCTCAAGGTATTATCTTAAGTTTGCATATAAAACAAGTGTGGACGCACACTCCCTCTGACTCCTGTTTTGAGTCAGAGGGATAAGTCTTTTTTTAATTATTATTTTTTTATTTTTATCTTTTTCTGAGATTGACAGGAGTTTAACAATACTTTCATGAAGATGTGCCTTTTTTTTATAGATTTCTCCACTGCTAAAGATTGTATTTAGGGCAGGGGACTTAAAACGTGCTGTAGTAAGGCTGAGCATAAGTGGGTTTCAGTGTGTAACTGGTTGAAGTAGTTGGACTGGAAGACAAATATGCATACATTCCCTGCACTGATGGTATGTTAGGTGGGAGAAGTGCTTAAATTGTTAATTGACTGCCTTTTTTTATGACTATTCAATTGTTTATCTAGTTTTTTTTTTTTTTTGTCGTTTTTTTTTTAAACTTTCAAACAATAAAATATTTGAAAGTATCACTTGGATTCTAGCAGCTTGTTATCAACATTTACATTTAAAAAAAAAAAAAAAAAAGAAATATCACTTTGTTGTAGTCCCAGTTGTGCGTCATTAGTTTAACAATTGCATGGAATACATATTTCCTTACTGGTTTAATTTGTGGTGCGGATGGTTCCCAAGCAACTAAATATGATACCAAGGTGAATCCACTATGGCTATTATGGCATAATGAATGGATTACATGATAATTCTATGGTAAATTAATAATCAGCCAGTAAGATCAAGTTTTCCAGTGAACAATAACAGTCATGGTATTAATTCCTGTTCCACCACTTTTGTGTTTCCAGTTAGAAGTAATGCTAGAAGACAACCTGACCCTGCCCAGCAATGGCAAGCTCTACTCCAAGGTGCTCAACTGGGTGCAGCGTAGCCTTTGGGAAAACGGAGACCAACTTGAACGACTGATGGAGGAGGTCAGTACTTGGACATGCAGTCCAAACTCTGAGGCTGATCCTCATTCCCACCCTGCCCACTCCCCTCCCTCTGACTCCTGTTTTTGACGTTAAGAAGTCATCAAGGGGGCTGAAGTAGAAATGGCATGCCACTGTCATGCTCCTATGTCAGGATTGTTCTGTTTTGTCCTCTGATTTGTTGAGGTTTTTGCAGTAAGACACTCTGTACCCCTGAACCATACTACAAATTAGAGGTGAGCCCAAAAAGAGCTGCTGGTTTGCTCTTGTTTTTTGTTTCCACTGTTCTCTTTTGGGAATGTGGTTGGTTTACATTCAACCCTATTCGACTGCTAACAGTTCTCTGAAACACAAAAACACAGACTGTCAGTGGTGTGACCCTTGATTTAATGTCTCACTGCCACTTTACTATCTGAACAGGTGCGTGTTTGTTGCTCCAGAACTAACAGAAGCTCCTCCCCGTTGATTTATATCTCCTGTAGGTTTATTAGCAGCAGCAGGAGACCAGACTGAAGAGCCAGGACTGAGCCACCAGGGTAATGAGTCAGAGAAAACAGAGGGAGGAGAGGAGCACTACTGCCTCTCAGCAGCCTCTCTTTGCAGCCAAGCAACACTGTGCTCCCATCTGCCCATGCCACATATACAGATGCTTCCCGTTTCTGTTTACCACAATGTAAAGCAATAACACATCATACACAGAATGCCCCTTTACTGCACACAGACCTACTTATCCACTGGCACATTCAAGAACCAAGAGGCACTGGACATAAATATTATATTGAACTCCACTATAAATATATGATTAATCATTCAGGTGAAAATTTCACCTTTTTTTTTCTTTGCTCTTTTGCTAATTTTGTAAAAATTTCCACTGAAACGGGTGACATAGTGACGTTGACAAATTCTCATGGTGTTATTTTAATTTATCGGTGTAATATTGAACATTAGCTTGTCAGTTGTTACCATGGCTCTGCCATCTGTAGTCATCTGGATTTGACTGCCCATCACGGCTGCCATCACAATGACAAACTGGTTCAGCTCGAGGAGTGGTTTCCAAGCAGCAGAGTCGGAAAGAGGGCCACATGCAACCCCTCCTCCTCCTTCTCCTCTTCATTCTTCACAGAAGATCTTTCCAGATGCAGCCTCTCATGCTTCACCAGCTCCCTCTTTTTTTAGATGCAAATTAAGGAGAGCCACTGTCAGATACCTTCTTGAACTCAAACACTTAACCCACTGTGTCCAGTGGCAGCAGCAGTGTGTGTCTTTTTAAAGGAAGCTTTCCATCTGTGCGACTGAAGATCCAGGCCTTCGTCTCTTCCCTCCTCTTCCTCTTCCTCTTCACAGCACTGCCCTCCCTCTTCCTCCTCCTCCTATCCCCCCTCCCTCCCTCCCTCGTCTCCCCCTTGCGCTGGGGTTCTCAGTGTGTTGCCATGGAAACAGCCACATGGGTGTGTTGTTCCTGTTTGTCTTTCAGGTGCAAACGCTGTACTACTCACCTGACCATAAGCTGGTGGATGGAGGGCTGGTGATTGATGGGCACAGTGAGGTGTTTGGTGGCGAGGACGACCACCTTCAGTTTGTGCAGGTACTCTAACAGTTTGTGCCTGGCAACTCTGTACTCAAGTCTCTACCACGTAGCTTTATTGTACAGCTTGTGCCCGGCCATGCATAAAAACACCACAGAGCCTGTGCCTGGCTAGATTTACAGTAGATACGGCTCATTTAATACCACCGTTTAGCTACAATGTAAAGACTAATGTCAGTAGATGACAAGAAATGAGCCACAATGCCTGTCTGGTTATATTTAGACCACACTCAAGCTTAAAAAAAACATCTATCATCTGAGTGGGGCAGCTTCTTACCCTGTATTTTGAGTCGTGACTGAACTGTATGATGATGGTTTGGTCTGAGATCTGTAGTTTGCAGCGCTGAGTTGTTAGCTTCATGTGGCGTGAGAGTTTCAATACAAACGCCTGCATAGACCAGCTGGATCGAAGCATTTGTTTTGGGGGTGGTGATTACCTGTGGCCACACCTGTGGCATCGTGGCCACTATTGGGCCCGTGGTGCAAGCTTGGCTTCTGTAGCTGCACTGTGCTCTTGCAGAAGAAACCCGTACGGGAGAGCACCCAGAGACAGATGAGCTGCAGCTCCTCAGGAAGCCTGTCGCCCTCCAACCAAGCAGCAAATGCCCCGAAACTGACTGGCAGGAGAGAGTGGAAGTACATTGCCTCTGAGAAGACCACAAGTAAGTGTGTGAATGAACGACGTGTAAAGTCTAGTGGCGTCAAGACTTAATTTTTTTTTATTTTTTTTTTTCCCTAAAACACTCTTTCATCTCACCTGTAGACAACACCTACCTGTGTCTGGCTGTGCTGGACGGTGTGTTGTGTGTGATCTTCTTGCACGGTCGCAGCAGCCCCCAGACCTCTCCCTCTGCCACCCCCTGTCTGATGAAGAGCCTCAGCTTCGAGGCCCAGCCCGAGGAGCTGGAAGAGCAGCCGCTCTCACCCATGCATTACGCTCGCTCCGGTCTGGGCACCGCAGCCCTGAATGGAAAACTCATCGCCGCAGGTTAGCACTAAATATGGTTTGAGTAGAGCATTGTGTGTCTATAATTGGGGCAACAAGGATGTATGTAGGAAGCATCGCTCTTGGCTTAAGATAAACTGAACTCGGGGTGCTTGGGTTTTGTGGCCATCGGTCTTAAATACTTGTTGTGTTGCACCTGGTTCCTTCAGGAGGATACAACAGGGAGGAATGTCTGAGGACTGTGGAGTGTTATGACCCCAAAGAGGACCGCTGGACCTTCATTGCTCCCATGCGGACTCCGAGGGCTCGATTCCAGATGGCTGTGCTCATGGTACAGTTTGCTCTTTGTCTTTATCTCAGATTAATTGACTCTTGACTGAAGTGACGTTTCGAATTATGGCCGAGGCATGCGGCCCATCACCTGTTAAAACAGGTTTTGATTGTCTCGTGCAATACTTGCATGCTTCAAAATATACCATCATCTAATGACATCGCCACCTCCCAGGGTCAGCTGTATGTGATTGGAGGATCAAATGGACATTCTGACGAGCTGAGCTGCGGGGAGAGGTACGATCCACATGCTGATGAATGGGCTCAAGTACCAGAGCTGAGGACAAACCGCTGCAACGCAGGTCAGTCCCTCCTGCAGCGACATTAACTGATTATTGAATTTAAATGAGTGAAAATAGTCTCTATGTTACTGAACTTGGCCTTTTAGCTAATCCCTGTCTCTGTTTTTAAAGGTGTCTGCTCATTGAACAACAAACTGTACGTTGTGGGAGGGTCGGACCCCTGCGGGCAGAAGGGCCTGAAGAACTGTGATGCTTTTGACCCCGTGACCAAAACCTGGTCCAGCTGTGCCTCACTTAACATCAGTACGTGTCCACACAATCCCTCATACAACCTTCCCTTTGATACTGTATGTGTAACACGGCCTAACCTCAAGCTTAAGGAGGGATATCTTTTTCAGATGTCTGTCAGAGCACATTATGTTTAAGAATGAGATGACAGTTCATATGGGAACAGTTGGAAAGTTGGATTCATTAAGCAAACTTGTTTCCAGGGAGGCACCAGGCAGCGGTGTGTGAGTTGGACGGCTTCATGTATGTGATTGGAGGGGCGGAGTCGTGGAACTGCCTGAACACCGTGGAACGCTACAACCCTGAGAACAACACCTGGACCCTGATCGCTCCCATGAACGTGGCTCGCAGGGGTGCCGCCGTTGCTGCCCATGCAGGTGAGCTCACAATCACAAGCTTGAGGTGTGAACGGCAGAGTCGGCTGCACTGTGCTGATGACGTCCCTCACTCTGTCCAGGCAAACTGTTTGTTGTCGGCGGCTTCGACGGCTCCCACGCGCTCCGCTGCGTAGAGGTGTACGACCCCGCCCGCAACGAGTGGAGGATGCTGGGCAGCATGACGTCTTCCCGCAGCAACGCCGGCGTGGCCATGTTGGGAGAAACAGTCTACGCTGTGGGCGGCTTTGATGGAAACGAGTTCCTCAACACGATGGAGGTGTATAGCCCCGAAACGGATGAGTGGAACGACTGCACCAAGGCCCCCCTCTCTGACTGAAGAGGTGGAGGTGGGTGGGGGAAACGGGTTGAGGAGTTTCACAGTGCTTCACCTTTTTCCAAACTAACAGGCTTAGTGACGTAATCGTGTTTCGTGATGTTCTGTGTGTGTATGTGTGTGAGCGGGTGTGTGTGTGTGTGGGGTGGGAGGGTCATCCGGACGAGGGGTCTTCAGTGAAGACTGGCTTATATTTTGGGGGGGGAGGGGGGGTGGTGTTGCCCAAAGCGACAAGACGCCTTTGCATATTGCATACAATGTTTCTTGTGCTGTACATATTTTGTTTCTTCCTCATTTTTTTTGTCATATGCCAACATTTAATACACATTTAGTGCTTTTCTTTTTCCTCTTAGAGTTGAAAGGTTTTGTCACTTTGAAGGTTTTCAGAGGAGCTAGCAGTTATTGGTCACATGGACTGTGGCAGCATGGAGTGGTGACAATTGACTTTTGTTTCCATTAAAGGTTTTATTTAAGAATATTTCTGTTGTGGAAATGTGATTTTGCTCACATATTTAAAGTGGTTTGAAGCCTTACTCAAGAGTGCGAGTTGATAAAACACCTCATGGCTTTTTTGTGTCATTTTAAACCAGCTGGATTGCTTTTTGAATCTTAAACGATGGCCTTTTTTATATTTTTTATACACTGCTGATTTACCGATAAAAGTAAAAGTAGAAGCAGGTGGCTTAAAGTCAATGAATCTAACCAGTGCCAGTTTTAGTAACTTTTTTTTTTGTGCACACACCACACATGTACAACCATGCTTCTGCTAACCAAACTTTTGTTATTGTGATTGAACTAATTGATGTTTGTAGAGATGCGGTTTACTGAAGATCCTTTTTTTGTGTTCTAAAGTGTCAGGCATTGGCAGATTCATCTGGAAGGAATATTGGAATGATAAAGTGATCACATTTGTAACATTTCTTAAGTAATAAATCATTTAAATCAGTTTTTTTGGTCTTGGTCTACTTTCTAAATGCATTTCAGGGCTGGTTTTTAACTTAATCGAAGAGATGTCAGTTTTATTTTTATTATAGGCTTCTGCATTTGTCTAAGCTTTCGGTGCCTCCATTTTCCTCAGGGACAACGGCACACTAAGCCAAGTTATTTTCCTGCTCCTCTTAAGTGTCTTTTAGGAGAGATTATACTAAGCTGGCTAACGGACCGCCGCAGGAAGCGATGGCGACAGTCACGCTGGGCCGTGGGCGTGTTGAGAGGGGACCAGCTGCATCTGCATGACCTCAGACCTCACTGACTGCCAGACGGTTTATTAAATCCCTACCCTGCTCTCATTCACAAGTTAACTCTGATAATCTGCTGACACACCTGACGATCACAGTGGGGGGGAAAAGGCAGCAGATGGGACACGTGCCTCAGAAAGCAGGGACTAATTACTTGGACACTGATGAATCTGTACTTTTAGATGTGGAAAATGTACTGTTAATTGGGACACGGTTTGCCGATTTCCTCTTGACTTTGGATTCATACAACTGTCAGCGGAGCCTAGAATTAAAAAAAAATAATAACTGAAGAGTCTTTGTGACTCAAGGTGAGCTTTTTAAATCCCAAGAAGGTGTATATAGGCAGACACGGCTCTGGCATGAAAAAAGTTTGAATACAGAAATGATGGAAAAGAGGACATTGAAAAGTCAACGGTCACTTTTTATAAATGATTAAATAGGTTTTACTATGACAGTTAAAAAGAGAGTGACGCAAATACCTGGAACAAAAAGTCAAGGTCAGAGTCCAACGTTACAACTGAACAGAATGTTCAAAAACAGCATTGTGTCCAGCTCTGCAGTGATTTCAGGAAGAGACAGGAAGTTCAATAACTGGACTGCATTCACCTGCATGACGTCTGATACTTTAGCCTCTCTGTCTCTCTCTCAGTGAGTGTGTGTGTGCGTAATCTCACTATATGTGCTAGCGTCATCTGTGCTAATCCCTTTAGTCATTCCACACACACGTGACCACATGCGCTCACACGCTTATCAATCAGAGCACTGTAATACACAGATGAACGTCTCCTAAACACTGCAGGAAATACAAGGAAGGACGGCAGTTAGACAAGACACATTAGCCACTTCTAATGAAGGGACGTGGTTGAGAAAGACATCTCCATTGAGATAAAGCTTCAAAATATTTAATTTATAGTAAACATTTAACTCTTTTACATAAAATATATTTGGTGTTCTCAAATTATTTACATTTCTTCTTAAAAAAAAAAAAAAATCAACCAAAAATAACATAAGCTGAAAACCCTCAGGTTTTTGAGACAGACTTGAAATTTAGCTTCAGTTTCTCACTGGCACTTTTGGACTGTAACACTGTTAGCTTTCAAAACTCACGATTTCCAAAAGAAACTCAAAGAATGATATGACATGTGAAGTCTTCTGTTTTTAAAGGAATAGTTCAACATTTCAGGAAATATGCTAATTTGCTTTTCTTGCTAGAAGTCAGATGAGTGGATCCATGAAATGTCTCTAAGCTAATGTGATAATAGTACAGTTAGCGTAGCTTAGCACTCGAAACAGGTACCAAGAAACCAAAGCTAGTACTTTATACACTTCTACATATTAATCAGATAAGATGTGTTAATACCTGAGCAGCTTGGTGGATTTTGTTACGTTTAGACGGATCCAAGCTAGCAGTCTTTATGCTAAGCTAAGCTAAACATATCTTAGGTCCAGCTTGGTGATTGATGGACTAATATGAGTGAGGTATCATTCTTCTTGTCTAACTCTCAGCAAGAAAGTGAATAAGCATATTTATCAAAACCTATTACTTTTCATTATATCATCCCTTTAATTGAACTGGGCATTTTGTTGAACTATCATGAAATATGACATAACATAATGAGAAATGTAGAACAGAGTCTGGGTTGAAAAATAGAAAACAATCTAGTTTATAAATTTTTTTTTCAAAAAAGAAGCTGTCAGTCACAGTAGAACCTAACTTCACATGCTGTCATCACACATTCATATGGTCCAAACATCATAAAATAAGTATCTCAAACTCTGTTTTTGCACACTATGTAACAAACTATGTAGAAATAATAACATTATTTAACAAAACATGTTCAGAAATGTTTATAAAATATTGTATTTCAATATAAAAAGTCCTGTGAGGGGTGAAATAATCTACCTCACAGCTGAACTATCATTTGGCAGGCGACATGAGAATAAGGTGTGAAGTAGTAACAAAGCGAGTCCTTTAACTCGGAATACTGGGTTTAACAAATGGATTGCCCTTTAGAATGAACCTCATTTCATTCAGGGAAACAGAACTTTTTTGATACATGGAAATTAAAAAAAAAGTTTCAGTCACAAGAGAGACAGTATCAGCAGTATTCGGTGCATCTGTACGGCTGATCCAATCAGGGCAGTGATGTGGTAAAGGTCATGTGTTGACCTGTGGTTCTCCCACAACAATCCAGGGCCTCTTTTAGTTCAATTAGCTGGTTCCCTCCAGCTCTCAGCCTCTCCCTGGGAACAAAAGAGCAGAGAGAAACTTCTCAATCATCTTGCTACTGAAAGTTCACCTCACCATGAATACAATCATTTCTGGAAGTAGGGATGCACCAATCCGATGTTGGTATCAGTGCCGATATTGAAGAAAATTCTAGATCAGGTATCGGTGACAATAGGCCCGATCCATAGGGGCAGCTCTATTCAGTGAAATTCTATGCTGTGCGCTGTGAGTGACGCTGGTGACGGGCTGTGCGGAGGCTCACATTTGTGGAGCAAGCAAGGTTTTTTTTGTTTTTTTTTTGGGCTGTCAAAAGTAGTGAGTTAACTCTACTTGGACAAACTGCCTGAAATGCGTTGCCAGAAGCGTGCTAACACGTCATGAAGCAGAACTCAAAAAAAATCAAGGAAACGTAACTAACGATCAAACATACACTGACATGTATGGCTCACTATTCTGAAGCCGAACGACAGCTGATTGTAGAAGATGATGACGAAATAAAAGATATTATCAGCAAAAAAGCCACACATGAAACCAAAAATACAAACATGCAGCTGAAAATCAGCATAATAAGCCCTCTTATTACCCCTGGTTTACAGCCTTTCAGGTGAGCTGAGCTTGGGTTTAGCACAAATTCTCTAGCACAGATATATGGTTTCATTTGAACATTTTTGAAACTGATGAAGTGTTGTGTTGGTGTTGTTTCTATATGCTGATATTAATCCACTGTTTTTTGATAAATCCATTTGTATAAGCAGCAAAAAAGTTCACTTGGATGAACCTGACTAACTCCACTCAGACATCTTGATGAGTTAACGTTCACTGTGCTGATAATGTTCAGCACAGAATATTCATAAACCGTCAAAAGAGCTTCTGTATACGCTACAGGAGCCCTGGAGCCTCTGCTTACAGCACTACGTACATCCAAGGCACAGACAAAACACATAGCCGGCCTTCACCAGGAGGACATGCACAAATTGGCTGCTGGAGTCTTGACAACGGCTGCCTAGCAGCAGAGACACTGAGGGAGCTTGTTGCTTGTTTGTTTCCTCCTCTGCTTTGTTTCCATTGGAACGTTATGTAACTACACGGTGGAGAGAAGGAGCAGGGAAAGAGCAGTATTTGCTGGCTATTGACACCCCCTCTTTTCACTACTACACCCATCTGTCCATCCATCCATCCATCCATCCATCCATCCACCTCCCGTTCTTCATCCAATAGTGCAGCTGTGTGTTTTCATAACGTGGAAATGGCAGGTTGTATTACAGACGCTTCAGTCTCACTGGGTTTCAGCTACTCCCTGGTTTTTCCAGCAGGCTCCACAGACAGGAAGTCTTTCACACAGCTCTTCTGTCTATGTGTTTGCTTTGCTGAAACCATGGACGGAGAGCATCGAGCTTCAGCGGGACGGACCTCTGAACGCAGTCACAAGAAGTCAGTGACACACATGAAATGAGCACAGGGTCACTGACCCAGATCAACAATGTATACACAGAGGGGGAGAGCTGTGTCACTCCTGTGTGTTACATAACTGCTCATATATGCATGTGTGTATATGTGCGTGTGTGTAGATCAATAAATATACATATACAAATATATGTTCAATAGGTAAGTGATGGACATCCCCAGGAGAATGCACTGAATTTAACATAGAACTCGATGGTTCACTGAGATGACATTACTGATTCCTGTTCTCTTCAAGCCAATCATGTTATCCTGCCATGGACACATGGATCATCTCCATGGTGACCAACTCTTGGCCTCCATCATAGAAATAGAATAAGAGCTCAATATCAGAAGAAAGAAAAGAACAATAAGAAGCAATGATGTGCAGGAGGAAATATTAGCTTTAATATTTATTATTTTTATTAAGAGTTTCACTTCTTCCACTGCACACCAACTATGCTGCTGTGTTGTAATGTTATTGCACACTTCGAAAATGTGGTTTACAGGTTGTTCTTTCCATTTGACTTTCATCTGAAGGCAAAATGTTCACCTTCCCAGTGTGACTCAATGGATGAATGAATGCCAGTTTAAGGTAGCACTGGGTTTGCTTATGAAATGTTTGACTTGCGAGGCTTAAGTGCAGTCCAACTGGTAAATGATGAAAGTGTTATACTTCAGTAACATGATGGAATAGAGGAAGAAAGAATGTCTAACCCCGTCTGACATGTCTGGAATCAATTTTTCACTTCATTGTTGAAGAGACAGAGCGAATGATCTGCCTCGTCAAACACGAAGCACTTCCTCTTCAGGGTATCTTTTGAATAAAAACAACGGGACATTAATAAACGTAACACTTTAGGCTTTCCTCAAATCAGCTATGTGCTGTTCCCTATATGCTGTTTTTTTCAAGCTGGATAAGGAGCTGGTGTTTAAGGTTGTGTCTCAGTCAGTGACTTATGTAAGAAATGTATGCAAGATGGCAACACGAAGGCTTGACTTTACATGCAAATAATATAACAATATAGAGAAAGGTGAAATTTTACAGCTGAGGTATTTGCTGGCACCTATGAGCAGTGAAGCCATATTAAACACATCCAGGTATAACAAAATCAACACACGACTCCACAAACCAGCACTAAAAACATGCAATGCCTCAGTCTTCTAGCAGAAGGCAAACGGAGCAAATTTGTTTTGTTCCATTCCCACCCACTCTCTCTAAAAAAAACAAGATGGTATTCAGAAAATGGCTTATGTAAACACACAAGAGCATGCACGTCTTCCTAGCTGTGTTGCAAACCCTTTATAGTGCACAGTGTACCATATAGCACATTAAAGCGCTCCTTACTGGATGAACGAAGCATAAATGAACAAGTTAACAACTAAAAACTGCAAGGAACATGCTCATAAATGACCAAAGTATCCAATTTAGTCACTCTGATAAACAAAATGGGATTTTTAAGTGACCCTGGCTCTGTGCCAGTAGTGGAGTATAAATACATTTATATTCCTTTTTTATTATAGCTAACAGGCATCCGTTATCAAGAATGATAAGCGACACTTTTTTTCAAATCCACCATTTCTAATATCTTATCTGCTGTTGAGGCCCTCTTGTACTGAAAGCTGCCTGCCAATGACCGAATGTGCTCCTGAGAGGGGCCTCTGTGAGGTTTTATATAACTGATGACATCATACCACCGCACTGATATCAAATATTTAACACCACAGATAATGCGTTCGCTAAGTAAAGTCCCACATCGCTTCACAGTGAATGTACCAAATGAAATATTTACCATCACAACACGGTAGGCTTAACTTTATCTCTCGGTGGCGACCTGTTGTAAAAAAAAAGCCAGAATGACGTGACTGGTATTAAGTGCTCGCAAAGCTCCACCACAAACTGACACAGCAGATGTTGTCTTTAATACTGAATAAACTGTCGGTTTTGATGTGGTTTCATGTCACTATTCCAAGTAAGAAAGTCTTTAAAATGCAGTGACACTTGACCTTTGCTTCTCCCATCATCATTATCAGTACAACAACAAACAGTACAAATTCTGAACTTTAGCGAGCCATAAGAGCCATGAAATCACTTAGTGAAAGTCTTTTATGGGGTTATTATGAAATCATCAGAGACAGCTTCTGAGAGTCAGACGCTATTAAGTGATGACACATAATCTGCTGAATACATTGAACTGTGGCTTGGTTCCATGGAAGCTGCTGGTTTCAACCTACAGTCACAAATACAGCAGGACTTTAGTTTAAGTATATCATGATGGACCTGGAGCGACAGTGTTATTAATTCTGTTCATCCAATATGTTTAGGTAGGAATAAAATAAAATATAGCTACACAGAAATCCAAATATATAAACAAATATTTACAACTAACTACTAAGATTCATATAAATTTGTCAATTTGTTTTGAACAATCGCTTATTTGTTTAATGTAAAATAAAACTGTGACATCCGAGAACCTGAAGATATTACATTTAAATTACAATTATATAAAACACAGAAAAACAAATCTTAACATGCAAGAATGTTTTTAATGTATCTTCATAAAAAATGATGATTAAAAAATGTTAGTGATTCATTATCTAACCCAAACTATAAAAGTTGACTCTCTGTACACATACAACTGCACACCAACCCATCTCCCATCATGGTGGTATCATCAAATTCGCTGATGATACCACCGTGGTTGGGCTCATCTCAGGTGGAGGTGAGTCTGCCTACAGAGATTAGGTTGAAAAACCTCACACTGAATGCCACAAAAACCAAAGAACTCATCCTGGACTTCCGGAAACGCAGCATGGACCCTGCCCTACTTCTCATCAACGGGGAATGTGTTGAGAGAGTCCACTCTTTCAAGTTTCTGGGAGTCCACATCACCAGCAACCTCTCCTGGACTCTTAACAGCACGGCGGTGGTGAAGAAGGCTCAAGAGGAACTACTTGGATGCCAAGCTGCTGGCGACCTTCTAGAGAGCCACCATGGAGAGCATCGAGACGTACTGCATCACAGTGTGGTACGCTGGGTGGATGGTAGCAGACAGGAGAGCTCTGCAGAGAGTAATTAACCCTGCCCAGAAGACAGTGCCAGCTGTTGCTACCTCAGCAGAGCTACTAACATTATCAAGGACTCCTCTGACCCTGTTCAACCTGCTGCCCTCTGGCAGGAGCTACAGGTCCCACAAAACCCAGACAGATTCAGAGACAGTGTTTTTCCCCAGAGCCATCAGTGCTCTGAACTCACAACATCACTGAATCTCTACTACACTACCTTACCACTCTTATGTGATATGATAAACCAAGTATATATACATATATTATAGTATTAATACTATGTTATATTGGTACAATATATTATTATATTGTTATATATGTTATATCTTATAGATACAAATTTTATATATATATATATATATATATATATATATATATATATATGATTTTCCAATTCATTTTATCCTTATTACTGTAAAAACTGTGCTTTATTTTACTTTTCTCTTCTATTTTATTTTTAAGCTATTTTTTTTTACATTTGTTACACTTGACAGAGCACCATGTGGAGCAGCACCCCTAATTTCGTTGTATGCACTGTCATACAAAGACAATAAAACCTTGATTTGATTTGATTTAACTCAGGATTTTAGTGATATTATCTCAAACATTTAAATTTTAGAAGTAGTATATTAACACACAGTGGATGTCAGTGCCACAGCGGAACAAATCCATAAATCTTGAGCAAAAGTGGTGTGTGGTTTATGTTAAACCATGTCACATAATGAGTGGAAGAAAGCAGCCAAGAATAAGCAGGATAAGCAGGATTACAGTGCAGCTGCATGTGTTAATATTTAGTCTTAAGACAAGCAAGATAATCTTAGAAAAGGCATAAAAAGTAAAGCCTGTGTTACATGAGAGAAAGGCTAGAGGTCACTTAGTGGTCTGAAATGCAGCCCCATTCAGCTAGTTGTAATTTAATGTTTACATACAATGATATGAGGGTCACGGATTAAGAGAAGCTGTTTAAAAGTAGATGGCACTGACAATACCCAGGAGATGTGACACATAACACACTTCAGCTGTGGTCCCGGCTATGTCTGGTAAGTCAACAATTCGTGAACTTTATAAGAGCTGATGGGAGTTCATTCAGGAGCAGTCCATACGCTGGATAAGCTCCACAGCTCAACTAAAGTCAAGCTGACATCTTCAGTTCACACAGCTGCTTCAAAAGAAAACTTTAGTGCAGACCCACCTTTTGCACCTCCCCACACAACAGATAAACGCTATGACTTTTTATAGCTTTACCTCCACCAAGGAGGTTATGTTTTCACCGGGGTTTGTAAAACATAACCTCCTTGGCGGTGGGGGTAACTTTAAATAAAAAAGTCGCTGCCGCCGTGGAGGCCTGTGCTCTCTGAGTGCTTTTCTAGTTATTACTATTTATTGTCTGCTTTTACTGGTCTTTTATCATCACTGCTGCTACAGGGGACTGTTACTAAATGAAGTTTAGTTGTAATATTATGTGCAGTGACAATAAAGCATCTATCTATGGGCTTTGCAGTGGTGGTTAATATATGGTGATTGGATTACAAAAGCACAAAGTTATTAAGCACATTTGATAACGAGAGGCACAAGTGTTTGAAATTGTTGACATGGTCACCATTATTGTCAGAGTTCTGCTGGGGATATCTATGAGGCTCTGAATAAACACACACATACATGTCTGGGCATGCTTCAACAAAGAGCACGGGAGTTCAGAGAGCATGAGCTTGTTTGATCTGGAATCAAACTTTTGTGTGGATGTGTGTGTGTGTGTGTGTGTGTGTGTGTGTGTGTGTCCTACCTGTAGTCCTGTTGTAAGAAACAGTCATGGAGGTGTTTGGCTGTCAATCTGGAATCCACATCGACAATCTGAAACACAAAGAGTATAAACCAAGCTAACGATGAGCAGGTCAAGCTCTACATGAGAAATAAAGGGTTAAATGGACAAACTATTCCAGTTTAATGTCACACATTCAATTTTATTCCAATAACATGAGAGATGGCACCAACAAACCTTATTAGAGTGGATGATGCCAAGCAAGACCTGGACTTCATTTAAACCAGAAGCTGAGGACAAGACACTGGGATGAATAGAAACACAAATTTAAAGTTAACTGACCCCGTATAGCAGTTTGCCACACTGATTTTATTCAACGAATCTGAACAACCTTTTGTTTTCACCACAGTGAGAGCATTTAAAAGGTAAATTTAATCAAGTGCAATAAGAATTCTTCAAATTTCTTCTGCTCTGCTATCTATTTCCTCCAGATTCAACCCTAACCCCTTTCTTGTGTGTGTGTATATATATACACACATATATACGTATATATATATGTGTGTGTGTGTATATATATATATATATATATATATATATATATACACACACATATATATATATATACACGTATATATACATATACATATGTATATATACGTATGTATATATATATATATATATATATATATATATATATATATATATATATATGTTTTCTGCAGTGTTGTGGCACACCTTTTGTCTGCACACACTGGGAGGTGAAAACAAATGAAATACACTGTCAGTGACTTCACTGTCGAGGGTTACCGTGATGGTAACGCAGCAGAGAAATAAAGTAAAACACAAAAAGAGAACAAGTAATGTAAGTACAGGAGTGAGAGAGAGAGAGAGAGATGGCCTGCGTGGAATGAGTCAGAGCTCTGCTCAAACATGTGAAAATGAGTCTGGCTGTCTCCTTGGCAACGGTACTACAGCAGACCAACACTCACATGCATGTGACTAAATAAGCACACACACGAAGTACAGACCAACTCCTGTAGACAGAGAAAAATGTAGTGTTGTACTGAAAAGCTTATTCTAACAATACAACTGCAGTGTGTATATATTGTGTGTGTGTATAAGTGTAATGACTATTATTCAGAACCATTATTTATGCTCTGAAAACTCCAGCAGCTGACACTTAGGTGAGCCCTGTGTAGTATACACCAATAACCAATAACATTTTGTCCACAAAGTTGACAATCTTAGAAGCAGTAAAAATGGGAAAGCATCAGGATTTGAGGGAGTTTTACAACAAGAACCAAACAGTGATGGCTGGAGGACTGGGTCAGAGCATCTCTAAAATGCAGTAGGGTGGTCCTGCTCTGCACTGGTCAGGATCTATCAAAAGTGGTCCAAGGAAGGACCAGTGGTGAACCAGAGACAGGATCATGAGAGGACAAGGCTCATTGATGCAGGTGGAGAGTGAAGATTGGTCCTGGTGTTCTGATCCAACAGACCGGAGAAGTTAATGCTGGTTCTGATAGAAAGGAGCCAGATACCACAGCACACCTTCAGGGATCAGAATTCAGGGCTATTTTGGCAGCAAAAGGAAGACCAACACAACATTGGGCTGGTGGTCATAATGTTATGCCTGATCAGTGTATATTACTACAATTGTGTGTGCTTCATGCCAACTAAGGAGGAAATCCATGCACACATACACCACTCCTCTTCACACAAAGACCTAATTAATCAGCCACAACAGGAAACGACAGATAAACACCGCCTGACACACACACGCACACACACACACACACACACACACACACACTTCAGCATTTCTCTTCTCAAAGGTGCTGTGAGACATTAAACAATACAGTGTACCGCCATCTGTTGCGTCATGGGAAAGGTGATAAGGCAAAGCCACAAGGTCAAGCAGATTAACACTACTAACACTACAGTACATGCCAAATAGGGCCATAGAGCTGAGAACTGAGAACTAGGACATAGGAAGGTGTAAGCTGGTTAATGACAAGTGAAGGATAGTTTAAAAGGGGCTTCTTAGTGGGACTGGCTGCTGAGACTAAGTTGAAACACACCTCTACAGGCAGGAGGAAGGTTATGTCAGAGGGTTTAGTGAAGGAAGACAAGTGGGGCAATGAACAGGGATTTACACATTACTTGTGGAGGGTGTTGCAGAAGAGGCATTCAGATTTTTTGGACACTTGGAAACAAGTTGTGAACGTAACTGACATCATCACCTTTTAACTGATTGATGCCAGCCCTTTTATAAGCCACAAAGTGCCTTGTGCCAGCGGTTTGTTTGGGTGCTATTTTCTCCACTATACTCACCAGCTAGTCACTAACTTTACTGGGAGGTCATGTAGTTTTTTGAGCTTTTTTGCTGCCTTCTGCAGCTAAAACAACATCATGAGAGTGGTGAGAGTGAAAGAATAGTTAAACGGCAGGCCGGAAAAATAAAACAATCAGCTAAAAGTGATTATAAAGCTTATAAAGCCCTGTAGAACAAGTCAGGTGATCATTTTTGTGGTGTTCATCACCACAAGTGACCTTTCACATAAAAGCTGCCATATGATTGCTAATATAAATAGACTGAATATAGCCTCTTTTTAACCAAAGTGAGTAAATTGAATATAAAACTGACACAGAGGGCATAGTGATGAACAAGCAGAATGTCTGATGGTATGTGAGGGCTGAGATACCTGCTGAAGGCTTGAAGCAGCTGTGAGACTATGGAGGACAGTTTGTGCAAACAGACCAAGGCGTCCTGTGGCGGCGGAGGACCTCCCACTGGCTGACCGCTCCGCATGGTGTGAGGGTCAAAGCCCAAGGCTTTGAACACTTCCAAGCTGAAAGATGACAGAAAAAAGTGACCTTAATGGTCAGTGGAATGGAATAAAAAACAAAATAAAGCAAAATAAACAACCACAAAAGTGTTGTTTTTGTTTGTGCAAATTTGTTCCCCATTTCCCCAAGACATTCAGTGTCCAGAATGAGGTCGTCTTGCAGCAGGAAACAACATTTGAATGTAGTGACATAAAATTCAGGAAAAAATAAAGGGATTTGCTCCTTTAAAAAAATGGCATTTTCTTGGTGGAAGATTTTCATGAAATTCCTCTTGAATGTTCTTTGCAGTATAATCATCCCAGCACTATATATCTAAAATCCCTGTTACACGCACCTTTTTTGAGACACATAAGACCAAATGCTCTCAAATAGGGCCCACACCTCCTGGTGAGAAACCTCAGCAAACGTGGGTTGTTTGTCTTCATCATTAACATTCATGACAACATCACAAGCAGGATAATGCCTCTACAAACACACAAAAACAGACAGATGTAATTATAAAATACAACAGTGTCAAATCAACGCCTGCGTATATTATATATCACACATTCTGCTGTCTGGTTAATTACTGGTTTATTATCAAATCTAAAAGTTGTAAAAGTATATAGTGCTATCTGGGTATTATGGTGTACTTCAGTGCTTAGAAACCACTAGTAAAACATGATGAGTTGTTCCTCACTGACCTGCAGTTGTAGCTTATTATGAATGTCATCCAGTGTGGATATGGCGGCAGGAACAAGGACTGAACGTTTCCTAAATGCGTTCACAAGCTCTTTAGCTTCTTGTAGGGCCACTGAGGTAGCGCTACAGTCCACTGTTGTATCTGAGTAGACACAATGATACATAGATGTGAGCCATCAGGTGTGCTCCAGTAGTAGCACATCGAGGTATGCATACATTCAGTTGCCAGTTTATTTTTTGTACACCACGCAAAGGGGAAGAGGATGTTTTGTGAGTGTAACCTTGAGAGAAGGGTGGTTATGCATATAAAGATGTGAAACAAAACAGCCAGACGGTGAGACACGGTGGCCAAAAACAAGTCAGCTCAGACTGACTGTGAGCTGTCTTACGGTTTCAAGACTTAAAAAAAAAAAATAACATAGAGCCTCACATAAAAGTAATCCTTCTCAATCATCACTGTGGTGGTGTTTGTGTTGACATGAGCCTGCAGCCCTGTGCCTCTATTTTCCTTTTATTTTGCTGTGTTCAGGACGCTTCTGGGTGTCAGCCTTTGGACACTGGGTGTGTAGTCCGCACATATGCATGAGAACACATTCAAGAGGACGCTAAGACTGGAACAAATAATAGAAATACAAAAAAAGCAACTCTTAAATGCAGCTTGAACTGACAACACGCAGTCGCAGCCTGCTGAAGGGAGAATAGAAAAATGCATGCAGTACTTTTCCACTTCTAGATTTGTTCTCAGCCTCACTTACAGTTTATCCCTCCTTCCTTTCCTCCTCCTCCTCGCCCTACTCTCACAGTTCTGGCACAGAGCCAGGCTGCGTGGTACCAAAAAATCCAGAATAATGTTAGCCTACCAAGGATACACAGTGCAAAACTCCATTGTTTTAACTATTAACATTCTTGGAGGTTTTAAAAATCACGGTGGTGCTGTTGTAGCAGTCACACACAGGTGGACAGAGAGATTGAATGTAAGCACCCACACTGACAGTGTAATGTAATTAAATCCAGTGACAAGATCCAGGCCACGAGGTGCTGCAGTGGGCAACTCAGTATCTTTCTGACACACATTTGAGTCTCCCGTTTTAACAGATGACCTGATTCTGTACGTAGTTCTGTACGGTTGTAACGCAGTGAAGGGCACGTCATACAGTGCAGTAAGGGTTTTATCTGGGGGATGACACAGTATTACAAAACGGGAGAAGCATAAAAAGTAAAACAATAAAAATATTATATATCTCTAAAGCACTCCTTCTCACATGGCAAGATTATTACGGCTGTTTTTTTTTTCTGTCATTCACATTCAAAAGAATATTTAAATCTTATCTGTCTGAATTAGAGTGAAAATAAATGGTTATCTGTTAGGGTTACATATTTATTTTCACAACTATTATTATTATTTAATAATAATAATAATATGATAACAAAATGTTTTTGTTCTTGGGGGGAAAAACATTTTAAAATAGATTCTCATTAGACATCTGCTGAAAATCACTCAAACACATGATAGCCCTTCCTCCTCTTTCACCTACATACCTGAACAGAAGAAGGCAATGAGGTTTAACACAGTTTGCAGCATTCTCCGTGGAACAACATGCCCAAAGACAGCAATCCAGTGCTTTTTTAAACACTGCAAGATGTCTTCAAGTGACCAGGGTGGTTTTCGGTAAACTATCTGTTAACAGACAAAAAAAAGAAAAAGAAAAAAAAAGAAATGACGGTCAATTTGGCCCATCTAGACTAGCACACAAGAGGAGATATGAGCTATAATTGTTCCCATCAAAACACATACAGTTAGGCCCAAACATATTTGGACAATGACAGAATCTTTATGATTTGGGCTCTGCACACCACCACATTGAATTTGAAATGAAACAACTACAAATGAATTGAAGTGCAAACTTTAAGGTTTAATTCAAAGGGTTGAACAAAAGTATATAACATGATTAAACATGTAGGAATTGTAGCTATTTCTATACAAACGCTCCTCATTCCAGGGGCTGAAAAGTAATTGGACAAGTAAACATAACCCTAAGTAAAATGCTTTTCTATATTTTGTTGAGAATCCTTTGCAAGCAATGATTGCCTGAAGTCTGGAACCCATGGACATCACCAAACACTGGGTTTCCTCCTTTGTGATGCTTTGCCAGGCCTTTACTGCAGCTGTTTTCAGTTGTTGCTTGTTTGTGGGTCTTTCTGCCTTAAGTTTTGTCTTGAGCAAGTGAAATGCATGCTCGATTGGGTTGAGATCTGGTGATTGACTCGGCCATTGCAGAATATTCCACTTCTTTGCTTTAAAAAACTTCTGGGTTGCTTTTGTAGTATGTTTTGGATCATTGTCCATCTGAACTGTAAAGCGCCGCCCAATCAACTTTGCTGCATTTGACTGAATCTGAGCAGAAAGTATATCCCTATACACTTCAGAATTCATCTGGCTGCTTTTGTCTTTTGTCACATCATCAATAAACACAAGTGACCCAGTGCCATTGGAAGCCATGCATGCCCATGCCATCATACTGCCTCCACCAGGTTTTACAGAAGATGTGGTGTGCTTTGGATCATGAGCTGTTCCAATTCCTCTCCAAACTTTCTTCTTCCCATCATTCTGGTACAGGTTGATCTTCTTCAGGTTTTTGGCAAAATCAATTCTGGTCTTTCTATTTTTGAGGCTGATTAATGGTTTGCACCTTGTGGTGAATCCTTTGTATTTACTCTCATGAAGTCTTCTCTTTATGGTAGACTTAGATACTGATACACCTACTTCCTGGCATGTTCTTCTCTTGAGTGGATATTGTGAAGGGGTTTTCTTCACCATGGAAAGGACTCTGTGATCATCCACCACTGTTGTCTTCCGTGGACGTCCTGGCGTTTTTGAGTTCCCAAGCTCACAGGGCACTCTTGTTTTTCTCAGAATGTACCTGTAACTGTTGATTTGGCCACTCCTAACATTTCTGCTATCTCTCTGATGCATTTCTTCTTTTTTTCAGCCTCAGGATGTTCTGTTTCACCTCCACTGAGAGCTCCTTTGACCACATGTTGTGTGCTCACAGCAACAGCTTCCAAATGCAAACGCCACACTTGGAATCGACTCCTTGCTTGAAGGGAAGAGCCCATGCAGCCTTGTATTTTTTTTTTTAACTTTTTTTTGCAGCCTTCTGAGTCAATTGTCCAATTACTTTTGGCCCCTTGAAAAAGAGGTGGCTACGTATTAAAGAGCTGTAATTCTTAAACCCTTGCTCCAATTTGGATGTGAATACTCTCAAATTACAGCTGAGAGTCTGCACTTTAAGCCCTATATTGATTATGTAATTGTATCCTGAATATGTAAAGCGCTAAAAGAGCAAAACTTGTGTCACTGTCCAAATATTTTTGAGCCTAACTGTAAATCTAATCTTTAATGACCAACAAGATGCCTTAAACTCATGCAAAGATGAAACCAAACATGCATCTTTAATGAACAAGGAATGGATGGATTTTCTAAAAGGTAATTAAAATATAGTCTCAAAGATAAAGTAAAATTCCAAAACATATTGTTACCTCTGGCCAAAGTTCACCGTAAGCGGACTTCATCTCCTCCTCTAACACATCAGACAGCACCACTTGCAGGCAGTTTTCTAGTTCAGAAACACAGCTAATGTTCCATTTAGTCCTCTCTTCAGCCTCTCTTCTGCTCAGTCTCTTGTTATCTGTGATCAGTTACATACAAACAGTACATATCACATACTGTATGAGTAGATCGGACAGCAGTCATTTCGTCCCTTAATGGCCACTAGGTAGTGCTGTAAGCACTAGATATCTCCGTCCATGCAAGCTCATGTCGAGTACTAATTCCTACTGCAGAAGCTTATTCTTCTGAGTTTACGTTTACATGCATGTGATTAAAATAGGTGGTTATAATGTGATTTTTCCCATAAAAATCTTAGCATCATGTAAACAAACTGGCATTAAAAGCGTTAAAATCTTCAAAATGATTGAATGTTTGGTAGTTTTGAGCAGTGCAGAAGTTGTTTAAGAGATTTATTCAGAAAAAATATTAATCTGTTATTAATGTTAATCTGTTTTATAGCATATTTTGGAAGTGGACATTTTTGTCCTAAAGGGCACAAGAGGGTAGTAAATTACATTGATGAACTGAAGGTATATCTGGCCGCCAACTTGTCACGTCATGCACTGCTAGGTAATGCCACCATGGGTTCCTACCGGTTGGCTTCCCTCTTTCTCAAGGGGGCCCTTAGGCTGTACCCCCCGAAGGTTCCGAGGGTCCCTGCTAGGGATTTGTCCCTAGTACTGGGTGCCCTCTCTGTGCCTCCATTTGAGCCGCTGGGACAGATGGACCTGGCTGTCAATCAAGACAGCTTTTCTCCTTACCATTACCTTGGCAAAGAGAGTCGGGGAGATGCATGACCTGTCAGTTAATGAGTCTTGCCTCAGAACGCAGATGGCTGTGGGGTTACACATTGGTCGAACGTGGCATTCATCCCCAAAGTTCTGACACATAATCGGCCACTTCACATTGCCAGATTCGACCCTCAGCCAGCTGGGGTTGAATCGAGGCTGCTGTGTCCAGTGTGTGCTCTCGCTGTGTACATTGACACTGCAGCACATATGAGTCGGTCTGAGCAACTTTTCCTGTTACGGGGCCCTAATCGAGGCTGCGTCCTTTCCAAACAGCATCTGTCCCACTGAGTGGTTGACGCCATTACCCATGCCTACAAGACTAATAACTGCCTGTTACCAGTGGGTGTGCAGTGCCACTCCACCAGTATCTCCACTTCGTGGACTGCTCTTAGGGGGGTGCCTCTGGAGGACAGCTGTGTCCACCTGTGGACGCTGGGATTTGTAGTCTTGCAGGTGTCACACGTGATATTGTTATCATTAGTACTTGAAATGCGCTTGCAGAGCAAAATACACACTAGATACAGTAGTAGTATGGTGGCTGTTTCACAGCAATTGCACCCTCCAATGTGTGTATTTTTTGTTTGTTAAAACTGTTAAAATGTCACCTGGATTTAACACCTAATACAACTGGACTTATAAGTGAAACTAATAGAACAGCACAACTTAATTTGGCTGACCAGA
The DNA here is from genome assembly GCA_029721515.1 of Synanceia verrucosa. Lineage (NCBI taxonomy): Eukaryota > Metazoa > Chordata > Actinopteri > Perciformes > Synanceiidae > Synanceia > Synanceia verrucosa. The sequence goes on from CM056558.1 coordinate 16,357,400, forward strand.
TTTTTATTTTTGAATTTTTTATCCTCAGTAACTAGTACGATCACCTTTCACTTCCACAGAAACGCTTGTTCTTTCTTGACCGTGTGGCTGGACCTGTGCATAGCTCCCGCTCTGCACTGTTGATGAGACATGAGGGCCGATGTGAGGCAGCATGCCAGGATGAAGGTCACGATTGACTCTTCCAGCCTCTGCCATCAAGTCCCTCATGCTGTGGGGTGTCACTCCACTTGCAATGGCCTTATTGCATAGATTCTTATCATTACTGGAGAGGAAAGAGGGGATGACATGTATTTTTTTTTAAAAAAATCAGGCCGTGATAACACAAGCAAGATCCCCTTGACGCCTGAATTTATTTACAATTATATAAAACAATATTATGTGTTTTTGCTGTCAAATTAAGTGGAAATTATTAATAATTGTTAAGACATCATTGGTTGTTAATAACGTCTATAGAATATACCCTAAACCTAACCCTAACTTTTTTCAAGATTAGTTTTATTTACATCATAAAAGCCACAGAATTGTTGACAATTATTTACATTATAGCACCAAATAGAACAGGGGTCAAACAAATAGTCTGTGCCCGCTTCTACATCACATCATCCAGTGAGCAAACCTAACCCTAATCCTAACACTGCAATGTGCGGATACCAGAAGCAGATTTAGGTCTCACTCTGACCAGTGCGAGTAGAAACCAGTTCTTGCAAAAGGTTCCTAGATACATGCTGAATAAGCACAAATCACCATTGGGAGAATACATACACTATCTCAGCTGCTCTTTGGATCAAAGCGGTACGATGCAAATTCGTGACAATTGGTGTTAAAGGGATATGATGACACATCTACTGTATGTGACAGCACTCCAGAGGTTTGGTGGTGAACAATGAATCCGTTAATTTAGTAAAACGATCAGTGACAGCGTCTGGAAAGAGAGTCAGTCAAAGAAATGGGTCAAAGGGAAAAAAAAGAAGGAGAAACAATATAATGGCCACTATGTAAGCCAAAAACTAAACTCTCCCTACTCAGCACATCTATTCTTATGCAATTACTCTGTCTGGCCCTCTCTTTCTCTCATCCCAACTGGAACTATCTGGCTGGACCCACTCACAGTCACATGTATGTGCATTATTTCAAGAGGACACTGACTCTGCAGCAGCAGCAGTATACACCACTGGGGGGGGACACACACGACACACTCACCTGCACAGAATGACAGCACGCCCTGGGTATAGACGCTGGTATTGCAGGCAGCACAGCAGCACCCTGTCATCATTATTCTCGGCCTCCAGACCATCTGATGAGCAAGGTGGTACAAAGAGGAAGAGGAAGACAAGCGTGACAGAGCAAAACATGACGTTCTGTTAAAAAGACATGTTTGATTCATGACACTGACTGCTCATGTTACCACAATGCACAACAGAGTGTTTTCTCTCTTTTTAGGACAAGACTCAGAGATTAAGTACACAAAATTTCACAAGATTCTAGGGCCATGCTTATAAACATCTCTGCTAAATCTCATTTATCATACATTTGAATAGATCCTCCTATGAAAATCAATATTATATATACACTATGGCTAAGAAGTGGTTTACCTCATGCATGGATGCAACTTGCTCATGAGATTCTAACTCAGAATAGAATTCTGGTGGATCAGCTTGGTGATAGTGCCACCTAGTGTTTATGTTAGTGTTGGACAAGGATGCATGGCAGCTCTGTTTCAATGTGTGTAATAGTCAAATTACTCATGGAATCTCCCACACTAGCAAAAAAGTTGGCTTTAATTACAAAAAATGTGCAAACCTATCATAGTATAATAATTTTATGCAATTGTGATGCTTTTACCCATAGAAAAAGCAAAAACAGTCCCCAAAATTATACCGTCAGTCCCCAACAGAGATCTGGTATGTGTTCATGGACACCATATGGACACTAACCACTCGTAACCTTTAGGTCCCATTTTTTTAAATCAATACTCACTGTTCCTCTCAGAAGCCTCCTGTAAGGACTGACACAACAGACGAGGTGCCCTGTTCCTCATGGACTTATGAATGTATGAGATGGCATGAACTGCCTTGAGGGATTGCTCAGAACTGTTTTTTAAAGAATCCAGCTCCTGAAGCACCACCCAGGGGATCAGGACTGCAGGTGAGCCCAGGGCTAGGAGAACATGAGGTGGGGAGAAAGCAAGTAGTGATGGGTCCATATTTCATAACATAAGTGTATGAGTTGGAGCAGTACTATTAATGTGTTGTACTCAGTGGAATAAAATGACAATAAAGGCTTAAGACGGCAGTTAATCTCAAAATGTAAAAATCTATTACAATATACTTATGATTGTCGTTTTCCATTTCATCAATTTTGTGATGAAATGCTTTTTTAATGAGAAAAGCTTATGAACGTGGTCTTATTGAATGCTTAGACCTTCCTGCTGCTCAAGCGTGCTAAGATCACTGTATCAAGACAATAGCCCAAAATATTACTCAACGATTCATTAAAATGATAAGAAAAATGTAAAGACAAGGAACAGGGGCTGAGAACAACTAAATTGTGTTGTTGTATACATTGTATACATTGTTGATGTACAGTAATAGTTCAGCTGCCATATAACAATATAACAAATAAAATAACCATAAATCATTCCACCAGAAAGATCAAGTAAATAATTTCGATTACCCCCAAGGCCATGAGACAGGATCCTTTTCACATCATCCAGGTGACTGATAAGAATGTTGGTGTCCAAAATGACGAGGTATTGCTGAGGAGGTTGTCCACCTGTAAGAAGAAGTTATATACATATATATATATATATATATATATATATGTACACACACACACACACACACACACACACACACACAATATTGCCAAAAGTATTCGCTCACCTGCCTTGACTCGCATATGAATTAAGTGACATCCCATTCCTAATCCATAGGGTTCAATATGACGTCGGTCCTCTTCTGGGAAAGCTGTCCACAGGGTTTAGGAGTGTGTTTATGGGAATTTTTGACCATTCTTCCAGAAGTGTATTTGTGAGGTCACACACTGATGTTGGATGAGAAGGCCTGGCTCTCAGTCTCTGATCTAAGTCATCCCAAAGGTGTTCTATCAGGCTGAGGTCAGGACTCTGTGCAGGCCAGTCAAGTTCATCCACACCAGACTCTGTCATCCATGGCTTTATGGACCTTGCTTTGTGCACTGGTGCACAGTCATGTTGGAAGAGGAAGGGGCCAGCTCCAAACTGTTGCTTCCATGCTCCCAACCACGAAGTTGACATTGTGGACAATTCCATGCTCCCAACCACAAAGTTGGGAGCATGGAATTGTCCACAATGTCTTGGTATGCTGAAGCATTCAGAGTTCCTTTCACTGGAACTAAGGGGCCAAGCCCAGCTCCTGAAAAACAACCCCACACCATAAGCCCCCCCTCCACCAAACTTGACACTCGGCACAATGCAGTCCGACAAGTATCGTTCTCTTCGCAAACCCAGACTCGTCCATCAGATTGCTAGATGTAGAAGCGTGATTCGTCACTCCAGAGAACACGTCTCCACTGCTCTAGAGTCCAGTGGCGGCGTGCTTTACACCACTGCATCCGACACTTTGCATTGCACTTGGTGATGTATGGCTTGGATGCAGCTGCTCGGCCATGGAAACCCATTCCATGAAGCTCTCTGTGCACTGTTCTTGAGCTAATCTGAAGGCCACATGAAGTTTGGAGGTCTGTAGTGATTGACTCTGCAGAAAGTTGGTGACCTCTTCACACTATGCGCCTCAGCATCCGCTGACCCCGCTCCGTCAGTTTATGTGGTCTACCACTTCATGGCTGAGCTGCTGTCATTCCCAAACACTTCCACGTTCCTATAATACAGCTGACAGTTGACTGTGGAATATTTAGGAACGAGGAAATTTCACGACTGGATTTGTTGCACAGGTGGCATCCTATCACAGTTCCACGCTGGAATTCACTGAGCTCCTGAGAGCGACCCATTCTTTCACAAATGTTTGTAAAAGCAGTCTGCATGCCTAGGTGCTTGATTTTATACACCTGTGGCCATGGAAGTGATTGGAACACCTGGTTCTGATTATTTGGATGGGTGAGCGAATACTTTTGGCAATATAGTGTGTAGATATATATAAAATATATAAATTGTATATAACTTGTGAGAAATATTATCTGATTTGATCATTTTTCAGGTAAATAACACCAAAAGGCATTCACTTTTAAAATCAACTCATAATTATAGTGCCTCCATGTGGTCAATTGAGAGTAGTTCAATAAAGAGTTAAAATGTAAAAATGTCAACCATCTCAAAAACAAACAATAAAACGTACAATGAGTATCTGCAGCCCCTTCTTCTGGAGGATCTATGTCCATACAGGTGGGTTTCCCATAACTTGCCATTATATTCTGCTCCAACATCTTCTCAGTGCTGGCAAGATGAAGCTCTTCACCCACTTGCATCTACATTAAAAATATATTTTTAAGTGGCAGTCTTTCACATATTTTTCAATAAATATTAAGCTGTTATTCATCACTGCTGAGGTAACACAATGCCATTGCAATATTTCCATGGCAAAATGCTGTGTTACTGTTGTGAATAGACAAAAAAATGGAACTATGTACACAATTCTCTCTCATCCTCTCTGCCAATTTGAACAACAATTAGCGACAATGAAATGCTTTCATCTGAGTAATTTCTGTCATGAAAATGGATATTGAGAAAAACAATTAACCAAATATTGACTTGTTCATATGAAATGAATGATGGTTTTTATTACCTGGTCACACCATGGCTCAGTGACACCATGGGGTGTAGCTTGGAGGTGGTTTGATGAAGATGGCGTCTTAGCTTGACCTTCAGATGGAAAACTAGGTGTGACATCCAAACTGCTGCGAGCTTGTTGGACAGCTTCCTGCTTGAAGTTGCTCACTAAGGCCCTAGAAAGCTTGGTCCCATGTTTGAGATTTCTGTTTGTAGAGTAAGCATCATTATTCTCACCGGGGCTATCTACTGGCTTTGGCTGAACCTTTTTTGGTATCTTAAAGTTCAGAGGTTGTACTTGTTGCTGAACAGATGATGACATAGTGGTCCCATGTGACACTGATGTGACAGTCCCAGAATTTGTAATGACATTCTTTGACACTTTTGATGCGACAGTCACTGGGACTGTAATAACACCCGTCATCGCTTTTGAGCTACTAACTGATGAAGTCACATGACAGCTTTTTTTGGCTTTATTTACTTTCCGCTGCCGCATCTTGCCGAGCAGTTCTGTTCTCTTCTGCCATGAAGAATCCTTGGAGGAAAAGGAGGAGGAGGAGGTCCCGCTTGGTTGCCTGGTATTGCTGGTGTTGCTGTCATTTCCCATTCTTGGTGCTTCTTCAGTTCTGCGCCTCTTCAATACATCATGCCTCTTTTCTTTCTGTTCAGCAGAAACCAAACTGGGACCCGTTCGCTGCTTTTCTGTTTTGGATGAACTACTGCGGGAAGACTTTTCATCTAATCTGCCTTTAGATGTTTTCTCTGTCCTCTGAGGAACTGTGCCTTCATGGTGCGAGGGTTTTGAGGGTCCCCTTTCCCTAGTGTTACTCCCACTTGGTTCCTGGAAAACATGAAAACATTAATAGAAGCTGATAGCTTATTTTGAGTACAAAGTTCAATACATTATAGTACAGTATTTATGTACTATGTATTTATGTATTAGATAGACATAACTGATTAATAACTTTATATTATCCATCCATCCATTTTCTACCGCATATCCTCACATAGGGTTGCAGGGGGGGCTGGAGGCTATCCCAGCTGTCTTAGGGTGAAAGGCAAGTCTCCAGTTCATCACAGGACACATAGAGACAGACAACCGTTCACACTCACATTCACACCTACGGGCAATTTAAATTAGCCAATTAACCTAATCCCCGTGCATGTTTTTGGATGGTGGGAGGAAGCTGGAGTACCCGAAGAGAACCCACGCAGACACGGGAGAACATGCAAACTCCACACAGAAAGACCCCAGGCCACATATGCTATTTGATCAAAGAACAAAATTAAAATTGACATTTCATACACAAAATTACTAACTTAGAAGATAATCATCTGATGGCTTTATAATAGAACTTTCTTTTTTAGTTGCAGACACCATAAAAATACAAATGTGTCAAATCATATATTTTTCTGTACAGTCTGTGGCAGCTGATCTGTTTGTGGTCTATAATAGTATATTTGTCTGTAAATCAAACTGCAACATATTTGAGGAGGCACTCTGGTTACTTAATCCATGATTTTCCTCAAAGTTGTGATTCTATGCCATCATGATATAAAATAACATTCATGGTCACAGAGGACTTATATACTTAACAACAAACACTGTTGAATGTCTTCTTACCTTCTCATCTTCCTCACTTGAGGATGACAACTTGCGCTTTCTCTTTTTTGACTTTTTAGACATCTTCCTATAAAAATAATTTATACATAAATTTATTTTTTTCAGGTTTTCAGTGACTATCATGCATCATCTACTTTACACAACAATCCAGATCATTCTTCAACACAACACCTTCTCTACACATAAAAACATCTGGAAAGTGCACTATATTATTTAACCAATACAGTATTAAACTTCTCTTACTGAGAGACTCTAGAAATAAACCATAATTTTAAACAATTAAATGTTGGGTCAAACTGAACGTATTTCCATAATATGCCACACAAACCTGTTTGTCCCAGTTAATGGCTGTCGTGTAATAATCAGTTCAAAAGTACAAAGTAGTTTTTACTAACGTGACATGAAGAACAAACAGGCGCTTACACTGTGTCATGACAGAAATAGACATTTATTTATGAAGCACAAATTTAAATAAAACTCCAAGGTGCTGTACAGTAAAATAGACATAATAAAATGATACTTAAGATAAAACATAATAAATATAAAGACAGTCCATCGAGATAAAACATCCAAGCACAAAATGAACAACCTACGTGGTTTGAAAAGCAAAGAAAAAAGAGGTGGGTTTAAGAGGAGCCAGGCTAATGTGACTAATGTGCATAAGTATTCCTTAAGTTTTCATAAAACCACCGAATAAAACTAGTTAATAACGTAACACTGTAGACTATATAGTGCTGAGCTAATAGATAAATACACAATACACGACCAAATGCTAAAGCTAAAGTTAAACGTTACCTTTAGCTAATTTAAACTGACGCTAGCTGACGATACCACTGCAGTAAAAGCGAAGTATCTCCTTTGGTGTATGAAACACTAGCTTACGCTATTTCAGTGAAATCAAGCACGTTTTGTGTGAATAAATGTGTAATTGACACAAACATGTATGTTGACTCACCTTAAAGCCGACACAAACGGAAGCAAAACACCCAGCCGCTTCTGACTCTTTCTTCTTTTACGACATACAGTCCGTGTTTCCGATCAATCCTTCTTCTGGTTGCTACGCTACCGCCACAGACTGGACTGGAGTGGAGATCCACGCGTTTTCTTCTTTGCTATATTCATAAATAAGCAGTGGCTGATCACTAGGACAATATGCGAGTTAAGAAAAAGACAAAATCACAGTGGAGGAGTGGCAAGGAGCAGCAGCAAGGCCAGTGGGAGTCAGTATCTGTCCAAGAGGGTTATCTTGTCTTAAACACATTCCTTTCTCCAAGGTTACACCAGATTTTACTGTCAGTAGTTTTCCACTCACTTTTACCTTTTACAGCAATATAACCAGACAGATATCATACTAATTCAGCAGAATTCCAACATGCATTAAATGAATTATTAATAATAAGATACATACAATAAGTCTGCATCAGGAGTTGAACAAGGCCAGGTGACTGCAACCTTTACTTACAAAAGAGACATTTTGCCTCCTCTCCTACTAAATAACATTTTTAAGAAGCTGTAAAACATAACACAGCTTCCAAGGTTTTAAATACCTCGGCGGTGCCCAGGATGAGGAACTGGCACCTCTCCAGCTACCAGTACACTCTCCACACTTGGTCATTTGACTCGATCACACTATGCTACTATATTGCACACACTCTAAATTATGAGCTGCTGTTAGTTTATTCATCTCTTATTTTATTATTATTTTCACCTTGTGTGCTGCAAAACTAGAGTCAATTTTTATATGTTCACACATATTGTGATTCTGATATTGTATTTTTGAACTGTATGATTGCTTTTAGTCACTGGAATTCAGCAGATTATTGCATAAGTCATATTGATAAACTGTCACTGTCATTAATTGAATTGAATTAAAACCTAATTATAGTCCTTTCCAGGAAACCTTTTATGAATTCACAATATTAGTTCCCAGCAGTGTTACATTAACTCCTCAAGACAACATGGTATATTCTGTAAAAGACTTGTCTCTTGTGCTCTGAGGAAAAATAAAATAATAATAGTAGTGCAGAGCAATTACATTAGCACTTAAGGTGACTAGATCACATGCATCAGAAGAACATGGCTGTGGAGAAAAAAGACTGCCATCATTCACATAATGCTTATGCAGTTTCGCATCCCTCAAAATAAGATTGTGATGTAAACCACTGATGGTTCTTCATGAAACCAGTGTGCAAAAGACAATTCCTGTAATATACCACATAGTGACACTGTAGCTCCATTGAGAAACACTCTGCCTTCCTCTGCTCTTGACACAATTGTGTGCTGGACCATGGTTTGGGAAACAGTTTGACTGAAGACTCGGAAGGTGACAGAGATCAGACGACTAACAGATGAGCGGCGAGTATTACCATCTGCAGAGAATAATCCCTGACCACTTCAATAATCATGGATAGGAATGACAACATGTGCCAGTTGTGACGGAAACAGTTGAATAGATTGGGATTCAGTAGATGACACAGTTTGGATTAGATCAGTAACATGTGAAATACAGAAAGATTACGTTAGAAAATTGGAAACAGCTTCTCTGTGTAGTAGTTCATAGGGACGGTTAATTCTGCCGGGTTTAGTTGTGATAAAATGTGTTGATGTGGTACGTTGTGATGAAGGTCCAGGAGTCTGATGTCAAACAGTCAAACATGATGATGATTTCATCATCATGTAGTATATAGCTTCCCTTATTAAAATGAGTCATGAAACTTAATCTTCTCTGTTCACATGAAAAGACTTTAGTAAATCTGTCCTGATGTTGTTCTTAGTGAATATGGTTAGACAGATGAACTCTATCACTCCCCACGTAAAACCAATTCACACGTACAGTATGTACTTTACAAAACAATCTTACGATGGGATTGAAAAGTCAAGAGTTGAGTCCCCACATATAGCAGCCACAAGAAATGCTTGGCTAAAGCTGCCCCAAAAAAGACATTTCACACATTCATATCACACATTTTCTTTGTTAAATTTTAATATACATTTCCTGCATATTTGACCTTCCCCTCTAGATTTCTGGCAGAGAAACATGAAATCCCTTCACTTTGATTCATACCTTTGATATATCCAATAACATCTGATAATGTATACTCTCTGAAACAACCCCCTGAGCCCAGATAAAGCTTGGTACATTTTTGTGCATTCATTTTCACTTTTGTTCAGCATATTTTACCACCTATGACTATTTTTAAATCTATAATACATTCAACATGTTATAATACAACAATTTGAGTTTGTTAAAATACTATTTCACTAAATACAGATGTAAGAAATAAAACTACATAACATTTTTACTTTTACACATTTTTATGTGTAAATGGATTTTTATTGAAAATTATTTGAAAGTCTGCATGCTGTTGGAAATCGCTGAAAAAATATGAATAGTGATACGTTTTAAAATGTCCAGTCATTACACCACTAATTTACTGTTTGAAAGCTCCACATCAGTACTGGTTTCTCAGCTTGACTCTGCATGATACATGATAAGTTTGGCAAATATGTTGAATAAAGAAATAAAATATGCACAAATAGATTTATAATAAATAATAAACTTCAGATTAATATCTGTGTAATTATAGATTGTAAACTCCTTATCAGGTTATTAAAATCCTCCAAATTCCTTTAAGTGATACTAAGAAACTCCAGGATGCTCACCTTGCTTGGTCCAGAACTCGCTTGCTAGTAATATACATTTATAAAATCAGGGTGAAAATCCTGTGTTCCTCTGTGTGTTTTTCCTTTTCTTTCTTCATCTATCACTACCTATGTTTCTTTATCCCTCTTTGTCATCTCTCTTTCATTTCATGAAATTCAAAGACATTTGGTTTTAATCAAAGAGCAGACTACAGAGATGGTAATTGCTCCTGTGTGTGATTATGTGTGTGTGTGTGTGTGTGCGTGTGTGTGTGTGTGTGTGTGTGTGTGTGTGTGTGTGAATATGTGACGTTTGAATATGTGTTTGCTCTCCTAATGGTTTGTTCAGAAACTCGAGCAGTGTGTTTTATGAAAATATTCTTTCAGTCATTTAGATAATAGACAACTACTGTGTGTGTGTGCATGTGTGTGTGAGAGAGGAGAGAATGTTGTGTGTGTGTGTGTCTGTGTGTGTGTGTGTGTGTGTGTGTGTGTTTACATTGTATTACAGGTCCTGTCTCTTAAGTCTCATACACACTATTTTCCTGGTTTCCACAAGGGGCATCAATGCTATATTATAGAGCCATGGAAAAATGGAATTAGAAATGATGTGAGTGTTGATCTGGATGTTGGAGGCTGGTGTGTGTGTGTGTGTGTGTGTGTGTGTGTGTGTGTGTGTGTGTGCGTGTGTGTGTAATAATTGATTTCATGCTTTCTGATTTTAGGGCTTCCCATAGATCCTCTGACGTCAGGTCCGAACACACACACACACACACACACACACACGTCTTTGAACGTAATGACGTCTCTCATTCTAACTTTAGGAAAGAGCATCATGCAATTCTGCTCAGGTCCTGAAGCCGGACTATTGTTTTTTCCAGAACTACTGGTGCCCAAAATGAGGGTTGGGGTTGTTTCTGTGGACAGATTTTGTCACAGCGATGGCATGCAAGATGCAGTCACAAATCAATACAGGTGTGAAGATGAGATCCAGATGAAGGCTGAGCACGAGGGAGGTCGGAAGTGGGAAGGTAGTCATTTCATTTTCAAGCAAAAATGCCAAAAATTTGGTGCTTCAGACGTCAATTATTGTTGAATAATTGTCACTCATAACTACCGTGGCTGTAGGAAATCATCATAGGTATTCGTATTTGATAATGAAAATAATCATTGCTTTTCATGCCAGAATGGTTGTGAATCATCATTATTAATTATACTAACCTACAGTATGTATGTATGATTCTGTGAGGACAGAATCAAGTCTAGTTTCCACTGCAGAGCCAACATCAGTCCTGCCAGTACTTACTAAATATTTATACGTTTCCATTTCCCCTAAATCAAAATGTAGGTGATTCTTTCTACATCTTATTGCCAACAGAGATGACTCCTCTGCTGGGTTACAGTTTCATGTAAACAAATAGGGCTTTCAACCTTGTGTCCTAAACATCTTGTCTTGGCGCTGGATTCAATAAACCACTTGGCTCTGCAGTTGCTGTCGGAAAGTGGTGACTGGCTCTGTGACAGATACCTACCTCGAAAAGTTTTCAGGTCTCTCTCCCATTAATACTCTTTCATTAGTCTACGCTAATAACTACCAGAGAGAATTCCCAGACTATGAAGAGAAGTTTGTTTTTCAGAATAGCAATGGTAAAGGGTTTATAAGCCCAGAACAACAGCATGTCATGCAAACCATTAAGCCATAAATACCTTCTCTTGCTTCACTGCACTGTATATCCCTATTGTTAATCTATAGCAGACTTTATTTTTCACTGCATTGATAGCTGATGTCTGGATCTGTTTATTTGTGAAGATGATAATGGCGGTGATGGAAATAAAGTATTTTGATCACAATGTGGAAGACAGAGACGACGAAGGTGTGAGACTAAATAATGATGCAGGTAAAGCTGCATGAAACTAATTCCAGCACACTGGTTGTGATTCTGGTAGCCTGAGCAAGATGACAATAGATATGAATAACTGGAATTTTTCACAAAAGAAAAACACAGTGAAGCCTAAAACATTCATTTAAGCATCCCAATGAGCATAAGGAGACATGAAGGCATTTGATCTGTTCTTTCCATTCGGACCGAATGGCAGGGATTGGTCAGAGTTTTTACAGTCAGCTGTTAGAGGTCTGATTCTTTTCCTTCCTTTTTATGAATACATAATATATTGACTGCTTTCAGGATGGAAGGACAATTTCACCCAGTATAACAAAAAGTGCTTCTTAACAGGATTACCAACTATAGCTTTAATTGTATTATTTGCACCTGTTCCTGTTACACACCTGTGGTGATGATGATGAAAGACAGTGGGATCAGGATAGTTTACGTGATGATAATAACAATGATGATGATAATTGAGAGACTAACTGGAGGAAGAGGAGGTGAAAGAGAAAGCGGGATAATGATGATGATGAGGACAACGAGGTTGAAAATCATTACAATCCCGCGTGGGAGTGTCCGCGAGGAGGGTAGAGCCACTCCACTCAGGGCTCGCGCAGACAGGAACACTTCCTCAGATGTTTTCATTCTAAACTCAAAGGGTCGCAGGAGCAGTCGGCGAGTCGCACGTCAGGAAGAAAAAGTCTGCAGTTTTATTTTGATTTTAGCGTCCCTTTTTTTAAATTTCGCTTCCTCGTTCTTCTTCCGCGCGGTGTGATGTCCGTTCTTCAGGCCGCGGTGCTGCTCCTGTGCGCGGTGTTGGCTGTGACTGGAGCCCGCAGGAGTTCACCGGAGCAGGAGGATGTTCAGGAGAAAGTGAGCAGCGCCAGATGCTCGTCCAGGTGCCTCACTCTGCACATGACCCAGCTCACCGCTAGCTTCAGACACCTCCAGGTACGACAGTGCAACCACTTTATCCCTTATTTAAGAGTGCTCAACAGTCTTAATAATATTACCTGCAGTCAACATGACAACCAGTGTATAAAACACAAATGAACACAGGCTATGAAGCACACACACCAGCTACCTGTCCATGCTCCAGACTTCTTCCGACCTGGAACCGGCTACAATACGGTTCTCAGCCTAAGTCAATACAGAGTGATATTTACCACTGAACTTAACTCTGATTAGGATATATGCCTTTGATACTTATAAACACGTGACCCAAACAGGCGAGTATTCCTCATATATAAGGACAATTTTAGACTATTTTACTCGAAACTCTTTCTTCAAAATGTGCATTAATGATACTTTCTGTATATCAGTAGAGATTGTTTCTGATATCTAATCGTGGCTTTACAACAATCCCATCAGGCTTGATGCTATTTGATTATTTTAACTAACATATTTGCTTTCAAATTCATAGTGGCAGATCTTCCTGAAAAGTTATACAGAGGGGATATTGAAAGGTGACATGAACAGAAATGGGGATAGGATGTGATCATCACATGGAATCAGGAGCAGTCAATAATAATAAATGCTATGCTGAATAATTCAGAAAGGTCATAATTATATACCCAGTATTTTAACATATATAAGTCACACCTAAGAATAAGTTGCAGGACCAGCCAAACTATGAAAAAAAATGTGACTTACAGTCCGGAAGAGACGGTATGGCCTTATAACCCTTTCCTGACTTATGAGCAGCCTGAATGTGCAGCTGCAGGTCCACAAACCAACTGCAGAGAGCTGCTGTTTTTCACCTGTTGAGCTGATTAAAACATTTGTTCCCAGTGAATCAGGGTACATAGGATGCTTCAGAACAGCTTGGACTATTTGAAATGGTATATAATGGATTTTCCTACAGACTGTGACAGTTTGCAAAGGGTATGTATAATTTTGGACATGATACTTTTTGTTCAAATGTGAATAAAAGCTGAGAATTGTTTTTTTTCCACCATGATGCCTCTTGTACATCATCTTATTATCTTCTAGGAGACACACACACACACACACACACACACACACACACACATTTATGCACCACAGAGAAAGCACAGAGGAGCACTTCCCAAATAATTAATCATAATAATCATAAGAAACTGTGTGATATCACCTGAAGCAAAGTTGTTCCATCATGATTTTCATCAGGAAGGTTTTGACATTGCTCCGACTGAAGTTGCCTAGTTGCCTTGTGTCAGTAGGCTACTCGGAGGGCCAAAGGTACACTAAAAAAATGTCAGGTTACTGGTCTAAAGTAGTTAAGAAAATGACTCATCTCACTGAAATCGCTGGCCCATGTTCTGTGGCCTTTGTAGTGAGGAATGTGCAGATTAACGGGGACATTAGGACGTTACCAAGTTCGAAAAGCCACTTATCGTTAACAGCTTCAACATGTGCACGCTGTGTAGTGGGTGGGAAAGTCATTAACCGCAGAGTTCAGCCCCAGTGGATCTGCGCTGTGTAGAATGAGTGTGTGTGTATTTATGTGTGTGTAGGTTTGCATATGTTCGTGAATAAAACGAAGGTTTTGGTCTGGTCCGTGTCCATCCAGAATAGCCTGCCGGCACCTGTGTGTTGGGTAATGAGGGTGGCCCCTGGATGACTCTGTAGCAGTGACATGTGTATGTGTGTGGTGGGGGGTTCTGGAATAGAGGTGTGAGAAAGGGAACGTTTGGTTTAAACTTTATGAAGTGAAATGCAGTAGTCAGATATTGAGCATCAAACAGCAGTGCTGGCAATGAAACCAACTGACCGGGAGATAGCAAACAGGGCAGACATCCAGTTCCTGCTTGGGTTTCATTTTTCAAGGTGAACAAAATGTTGTATTTCATCCTCATAAGGGCTGCATGAAATGAGGAAAATATGCAATATTACTCACGATAAATAAACAGATATTAACCTCTTGTAGCTGTTCAGTTTATTCATTCACCGAAACCTGCACAATTGCAACTTGATAACTAACTAATTTAAATAACTAACCAATTATTTCTTGCCAGCACCTGTCTGCTCTGAGCGCATCCACCTGTCACTCTCTAGGGCCTGATTATAACAGGCACGTACATGGACAGCTGTGGACACATAGTAGTTCTGTTTATACTGCACTTTGCATTCCCTTCTGGGCATCACTTATTCTTTTCTCAAACTCTTGGCAATTATTGCATATTAAATCATCTTAATATTGTTTTAAAGAGAAATAGTGTAGTCGGTGACGAGTGGTCACATCTATTTGGAGGTGCACAGATTTCTGTACAGAAATTTACTCACAGATGAAAAAAGGATAATGTTGAACACAGACTTGCAAGGCACTTATTTTTAGCTTTCTTTTTTAGTCATTGGGAGGTATGCCCATCTGATAACACAGGTCGACATCCTCAACCACAGTATCGCAGTATTATGTTTATTGTGTTTATTGATCAAGTTGACATTTAGATGATAAAAAAATAATATATTTTATTTTTTTTTTAAATTTCCTGTTTTATTTTTTGTGTCATACTCATGGCATTAGTTGACCTCCATGAGGTTTTTAGACTTTAGATAGGATTTTCTTTCAACTTACAACTTACCTGTTGAGACAATATCCAGAAATTAAATTAAAAAAAATCATAAAAATTAATTTGATTGAAATAAATGAAGACAAATGATGACTCATCACTACATGTAATGATCTCTTTTTATCATTGAAATTAGCCTTGTGCAGTTGATCGGCAAAAAAAAATAGAAAATTATTTTTGAGAGTCGATTAATTATTTTAGTGTTTTTTTTAAATAGCAAAATAAAAATAGTACTTTTCCAACTTCTCCCATGTGAGGTTTTCATCCTTCATTCTGTTTCACATAATTGTAAAATTAATATGTTTGAGTTTTGGCTTTTGGTCGGATGAAATGAGACAACTCATTGGGCTCTGACTGTAAAGCTCTGACAGGATTGTTTCATTTCTTCCCAACGTTTTAGAGACAAAACCATTAATTGAGGAATTAATAGTTAATTTCATCAAAAATGAAACTAACCATTAGTTGCATTAGTTGCAAATTTAAATATGAAAAAACACAAAGAAAGAATTAATGAGCAAAAAAAACAGTAAATGTAAAGACAGATGTTGTCATGTGACTCAGAAACTAATTTAAGGACATAAAGAGGCATTGAAAACTTTTATCAAATTAAAAGATTATAAAGAACCTCTAAACTTTGCAAACAAGTAAACAAGTTTCCTCTCAGCCACATCTCAGGGAACACCATCATTCCCTACTCTATTGTAGGACAGTGTAGCAGAGTGATTAATGGGTGTGAGAGACTCTGTGTGTTAGGAAGGGCTGGGTATCGTTCAAAGTTCTTGATACATTACCTTTGTTTTGGTACCTTTGTTTTTCGATACCAGTTCTGGAACAATATTTTTAATACCTCAATAAATTAGACATTTTTTGGGGGGAGGGGGGGATTGGTGTCACTATGAATAAGACATTAATGACGTCTGAGAGCATGGCTCAGACACTTGGGTATTGGAATTTTTCACCAAAAAATGATACATTTTTCAGTGAAACCTGAAAGGATCAGAGTCGGTGCTACACAAGTATCAAAGTTTGATACCCAGCCCTGTGTTAGAGCATTCATTCATTTACTGAGCATACCTTTTTTTAACAGCTCCAGTAACTGTAACATCAGTGAGGGCAAATAGAGCTTTACTCATCCTGCTCTGTCACCACACTCAGACACAAAGACACACATTGCTTCCTCTGGCTTCATGTGGGTGAACCCTGTGTTTTTGGCTCTTTCTCTCTCTGTGTGTGTGTGTGTGTGTGTGGTTTGTGTGTAGCCACTAGAATGTGAGTCACCAGTTTTCTATTTACACCTCTCTTCTGCTGCTTCTCTGGGTTTTCCACTACTTTCCCTTGTATGGTGTAATAGTGTAATTATAGCCCTTTGTGTGTGTGTGTGTGCGCGCGCGCGTGCATGTGTGCGTGCATGCGCATGAGTATATATTTGCTGGTATGTTGTCATATTCCCAAATTCCTCCTTGATGTAAACTCCTAAAAATAAGATGAAAAAAATCCTGCAGCCTCGCCTGCAGAGCTGGATCTCTTTGCACATACGTAGTAGATCAGATTAGACTGCATGTCTTAAACACTCACAGGTCTGTGGTGCTGATGAGCTGGTTAGTGGTTCGAGCCAGGGCTGAGGGCCAAGCGCGAAGCTGAATGAGCTGCCTGTGCATTCATGTTTATGTGTGTGTGCATGTGTGTCCCAGCTGCTCTGCGGTAGGTAAGTCTAATCAGCCCAGAGGTCGGTCAGCCAACCAGTCACGCTCTGAAAAAGACCAGAGACAACGGGCAGGTTGGGTTGCACAGAGACAGACGTGGGAGATAAAGGCAGGTAGACAGACGTGGTCAAGCGCACAGATGTTAAGACGAGAAGGCAGGTAGACGCTCACGCACACACACACACAGAGACAGGTGTAACAAACACACATGAAGACAGACAATCTGACAAACTAATACTCTGGCTTAGAAGTGGACTGACGTGCAGGTAAAGCAGAGACGAACGAAGACAAAGACTTATTTGATTCACCTCAGAGATAAAGCATCTACCTCTTCCTGTGGCTTTGTGACTTCCCTGTCATTTGATCGGCACGATCACGGATAGATGGTGATAAAACAGTGGCAGCGTGGGAGTGACTCTCACCTGAAACCAGGACAAGAAATTCCAAGACAGTAAATTATGACTGGCTTTGTTCTTTCAGCACCAGAAAGAGAGGCAGACAGAAAGACTCCTTTACCACATCAAAACTGTGGCGACATATTATACCTCATACTTGAGCATTAAATCCACTCTTCTTCCCACTGGTGGTCACTCTCGACCCCCTGAATAGAGAGGCCCAATATATCGGCAATCACATCAGTATCCGGTGGGCAGAACTGCAAACAACTGATGGTTGCACCAGAACCTCTTGAGAGGAAATGGTTTTGGAAATAAAACAAGTTAAATAATTTAACTTTTTTAAAATTCACAGGGTTTATAAGTACAAAATTGATTACTGTGGAATTTGATTGCTGTAGCTGCTAAAAATGGAGCGGCACCACATTAGCTCTAATAAGCGCTGTGTTTATTAAAAGAATGTCTCTTTCTCTTTTCCGTTTCATCCATTTCACATTACAAATTAATACTTTAACGATGCTCTTTGGTGGATTATTTGTTTGACAAATTACAGGAGAAGCTTTGACAGATGGTGAATATGGTAATATAATTTCATCAGCATGTTTTTTGAATGCTTCATGACCTGCCAGCACCTCTCAGTCGGTCCACTATTCTGTGCCAGCCTTGCTCTGCTGTTTATTTATTGCAGCTGTGTTTCTATTTTTGCTGATAATATCTTTTATTTCTTCGTAGCCTTCTACAATCAGCTGTTTTTTCGGCTTCGGAAAAAGTGAGCCTTACGCGTGTACGGCATGTTTGATCGTTAGTTACGACTGCATTTTTAGTTTCCTTGATTTTTTTGAATGGAGTTCTGCTTCATGACCTGTCAGCATGCCTCTGGCAGTGCATTTCAGGCAGTTTGTCCAAGTAGATTTAGCGTTGGTCATGACTTAACTCGCTACTTTTGACAGCCCTATAAAAAAATATAACAAAACTTTGCTTGCTCCACTTTGTAAACAAATGCGAGTCCACACAGCATGTCGCCAGCGCATGACATCACTCACAGGGCACAGCATAGAATTTCACTGAACAGATCCGCCCCTGTGGATCGGGCCCATTGTTACCGATAACAGATCTAGAATTTTTTTTGAATATTGGCACCGATACCGATACCAATATCAGATTGGTGCATCTCTATTTGCCACACAATGAGACATAGTTTGGTAGGTAATTGAGCAATGTTTTTCTGTATTGTTATTGGCCGATGATAAACATTAGATATTGGTATATTAAGTGAAAAGAGTGCATCAGTGCAACCTTAGTAATCAATATAGACATAGAAATATCAATATTGGCCAAAATCTTAATGTCAGTGGATCCCAAACTGCTACCGCTGCCCTCATTCCCATATCGTCACTTGTGGATGTTTGGTCAGGACTACTTGTGGTCACTAGGCAACAAAGCTGTTTGGATAGGTTTGGCAAAAGGTGGTGGTTAAGGCTTATAACTGTTAAACTTCAGTCATGTAGGTTTCTGTCCTCACCTCCTCCCCATGCTGACTTTGTTGTTTTTTTTTTTTTATAAAAGTTACACTCAGTTTGTCTAATAATGCTGAGGATGGGTTCTCGTCCATCTTAACTTGAGTATCAGATGCAGAGCGCTCTGGGCTGGGTTAACTTAGTTTAGCACAAATACTACACATAATATGATTCATACCATCTCTCTGCAAGAAAGCCAAAAAGCATATCGCCCAATATGTTGAACTTTACCTTAAGTTTATTATTTATTTAGAGTATTTTGTTCATTGATGGAGTTTCGTCATTGTTGGTGTTGGAAGTGAACCGAAACAGAGAGACGAATGCCAAATTGTCGGATGAGGTGAAGCTCTGGACCGTATAACGACCACTTTGTTGTGACTCTTGTTGTTTACAGGATGTGGGGAACCACAAACACTAACGTTGACACATGCACATGGAAACGTGCGCATACACACGGACGCACTCACGTAAGCTAATTAAGGGCTTCTGTCGGGAATGCTCTGACCTCAACACTGGCTTTTTGGAAAAAACTTCATATTCTGTTAAGTGGAAGTTAGTCATAATACATTCACCACATATACATTCACACAAACAACGCACAAACACACACACACACACACACACTGTAGCTGTGATTGCTTCTGGGTCATCTGGGTGTGATTAGCAGAGTTAATGCATCGTGTTAAATAGACTTTCTACTGCGCCTCACTGCAAACACTGACCACAGCTCACACACACATACACACACACACACAATGTGTACACACATACTCTCTCTGCTGCTTCTGCCTCTCTCTCACACACTCACTCATTTTTTATCGCTGCATCTGGCAGAAGTGTGATTTATATCTCACTCTCTTTCAAACACTGAAGGGTGTGTGCAGCTGTGCGTGTGCATGTTGACCGTGCATGTTTCTTTGTTTGTGTGTGTGTGTGTGTGTGTGTGTGTCTGTTTTGCCTGTCTCTTTCCTGCCATTGCATCCAGTAACATCAAGTTGTTATTCTTTAGAAATGGTTACTGTGGACTCAAAAGTTATCAGAGCCATGTGGAAGTCCTTCAGTGCGAGTGTTTCTGTCTCCGAGGGTTACTTCTGGTACTGACAGGTCTCTCGAGTCTCAGGCTCAGACAAATTTCTCCTCCAGAATTGCAGTGCGTTTTTTAAGTGTTGGTATTTTAAATCGAGCCATGTGGAAATCTTTCATTAAAATGAAATAGGATTTTTGCATGTTTTTGCTCTCAGTCATAGTTCATAAACTGAGTTGGAGTGAAATTCTCTTGATAGTTTTCATGCAAGGTATCTCGTGAGCAATAGTGTAAGGTGTATTGTTTTAATGCATGAATCATAAAATGGTCTAAATCCTTTGGATCATAGCATTTTGCAGAACTCTGTATGAGTTCAGACTTGTATTTTGGTTATTTACTAGAACATGTTGACATGCTTTAATTTCTGAATATTCCTGTCCAGCCTGCGCTAATTGGCTTGTGAGAAAAATAAGGTTCACCTTGGCAAAGATAGTTCTGAAAGCTGTGCTCAGTATATTTTAATGAGTGGACATGTGACATAGGAAGGGGAGCTAAAGCTAAATGGCTTGTTGAATGTTTTGTAATCAAGGCAGACAACAAAACATCACAGGGGTTTCATATTTCACAGTTTGTGGGTTACTAGGTACGCAAATACACTTAAGAAGTCCCTGTTTTGTAAATAAATGCACATAATACATTTACAACTAAATCCATTACCAGAGGTATAGTTTCAGAAATTCTTCCACTTAAAAATTGGCTCCCCATCAATAACTCCAACCAGACGAACAGCAGTCATCCAAATTTATTGCGTCCTCTTTCAGAAGTAGTTCTCCTCTCCTATTTCCATCTTTCACTTCCTTTTGTCCGTCTCCCTCTGCTCTTCAACTCCCTCGCTCCCATTTCCTCTCAGTCTCCCTCGTCCAACTTCTTTTCTCTTCTTCCAGTCACCTTCTTCCTCTCCTTCTTTCCCCAGCTTTTAACATGTGCAGCTGTTTTGCCACAGACACACACTCTGAGACCCTACGAAACCCCACTCTGACCACCGTTTAATAGCCATAAGGCACACAGGCCCATCAAAACTGCCTCGATTGGCTCTGACAGCAAATATGTCCCATGAAATTGACTTGGGATCAGCGTGTGTATGCGTTCATCCGCATGTGCGTGCGTTGATGTGTGCGTTGCAGAGGAGGCCAAAGAGGAGTGACAGAAAAAGGGGGATGTTATGGCGAGGAAGACAGAAAAGGAAAGAGAGCGTGAAAAAGATTAAGATCGGGGATGAAGATGTGAGGCCAGCAGCAGGGAAAGCAGCTTTATATCTCCTCTGTGAAAATCTGGAGATGCTTAAATGTCCTCAGTACTTTCAGTGGAGCATCATTACCATCAATTTCTGTCATTTTTACAGACATCAGCAGCAATGTGGAGAGCGAGGAGGGTACAGATGTGAGACACAAAGAAGGACAGCATTTTCTTCTGTATTTGTTTTTTTTTGAAGACAAATTCTCAAACTGCCTTTATTGAGCATCTAGGGGTAGAAGAGAGCAGAGCAATATTGCAATGTCTTTTTTTCCTAAGGTTGGTGCAGTACCACTAGATGACTGCCTCTGTATGTTGGTGGGCTGTCTTTTATCTTTTTTCGTGTGTTCTGCTGTGGTGCAGTGGAGATCAACCCCTGCAGACTTACTCCCAACTTTGTTTTCTTGCCATACCTTTTTTATATATGATTGTATGTCATGCACCGACATACCAAGTCAAATTCCTTGTAAGAGTCAGAATTGTTTTCTGTGTTCAGCAGCCTGAAATAGACCAGATTGCAGTACAGATATTTTACAAGCTCTCTCTCCCTACATATAAAACCCAAGCAGTACGGGACATTCATTTGGCAACTTTAGAAAAACACTTAACGGTAAATGCGGAGAATTTGTAACAGAAGCCAAAGTAATAAAAGCAGTAAATTATAACACTCCATCACACCATCACAAACTGATGCTGAAAGGGGATCTGAGGGTGGAATTTGCTTCACAGCTGCACCCCCAGTGTCCACTAATGCAACTTAAAGGTACCCTGCAGAGTTTCTGAAAGCTATGAGAAATGTTTTTATGAGTGAATTCCCATTTTGTTTGTCTGCACACACATTCCTGCTGATGTTTTCACACTATTCCTCTGATCGGCAATGCCCCGACTGCCAGCAAGCAAACTTGGATGTAAATGATGCAGGTTTCAAAATGGTTGAAAACATTGGATTTCCAAACATTTAATGAGGAATGAGACCTCGGAATTTGAAGACTCTAACCTGCAATTTCGTTCTCTTTGTCAACCTGTTTCTGTGCCAGACAAACTGCATATTTGCAGTTGTGTTTTTGAATGTCTGTAAAAGTTAATCCACCAGTGGATCAGAATATAGAGGTGAAAATGCAGAAGGAGACTTGGTGTCTGTGTAAAAGATTACTGAGATCACAACTGTGTTCTGATGCCTTTAAGACTGGAGGAAAGAGAGAAAAGGTGGGCAGAGGAGGAAGGTGTTTCTGTCGCAGTAGTGATACCATGACAGCCATTCCTCTTTCCATCCATCCGTCCCTCCCCACAGACTTGTTACTAATATATTCATCAGAGATTTAAGTATTACTTTTATGTTCCACTGCTTTCTTCATTTCCTCCCTTTCCAGTTTATCTCTGTAGGAGGCTGGTTAAGCAGTGGTCCCAGCATTATCCCTTTTAACAACTAGCACAGATTCCTGTTAAGCCAAGGGTGTCCACCCCATCCATACTTAGTCTTACAGACGCACTAACATGAACTAACAAGAAATGCACTTGTATTTCTCCCAAGATTGTGTCCAACAGCCATTTCACAGACAGAATTTCTGTTGACACGTCGTAGACTCTGAGCAACATTATTGCAGTCTTTGTGGAGAACTTGATCCTGATTTTGGTTGCACTCCTGATGTCTCCTCTCTGAACACTAACCACCTCTTCACTTCACTGCCAACAGCTGGACTACCGAGGCAATAGTAAGCAGCTGTAGCAGTGGACAAGGGTGAGAGTATGAGAGGAATGAGGCAAACTAAATATGTGGAGAACTTGGAGCACTGACCGTTTTCACACATCTGCTCAATGGCTGGTCTCTGCAGAAAAAATGGTTGAGTGTTTAGAAATTGGCAAACATTTTGAGAGGCAGCCCTTCCCTATCTTACAGTCAGATAATCAGTCACTTTGTGATGTGATTTGGAAAATCTGCACTTCAGGTCTATCTACAACTGGATGAATAATAGAAATAACAAACTCAGTGAGCTTCAGATATTAATAAATCTGTGATCAGAGGAGGTCTTGGTACAGCATACACACAGCATAACTAAAGTAACTTTGCCCTTAACTCTTTAGAATGGGAACATCATCAATATCTTATCTATGAACTGCAAGGCCTCTCAAAATATCAAACCATGACAATGAATAAATCCTACATTTGTTCATGTTGAATACAGTGTTTCCACCACAGCCTTAATCTTGTCCTCACTTCACAAAAAAATCCTTGGCTGCTTTAATGACAATAAATTGCTATAGCTGTTACATACAGCAGCATTATAGAGCTAACAAAGATAACATATCCTCGTCTTCATACATCAAAGTCCAATTTAGCTCCTTGCCAAGCTATTTCACCAAAAGAGTGAGAATGCATCTGTTTTGAATGTTAAATGTGAATGAGTCAATTCAGCATCTTGTGTACCGTGAAAGCCCTTAACCCCTAATCTCTGACCTTTAACCTCTGCTCTGTTACCCCAACTCTAACCCCTTAACCTTTATCATACCAGCAGCACAAAGGCTACTTAAAAGCGGTGTGTATGTGTGTGTGTGTATGTGTGCGTGTGTGTGCCTGCATGTGTGTGTGTGTGTGTGTGTGGAAAGAGATGAGCTAGGTTCAGGCTAAATACAGCGTGCTCACTAGAGGGTTTAGGAGTGATTAAGAGGGCTTATCCCACAACACATGCGCGCGCGCACACACACACATATGCTAGAGGCTCATACACTCCCTGGAGACACACACAGAGGACAACAGACAGACATACAACTGCACACACACACCAGCATTGTAATAGTTGTTTTGATGTTGGATGATGAAATCGTGATTCTGCTGATGATGTCAAAGCAAAGGGTAGCAGTTTTTCCAACCTGATTGTCTTACCAGTGCAGGTTAGAAGCAGCTGTCTGCATCTATAACCATGAAATGATCTGTAATCTTCTCATACCCATTGAAAAAAAAAACAAAAACAATATGATAACTTGGGTATCAACTATCATAACATCTAACAGTGAAAACAACAGAGTTTAGGAAGCAGTGATTAAATGATTATTAGTGAATCACTCAACAGTGATAAGCAATGTTGTGCTAGTTACTGAAAAATAGTAAGTAGTTACTGTTACTTCATTCAAAAAGGTAACTCTATTAATTTGTTGATTGCTTACACAAGAAGTAACACCTTACTGTTGAAAGTAACTTTTTAGTTACTCTTTAGGAGGGAGAGTTTGCATTATGGTGTGTTTACTGGAGGTCGGAACTTAGCTTCACAGACATAAAACAAAACATGTAGCTACTGTTTACATCGGTGGCAGATAGCATGAATTCTATGTCAGGTTGGTGAGATTAATCTGACTTCACGAGGAGTTCTGATTTATATTCTGACTTGGAGCTTGGAAATAACTTGTATCGCTTGTGCCATTAGTCGAATCGTAAATTCCGGGTTCCCAATGCTGCTGCAGTGATATTAATGCTATGTTTTACCGGTGATGTTTATTCATTCATTTCATTCATAAATGAAAACAATCTGAAGTCATTAATCGGAAAATCATTTACCGAGTAACAGACAAATGCACCATATTGTAACAGTAACTGTGTTTGTTTATTTAAAAAGAAACAAGTATTCGTTACTGTCAAAAGTCAGTAACGGCATTACTAGTAACGCGTTACTGCCAAACACTGCAGATAACAAACAATTCCATAAGTTGTTTATGATTTTCTTTAATTATTCATTTTTCCAAAAAACTACAAGCACGTTGTCACCTTGGGGAATTGTATTTATAAATTATTACTGTTTTTTTTTTTACATTGCATGGTATGTTTATGGAATAATCAAATATAATCAAAAGATCCATGGAAATTGAAAATAATCATGAGTTGCATTCTTCATGGTAGACAAAAAAAAAAAAAAAGAAATACTATATGCATTAGCTTTGCAAGGCACAGGTGTTTTGAAACACCTTGTGTATTCAATATCAAGTATGGATGAGTACAAGGAGTTTTATTTGGATGGAAGATGCATTTTGAAAAGATGAAGTAACTTGAGGACGAGGGGTTGGCTTGGTTGATCTGTATTTCTTCTCCTGTGGTCATAAGATGACGTCTCCCTCTGTCACGGTAGTTATAGCAGCCATGTTTACTGGTGGGCTTGACTCACTTAGCAGTAACTGTACACACACACACACACACACACACATAAACATACATCTCACCAAGTGACGCGTCCTCCGTCTGGTTCAGCAACCACAAACACAGTGTGTCAAGTTATTTTGCACCCTGTGGATAATTATGTAAATAAGAGAAAGGTTGAGTGTGTCTCTGTCGGGTTTGCTCTGCTTATGGTGACCTTTTATTAAATATGTAGCTTTCTGTCTCCTTGTGTGTTGGACAGAAGTCTCACAGGAATGGGTCAAATGTGGGCAAAATGTTGTCTGGGAAACATTTAGTTATGTGTCTTTGATTTACTCGTCATCCTCTCTCTTTCTTTCTCTCTCTCGTTCCAGAGCGACCAAGTTCTGGTATGGTGTGAAAACCACAGACGATGTGCGCAGGTAAGTCCTCATACACACAAATTGATACTTATTCACCTCTAAAGACATTTTACTGACCTGCAGTAATTCCCAGAAGACTTAACAACACCTAAACATGAATCACTTAGGGCCTAACCCCAACCCTGTTTTTAAACCAGTCATAAGCTGAAAGCCGAGTCTTCGATTTAGGGGGTCCAAGTGGAGCCAAAAAACAGAAAGGTCTGGCTGTAATTACTTGTTGCTGATTTGGAGAAGACAAGGGCTTTGTCCTAAAATATGAAGAAATAGATTCCATGAAGAATGGAACAAATAATGTCTCAGGGATTTGACAAAACAGCTCACTACTTGAAAACAAGAAGGTGCTCGTGGCAAAAAAACAGCAATCAGCAATGATCAAATGTTTTTAACCTCATACAAACCCCAAATTCAAACTAGCCCTTTTAAATAATAACACACAAAATATAGCTTTTTTTGAAACAACCAGTGAGTGAAAATCAATGCAGAAGTGCCTTAAATCTGTATTCTCTCTCATGTGCAGCAGGGGGCGACTCCTCTGATTGCAAAAGTCTGAGTGTGCAAAAGTCTGTGAGAAAAATACTGTACCTCACTTGATTGATAATCTCAGTAAGCATTGTAAACATGAGTTTATTGTCTCAAACAACAGTTTCAAGTCTTCTCCAATACATGTTCGTTTCATAAATTATGGTGCATTTAGAGTCAAACAGACAAAAAAGCAGGAGATGCTTAGGGCATGGCTGTCTACCATGGAGTTGTCTGCTCTTGGAGTTACCCATGTTTTTGTCCCTTTTCAAATGTTCGAGTGGACTTAGCTCCACCTTCTCATGTCACCTTTAGTTACCAAGAGAAACCAAGATGCCTCCAGCCAAAAAGCAACATGGCAGTGGCCAAAATGCTGAACTTGGCAGTCCACAAACTATGGGGACATATGATAAATCCACATCATGTCATGGCTCAGTATCATACCATGGTCATGGAAACTGTTTTTTCTGACTCAAACAGAAGGTGTGCAAAGGTACATGAAACAGTATGTTTGCTTTGTGCTGTCTCTGGTGAAATGGTCCAAAATGATTTGAGGCTATCTGTAGTAGAAATGTGATAACACAAAGCGTGGTATCCTGGCCCTAGAGTATAACAGACCTGACACAGCAACAGTAGAAGCGGAGGTTCTTCATCATTGCCTCGACAGGCAATGAGACAGAGAGAGTATTTTTCTTGCTACCCCTCTTTTGACGTCCACCGCATGTCTTCTGTAATTGCAAATCTTGTGTTTTTAGTTAAAATAACGTCCTCCCCTCTATCCCATTATCCATCGACCTGTTTATTCAATTAACACTGCCTGCCAGGAGGTTTCACTGTGTGTGTGTGTGTGTGTGCGTGTGTGTGTGTGTGTGTGCGTGCGTGTGTGTGTGTGTGTGTGCGTGCGTGTGTGTGTGTGTGCGTGTGCTAATTCATTGTTTGACTCAAGAGGAGTTTCCATGCTGTGTATTTTTAGCTGCCAGTCTGTCCACTCTGCTGCAGCTTCAGCTTGTTACAGCTCTCTGGACATTACCATGAGCGGTTTAGAGTGCTGCTCCCATCTCAGACAGTATGTGGATTTTGATCCAAATCATCTTGTTTTATATCAAACAAGCAAAAAGACCGAAATACAGAGAGGAAAAGAAAATGTTGATTATTAAATAAAGTATGTGGGATCAGAAACTCTGTTATGGACTAAATATTGATGCTGTGTGATCTGCCAAAAAAACATCTGCAAAATATCTATCCACCGTGACCTTTTACTTACTGATCTTACCTGACTCAATATTAATGACTTCTTGAAAGAGTCTGTCTGGTTTCGTATTGATGTGTTTTCTGAACTCTCCGTTCAGGTTCAGACCTAAAGCCCTCATCCCTGCTGAAAGCACACCTGAGTCGTATTTTACTCTTCGCGAACACTTTCAAGCTTTCCTAAAACTGCAGCTGAACAAGGGACAAGCAAGAAACAGACATGAGAGAGAGAGCCTCCCCAAAACTCCCACCAGCAGACCGTTGCAGTGGCTACCGCACTGAGCAAAACATCAGACTTCCAGCTGTCCTAATCCCCCACCACCTCAAACACAAACACACACACAGCTCCTTCGACCTTGTCCAAACTTATCTGTATCCTTTCCTTCCTCCTCTCCCTTCCTTTGTTTAGAGTTCAGCAACGACACAGAGAGACTGAGAACAGAAAATATTTTCTAGTTTAATACCTCGTCTAAACTTTATTACCTTGGCTTTGTGTCTTGCTGTTGTAAATGTGTGAATACCAGTGTGGCACTGTGCTGTAACCAGCGTCCAACAACAGTCTCTGAAACTGGCCAGTGGGGGCTGACGCTGTGTAAACCACAATTTTCCCCTCAGACATGGCTGATACTGCACAGACTTGCACAGTGTCTCTTCTTGCTTGTTTGAATTGCAGTTATTAATTCTTACCGTTTTACAGTCTGTTGAAAGTGGACGCAGACCAATTTGTAAAAGTCACAGGGGCACGCCAGCAAAAATAAATTAGAACAAAAAAGAACGTATCCAAGTCCTCAGCCATAATTGCCAAGATTCATCAAAATAATGAATTATAAAGCAGATGAAGTCCAACTCTGTTTAATGCTTTGGGAGAATTATACAATGAGCACAGTGCTCTTGATTATTGTGTCATTAGGTGAACAAATATTCCCTGGTCTCAGTTCTAATTCTCTGTTATTTGAATTCTACATTTGTTCTGCTAACATTTATGACACAAGAAGAAAAAATTGCAGATCCCAACAAAAGCTCATAATGACCTCCATCGAGGCTCAAAATGTCCAGTCCTTTCATTTGTGATATTCACATTAGCCTCATCTCTGCATTTCTGCTTCAGATATCAACCAATACCGAAAAAAAAAATTTGTTTTCAAGCATCTGTTGTTGCTTCCTTTCGTTACTTTGCTGCACAGATTTAGCATGTAACTACATGATTAAACGTTGCCTGCTGTGTTCATGGAGGCTTGGAAATGCTGAAGCCTACAGTAGTTGAATATCAGTTATATATACTGATACAGGTATTTCCAAAAATTAAATTTTTATGTTACTATCGGCTGATATTATCCCTATTTCTACGGCACATGCTCTGAGCATAGCGAATCTACATGGATGCATTTGCTTTACAGACTATGGTGTGCAAATTGCGCACCAAAAACAAGAACAGCCTTCTCATTGAACACTTTTGCCTGTTATTGTTACATCTATTTTGTGCAACTGGGCTGAAACATTCTACCTGCCAAACATCATTTTTAGAAATACAAGCAGAAGCCTAAGTTGGAATGTTAAATGTTGTCCAATGGCATGCAGCCAGAAAAGAGCTTTACCTGAATTAAACACCATGTAAGAATTGTCTGGACCTTTTCCTCTGCAGAGAGAAAAAGAGAAGGAGCGAGTCAGAGGGGAAGAAGCAGTGAATCCACTGGTCCTTAGCTGTTCAACTGTTGGAGCAAAAACATTTGTCTACTCAGTTTGATTTTCAGACAATTTCTCCAGGGAGCTACATTGTTATGTGTATAAATCCAATTTTAGGGTTATTAGTGAGGTGAAGCTCACAAAATGCAACTTGGTCTCAACCTACATTCCACTGGAGGATCTCCTAACATACTCAGTAGACAGAGATTTAGCAGAATAACTTGAGGACCTGTTTTACTCTTCTCTCAATTTTTTTTGAGAAAAAAAAATTTTTTTTCTTTGGGTCCAGACTTTGAGCAGTGCTGAACAAAGAATTTTAATATGCGTAAGTTCACACAGACAGTCTCAGACAACCACATACACACACACAAACACACATGCACGCACACACACACACACACACACACAGAATGGTGTACTGCACAGCTAAAGGATGCATTTCATTTCCCTTGTTGTCTGTTTCCCTTCAGAGTCAGACAGCATTAAAGGTAGAGTTGGCGATGTCGAAGAGCTAGCAAGATTTGAAAGATGCACTGATACGAATCCCCCTCTCGAGCGCAGGACGAAACGAGAACGCATCTGATTCGTACTTCACACTCGGACCGAGGCTATTACTTGGTCAAAGTTTTTATAGTCCTGTGGCTGCCACAGAGCTCGCATTCTATTCACTTCTCTTTCTGAATACATATTAAATTGATGACTATCAGGGTGGAAGGACCATTTTATCCAACATAACAAAATGTGTCTCTAAAAATCATCGCCTACTATACCTTTAAAGCAATATTTACCAGGAAAAAATCATCATCGTTTAATCTCTGAGTCCTTGGATAAATAATATATATTGAATTAAAAATAATTTACAGGCCACAGTAAACCTGCACGTACTATATCCAGTCTTTGATTGCAGGACATTTTCGTTTATACATGAAGAATGTTAATAGACTTAAAAAATGGATGACTTTTCTGTGGCGCTTCATCTGCTCCTTTGTTACATCAGGGCCCATGAGGGTCTGTCGATTGAAGACGCACAAACACACTCCAGGCAGATGCTGCCCTAACACATATGGTTCGTGTCACATCATCAGTGGACTCCCTCCCATGGAAACACACATGGGAGTTCACTAAAACTGAACTACAGCCCTCACTCAATTCTTCAATCTGTCCATCTCCTCCTTCTTTTATCTCGCTCTTTCGCTCTGCTCTCTCTCTCACCCACACACACACACACACAGGCAAAGTAGACGTATAGTAATGTATACCAGGTGTGTGAGGCAGTTGGATTCTGCTAACAAACAGGTCCGGTGCAGAACAAAGAGCGCAGCTATCAAGTCATTGTTATTCTTCCTCTCATCATCACTCCCTTTTTCATTCCTCATTACATGCTGTTTAGAAGTTCATGTTACTTATATATTTTAGCGATAGTTCTCCCATCATTTTCATTCACTTATAAAAGCTCTTTTAGGTGGTTTTAAAAGCAATCCTATGTCAGGTGGGATTTATTGTCCTTACATTGTCATCTTGGCTTTCCTTTAGCTTACCTCCTAGTTACACATGGTAAATTGAGAGCTTTGCCTTCAGTTTCACTTTCACCACAACAGTCCAATGCAACCTTACACTTACTGCAGTGTGCAGAGCCTTTGAACACACACTCCATCATACTCTCACTTTGCAAGATATTTCAACTGCTTTAGTTTGGGGGCAACAGTTTCTTTTCTTGTTTTCCGGATGTTTCGAAGGTGCTGACTCTCACCTTTATAATGAAATCAACGATCACAGTGTTTCATCAATATACAGGAGGAAATGAAAGTAGAGGAATATGTTTCATTGCCGTGTGCCAGTCCAAAGCTCCAGTCTCCTTAGATTTTGTAATAGAAGTCAACAACAAAGTACAACAGCTGCAAACAGCTTGCTGCAGAAACCTGCATATCTTTCTTTCGTCTCCTTTTCCCTCAGTCGTTTCCATTCCCTCTGCTGTTCAGACATGTCCAGTTCTTTAATAAGATGTCTGGGTGAGATATGTTACATTTACTTGGCCTTAAGTGCCAGTTCTGTCGAAAATGTTAGCCGGCTCATGTATTCAGGGCATTGAGGGAATATATCATGACTTCATATCTAAACCTGATTGATTCTTGGGATTTTCGCCCTCTAGATAGAGCTAATCTCACGTCAGTAAACTTTATGTAGGTGACGTAGTTTGACCGCCACCTGCCACCAACACATCCAATTTCTTCCTTTCTCCATCCAAAACAGAGCAGTCAGGTCAGTCTAGTATCCTTTAGCAGCTTTATTTTAGATGCAGAGAAAGCTCTGGCAGGATTTAATCTGAGGTTATTGTGGGCATGATGTGGTTTGAGAGGTGATAACGTTAACCACAGAACTTTCACAAAGCATTTGTCTTTTTGACCGTACTCCCGATCTCTTTTTCTTTTCCTCTGTTCTCGTTCCTCCCGCAGGCTGCCGACTTAAGTTTGCTCTGGTTGTTTCACATGTTTTTCTAAAGCTCTGGCAGAAGTCTAACATGCTTTTCAAAGGGATTTCTGGAATTTGTTCTGCTGCTTTTCACTCACGTACCACAAAGCCTCAAGTGTGTGTATCTACATGTGTGTATGCATGTATGCATGCATGTGCATATTCAAAATATAAAGCGAGCGTGTTCGTGTCCTCTCAAATGTTCTGTAGAATCTCATTTAGCATATAAGTGCAGTTGTATGTATACCGTACATGTAGTCTACACTATACAAACTGCTTCCTTTGAATTTGCAACACAGATGTGAAATTGTCTCAAAATTTGGTTGCATTTGCTTTTTTTAAACAGATGATCACAATATGGGTACAATTAGATATTTTAACTGCATTAGTCACAGACTGTCGCTATTATTGATTCCTTACGGTTAAACTCCTGTCAGTTTATTGTTTAGGTGATCCTCTACTTCTCCCACTGAACCTTTAACATCAGTGGGTCTGCATCAACCACTGAACTGGGTGTTACAATGTGGGCCACTAGGTCAGATTTTGCAGGAAATCTGCTGGATTGCTTTGCAGGAGTAAACACAACGAGGATGCTGTTCTTCTCTTCAAACAGAGCATTCAGCTTCTCCAAACAGCTGCTGGTGGAAGTTGAGAAAAGCTTACGGAGAATCATATTTAAGTTACTTTTTGTATTTAAGAAGGTGAAAAGAGATCTTTTACAGAAAGAAAAAGAGAACATCCTCGTTGGAAGCAACCATCTGAAATGTACACTTAAAAGTGAGGGATGCAGTCATATAGCTTTGTTTTTTTTTTAACCATAATTCTACAAACACATGACAATTTTTTCACACTAGATGAAAGATGGCTACTAGTTTTGGGTATTATATATCACAATACTTTTTGGTGGCAACTCAAATGTGTATCTTAGTACAAAAAGTTGGTTGTCAGATCAGATGGTTTCTGTTTTAGCTGCATCATTTTTATTTACTTAATAGATGGGTACTTTAGAAATTCCTTCAACATACAATTAAACTACACAGAAACACAAGTACTACACTACATATAAACAAAGTGGAACAAGATGCAAGATGCAACAATAAATACCACAAACAACAATAAGATACAACAATAAAATACCATAAGTGCAACAATTATAGATAATAACATAACAAAGTTTTATGGCACTTTGGCTTCTTTTGTTAAAGTATTACTAAAAGTCTTTGTATTGGCACTGGTGTGGATTTTCATACTAAAACTAAAAAATGTACTTTATGTTCGAAAATTTAGTAACTGATAACAAGATAAACACATAAATGAGCATCAATAGTTTTTCACATTGCACCCATTGAACTGGTGCCTCTGTATGGAGACTGAGCACATCTGGTCTGTGGCTGTCTTTCTTTGTCTCTCTCTTTCTCTCCCTTTTCTCTGGACCTGTTTCACTATTTGTCTTTCATCTCTTCTCTCCTTTTCAACTGACACTCACACCCCCCCGTCCACTCTGAAACCACATCTCTCCTCCCCTCCCTCTCTTCCATTTCCTCTCCTCCCTCTCGCTGAGTGTGGCTGTCATCCCTCTATCGTGGCAGGTGAGGCCATAAAACAGCAGGCGAGGCCAGAGGAGGGCCAAGAGACAAGGGGTGTGTGTGTGTGTGTGTGTGTGTGTGTGTGCGTGTGTGTGTTTGTGCATGCGTGTATGTGCGCGTGTGATTAATTATTATACAGATATCTGTGGAGATCCCATGCAAACTGTGCACACAGACACGTACACGGCCATTAATCTAGGTTCTGTTGTTACAGTGCACTGGTGTGTTAAACAGTAACATCGCTGACCTCTGACCTCTGCTGTGTCTACCTCTCTCTCTCTCAAACACATAACTCATCACGTCGCCTTCGAGGCCAAAAGTGTCCGTTTGTCTCTCGGCTCCTCTTACACAAATACAGTGCATGTACTTTTCAGTGATTTACAACATCCAAGTGACATTTGAGAGTGTAAGGTGTTGCGTACATACCATGAGTGTTTTCAGCCTAAATCCATTTGGCTGGACTGCCCTTTCCCACCTCCTCTCTTGCTTTTCCCTCCCTATTGTACTGGAATGTGTGTCCTTTTACGATGATATAATAAATACTCCCATTTACTCACTCCCTAAATTGTACATCAACTGTCATCAAACAATAAGTAAATGTTTAAGTATGACAATATGACAATGTGTGTGTGTGTGTATATATATATATATATATATATATATACATAGAGAGAGAGAGAGAGAGAGATAATTCAGTGCAGTACTTGAGTAGATTTACTTATTTACCTTCCAATGGCCTCTGGTCAAAAAAATACTGCATTGTCCACTGTGGGGGAAATTTGTCATTGGCTTCAACCTCAACTAGTCTGTAAAAGTAAAAAAATGTAAAAAAAAAAAACAAAACAAAAAAGTAAAACATTAATGCACGTAAAATACATACAGTAGAGTACCTGTCTACACTGGGACTTACTGAGTTCAGGGTGTCATTATAGTTTCAGGCAGAATGTTTAAATTGAAGCCATGGAATAAATATAAATATAAATATTGATTAATATTCATTATTATTTATTATTAGTAAATATTCATTATCATGTAAAATCTGATGGATGAATGTGTTTATTTCTGTAGTTTTGTGGGCATTTTTGCTTTTGATAGGCACACATAGTAGACAATAACAGGACAAGGACTCAAAGTGACTCAGTGCTGACATGTACTGTGAAGCCCTTTGATTGGTCGGAAGACCAGAATGGAGCTCTATAATCACACTCTATAATCCATTTACCATTTACATCGCATTTACAATCTAAAGGGATGTCCCACATGCCCCCTGTTACTTCAGTGGGTATGGAGGTTTTTGTCTTTGTGGACAGTGAGAGCAGAGGAAGTAAGAGAGGAGAGGTGTTAAGGTGAGGTAAGGAAGGAGGTAGAGAAAGGTCAAGGAGGAGAAGGACTGATAATGTGAAGACAGGAGACAAAAGAACAGATGATTATGGAAAGGTGAGAGAGAGGAGCAGGGGAGGCCATGAAAGATTAAACATGTCTGTAACTGATCACAGTGGCAGCAAAGGAGGAGTAGGGAGGAGTAGAGTGGTGTGCATGTGAAAAAAGACCTTTAAGACAACCTCAGCAGCACAGTTGACTTTGTAACTTATCACATCAACTTGAATAATTTATAGAATTCAAACTGCATAACTATTCGTAACTGCATGGAAACTGCATGTTAGTGCATGCTCACCAGCTCTTTTAGAAAAATAAGCTTCAATAACTTTGTTAGAGTCATCATGTGCATGGGTACATGAAATCAGTTAAACGGGAATAAATCCGACCTGTTGTACCCACTGCTCAGGCTAAGCTGTGTAACAGCAAGCAAACACACTTTGGTCATTAGTTTTTCTTTACCTGTTTATCATACTATATACAGTGCTTATCAGTTGGACCACCACACAGTGTAAGGTGTTTGCCACCACTGCCCTAATTAACAGTATTGCTTATTACCAAAATATTTTGACATTAGTATATTTGTTATTCTTGTTTATTCTCAGAGAATTCCAGTTTTCTGGCTCAAATTTGGGTATAAAACATGACTTCAGTTTCAAATTCCTCACTCCTGTTCAAAATAGTGAAGCGCTGTGAACTCAGTGAGAAAGAAAGAGTCTGAATTAAAGCTCTCCGTGATCCTTCGTGGAACAGTGTGACAGGTGGTCTAGTACATTTGTTAAGCACTGTATGGCAGAATGTGAAATAACAATGGAACCCACAAAGTTAAAGTTGTTATAAAATCACAAAAAATGGACAACAGCAGAAGAAATTTAACATCAGTAATTATATTTTTATGTTGTCATCATTAGAATCCATTGTGACCTATAGTACATCAGTCTCTGCTGACTACAGCCCTGCGGAGAAGCAAACTACAAGTTTACCACCACATTTTGAGCCTGTAGAGCAAAAGTGTTTGATACTCTGGACTTTGGGGTGGAGCATCACTTTAAACTAACCTATTTTTTTTCTCTTTGACTTGAATGAAATGATCTGGCTGTACAACAAACAGCTATGATGCTTCACACTGAGGCTGCGTTTCATGTCTCACTGGTTGAGCGACCAGCACATGTGGCTTTGCTGGCTTTAGTTTGTTGATGATGTATGAATCCCAGCGACAAGTTACTGCGTTGTTTGCCCTTTATTTTTATACGTTAAATGAAAGTTTACATAGTCTTCAATGTAGTGTGATGATAACCCTCAAAGTATTCATAGTCATCAGTCTGCAAATGAGCCCATTTTTTTAGAGAACTGTTTTTCCTGCAACAGTAGCCATTTATTTGTGCAAAATATCAAGTTTTCGTGGCTTTTTGTTGATCCTGTTTATTCCCCCTGGAATAGGTGAGATGGAATAAATTGGAGAAATGATTAAAGCCAGGTGTACTGGGGAGCTGAAGGAGACAAAGTGAGAGAGGAGGAAGAGGAGGAGTAAGAGGAGGTTGGGGGTGAAACCGCAGTTTTTATATGTTGTCTGGTTTTAATTTGGTAAAAGCCATCATTCACCAGTTCACGGAGGTGGCAAACCAGATGAGTGTGTGCACATTTCCTCTGTGTTCCCTACCTGTTCTTCAAAGGCTAAAACCCTCTGACACTTTGTAATTTGTCCTTGTTCCCGCACTTCCATCTTGTATATCTTCATACCTCAGCTGTTTAAAGGAATAGGCAGACGTGTTCGGAAATTTGCTTATTTACACCTTTTGGCGTCGAGTCAGATGAATACCACCCTCGTAAGTACCTGTTAAAGCTAGCGCTGGTGAAGATTTCTTGTTATATTGGTTGAAATTCACATTATATCCCTACAGAAATCAATAAATTGAAAGCTCTGACCAAATAAAGAAAATATCTGTGGCTGTCACACCACTGTGATAAACCCATCTAGTCATTTCATTTAGCCAAAATTAAGGTGTTATGGTCGTTTTTTACACATTTTATACTGTGTGATAAAACAACTGTAAATTGCAAAACCTTTGTTTTGTTATGTTGGCTCTTATTTTGTTAATTTATATTTGTTTGTTTATGTGCAGTGCCTTCAGCCATGCAAAGAACTGTGGGAAACCAGGAAGGTACTTTCTCCAAAGTCCTGTGAGGTAAGACAGAAAGAGAGCGCATTGTGGATGACTCTGTGTGTGTGTGTGTGTGTGTGTGTGTGTGCGTGTGTGCGTGTGTGTGTGTGTGTGTGTGTGTCACAACACCCTTGGAGGCTGTGTCACTCCTGCACCAGAAACCTGCTTTTGTTGGCAGCATGAAGCTATTTTGTGACTGCGAACGCTGTGGAGGAGCATGCCTGTGTGTGTTTATGCAAACTTATGTCTGTTATGAATAGCATGTTTGTGAATGTATGCATGTGAGAGTGTGCAGCAGTCATGTGTCTTTGGACATATGCAAAGACAGTTTCTCTGGTCTTCAAGTTAGTTTTTCACATCACAATAGCTGAAGCATGTTACCAGCTGGATGGCTGGTTGGGAACACAGGGTAATTCAGAGCTATTAGCTGAAGCTTACCTTCGCCAAGGAGGTTATGTTTTCACCAGGGTTTATTTATTACCTTGACCAAGAAGGTTATGTTTTCACCAGTGTTTGTTTATTTGTTTGTTGGTTTGTCGGTTTGCAAATAACTCAAAAAGTTGTGGGCGGATTTTGACGCTCAGACACTTTGCAAACTGACAAACCAACAAACAAACAAACCAAACCAACAAACAGTGGGGGCGGGGGTGCAGGGGTGCAGAGGTGTCGGGGTTCAGGGCGTCGGGCACGTTGCTTTTTGGTCTGGGTTACCGGGGGAGTATGTGAGTTGCGTTTTGAGTGGGGTGGCTGGTGGCAGTGGCTGGTTGGTATTTTTTGGTGGCCAGCTCAGTGCTAGGGGCATGTCGTGGCCTGGGTGTGCAGCTTCTGTTCGCTACGGGGAGCGCGCTTTTCTTTTTACCCTCCCCCCCTTTTTTGGTCTTGTCTTATTTTCCCCTGTCTGTCATTTGTTTTTCCCTCACGTCACCGAGGTGTAGCACTTCCCTCTCTGGCTCATAATAGGAAATAAATTCCAATAAAGATTGATAGTTTAGTTTCCAGGGAGGGCCGGCAATGGTCACACACACCAAAAACCATACATAAATTTTTGAGTTACTTGCAAACCGACAAACAAGCAAACACACAAATAAACAAGCCTTGGTGGAAACATAACCTCCTTGGCGGCGGGGGTAACTTTAAATAAAAAATCATTGCCCTGTCTGCACTCTGACTGCTTTTCTAGTGTTTACATTTTGATGATCTGTAGCCATGTGTGCACATGTGCACACACACAAGCATCTCCCCCTTTGGAGGCTGCCTTCAAAGAGTCAGTGAGAGTTTACTAAAGGAACACTCTCACCTCTGCTGTTTGTTTTTCTGCCCTCACGTGTGCATTTATACATTACGAACTGTCATCTGTAATCGTAACTTTTCCCCCCATTCTTTCTCTCAGAAGCAGACCGAGTGTGTGACGAGCAGGGAGTTTCTAACATCTCTGAGATCGTCTCGTCAGGGAGACTGCCCTCCGCCTCAGCGAGCCACCGGATTCGCCGCGGCCTGCGTGGAGAGCTGTTCGTCAGACCAGCATTGTCCCTCCCCCAGGAAGTGTTGCTCTAATGGCTGTGGACACACCTGCCAAGCCCCGGCTAATCTATATAAAGGTAAAGAAGGCAGGCTGGGAGTTGTTTGTGAGGTTGTTGCACTGATGTCTGTTCAAAGAATTCTTTGCTTTTTATCATTTCTTTAAGAAAGAACCTGAGCCGATTAAAAGTAACGATGCTGATGGAGCTCATCGGACAAGCAGCCTTATAGATATCCCTGTTAGCTGATATTCTATCAGTGACCACCCATAACTCATAACACTGAACATGCTTTTAGCTGTTTCTTTGGCAGGGATTCACTTCCAAGATTTGATGACGTCTAACTCTTGTTCCTGTGGTGTATAAATGTATATATTGCTTGTTGCCTTGGTTAAAAGAGTCTGCCAAATGAATGAAATGTAATTTAATGTAATGAAAATCCTTAAATACCGCCTGCTTGACTGCATCTGAAGCCCCTGCCGTGGTTTAAAGCTCCAGCTCAAGTTTGCGTGGAGCAAGTCAGCAGTACAAACTGCCTCAGACACCTATGCAGTGAAGATTGGGCAGCCATAACAATTAAACAATACACACAATATTGTGTGGTGCATATATTTTTGCTTTAGTGTTTTTCTGATCTGCACATGTTAAAATCACATATCCATCCATCCATTATCTACCACTTATCCTCATAGGGTCGCGGGGGGCTGGAGCCTATCCCAGCTGTCTTAGGGCGGAAGGCAGGGTACACCCTGGACAAGTCAAAATCACATATCAAGTCATTGTAATTCACTAGCAGAAAAATAATAATGATTGATGGCTGATCAATGACATTCTCCCTATTTAACTCCACTTTTTAAATAGTAATGTGATCATTTGGCCCAGGTGTTCCTCTGAAGCCTCGCAGAGAGATGAGCTTCGTGGAGGATTCAGAGGGTCGTGTGAGGGTGATGTGGGTGTCAAAGTTTAATGTCAGCGTGGAGCCAGTCGTTTACATGCTCCAGTCCCGCTGGAACGTTGGGATTCATCCCAGTGAAGACCACGCCTCTCCATGGACTACCGTTGCCATGGTAACTACACAAAGACTCTCACTTTTCACCATGGGTCTTCGTATTGAAGATTAGTTTTGAGCTATTATGATAATTAAGAAATTCACTTTTTGGGTCATCTTTTCCCATTGAGCATCATTCTGTTATCATCACAATTTCTAC
Source organism: Synanceia verrucosa (assembly GCA_029721515.1). Taxonomy (NCBI): domain Eukaryota; kingdom Metazoa; phylum Chordata; class Actinopteri; order Perciformes; family Synanceiidae; genus Synanceia; species Synanceia verrucosa. The sequence continues at coordinate 16,397,111 of CM056558.1, forward strand.
ATTATTGGGGGCTATTAGCTGTGGAAATGTTGATGTAGGGAAGCTGATCGCATGTAAGAGCATGTCACATACTGTAGCTGATCCTGTCCCAGTGTCATTGAAGCTGTAAAAATGGCTCCCTGTGCCTCCAACAGTGGAACAGCACCACAAAGTTTGCAACGTATCTTTAACTCATAACTCTCAATTTGCCTCGAATGATGAAACTTCTCAGCTATGGAGATGGATGTTAGACTCTGTTTCCACCTCATCAGTCTGCTGCCTTGCTGTCTAAACCTCTCCACCCCAGCCAGTCTCCCATTCTGCCAGAGTAAACCGTACGTCTGTGTGTGCATATGAATGAGTGTGTGCGTGAGCACTGTACTGTACATCCGTGTGTGTGCCTGTGTGAGGTTAGGTAAATAAGCAGAGCTTAAAAAGGAACCACAGGCAGCCACAGTCGTTCCACCGGCTGACTCTGAATGACTGAACGCTCATTATAGACTTAAATAGATGGCAGCTCTTGTGTGTGTGTGTTTGCGTGTGCGTGCGTGTGTGTGTGTGTGTGAGAGAGAGAGAGAGAGAGAGAGAGAGTAGTCTTAAAGCAGTTGATTACATTTGCACTGTCAGGGAGACAAAACATGTGAATCTTTAGCAATTCAAGCCATAATTTTGGCAAATCAGTTAATTTCACTATTATCAGATGGAATTCCAATCCGACTGTGTTCATCTGACTTTCCACCTCATTAACTTATGAAACTTATATGTCTACGAGTACACAGGGCTCTGTCATGTTTTAGAAAGAAGATATAGTACGGATTTGTGAGCGATGACGGAATATTTGTGGTCAAAGTGGGCTTGGATTGAAGTGAACTGTCTCCAGTTATGATGAATAAGAAAATTAGAATAACAGCAATTTCAGTATTAAAACATGTAGCACCTGGAATTTGGGAAAAATAAAGACAAGATAAATTTGCTTACTTGAGGAGAGTTATATGAGGAGATTGATGTCTGTATGCTAAATATAAAGCTACCACTAACAACAGGTTAGCTTAGCTATTCATAACAGTTATGGCTCTGTCTGATGAGTAGGGTTTAATTTGCAGATCTGTAAAACAGAGTTTCTCCACAAAGAATCACACCAAAGCACCACTTTAATTTTTTGTTTACTAGAGATGTGCTCATGTGTCTTAGAAATTAAATGATTTGACCAAAGAAATCTTCAGCTAAAACCAAAGCGACTGATTAGTTTAATTATTAACTAAGAAGGGGCGGTCCTACTTTGCACACTCTCACGTCTGTCTTGAATGATATCTAATCTGTTTGCATCTTTGAGATTAATAAAAGAACTGAGTCGAACAAGATGAACAAATGTATTTTTCCTGCCATGCACCTGGTCACTGTCAAATGTGATTATGTGTTTGTATTTTTAGACTCTATCTGAAGATGTGGTTCTATCGGACTTGAGACCTCAGCGCTGGTACCAGTTCAGAGTAGCAGCCATCAACAGTCACGGCAGCAGAGGTTTTACCACACCCAGCAAACACTACATCTCCAGTAAAGGTATTATAAACAGTCTAGAACACATGCTCTTGTTTCCTTTATGAGAGTCCCGCAGAGAGTGATGATTCCTCCTGCGCATATCCGTAATCTGTCGAGTTTTGATATTATGTCATGACACACTGAGCAAAACACGTATCCTGCGCTCCATTTGTATAATTTTATGAGAGATATTACACCTCTCTGAAGAAAAGTCAGAACCTCAGGGACATTTCCCGTCCTCTCCTCGCCTGGTCTTTCTCTCTCTTTCACTCAGAGTTGATGGATAAGGTACACACAGCAGAAAAGCTATCAGGCAGTCAGGAAACAGATAATACACAACTTCACATGCACATATTCACACATACCTTTACAGTACACATAGTCATTCACTTGGTATATTGCCAAATCGCTGTTGTGGGTCAATGAGACAGGGTGAAAGTGAGAGTAAAAAAAGACTCACACATACTGTAGGAGCTCTAATGCTTTGCAGACTGAGGTCATGTTGGTGCTGTGCCAAGATTGGCTAGTGATTTGAATCTCCTGCCAGGATTGGCTAGAGCATGTTTGTATGTGAATAATGACCTCAGGATCGAGCTTTGGAAAAAAGGCTCTTTATCAGTCAAGCACTTATGGGAGATTATGAAGAGGTGTCTGAGATAAGATTTTCCACCGCCTTCAACAAAATAGTGGAATTCCTCATGTAATAAAGGTTAGGGAATATATAGCCTGTGCTGTGGTGAAACGTCTCTGGCAGTTCCTGGTGGCCCATCATCGTATTCAGGGAATAGTTTATAGGACATTTGGGACTTTTATTCACTTTTCTTGCTGAGAGTTCGATGAGAACACTTTTATGTATGTCTATTATGTATATAAAACTAGACTTCTACTTGAATTGCCAATATCTGTTAAATGTGTGTGTTTTTTATTGTACAGATTGAGGATTAAGGGTATAATGTATATGTCCATGTGGAAGCAGTAAAACAGAAAGAAAATTTCAAAGAAATCAGGAATAGTGTATACAAAGTACTGCTGTGCATCTTTGATGTGAACAGATTTGATTTAATCTGTAATCATAAATTACAAGGTGAACAATGATATTGAGCACCTATAAGTGGGATGTGTAGTTGTAACATTACTATATGTACACCCTAACTCTGAAAGTAAAAACAGAAAGCTCCCCACCAGGCTAAGCCTTTTTGTTGTAGCCTTGCATACAACGAACAGAAATGAGAGTGGTATTGATCTTGTTATCTAACTCTTTTCAATGAGTCAGTATATTGGCTGTACAAGATTCCCCTGTCAAACCATCCGTGTTTCATCTCCTTGTTTCACGACATCTCTCCGTCAATCCATCAGATGTTGTAGTAGTCAATAAAGAGTTTGTTTTAGTGGTAGCCTGCACCTTTGACTCTAACCTACAGTAGAGGATGCCTTTATGACAACAGCTATTAAATAGCAAGATTCTATCTCACAGCTGGGTGGTTGCTTCACACTGCTTGTTTTCATATTTGGCAGTCTAGGATACACTCACAGATTGGTCACAAGAGCACTTCAACAACTTGGGAAGCCCGAATTGGGGATAAACCGCTTGCAAAGTACTGTGCTGCCTCTGTTATCATTGGCAGCCGCCACACATGGCAGAGACAGTGCTACTTATATCCCTGAGAGTAGGCCTATTATATTTGCTATTATGAATACCTCACTAATCATAATTTTGAATCTTTTCTACAGTATTCGTATTGTTTGTGTCCTCGTATCACTTTTCTCTATGCTGGCATAAATAAAATGATAAAATGTGTGTGTGTGTATGCTGTTGCATGTGTATGTATTTTGAAGGCCAGGGTTAAAGGTTAAAGACACACTTGAACATTTGAAGAAGTCAGAGTCTTGTGTTTCCACTTCATTAGTCTGATTAGTCAGGGGCTGAAGGTCAGGGGTCACAAATCAGGAAGCTGGCAGATGTCAGGATGGCTGGAGTTCCTCCACATTGACCTGATGCTAACCAGAGAATGAATCTGAATTTTTCCTGTTCATTCAGATATTATTTTCGCACAGTACCTGCCAGCAGTGATTATGAAGGAATGTCTGGTTGAGAAAACTCATCTCCTTGTCTTCTTCTTATGAAACAACAGACTGAAATCCATTGATTGGGAAAGACACACACAGCCTCGGCGTGTTTTGGTTCTGATTAGAAATTACTGCTGGCACCAAGATACACCCTGCTTTTTCCAAAGAAAAACCACACGCATCCAAACAGGCCAGGTCTTGCAGCCCAGATATGCTGCCCTAACTTTGATCTCTGCATCTGGGTCAGCCAAGCATAGCCTGGAGCCTGTAGGAGACCTGCCATGGGGGATGTAGTTCTAATCAGATACATTTTGTAGTTTTAATCAAATACAGGATTGGGGTTTGAGTTTCTAATGACATATAGCACCAGTGTTGAAAGAGCAGCGACCTCAGGATTTAATCTTGGAGGCAAACAGTGACTTGTGGTGGTCGCCTTTGGTCTGTGTTGTGATAGCTACTGAAAAGGGAAGCTTCAGGCTTCTCCAGTGTCGCTCACCTTTGATGCTGTAAATCTAATTGGCTTTGTAGACTTGAATGAGACCAAGAGGAAATTAGCCTTTTCCTCCGCAATGACTTCTTTATTTTGCTCCACTACACCACATTAAACATGCGTTATTAGACAATTCAGTCAAGCTGGTGAACACCCCCTGCTTTGTGGGAATCACATTCTCAGACCCAATTAGTCTTCACTAAATCTCCATATAGGCTTCCTTGACACAGAGGCAGTATATGACATGCTGTTGGTTATTAGAAACAGTTGGATAAACTTCCAGGGAGTATTTTTGAGTATTTGTAAAAAAAAAATATTGATTCTTTTATACTTTATTTTTGGATTTATAGACTATAATTTCTTTAGTTTTGCATTAATAAAGATCTTAAACTCATCACCTTCAGTTATTTTGCTCAAAAGCAACAGTGAGTGATTGTTAGACCTTTTTCTTCTTCTATTATTTTGATGATAATATTTCTCTCTCTCTCTCTCTCTCTCTCTCTCTCTCTCTCTCTCCCTCTCCCCCCCTCTTTCTCTGCAGACCCCTCACCTCCAGAACCTCCAGTGAATGTCAGAGTGAGCAACCAAACTCTAGACTGGATGGGTTCACAACCAGCGACACAGCTCACAGAAAGGTATCTCAATGGATGATATATGATTGCATATTTTTGCTGTTTCCCTTGCTGGATTAGTTGTTATGCATCATTTCACGACTACATGCTGCCGTTGCAGGCAATCAGTCATAACATGTGGCAGTGACTGTCTGCATGGTGTAGCTGCATGCACATTTCACTTCATTTTCTACCTTTTTCCAACCATAAACTTTAGCATCTTCTAATTGTACAAGGTCATATAAAGTTCACACCATATCTTGGATCTACTCTGCTCCAATTAAACAGTTAAGATATGATAAGATGAACCTTTATTAATCCCACCAACGGGTTACAGTGTTACAGTAGCATAGCATGGTTAGTGCAAACAACATAAATAAGGGCCTCTATGAAAAATAAGAAGCACCTACATAAGTACACAGTAGACTGAGTAGAAAAATAAATGTGTCAATAATGGTAAAAACAGTAACAAGCATTAAATAAACAGTCTTTGAAAAATGAACAGGATGTGCACAACTGATATAAATATATATACACATAATTAAGTAAAGCAGTGTATAACGTTGCAGTATGAGCAACAGACAGCACATATACAACATAAATGAACAGAAGGGACCAGGTAATTGCACATGGTGAGTGTAAAAAACAGTAATATTATCAGTAAATTATCTAAGTATGAGTATGAGAGACTTGCAGCTCTCACTTGTTTTAATGCACATTATCTGAGACATGATAGGAAACCCAGCACTGAAAGCAGTTGACAAACAAAACTCAGTGTAACTTGTTCAAGAATGTTTACTCCAGGAAGTTGACTTGTAAGGAAGTGCATTTATTTCTGCTTAATTACCACAAATTGGTTTACATGCATGTTGTGATGTTGTTTGACGTTAGGCGGCTTTCCTTCCTCAGGACGGGTGGAAATGGGGTCACGGTGGCGGTCCTGTTGAGCTGGGAGCCCCCCAGAGAGGGAGACCTGCCAGTCCACAACTACAGAGTCACCTGGACGTCTCGACACACAGCGCACAAACACTCCCACATGTTGCATGCACAAACACAGACAGTGCACAATAACGTGCACACACGCTCTACGCGCTCACGCACGTCAGAACAGAGTAAAAAGGAGAGCAACAGCAGAGTGACTCAGGGGGTAAGGAAGCATTTTTATAAACTAATACTAATTACACTTTCTGGGATTATTGTCCCTATTCTATACAATCTATTAATTTAATCACAAGATATACATAATATTTTATTGTTATCTGAAACAGTGTACTTCTCCCAGGACCCACAAAACCTTCATATTCAAGCCACAATCCAAATTTTAACCTTAGAGGAACTGTTCAACGCTCTGGGAAGTATGCATATTCACTGCCAAGTGTTAGATTGATACCACTCTCTTGTCTGTATGATAAATATGAATCTACAGCCAGGAGACACTAAGCTCAACTTAAAGATTGGAAGCAGGTGGAAACTTGCTTTGCCGTGTCCAAAGGTAAGAAAATCTACCTATCAGCACATAAAAAGCTCACTAATCAATGCGTTACATCTCATTTTTTAAATCTGTGCAAAAACTAATGTGCACAAATGACACATTGTGGTTTTACAGGGGGTTATTTGGACTATTGGACTATTTCTTGGCCATGAGCATTGACTTTGTGGAGACTCCTTTGCTGGCAACCACACACTCACAAGAAGACAGCAGGCCAAGAAAAGAGATACACTCATCTAAATTTTGGCAGGAAAGTGAATAAGCTAATAATATTAAGCAAGACACTCAATTATTTCTTTATACCTAAAACCAAGTTTTAACCCTAAACAGCCCTTTGAATTGAGTACTGGGCCAAATGACCCTTCAATCAAACACACATGCACGCGCACACACACACACACACACACACACACACACTCCATGTTAATTTGTAATGCCTCTCTTAATCCCTTCAGATATTAAGATGGCATTTTAGGTATTGTAGCATATTACAATATACTTAATTTGATAATTAAGTGGCTTTCAAATAAAGGCTTTGTTAAGATGTTTTGTTAAGATGTTTCATTTTCAGTGATGTCCTTTGTGACCACATTCCTGCTGCATCTGCCAGTGTATTACGGTGAAATAAAAACTGCCAACCATGCATCATCAGTTCCACATGAACAAACAAACTGTTAAGTCTCTGTACACGAGAAAACACAGGATTGCAATTTTATTGAAGCTCTAGATGGCAAACGCAGCTGTATGGATCACAGATAATCCCTCATCACCACATATTTCCTCTCTGAACCATTTCTCCACTTACTTTAGTGTTTTTAGCTTAGTCTCAGGCCTCCATGAACAAAATCAATACGATTAACTGAACAGACTTGTGACCACACGTGTACACATTACCGCACACATACCACTGTCCGACAGCAATGCTCGCACATCATTTTACTTGCATACATTTGCCACATTGTTGGCCTGTAGTGTTCCATAATACTGATTACTGATATAATGATTGACAGCTGCCCAGAGACTCGGTTCTGATTGGTTGTTTTCCTTTATAAATGTCTTTCAGAGCACTTCGAGGACACAGAGAGTCTCACAGATGTACTGCTATCAGGATATATTGACAGTTTTATCAAACTTTTTTATCATATTTACTCAAAATGACTGACTGCAGCTCTAAAGTAATAATTTCAGTATCTTATCGTATTATGATCCATAATATCAGACTTCACCACCTTTTCCACGTTCAGGAAGTGTGCTGATCTTGGATGTACAGTTGTTTCCCATAGCACAAATGCAAAACAAATGAAATGCAAATAATAATGTAATTGCATGCATAGTTGCACATTAGACTGAGAACACAGATGGGAGAGTTATAAAATTAGTAGGCCTAATATTTAAATGCAGTTGCATATAACTGACTAGTCTAATGAGGTTCAGTCTCTCTCTGTCTCTCTCTCTTTCGCACACACACACACGCACACACACACACCTATGTATTTCGCTGCACCTGAGAGATTTTACTGGGTCTGTAAACCCATGTGCCACTCTAACACACACATTCCTTGTTGTCTCCTGGTTGTGATTACCGCAGTGATTTTACAGGCCTCTGCAGAGCTCAGTATGTTTGAGGTGCAGCATCACATGCAGGTGGATGCAGAGTGAATCTAAACTCAAAAGTATTTAACCTTTGAAAGATAATTAAAATTTTCTGTGTTACAATGTTACACTAAATATTTTCGATCTGAAAAATGCAATATTGTCCTCAGACAGGCATGCCATTATCTTCACAGGACATAACTTTGTTACAGTGCTATGACAACACAATATGTCTGGCTTCAAAGCGGTGAAGCTTTTGAATAGACTTTTCACTAACATAACTTAACAATGTAATGTAATTGACTGACAACAGAGAGAAGTGGCTTTCTTGCATTTGGATAACATGTTTAACTCAAGTCAAAGCATCTGGGAATATACTGTGGAGCATGCCAGTGAGCAAACTTTCAGTTACCATATACATAAATCGGTGCAACGTTAATTACATGACTGATGTTTAGATGATTATTCATTGGTCTAGCTGCTAGCACAACATTCAAATGTGATAACAAGCATTAGACAAAGACAGTGAACCATCTCAGTCTCATTGTTGCTCAATTCAAACACTAACTTCTTAAGAGTTTCTTCTATTCATGAAATTACATTTAATGCAGCAATAACAGTAAAGAGGGTGGATTTCACTGTCATGATTATGGGTTTGATGATGATGTAATATGTTCACAATGCAACTAAGTCCAGTCAGCAGCAGCAAAATACCCATAATCACAGTAAACAAATGTGACGCATCAGCTATCACTGCCTGTGTAGCAGCTGAACATTTTTCCTTCAAATTAGTGAAGAGTACTCTTTGGACTGGATCCTTCAGCTTTAGACCCACTTAAATGTTCAACTGTAATGTGAGCGCTCACTTCAAGGGAAGACACAAAAGAATTAAAAACATGAACATCAAAGTTTGGAGGTTTTTAATGCAAGCACACTCATATGGACCTAGCTATCCTAAGTAGTGATGGCGATCCCAGACTGAGTCTGGTGGAGCCATTTATCTCCAGTCTGGTCCTCTGTTCTGCTCGGCTGGGAGGCCTGGAATTTAAATGAGGCCCCCTAACTAGTGTTTCCTACTTGCAACTACCTCGAGACACACACAGAGACAGCAGCATCACAACAGGTACTGTAGGTAAGGACCTGAATACAATTTCTATGCTGTATAAAATAGTTTCCATATCATAGAAAGTATTGGTTTTGTATTCCATGACCATGATGATACATTCCCTAGACGTGTTTAAAACAGTCAGTCAGGAATTTATGTAGGACTTGAGGGATTAAGCTTTAAACCTGAAGTAAAAGAAGAAATTGGAGGAAGTATTCAAACATGTAAAAAAATCTGTGCTGAATCAGTGCTTTTAAATATACATCACCCTCTTACATATAATGTTCACTGACATTATGCACCAAAATAGAAATCCAGGCTTCTCTCACTCACTCTATTTTGCAAATACACACACACACACACACACACACAGATGTACATGCCATATGTTTTGTCTATCTTGAGCGTAATGGAAACACTTCAACCCCATTTTGTCTGCAGGTCACCAAGAAGCTGCTTTTAACTTGCTTTTGTCTCATTCTTTCTTAAGTGTGTTCACATACAGAACCACACACAAACACACACGCACACACACACACACACACTTGTTATCATCCAAGCATCTCTTTGTTGTGACTACCTCAAACCCACGTAGACAGACAGACCTGATTGACTAAGAGTCTGTTAATGAGCTGTCAGTCAAACAGGAGGCTAATGCAGAACAGGTCTAGACTGCCATTCACAAAGTGGGGCGCACACACACACACACACACACACACACACACACAGCACTCAGGATGATTGTCATGATGAAGATGGTGGTAGTAACTGTGCTGGCTCCTGAGTTTGTGTTTGAATTCAAGGACTCAAGTTCATCGTAGTTATTTGTCTTTCATTTGGTACCATTTCTGTTATACCGCAGACTGAGAAATAGCCAAGAACCACCATTCCCAAAGGCTAAGAATCTTCTCTGTTCCTTTTTTAATGTGTTGTAGGCGCAGTGCGAGCTGTGGCTGCACGGCCTGCTGCCTGCTACTTCCTACTTCCTGTCCGTCCAGACAGTGGCCTACTGGGGTCAGAAGAGGCTGAAAAGTACCAGAGCCCAAATTGTCTTCTCCACAAGAAGTCATAAAGGTATAGAAACAAAGCAATCTTCCTCTTCATGGTTTTTCACTTCTAATATGATACCGATATTGCAGCCTTGAGTACTGGCCGATACTGATCTGATATCAGTAGATATCTATATGAATCATATATACATAATTTTTTTGTTTTGTAGTATGGAATGTTAGAAAAGCCTTGATCAAGTGATATGAAAGGGGAAGTGGATTTTTACAAATTGGACCTTATTTCTGGGATAAAATACTGCCATTTACTCAGCCATGTCACTTTGGAGTCATTTGGAGTATTTCTGACAATATTGGATTTGATGATATTCATTTAACAGGAGTGAAGAGGGTACCAAAATGCAGCCGGTAAATGACACAATCTTGACCGTTTCTCAAATAACAGACATTTAATAAGATTGGCTACACTGTTACTACTCTCATTTGAGTCAGGAGTTGATCGTAACTTGAGAAAAGTCAAACTGTAAACAGACTCTAATTCCTGTGTATCATAGTTTACTAAGGACCCGTCGTGCCTTCTACCTTTGTGTCCCTCACAGTGCCTGAACTAAAACAAAGCATGTATGCGTATGTGAAAACATCACAAATAAGTATTTTAGTTCAGTGTGACTGAACATCATAGATGAATAAATATAGCTGGCACAAAAAGTCAGTTAGGGATGTACAGTATAATGTTTAAGAAGACTCTACAAACTCCAGTAGGTTTTGTACAGTTTTGTCTTGCTGCAACAAAGTAAGTTGCTATAAATAAAGATAAGAGTTGCTCAGTATAAAAAGATTTCTTGCTCAAGCTGTGTAAACTGTTGTTTTACTGTTTGTGTTGCAACAATGCGGCCACCAAAGTACTCCGTTAGAAACCCAACCCTAAATAGAAACTCATTCAAGTACATGTTTTTCATGAACATCATGCCATATTGTATTTACTGTCCACAGCACCCATTTGTTAACAAAACTTTACATTATTATGTTAATTATAGTGAATAAGGAGTTTGTTCAGAGCTGCTGCATTTACTGACTGTCAGCATATTTAGTCTCCCTGCAGCTGCACTGTTTAAACACACATGTACAGTGGAAAGTGGCAATGTTAATGGTTGACCAGGCAACAGAAGTATTTATAGGTGACCTGTCGGTCAGACCAGCAGAGAATTATAGCCAGCTGCAGCTCAATTATCAAACCACATACCAACAATTTTATATGGAACATATTGCCGTTTATAATTTAGCAGCATTGATTTTTGACACCATCCACATATTAGCTTGGTCTCCCTCATGAAGGTCAGTTCACCACATAAAACCAATTAGTGTTTCTGAGTGAATGAGTTAACTGAAAAAGCTACCTACCAGCTGCACTGCCGTTGCCAGTTTACGATATTCTTGGCACAATAACGCCTTTATATATTCCATGTTACATAAAACAGGTTTCATACAGTACATTGTATAATTTGTACTGTATATATTATACATGTTGCCAGTTGTAGGTATTCAAATCAGCTTCTGCACAACATAGCTCACTGCTTTAATATACACATAATAACACAATGAACGTCACTCCTGCAGTTTCAACTTAGTTTGGCTGTTTGGTTTTCATAAAAGATCATTTTATTTTGCAACAAACAAGGCTGGTTATTTATATTTTTACCTTTTACTACCCTCACTGCTTAAGTCATAGCATCAAATCAGCATTCATCATTTGTTATTCCTCTCCTCTCCTCTAAAGGTGAAGACTTCTCAAATGAGCTCCCTTCTTCCTCATCACTTCCCTCCTCTCCTTCCCTCTCATCCTCCTCTCCTTCTTCCTCCGACCTCCCCCTCTCTTCCTCTCTGCCTCACGCTGAACCCCCATTTAACCCCATCGCCCCTGGTAACCTGCGCCTGGAGGTCGCTGCCCCTCATTACCATGACGACCAGCTGCAGGTCAAGGTGTTCTGGAAGTGGCCTCACCATGGTGAGTCGATTCTGAAATACTGAACAACTCAATAATAGACAAGAGAAAAATAAGACTGTAGAAATCTAAAAGTACAATTTACTGAATACAACCTCTTCCAGAGGTCTTTAGCTGAGGCTCCTTGCCATCTCTACGTACAGTTAAATACTTCCACATTAATTCGGAAACGCAATCAAACTCCTGCATCGCAGTTGTCTCGTTAAAATAATCCACACCTTACAGCCATTTTGAATCCATCATTTTCGGTGGCCATGATTTTAAATGACAACATACTGTATTTCTGCAAATATGATTATTGATCATCAATAAAGACCAGAAGAAACAATAGACTTTTCACTAGAGGAGCAATATAGAGAAAATAAAGCTTTATCATCGTGCATCCTGACATATTTGAATTTATCAAAATAAACCACATGTCCACTGATGTAGTGTCTGTCTCTCTCTCTCGCTCTTGCATTACAGACAAGCAGAGACATCCTGGTCCTTATATTTTGCGCTGGTATCCACACACCTGCAGTACTAATGTTACAAACACTGAGAGAACAACGACTGTGCAGGTATAACTACTGTGGCTGAGTTTTAAGTGTGTCTCTGTCTTTGAAATTATGTATTGGTGTCCTGTTTCTATGTGAGCTTTGTTGTTGTGTCTTTGCGTGTGTATGTGTGTCAGATCAGATGTCATCACCATAACTCAGATCAGTCTGGAATGCTCTTTTCCTCTGTCTGTGTTTAAGTTTGTCTTCCTGCCATCACCTCACTGTCTCTGCCTAACATCGCTTTTACCATAACTCTGTCATGTTCCTGGCTGAAATAGCCTCTATTTAAATATGTAAGGATGAAATATAGAAAGAGATTTGACTGCAAATGATGTATGGGGAAGTGATTTGCAGAATAGTCTCAGCAATGACAACTACCCATTGTGTCACCAAAATTAGAATAGGAAAGACAAAATCTACAGAATCAGCCTTTAAATGCTGAAGTGAAGCTGAGATAGTGAGGAGAATTTTAAAAGATTAACTGGTACTGACTTCATACAGTGCACTTGACATCTCCAACATTTGCTCTTTACCCACTGTTTTCCTGCTGTTAAGCTCACGACAAAAACAATCACAGAGCCAGTGTATCGATAACTATATAAGTGCTGTGTGCAACTCTGATGTCACAGAGCATAATTTCTGTTCATTGAAGTTCAGGCTTTTTTAAACACTTATGCCATTTGTCGTCATTTGAAGCTGCCAAGTGCTGCTTCAAACTGTGTGGTGTTTATTTTAACATGGAGCTAACAAGCTGCTCATGTGAGAAAGGTTTCCAAATGAAAAATAGAGGTAATGTGTGTATTTTAAGGAACTTTGTAATAGGTCAGTTTTAACAACCAGCTGTGTACAGTTTAAACACTCTTTTTGATTTTCTCCAGGGCACCCATCACACCATCACAGGCCTGTTGTTTGCCTGTAAGTACCGGGTCGCCGTGGTAATGAAGGCTGACCCGGGGTCAGAGGCTGTTGCCTGGGTTACAACTCCGACTTGCTCCTCCATCAGGGTCAGAGGAGGCAAAGCTTTACCCTGCAACACTGAGAGTAAGACTAAAATCTGACTACACACAATTAGTGATAAAATGCACTTCATTTAACTGCATTTTATTTTAGAAAGTTATTATCTACAGAGAAATGATTAAGTGTGAGTGTTCTGTCATGAGTGAAGGGAATGTTTTGTCCTTTGTTTGTGTCAGAGCGCCTCCTGGCAGGCAAGAAGGTGGTACTGCGTCCAGAACGACTGACTGCAGACTTTGAACAAATCAATGGCACCCTGCTCACAACACTTCGCTGGAGGATGTCCCAGCATGCACTGGACTCAGCAGCAGTAGAGGGCTTCCAATTCACCTGGACTCTGCAATCAGGGGTTTTTGTGGCAACAGAAGGGCAGGAGGACACGCTTATCTCCCAGACACAGACAATCGCTGCGGTAAGACATGAAATGGGGCCTATAGCAACGTGATTATGTTGTGCCAGCAGCAGAGAAGCGTGTGTGTGTGTGTGTGTGTGTGTGTGTGTGTCTGTGTGTGTGTGTGTGTGCGCGCACACAGTTACATTTTCTTTCTAACTTAAAGAGGCAGTGTCAGCAGTCAAAGAACGAAGAAAATCTAAATCAACCCAGAAAAGCTGAATACAATCATGAAGCAGCATTTGCAAATTATACAATAAAGGATCAGTCTGTGTTATCAGTCTTTGTTATTGTCAGACAAGAATAGTGTACATGTGTGTCTGTTTACTTAACCTGCCTCATCCTCCTCAGTCTCGGCGGTCTCTGTCAGTTCATGGTCTTCAGGCTGACAGTGTTTACCAGGTGCAGCTCCAGGTGTTAACAGCAGGGGGCAGCAATGGCGCCGCAGTCTCAAAGACCATACATACTCCAGTTGTCAACACCACACTTTGATAGGTAATGGTGGGTTCACAGTTCTGTTCAGTAGTTAGCCTTTTTATATCCCTTTACGTGATGAAATAGCATTTATTTTCTGGCATGCTCCGGAAATGTGTTTCTGTAAAAGGATAATACGTTATGTCTCTACAGATCATCTCTTCCAGGCCCAAAACCTACAGCTGTGACCTTTTTGCTGCACCAAGCTCATCTTCACCAACATCTACATCTCCACTGTCTCCTCCTGTACAACATGCTTTCATTGCAGTTCAAGTGCAGGAAACATATACCAAAGATGTAAAATACAGAAAGTTCCTCCGTGTACAGTAAACCACACTTATGTGAAAGATATTTCTTACTCTGAGGAAAGTTATTAATCATTTATCGAAACCATCAATCTGTCAGCTGATCCAAAGCCTATGGCCTAAGTCAATATTGTTTTGTACAAACTGTAAAAAAGAACTGTACCTATACATGATGCCAAAAGCACTATACTTACAGTTAGTCTAGAGATGTGTATCCTTAAATCATGTTTTTTCTATTTTTTATTAAAACGGCAGCATTTTCCAAATGTCTCCTCTTGGCATTATTGCCACAGCAATGCATGACATGTATGTGAAAATGTGAGACTGCTTACATGGCTGCATCTGTACATGTTTGGTGTTTAGATGGGACTCTTCCGGTCATTTCTAATCATCTGACATCACTGGAACCAAATGACACTAAAAGAGACTTGTAATGTCTGTTTTTTTGATCATGCAAGTAGAGAATGATATGGCACTGACCTTGTGTACAATAGAAATATCTATCAAAAGAATAACTGTGTTTATTTCGATGCATGATCTGCAGCATTATGTTTGAAGCCGTTGGGTCAACATTTTTGAGTTTGAATTAAGCTCAAATATATTTTAATAATTTGTTCATGAGTTTTAAAACATATTTTTTCAGTCAACTCTGTCTTGTGACATTTCTACACAGTTAATAAAGCTATGTGGTGAATTTCTTTGTTTTTCAGAAGGCATGATATTACTTTGATGTGGTTAAAAAACTATTGATGTAAAGTAACCAGTAATTTGTCATGTTAATATTCTCTCTGTGTAAGCTTTGTTTCTTTGACATTTTACAGTTGATATTTTGTACTTAATTCCTTTACTTTTTGCCAGTTACCTTTATTTATTGTTTTATTGTCTTAGTTTTTTATAATTAAAGGGTATCAACATGGAGTGTATTGTGTCAGTGATTCCATTGTTAGAATTTATGAAGGGATAATACCGGTATACATTGTATTTTTCATTATATTTGATTATATTTTAAATTACAATTGTCATTGCCATTTTTTGCTCTCTTTTATCCACTGTGGACCTTTCTTTTCTGTGGCAACTCACATTGCATGCAATTCCAATAAAAGCAAATTGGAATATTAAAAAAAGGAAAGAGAAATGATAATGCTGCAGATCCTCTTGTAAAATCTGTTTTAGGAACGTTTCTGCGGTCCTTTTTAGACGATAGAAAAAGTTACGGAGCTGAATTTGACGATTACCTACGAAGAGCCTCCGGACGTAGCCGAAGATGAGGCGCCGACGCGGTGACGCCATCAACGTGCGCCGACAACTTGAATCGTTGATTCTTGAAATCGTAGTCCGTTTTGTCATACACAAGGTAGTGTATAATGATGCTTATTTACACTTTCTGTCATGCTTTTAGCTTAGAAATACAACAACAGATTCTCATTAGCGGCTCCCCTTTTGTCTTTAGAGGCCTTCAACTTCCTTCTGCTAATGGAGGAGATGTGTAGAGTCGCTGCTTTTGTGCTTTCGCCTGTGTTTAGGCAGCTGCTAGCTAACGCAGCTAACGTCTAGGGAATTGCTAACTTATGCAAAACTTTGTGTGATGCGATAGTTGACTTAGTTGAATTATCGCATGGTACATTTTATTCCTAAATGTTGTGTGGGCATACTCCAGAAGTCCCGGTGCCCAATGTAACACTCCCGTTACCCGGGCTAACGTATTGCTAGTTTATATTTAACTTCATAACTCAGCTAATTGATTGTGAGATTGGGATTTTCCCAAAAGCTGACAAAGCTGTTAATGACTAACAAAGCTGCAATGGATAATTTATCTGCATGCACTGAATATTTGCAGCCCAATATTTGTCGTTGCTAATGTTAGCTAACTGCGAGTTTCGCTTCTTGATGAAATATCACCTCTTTGAGAAAGTGACAGTGACGTTACCTTTGGCATTAAATGTCACCGCGGTTCTTGGGTTGAATATTATCAATATTATCTTTATGTTAAAAATTAGACACCTGCAAAGAAAAACAAATGAATCTCGTACTGTATCTGCACTGTGACCCACCTGGTAAACATAGCATCACTGTAGTTGCTGCTTCAGTTTTGCTCACACAGTAAATTTTCCCTTTGAATGAGGAATAGATTTTATTTTAAATGATGAGTCATGCTTCGCACATTCAAACAGCAGTGTTTTTTATATATGTATTTTATTGGCTGCTATTCTTCCTCCCTGTTTCTTCCTCTTTCCCTCTTGCTCTAACTAGGGGACCGTGGTGGTTTTACAACTCCAGTCTACCCGTCACTGAGGAACACTAAGTGTTGCTATGTTCTAGTCTGTTGTCTCGTCACTAGCCTTTATGGTGGGAAAAGACTTGAACAGCTTCTTTTCTACACAGCAAAATTACTTCACAGAAGAATACCTGATGGGAATGGTCACAAACAAACCGAAGGAACGAGCAAATTACAGCAACTAAAATTCAAGAGGACCAGGAAGGAGAGGACAGGAGCGTGGAAAAGAAGTGTTGGGGATGGGGTTGAAGAGCCAACGGAGGACGTCATGGTTCACAGCAGCTCTGCATCCCCAATGAAAACAAAACCATCAGCATCACCTCATTTAACTGTTCCTGCTACTGCACCTCCTCCTCTTGTACCTCCCCCTGGAGATACCACAGAGCCAGACCTAACCCAGACCCCAGCTAAACACGTCACCACAAACCTTACTTCCAGCTCTGAATTGACTCGGTCGTCTACTCTGAATCCTGCTGATCCTGAACCCCCTGTTGCAACCCCAGCAAAAGCACTTAATGCTAACTCAAGCCCAGCATTGGCCTGGTCCTCTATACAGACACCGACCATTACTCAGGCCCCAGTCAATGGCCGTACATCAGGTAGGAAGAGGACTCCTAAGGCCTGTGACTGCTGTGGCCCCAACGGTACAGGGCACAATGTCAGACCCTCAGGCAGAGGGAGAGGGAGAGGAAGGGGGACCAGAATGGACCTCAGGGACACTCCAAAAAGGAAGTGGGATGACCAGATGACACATTTTGATTTGACCAAGGAGAAGGTAGAGGAAACAAAGAATGAAGTTGACAAAAATGAGAAGGTGCAAACAGCTGTAGCAGTGTCTGACACTCTGTCACAAGTGCCGGTTGCTCTCCCCGTCACAGTCCCCCAGCAGGATGGACCAATAAGGAACTATGTTGCTCCTGAGAAAAGGGATGTGCAGGAAAAGGAGGATGTGTTGACAGAAGGGTCAGGGGGGAAAAGAGGGGTTGCTAGCAGGGATGTGGAGATGATTTTGTCAGGAATGGCAGGCAGGGGAACACCAGCAATTAGAAGGAGACGAGGGAGGGGAACAGTGGGAGCTATTTCGGCTTCAAAGATGGAAGTAGAAGTAAAGAGGGGATGTTTAGGTGGTGTTGTCATCAATTCTAAAATGGCTGCCCTGGCTCCATTAGTGTTCCCCCAGAGCCAGAACAAAGCTGCAGAGATGGACCATAGAGAGCAGACTGACCCCAGCACAGCTAAGTCTTCATTTGGAAATAGAGACACGGTAAACCTGAGTGACACTGAACCTGAAGAGGATGCAAGGGATGGTAACGTGATCATGAAGGAAATGGAAAATGGGCTGCCTTCAATCTCGCAGCAGTCAGGTCCTGCTTCAAGGTCAGAATCTCCCCAGGACCTGGACTCTGACATGCAGGTGGACAAGATTCCTGACAGGACAGACTCAGCGGCTGTGCAAGTAACTCTGTCTAACGGAAATGTCCCCACACCAACGAACGCTGACAACTGCTCCACACTTATGGAGGTGAAAATGTCTCATTCAGCCATTTCAGTGTACAGCATGCAGCACAGCTGGGCATTAAGAGATCACACGCTGTACTGCCTGTCTGGAACCTGGGAGAAGGATGGGATGGAAGAAGCATGGGACAAAGAACTGTCAGAGAAATCAAACGGACAAGACATGGATGGAGAGAAACAGAATATAGAAAGCATGGATCAGCTTACTGAAATGATCCACGGTAAGATGAGTTCTCTGTTGGTAAATCATTGACCTTTTTACACACAAGCTGCTGAGGATATTACATTCTCTGTCATATGACATTCATAAAACATGTGGTCTCCTTCTGGTCATCTTGCATAATACAAAACAATACATATTTCAGCTTTCAGGACAGATTCATAAAGATTTCATTCAATCAGCCTTGAACAGACACTTCTGATTGTCATCAATGGAATATGTTTTGTGGATTTGGGTTTTAGTGTTCTAGACCACAAAACAACAATGACTTTATGTTATGTATAGATAGATCACAGGTTTCAGTGATGACGCTCTCCTGTCTCTCAGAGTTCCTGGAGAGCTTCTACATGAAGTACGGCAGTTTCATTCCTCTCACAGAGACTGATGTCCTGGAACACCTGAAAAAGAAAGGCAACTCTGACCTCAGCAACAGGTTAGTCTGCACACACACATCATGTCTATGCAGCTGTTAGAACCAGTCCAAGCAGAGTGCTTCATTGTAAAGCATTAAAACATTTAGTGGACAGGAAGAGTCTGCTTTTGTTTTATGCTCCATAGATCAGTAAACACGAAGTCGTTCCAGCAGGTTTATAGTCCCAATACATGCCAGAGGCATTTCAAAGAATTTGATGAAGAGACACTTCAGGACATGGCCTTTATCAGAGTACTGAAGGAGAAACTATTCACTGTGATTCATGTCAGCACAGCTCATCACAGTGGAGCAAAACTGATCTTTGCACACTGAAATCAAAACCTCTGAAACTTCAGGCACAGAACTTCAGTTGACCAGATTATGGTACAACACCATAAGCCATAAACCTATTTTTTTTCTCCAAACAGGACACTGAAACATGGGCAAAGGCTGTCATTATATAAACATGTCATCATGTCATTATGCATCAAATCAGTTGTCAGATTATTTTATTCATTAATTCAGAATTCAGAAGGATCCGTTAAGAGGTGGAGGAATCTAAATTGACATCACGCTGTAGTTTCAGTTCTGTTAAAAACTTGTATCCTTCCGTTTTTGTCATTGTATTTTTCTTTCTTTTGTACATCCTTGACAGTTTGACAAACAGCTCAGAGGGTTGTGTGACATTTTTGCTGCATTCCTCCTTTTGTTTTAGGGGACTTGACATCAAAAAGGAGATGGCTCGGTATAGGGCGGGGCTGGCCTCTGCTCCTATCGCAGGCTTCATGGTGTCGTATAACAAACACACCCTGAGCCTGGAGGACCTTGGCACGCTGGAGGAACAGAACTGGCTTAATGACCAGGTAAAGACAGACGATGGGTTGTACAGCTACAGGAAAAAAAAAATCACTGAGCAGTAATAAAAAGAAATGTCACACAGTCAGGCTTCATCTTTTCTTTGTTTGGTCCGCTGCTCAGATTATCAACATGTATGGAGAACTCATCATGGAGGCGACACAACACAAGGTCAGTGAGGGTGTGTTTACTGAAAATGAAAATCAGTCATATGTTCCTTCAGTTTCTATTTCTGAAATATAAAGATTAGGGCTGTCAAAATTAAAGTGGTAACTGAAACGCCCCTCAAAGTCGGATTTCCGACTCGTAAAGTCATACAAACAGCACCAACCCCAACTTGACCACAGCGTCATAATCCAAGGTGGCAGTGCCCTGGATTAGCGCCATGTAGCTTTACACGTTACAGCCTACAGTAGATTCAAACGTTTTTCCCACACAGAATTACGCTGGAGAACAAACACACACCCTCCGCGTCTTCTTTGTGCCTATCAATTGTGTTTGAGGACCTCATATTAGATTTCTGCATTCCGACAGAGTAAGCACAACAAACTTTTCATTGGAGACGTCCATCTTGGTTTTATGACTTGTTTACTCCCGACTTCAGATACAACTCGAACGCAGCATTAGTTTCCTTGTTTGTGTTTTGTTTTGTTTTTTTGAATGGAGTTCTGCTTCATGGCCTTATAGCATGTCTCTGGCTGTTTTTCATTGAATGTTTTATACATTAAATAGTTGCTGTGTTAATGTATTTTATTATTTCCTTCTCAGGTTCATTTTTTCAACAGCTTTTTTCACAAGCAGCTGGTCGCCAAGGGTTATGAAGGCGTCAAGAGATGGACTAAAAAAGTAAGGAATACCACGATTTTCAGTTGTTTGGACGATGTGACTAATTGAACTGAACTTTAATGCCGCTGTTTTATTTCTGGTTTTTGATTTGACTCTCAGAATCTGATTCCATCCATCCATTCATTTTCTATCGCTTATCCTCACATAGGGTCGCAGGGGGGCTGGAGCCTATCCCAGCTGTCTTAGGGCGAGAGGCAGGGTACACCCTGGACAAGTCTCCAGTTCATCACAGGACACATAGGGACAGACAACCACTCACACTCACATTCACATTTACGGACAATTTAAATTAGCCAATTAACCTAACCCATGCAGACACGGGAAGAAATTGCAAACTCCACACAGAGTGCTAACCACTACACCACCGTGCCGCCCCAGAATCGGGTTGTTGCCGGAAAGTAGATTTTACTGGCAACCATTTTATTTCGTGGTGTGGTTGCCACTGTTGTTAAACGGTCTAAATTCAGCTCGTTAACTACATGAAATAAAAGTATGTTGTGAAATACTTTCAGCAATTCCAAAAATCATCATTTCCAACCACCTAACTGTTTAGCCATGTTAAATGTTAACTCGTGTCAAACAGATGTGATTTTTGGAATTTTGTCCGATAATCCAACGTGATAGCTCAATCATGTGTTTGTCTTAATTTGTGGGATAATTTCAGGTTGACCTCTTCTCCAAGTGGCTGCTCTTATTTCCCATCCATTTGGAAATCCATTGGTCTCTCATCACAGTCACCATGGCAACCAAAACCATCAGTTACTACGACAGCCAAGGCATCGTCTTCAGACACACCACCGATGTGAGTACACATTCATGTCTTTGTTTCACATTTTTGGGTGACTTTCTGACTCGCTGTGGAACAAACAAGATCGTCAGTAATCCATCTGTTCTACTCTCCGCTCCAATAAATTATTGCACCGTCTATTTCTGGCAAAAGAGCAATAGATGAATAGTTGTTTATTAACAGACGACAGTCAGAAGGTGCCAGGTGTTTCATCATGAGGCTGTAATGAAGCAAAACATACTTTCACTCGTGTTAGAAACATTAATAACATTTCCCAACTAGCTCATATTCTCATCATCTGCTTAACTAGACCAAGAAATGCTGATTCTGTCCTCTGTGTTCTATGTGTGTTTCATTCAGAATATTATGAAGTACCTTCAGTCTGAAGCCAGAGAGAAGCAACAGACAGCTTTCCAGAAAGGCTGGAAAATCACTATCATCAAGGTAACCCTGAGCCCTGACTCCATTCCTCATGTGTGCACAGTAAATTCATACATATAGATAGAAACCTTTCAGTCCGTCTTTTGTCCTCTGCTTGACGGTGACTTGTTGTTTCCTCAGAGTATTCCTCAGCAGAAAAACGACAGTGACTGTGGAGTTTTTGTCCTTGAGGTGAGATATTATTTTTTTCCCACTCTTCGCACATTTCTTTTATTCTTTTTTCCTTTTCCTCATCTCTTGTCCCTGTTTTTTTTTTTTTTTTACCACACAGCTCTCTCTAGCTGGGGGAGAAGCTTCTGTATTTCCATGTTTAATATTAGGAGTGTCCCTACATAACTTTTTCACTTCCGATAAGATACCGATATTACAGCCTTGAGTAGTGGCCAATACAATGTTGCTCCAAAATGATATCAGCAGGAGTCATACTTACTTTTATTATTATTTTGTCGTATTGAATGTTAAAAAAAAGCCTTGATCAAGTGATATTACTCAGAGAACAATAGTCAGCAGAAAAATCAACCATTGGGTTACATAAATGGTAACCTTAAACATAAAAATATTCTACAATTGAATAAAATAAAGAAAACAATAAATTCAACCCTGAAAAATAGCCTCAATAAATCTAATAAAAACAAAAATAATCTATTTTAAAGTGCAGAATAACCACTAGTTTAACTTTAACATGAATAGCATCAATAAAAATAAATTAGAAGACCCTGTAAATCCTCAAGCTGTTTTTTGTGATGTTGCTTCAAATGCTCGATAAGATTGGACATATTAAACTGCCTGGGTCTGTGCCACCATGGGAAACTTGTGCATGACAAGTTTTGCACTCAGCTGCAACGTCTTTTTTTGAACTTTACCAAAAAAGCTTGCCGTGGCTGCCACAGCCGACATCACTCCTCCTCCTTGCTACTTTGTTAGCACTTTAGCACAGCTATTGTTGTGATCACTGGGCCCTGTTGCTGGATAGAAGAGCTGGCACAGAGTTTGAAATGGACTACTCGTATTAGAGTGCTTATATCAGAGATTTTAGATGTAAGCCCATATAATCCGATCCCCCCACACACCCCTATTTAATTTGGCAACTACAGTCGTAGTGAAAAGTTCACATACACTTGTAAAGAACATAATGTCATGCCTCTCTTGAGTTTCCAGTTATTTCTACAACTCTGATTTTTCTCTGATAGAGTGATCGGAACAGATACTTCTTTGTCACAAAAAACATTCATGAAGTTTTTTTTTTTTTATGACTTTATTTTGGGTCAACTGAAAATGTGACCAAATCTGCTGGGTCAAAAATATACATACAGCAACATGAATTAGCAATTTTGGTGACTTAGAAAGTTATGTCAATGAAATGAGCTTCATAGCATGGCCTCTTAACTTCTCATGAGTGATCATGAGTGACTACAGCTGGTGACTTCTCTGAGGTCATTTAAATAGGGCTCATTGGATACAAACACCCACAAATGCTACAATGGGAAAGTCAAAGGAGCTCAGCACAGATCTGAAAAAGGGAATCATTGACTTGAACAAGTCAGGAAAGTCACTTGGAGCCATTTCAAAGCAGCTGCAGGTCCCAAGAACAACAGTGCTAACAGTTGTTTGTAAGTATAAAGTGCATGGCACTGACTTGTCACTGCCACGATCAGGAAGAAAATGCAAGCTATCACCTGCTGCTGAGAGAAAATTGGTCAGGAGGGTGAAGAGTCAACCGAGAATCACCAAAAAGCAGATCTGCCAAGAATTAGAAGCTACTGCAACACAGGTATCAGTGTCCACAGTTAAGCGTGTTTTGACGCCATGGACTGAGAGGCTGCCGTGCAAGAAGGAAGCCCTTGCTCCAAATGCGGCACCTTAAGGCTCGACTGAATTTTGCTGCTGATCACATGGACAAAGATAAGACCTTCTGCGGGAAAGTTCTGTGGTCAGACAAAACAAAAATCGAGCTGTTTGGCCACAATGCCCAGCAATATGTTTGGAGGAGAAAAGGTGAGGCCTTTAACACCATGCCTACCGTCAAGCACGGTGGTGGTAGTATTATGCTGTGTGGCGGTTTTTTTGCCAATGGAACTGGTGCTTTACAGAGACTAAATGGGATAATGAAGAATGAGGACTACCTTCAAATTCTTCAAGATAACCTAAACTCATCAGCCTGAAGGTTGGGTCTTGGGTACAGTTGGGTGTGACAACGACCCCAAACACACATCAAAAGTGGTAATGGAATGGCTAAATCAGGCTAGAATTCAGGTTTTAGAATGACCTTCCCAAAGTGCTGACTTAAACCCCTTTGAGAACATGTGGACAGTGCTGAAGAAACAAGTCCATCTCAGAAAGCCAACAAATTTAACTGAACTGCACCAATTCTGGAAAGAGGAGTGGTCAAAGATTCAACCAGAAGCTTTGACCACTCCTCTTTTCAACTTTTTCAGTTGACCCATAATAAAGTCATAAAAGAACCAAACTTAATGAGTGTTTTTGTGACAAAGAAGTATCTGTTCCGATCACTCTATCAGAGAAAAATCTGAGTTGTAGAAATAATTGGAAACTCAAGAGAGCCATGACATTATGTTCTTTACAAGTGTATGTAAACTTTTGACCACGACTGTAGGTGGTTGTGGATCATTTTCCCCTGACTGTCTCTTCTTTCTGTCCTGGTCTGTCAGTACTGCCGGTGTCTGTCTGTGAAGCAGCCTTTGCTCTTCAGTCAGGAGGACATGCCGCACATCCGAAAGAGAATCCACAAGGAGCTATGTGACTGTCACCTCAACGATTGAACACCTGAATAATGGCTGCTTTCACTCACCGGCTGCTCGCCTGGTCACATGAGACGGTTTGTGCAAGTCAGACGGGCTGTGTTACTGATAGCCATCTGTATTCCAGGGAGCCCTAACTGCCGCTCTGCCTGTCAGGACTGTAGCGGAGGAGAATTTCACTTGCAAAGAACTACTGACGTGGCCCTCTACTGACCCACAGCGATGCTGGACCCCTACCCATCAGGTTGTTTTTTGTGGTTATGTTTCCCAATGGATTTCAAACCAAATGGCCAATGGGCACAAAGCCAGCCTGGACCAAAGGCACAGACGTTTCCTCTCAAACGGAGTGGCCTTACACCCTGGATGGCCGTTTTAACCTGAGCAACTTTTTTAACTGGTTCTTTTATGCTGGACTTTACAGCAGTATCATACTTACAGTTACAGTACATGCGTGTTTTCTAACATGGTTAATAAAATTAGGATATTTTGATTCAGTGGACCAGACGTTCACTTAAAACTTGAAGGTTTGAGTTGGTTTCCCTCTGTGGGACTACAGACATTTGCACGGTCAGAAGCCTATCATCCATTGAAGAGTCTAGAATATCAACTGAATGTACTGATCACATATTCTTCCTGGCTGCCTCGCAGGGTGCACACTGGGCACCGTACAGGCCAGTGGCATATTTTGGCTTGAAACAGGGGTATCATTTACAATCAAGGTCTTTTTTGTTTGTTTAAAGTATCAAAATTTTGACACTTTACTCCAAATAATTTCTTATTAAAATTTCAGATTTTGCATTATTTCCTCACTTTTTATTTTGTGATGATCACATCCTTATAATAGATTTTGCACAAGTATTTTCCTGCCTTTTTAGCTAAAAGCCGTTCTTTCAAATTTCGAATTTGAATCCATGGAAACAGATTCTCATGCTGGTTAGTAAATTTCATTTAGCTGCACAGCTAGCTGCTGATTTGAGGACCACCGTTTTTGAGTTTTTCTTTTGACTTGATGCTGTCGAGGCCTCCTCCTGCTTCACAAGGATGTGTGGAAACAAGTGGACTTCAGCTATTAACCATTAAATATTCTGTCCAACCTAGAATTTGTTGTTATTTCCAGATTGTATTGTACTTTTACTGGCCTACTACTGTACATGCTTGCTTTGGCTAAAAACCACAATTCTTTCTGGACTGTTTTTATTGTTGTTATTAAAAGGCCAATACTGCCAGGAATTTTGTCAGAGCTTTTGTCTGGTACTTTTGAATCCACAGGTGTGACTAACAACATCACAAAAATGCTATTGTGACATGATAGATGACATCTTTTAAGCTGTTGTGATGATTGATCTTTATTTTTCTCCAAGTGCAGCATGGATTTATGCCACCTTTATGCAACAGCGCCTGTTTCAAGCACTCCTCCCTGATCAGATGTCCTTGAGATACCAAACGTAAGTTCTGATTTGAATAACATTAAGGGAAATATATACAGTCATTTATGACCAGTGGTGTACACCTCGGGCCCTCCCTTGTGGCCCGATTGTTGGAAAAATAGTGAAGTACCTTTTTTTTGAGGCAAAACGCATGCACTGAAGTGCCCTCTTGGCAGGTAAAAAATGTGTGCTAAATTGCCCCTTGAAACTGAGCAACATGGGGTAGGGGTTGAAATTCAACCCCTGCGAATTGGGACACCCTTTCAACAATCACTTACGTCATCAGTAGTCTCCGCCGGCTTTTACATAAGCAGACACGACGAGCTTTTGCCATAAATTCAACATGCCGGCTACAGTTGTGGTTGTCCCAACCGATCACTCAAGTCACAAATAATGTTACACTACTCAAAGTAGTACTAACAATTTTTTTCGTGTACATTTTATGAAGAAAATGACCATTACGCATTGGAGCAACGTTAAATTTAAGACAATACAATGGTTATTGCAAATTTTAAACGCTAAATAATGGAGAAAATACTTAGGCCTACATTTGTGAACTTCTTTGGTCTCTGTGGTTGCGGTAGCAGGCATCTTGCCGGTGATTCACAAGGCATTCTGAGAAATTGCTCATACCCTTCTGTTTGAGTGTGCCTCTGAAAAATTTGGATGGGGTATGTAGCCCTACCACTTTCCCCTACCCCTCTGCCCTAACAGGAATTGGCACACCCCTACACGTGAACGCTCAAAACAGAGGGGCCTCTTGGCTTGTGAAAACATGATAAAATGTGGCAAAAACGCACACTTAAATGCCCTCTTGGGAGAAAAAAAACACAGATGTAATTACAGCTAGAATATATATGCTGTGAATGCTGTGTAGACAGTCTCTCAGTCCTCTGCATGTGATGCAGTGTGATGTGGGGGCATTGTGAGGAATGGGGGTGGGCACCACAGGGCCCCTTGTGCATGTGGTCATGTGGTGGATGACAGCAAGCTGACAGCTTGAGGGGAAAAAATCTGCTGCAGAGCTGGTCCTGCGAAACCTTCTGCCTGATGGCAGGAGGGCAAAAAGGCTGTGTGAGGGGTGGGAAGGGTCCTTCGGGATGGAGGAGGCTCCAAAAGAACAGCACCTCTTGTAGATATCCTGGATCGAGGGGAGAGAGAGCCTTATGATCCTCTCAGCTGTCCTCACTATGCGTTGGATGGTCCTGCATTCTGATGCTCTGTCGTTCCCAACCCCACAGTGATGCAGCTGGTTAGGATGCTCTCCACAGTGCCTCTGTAGAAGGTGGTCAGGGTCGGTGCTGGTAGGCTGGCTCTCTTTAGTCTTCGCAGGAAGTGGAAGCATTGCTGTGCCTTCTTGGAAGCAGAGGTGGTGTTGGCAGACCAGGTGAGGTCATTGGAGATGTTCACACCAAGGAACTCGGTGCTCCTGACCCGCTCCAATGACGAGAAGTGGAGAGTGGTCATCTGACATCCTCCTGAAGTCAACAACCATCTCCTTAGTCTTGTCAACATTGAGAGCCAGGTTGTTGTTGCACCAGCTCACCAGTTGTCTCACTTCCTCTCTAGTTTCATCATTGTTGCTGATGAGGCCCGCCACTGTTGTGTCATCAGCAAAACAGAGCAGTCATGGGTGAGCAGGGTGAACAGCAGGGAACTGAGCACACACCCTTGGGAGCACCTGTGCTCAGGGTGATGGATCCTGATGTTCTGCTGCCGATGCACACTGCCTGTGGCCTTTCTATTGGAAAATCCAGAATCCAGTTACAGAGGGAGGTGTTGAGGCCCAGCAGGGACAGTTTCCCTACCAGCTTCTGGGGGATGACTGTGTTGAATGCTGAGCTGAAGTCTATGAACATTACCTATGAGAATTGTGATGTAATTTCCTTTAGTGTCCAGATGGGACA
Organism: Synanceia verrucosa; assembly: GCA_029721515.1. Classification (NCBI taxonomy): domain Eukaryota; kingdom Metazoa; phylum Chordata; class Actinopteri; order Perciformes; family Synanceiidae; genus Synanceia; species Synanceia verrucosa. The sequence goes on from CM056558.1 coordinate 16,425,160, forward strand.
GGGCAGAGTGAGGGAGATGGTGTCATCAGCGGGGCAGTTTGGGCAGTATGCAAACTGTTGAGGTGGGAAGGTTGGATTTGATGTGTCTCATGACCAGATGCACGAAGCACTTCATCATGATGGAAGTCAGTGCCATGGGGCGGTAATCATTGAGACATGCACTGGACTCGGTGTCCCTGGTATCACAAAAATGGTTTTTGATTTTCTGTGCATACTGCCGTTTAGCTGATCTGATGGCGCAGGACAGCTCAGCCCTTGATGAACGGAGGGCCACTCCATCACCCGACCTGAAGGCTGCATCTCGTGCTCTCAGCAGGGCATAGACCTCAGCTCTGGTTGGTGTATGTGGTGATGGTGTTCATGACAGTGACATCCTCAATACATTTGGCTACGTATTCAGTCACAGAGTCAGTGTACTCCTCCACACGTGTGTGCTGTCCATAGGTAGCTGCCTCCCTGAACATTGTCCAGTCTGTGTCCTCAAAACAGTCCTGCAGGCCTGAGGTGGCTCCTTCCAACCAGACTCTGATAGTCTTCTGTGTCGGTCTGGAGCGCTTCAGTGGTGGTGTGTATGCAGGGAGTATGCAGGACATAACTGAGATGTGGTCTGAAGAGCTGAGGTAGGGGCGGGGGGTAGCTTTGTATGCTCCACGAACGTTGGTGTAAAGCAAGTCCAACATGCTACCCCTCCGCCCCCGTGGCAAAGTTCATGTGATGGTAGAACTTTGGTGCTCCAGTCTTTAGGTCAGCAGTTGAAGTCTCCTGCTACAATGAAAAAAACCTGTTCCCCAGTATGTATTGCTACAGGAGAACATAGGACCTTTTTCTAAAAAAAAAAGGGTCCTATGTTCCCCGCTCAGGGAACTCCAGATGCAGTGAGCAGTGGGGAGCTGCAATTGTAGAGTTACCATCACATCAAATTTTTTTTTTTTTTTTTTTTTTTTTCTTGAGGAAAAGTATCTGTTATGATCATATCATATCATATTAGTAGGTGGTGCAAAAATATATTTGTGAAAACTCAAACATACTGCTGTTGGAGCCAAATATACTACCGCATTACTACATAATTACCAGAAGAGGGAGCCCTTCATCAGCAGTTGATCATCCTTTTTTTTCTTTGACACCTCTCCAGAGCACAAAGTCTGCAACATGCCAGACAGTGGAGCTGGATGGAGGTTTATTGCTTGAGGGTACTTCAGCAGTGAGTCCTGCTGAGGTCAGTTCCTGTTGGGTCTTTTAATCATTAAGTCTGATGATCTTAATGCTACATATTTTCATGACATCAAATCAAATCAATCAAATCAAATCAAAAGCCTTTATTTTCATTATATGACGGTGCATACAACAAAATTAGGAGCGCTGCTCCACATGGTGCTCAGTGAAATAAACAGGTATAAAAAGATATAATATAGAAAAGACAGAGTTATAAGAAACGAGACACTATTTACAGTAGTTGGGCACAGATGTACAGAGGATCAGATAATTGTACAGAGGATGAGATAATTTTCACAATTTCAGTTTTTCCAGAAATGGTATTATTGCACATAGAATGGAGTAGAATTATTGCACATTGTCATTGACCATTACTGCACAGAGGATATATATATATATATATATATATATATATATATATATATATATATATATATATATATGTATGTATATATATATATATACATACATATATATATATATATATATATATATGTATGTTTATAATATATAAATAGAACAATATATAAAGATAGTTTGTGTATCTGTGAGATACAGCGCATAACAATATGATAATACTATAACAGTATAGTACTAACGTAGTACTAATATAATAATAATATAAAAATAATAGGACAATACTGTAGTATATGTATGATATACATTAATACATATCTCAGATATACAGAGCTTTGAGGTAGTGTAATAATCAGCATCACACAGGCCTGCATGAATTAGTTGACCTTTAAATCCAGTTTATGCTAATTCCAGTTCCAGATTGAGATTAGACCCACTGCTTGGGCATCATCATTCATCTCAGCCTGTGGGGGGAGTTTTCTTCAGAGATTCCCAGGCCGTTCTACCTGTTTTTTGCTTGACTCTCTGTTTTTATTATGGTTGATAAAATACTGCCATAGAGCTGTGCCAGGGGTTACTGCTAGCAACAAAATGTTCAACGCAAAGTGTATGAATGAGATAAGATTACATTTTTATGCATCCCAAAGGAAATTCTTGCACAAATGTCAGTGGACTGTACTTATATAGCACATCTCTAGTCATCCGACCACTCAAAGCGCTTTATACTTCATATCACATTTACCCCTTCACACACACATTCATACTGATGAATACTGATGGTGGGAGACAACCATCAAGCTCCTTTCACATTCACACACCATTGCATTGGGAGTAATTTGGGGTTAGATATCTGACTTACTGTAAGGACATCATGGCACATAACTACGGAGGAGGCGGGAATCAAACCACCGACCTTCTGATTGGTGGTCGACAGATGGCATGTACAGTAGGGAATTGTAAGCAGATTTTATTTTTATTTTTTTTTTTTAAGTATATACAGTGCAGAATATAAATATAAAAACATGAACTCACTAGGAACCACATATGTCAACCTCATGGTGGTGCTGGAGCAGTCAGGAGATCATTAAAGTCAATGGGATTCATTCTTTGGAGTTAATATAGACTAATAATAATTGACATTTTTTATGTGTTACTTTTCTTAACAGTGTTACAAAATGCTTCACAATAAAACCAAACAAGGCAAATAAAATGAGAATATGACACTGAAAGTGATATGAGCATAGAGGAAGTAAAGACAGCTCAGATAAATATGAACACAGCTTAAGAACAGTGATTTCAGCTTCCACTGAGTCTATCTCTCCTTTGGTTTCAGCATCATTATGGAGGTTGGCTGTAATGGTGTGAAGGCCCTATGGATGTACAGTAGTAGGTGAGCGCTCTCTTCCACTAAAATTAATTCAGTCTCCAGCAGCAGGTTAAGTGCTGCAAAGCATTGCTTTATCCCTAATGTGGGGAAGCTATAATGGGATGAGCTGCTGAAAGGCACTGTTGGGTAAGTGTTCACTGGGATGAGTCTGAGCTCATCCCTCAGTTGAACTTGAACCTTGTCTTTTTTTTCCACAGCATTTGCCTCTTGTCTCTCTGATGCCTATCTGTCTTTGGCCCCCAGCCTTGACTTTATTGTCCTGAGGGAGATCTGGTTTGTATCCAGGGGCTAAAAATACTCATAAAAGAACATAAAACAAAATATTCACTTGCAAATAGGGCAGCAAAAGCAAAATACTGTATAACAAAATAAATTCACCGTTTCTGATAAATAAAAACTCCATGAGACACAGACACATAACTCAGAGTCACTCTTGTCACATTGAAGTTTTAAAAGCACCACAGTCCAAGTAGTTCAGTGTAAAAAGCCGACTGTCCTCATTATATTAAAACATTTAGTGGACAGGAAGAGTCTCTGACATGCTGTGCATTTGTTTTAGGCTCCATAAATCTGTAAACACTAAGTAGTTTCAGTAGTTTTATCATCCTAATGATGACCATACATGAATTTGATGAAGAGCACAGACAGGAAGAGACACTTCAGCCCGTGGCCTTTATCAGAGTACCGAAGGAGAAACTATTCACTGTGATTCATGTCAGAGCAAAGCTAATCAGAGTGGAGCAAATGCTGAAATAATTTCCAAAAAGAAAAGTAAATACAATTTTGTTGAAAACACCTGAAACGTAGGCACAGAATTATTTGTGTGAAGGCGGTATAGATTTTACAGGTTTAACTGAAGCTGGTTGGAGACCAGTGAAACTCTGATCATGTATTCAGTTCAGGAGGCATTTCTTTTGATTAAAGGCCCTATAGTGGAATTTGGAAAATGTCTTACAATGGTGATCCCAAGTGGTAGGAGGAAAGCCAACACTAGCAGTTTTGTTTTTTTCATAATGACTGAATCATATAATAATTCTTCTGCAGTGATTTGAGTACTCATCTGTTCTGTTGCAGACAAGGAAAATCTAGACATGTCAAGTGCTGAGTTCCACACACTAGTCCTCTTTTGCATAGAACCTGGATATGGATTTCTATTTTTTACTTTTTTAAGAGGCCCACTATTTAAAGTAACCAAAAAGACAGCAAGAACATAAGACTGGAAAACTGTAGCTATGCAGGAATTTGGAAATGGGCTCTAAATGTTAAGTGAGAAGTTAAATATTGGACCTTCAGTGACTTCGTTTTATTTTTTTAGCCTCTCAATTTCATCACCAGGGAAGCGATTTAGAGCGTAGAGCTCTTTATGTTTTAGAACGGGGTAAAGAAAGTAATAAAGCACTACATCACTTAACTTACTAGTTGACTATTCAGGTTATCTGACAACGAAAGAAAAAACAACATCCAGTGAGATTATTTTATTACCTCTATCATGACTGCTTGTCATGCATTTCATTCCATTTCAGATGATTACTGCTGAATTTATCCTAGATCTTGTTCCTAAACCTAAACTCTTTCCTTGCCGTGTCTTCTCTGTGACAGCAGCTTTGTTCTTTGTACCAAAAACAGTCTTTCTTTTCATTTGGTTGTCTTTTTATTTGGATAAATGGCTGCTTGCTCAGCAGGTGTCACACAGAAACTGATGTAGCTGTACAGCACAAAATGCATCTGTCTCTTTGTTGGAAGACTCTTCAAAGACGCAGCAGTCGAATCAGGACATCTTGGCTTGACGTCTCTCTAGTCCTGTTTTATAGAAGCACATCTGTCTGTGGAGGTGTAACACCTACAAAGAGTAACTCAGAATAGTCCCACTACCCTCAGTAGTGTTATTAATTACCTGGAATGATGATAGACTTCTTAATTTAATAGTTTAAGTCGACAGAAAAGGAATGAGAAATGCAGGGAGGAGGATAAGCAGAAGTGAAATGAAGTCAAGTGGGTATACAGGGAGATTTATTTTGGAGAGATTGCGTGGAGGAAGGTCAGAAAGGGAGGATAAAGCTCAGAACAGGAGAGAAAAAGAGTTTGCATCTTAAAAGGACACTGGAATAGATCGGTTGAAGACTGAAGGAGCCAGATTAAGGGATGAGAGAGAGAGAGAGAGAGAGGTGGACGGTTTGGGAGATCTGTGGAGATCAGAGCTGCACTAACTAAATGTAGTTAAGAGACTTTGCAAGTAGTTAGGTAAAACCTGGATGAGGCTTTAGTAAAAATAAAGTTCGATAGAGGTAGGTGAATATTCAAATAGTTAATTTTTAAAGAAAGACAGCTCAGGGAAACACAAAGGGGGATTTATGCTAAAAAAAAGACTGTAACTTTGGGGAAGATATCCTTTATTAGACAGACTGCATATTAGCTTCAGATAAACTCTGGTTTTGTCCCTCATCTCTTACATTCAAAGCTCTTTAGAAACTGATCTCCTTCCTCCTGGTTTGAGCAGGAAGAATAATAACAGCAAGAAACCATACAGTATGTCCATGCATCTCAAGAGCTCACGCTCGATGGTGCACTTCTTTGGGTCCTCAGCAATACTCCCACCGACTGTGAAATCAATCAAATGAAGAGTTGATGAAACCCTCAGGGGATGGGTACAGAGAGACGGACAGACAGAGGGAGAGTTTAGAGTGCAGTGGCCATTAGGAGAGCTTCGCCTGTTAATATTGAACTTGTCACATGTCCAAATTTGAACCAGCTTTAACACTACATGTCCTCAAGTCCCCAGCAATACACCCACCAACTGTGAAGTAGATTGGATGGATGGTTCTTGAGATATACAAAGGACAAACACACATTTTGTTGGATTCCTTGCTTCAGAGTTATAAGGGGAGTGCCATAGATAAACTAGGCACAACAGAGACATACAAGCTAATAAACTATTCAAACATGAACGCTCACGTCCATCATGGACAAACTCTCTCACCCTCTGATGGCACTGGGAGGCTTTATGCAGCTCCTTCAGCTGCAGACTCAGACTTCCCCCCTAGAAGGAGCTACTGCAGCTCATTCCTACCAAAATTCCTACCATTCCTACCATCAGCGATAAGCCTTCACAACAACATATCTGGACTCAATTCATAGCCATTTTTTTCAATAACAAATTTGCACAAATTTGCACAGCAAATTTTTTATACATCATAAGTTAAAAGTCACATCCATAGTACAAATAGTAAAAATATATTTGATTTATCTAATTATTGTGTAGGTTCCTTTCTTGCTGTAACTTGTTTTACCTTGCTGTGGATGAATAAAATACTATTCGATTCTAGACAAACCTGTTGGACCTCCTTTTGTCTTTAGAACTAATTCTTCGTGGCAAACCCCAGTTTTGTTCTTATAACTGACAGGAGTGCTGTAGCAAATCTGCTTTAATGTACCATGTGTTGTGAGTTCAGAGATGATTTTCTGCAGATCTTGGTTATAACAAGTGGTTTTTTGAGTTGCTCTTGCCTTTCTATCATCTACCACTCAGTCCCAGCAGCAGCAGCAGCTTGGCCTATTTTACATCCAACACACTGTTTTATTGTATAATGGTTGAAATTACTAATCAGTCATATTTTTTCCCCTTTTAAGAGACATACGGTGTATCTCCCATGTCCAGTCATTTTAGCACATGCATCATACCAAATCAGTTGCTCCACGCGCTGATCCAGGCAGACTTTTCTGCAACAGATGGATGTCTTAATCTTCCCCATCATCCCCTCCTCCAACAACACTTCTATCATAGTAACATGGTGCCTGTGCTGTTTACCAGAGAAAGCAGATTGATTGATACAGACTTGCATTTCTGATGGCAACATAAACACTGAAATGAGCTAATTTCACAGCAAAGTGATTTAACAGCTTTTGCAGCAGATTATAATATAAACAAAATGACATTAGATAAAAATACAATAAGTTTTCATATACTATTGTGTTGTCGCATATAGCTATATGACAATGACTGGTGCTTAAAACACATGTTATTTATTGAGTGTGGAGATTAGATATAATAGGGGAGAAGGGCAAGTTAGTCAATATATAAATAACCAAGGTCTTCAAGAATTTCAAGTCTTTACGATCAAGCACTTTATTCATGAAAGACCAGCTTATTGCTTTTATACCTTCATTCTGTGATCCATAAAGTTGACCTGATATTGGAATCACATAGAATGTATGTATGTATGTACTGTAGGTATTTGTAAATATAGATACTTCTATTCAGAGAATTCTATAAGGTAGGTGTTGACTGCTCATTGTCAGTCCTTTGTGTCTAAATGCTACAAGGAAACACACTCACACACAGACACACACACCTTTTTACTGTAAGCCTCTTCTCCTTCCTGTCCTCGGAGAGCTCCATAACCTTCTACCTCCTTCCTCATCGCCATGGTGATGCCCTTTAGATAAATAAAAACAAAAACAAATGCCTCATCGTCATCACCGGTCACTCTACAGGAAGCTCTTTTGTCAGAAATAACAAAATGAGTACCAGTTTTCTCAACAGCTGTGGCACATCTAGTATTGCAGCCTTGATGCAGCACACACACACACACACACACACACACACGCACTGGGCTCATGACACTCAATTCTACCGTTAACCTTCCAGGAATAGTTCATTGTGGGAAATACTGAATGCTTATTTGCTTACATGCTGAAAGTGAGAGGAGAACATTGACACTGCTCTTATATTTGCTCGGTAAATAAGTATTTCGAGGGAGCAGCTAGTTAGCATGGCTGAACGGGGGAGGCAAACAGCTTGACTCAGTCCAAAAATAATAAAAACCTCACGATGGGGCTTGTGTGCCTAATTATTCAACACTTGGTCAGGACCTCTTGGCATGCGACTACACATACAACAATGTGGTTAATATTATGAATTTAAAATTAAGGTTTGATCAACAAATTCTCTAAAACTAGATTCATCATGTATTGACTTAATACTACTACATTCAACACAGCATTTCCACTTCATCTTGGGAAATTTTGGTAACACCGATTTGCAGACGACACTAAATATGTTGAGCTACCAAGATTTGTTTGCAGTGCAAAATATATAATTACAAGCACAAAGAAAAGTGTTTTTGTGTGTCCTCAGAGTGACGTTAGTTTGATGTGTCTGTCCTAGAGTAGACAGACAAAGTCTTGGGATGTAAAGATCAGCTGGTGTTTTGAGGACGAGAAACAGCTATTGTGTAGGTGTTGCAAAGCAGAGTTGATTATGAGATTTACTGCCAGGCGGGTAACCAAGCAGGTTGGGCCTTTTGTCCTTCAGATTAAAGGAAAATCACAAGACTCTATTACATGGCTCAGTGGAAGACAAAGACATTGATCCAATTTCCTGTAGTGCTCATGGAGCACAGACCCCATGAAGCAAATGAAACCATCAGCTAATTGATAAAAACTGTCAATCAGTATAGCTTGTGTAGCGTCTGCTTGATATGCCGCATGTCTATGTGTCATTAAACTCCTTTATTGTCCAAATATTTCTGATTTCTTATATTGTCTGATTTGATTTAGTCTTTTCAGGGTATTTACTCATGAAAAAAACATAACACCGTCATTATCTAGCACCAGAAAATCTCAAATTACCTGATTTAATTTTTTCCAAAACAACTTTTGAAAATCAATAAAAATCCGTCACTCAAATAATATAACCTTTAAACCTCACACTATGTTATGTCTTTGTTGAGCCTTTTCTCTTGAGCCTTTTTCGACAAATAGAAACAAATACTCAATGAACTCTGGTCTGCAGATATACAGTAAGATTTTCACTGAGTCTCTGTGACCCTGTGGTGTCTGCCATTAAAGAAACATCCTACAGAGGATACTCTGTGGGACAGAGACATTCATGGAGATAAACATATATGGACATAAATACAGAAACACTGTGCTGTAAATAATTTAGCAGTTTATTTCCCTGGGTTAGACCTCTAATGCATCCTATGTATGGTTCTGTGGGTTCTGTACAGCTTTGTAAGTGCCTATAGTGTGTGTGCTTGAAGGACGTTGGCGTGAGAACATAATGTCAGTTTATGCAATAGTGTGGGTGCGCAAATGTGCTATTTTCTATAGAAGTGTATCTGTAAGTGTGTGTCATTGACTGAACGTTGAGTCTATGTGTTTTCTTTCAAAATGGTCTCTGCAGATTCACGTTTTTTACTAAAACTGAAAATTGAAACTTGCTCTTTCAGGTTGAACAGGGATATTCTTAAAGGCATCATTTGATGTATGGAGTGTGGGTGTTTGCTGGCTCTACTGAACAGCTTGTGTGTCACTGTGTGCACCTGGACCTGTCAACACATTGTCCACTGATTGAAATAACAACCCAGTTTCTCTCACTCTCTCGCTCTCTCTCTTGCAGATCCGGCAAATCAGAATGACATGAAAAAGCGCTGCAGGTCATCTCTCAGCTGTATATCTGTGTGTGAATGTGCATGTTTGTTTCTGCTTCTAAGTGCACACAGTCCTAAAGGATGTTGAGCGTAAAGATTGTATTCCTATATTTAGACTGAGCACCAGGACACAGTACGATGTGGGGAAAAAACACTTTAAGCAAAAACTGACCCTGAAACAAAACCTACACACGATTCTGTGAGCTGAAGTGTGTTCTTTCATCCCTTTTATCTGAAATTTAGACTGTGCAGAGCACTGAATGCATGTTTCATGTCATGAATATCAATTGTTTCACCTTATCTAATAGGTCCTTTCTGATGATAGCTTACACTTACTGTATAGTCCCATTAGCTGACATATTGTATTGTGCCTGGTTGAAAAAATAACATGTTCTTTTCTTCTGGCAGATCATCAATAATTGGGCAATATATACAAGTACTCGTACTCCAGGGGTTACATCTTCCAAAGATGGCAGCAGCTCGTTCGAAAAACAAACTGCATCTACAGATTTAGTCAGTTGCAACAACTGAACACTATATGAACTCAGATTGTGTAGAGAGTGTAGCAAGCAGCAGGGGTGTACTTACCGTACCATTGGGTTAAATGCATTCAATTGCCTGGGGCCCCAAGATTTCCAAGAAAACTGATTAACAAAGTTTTCTTCAATTTAAGGCAATTATTGTTGTTTTAGTCTTAATTCACATGCTTAAAAATACATGAAAGTGCTTAATATTTCATGATTGTGTCCACTGCTCACACTCCCTTCTCATGCAATGGACTATTTCATATTACTGCACATGTGCAGAATTGATTCAGGAAGACAAAAGCAAAACAAACTTGTTGGTGCAGTTTTGAGACAAAGATGTGAGTATAAAAGCAGTAAATTATATTAAATGTTGATTAATGTTCTTGGGTCTGCCTTGGGCCCCCAGATGCACTAAATGCACCCCTGGCAAGCATGGATGTCTAAACAGTTAGCTAAAAGTCATGCAGACCTGCTTAAAGTACAGTAGGTAGTTAACGGCAATGGATTTACACTTGATATTACTAAAAGTCATGGATAAGTGGTTGAAACATCCACCTTCTGCCACAGGTGGGAGAACATCTTGACCAAACCAACCTAAACATTGACAGTTCAGTTGTATGAAAAATATGTTGTAACTGTAATCAATGGAATTAAATAACATCTGGTTTATTATCAGTTCAGCTGAACACATGATGGCTGGTGTCAATGAAGTCTTAATCCACAGTGAAACATAAACAGTCGAGTGGAAATGAAGGTGAGTGAACTGTACTAAATTGTGCTTCCATATTTTATGGAACTGCGTTTGAACAGACGCAGTGTTACACTGGTGAGTCATGTCTGGAGATCGTGCTGTGAGGACTGGCAGGTTAAGGAGGGAAGAGGAGAGTGAGATACCACAGTGTGTGGGCAACACCTCTCAGCAAGCCTCACTCACTGCACACAAGATGAGCGAAGTGGGTGGCAGAAGTGTGTGAATGATTTTGTCCATATGTGTTCATGAATACCAGTATGAGAGCGCAATATGTGTGACACTGAGTCATGATCTGCAAATAACTACCCATTCCAAATTAACTGACCTCATAACACATACTGATTCAGAGAGAATTCACCACTTGATGACTAGCTGTGAACACTGATCACATCAGTGATGATGTTCCTTTTAAAGTTGCTAAATGTGAGATTAGGAGCAGAAATGCTCTCAAAATGACAATTGCACAACAAAGCACGGAGAAGCTAACACACAGAGGGAGAGTGATATCTCTTTACACAACGATATCTTTACACAGAAAATAGTTGTTCAGTTATTGATGCAATATTAATGTTCTGGGTGTCATATAGAGCAGTGTTTCTCAACCCTGGTCCTCAGGACCCACTGTCCTGCATGTTTTAGATGTAACCCTGCTCCAACACACCTGATTCAAATGATCAGCTCGTCATCAAGCTCTGCTGAAGCCTGATAACGACTCACTGCTTTTAATCAGGTGTGCTGGAGCAGGGCGACGTCTAAACCATGCAGAATAGTGGGTCCCGAGGACCAGGGTTGAGAAACACGGATAGAGTACCTTATATCTATCTACTGTATATCAATAGCATTGAGCCTGTAATGATTGCATTGTGTGAACCCAAATGCATGACTCAGAGACAAAGTAACTGAAGTAAAAGGAATTTATTACAATAATAGAGAGTGCTTGCACAGCAAAGTTTAACATAATCACAAAGTCATGGAAAAAAAATAACAAAAACAATCTACATCTCAAACTAAAAGGAGGGAATGAGGCTGGGACCAAAGGAACTTGCTAAGGAGGAAAGGACAGGGTATAGTAAAAAGTAACAGCAAAAGATCACTCTCACTAGGAGGTAAAAACACAGTTAAGCAGGTAGCAAAAATACTCAGCAGGGTGAAGCGTGGGCATGAGGCAACAGATCTCAGGATACAGTGGCACAACAAAGAGGACGAACTGGCACAAGACTATGTGAACACAAGGAAGGAACTAAAGCAGGGGAACACAAGGGCAGGAAGAAGGTGGTATGAAACAAGAGGAAGACAGGGTTACGACAAAGTAACATGGAAATGCATGAGACAACATCTTAACTTAACTTAAGGCCACAGACAGGACGTAACAGAGCCCCCTGCTGTTGAAGATTTAAAACTGTGTAAACCAGTCAAATAAATTAATATTTCTATTTACATTCTATACTTTTCTGTATCATCTATAACTCATGAATTACACTGAGTTAAATCAGTGTGAAGATGTGGTATGTGATAAGATCTGAGCAGAACACTCAAAGGCTCTGGTCCCTCTGGTGTTAAAAAGGCTCTTTTATAGTAAAAATGGAAGCTGGAAATGAAATGAAGCTGTTTGCTATGTTATTTATTTGAAATCAAAAATACTGAATAAGACAAGATAAATGGTCAGACATTTTGCTGGATAAGGTCATACCTCTGCTAACTGCCGACAGCATAAGCTAGCATTTTTTAAATTCTTGACCTTTATCTTGGTCAAAGCATGGCCCATTGTGCCTCCACACAGAGAGGATTGTGGTTATAATCCTGGACAAACAACACCCAGCTGATGTCTAGGTCAAAATAATCTTAACTGCTGTGCACATAAACGGTGGTATAAAGGCGTGTGTGTGTGTGTGTGTGTGTGTGTGTGTGTGAGAGAGAGGCAGTGGAGACAGAGACAGAATGGAAGACATCTGAAATGTAAATTGTTTTGTTAAACATGGAAGCAAGTAAACTTGTTGCCTAGAAACATTCACCTTTTCCTTACAGGTAAAGTGTTTTGACCTCACCTGATCCAACACCTGCTGATTTTTTTCTTCCACAAGAGAGAAAATAAAAGCAGATTGATGTAAATTTAAAGTAAATCTACAGTGTTTTGAAAAATAAGGGAGAGTGGAAAATGTGTGTTTGTGTGTGTGATTGCCTTTCACATATGGGAAGACAGTGAAGGACATTACTGCCATTTTTTCTGTGCATTTGAATTATTTATTGCATGCTGATATTTGTGTGCTTCTCAAACTACCAGATGGCAACGTTTCCTAATCACGGTTGTGTCACTTAAGTATTAAGTCCCCCTGTTGATACATTCACACACGCACACTCAAAACACAAGCAAATGCACACACACACACACACACACCTTTTCAACCTCACTGTAACACACGTGTCACACACATCATTAATTAAGCACAAACTGACCACTAGGGATTTGTTGGATTGAGTGAGAAGCAACAAAAAGCCTCTGCGTCCAATTAGAAGCACAAAATGCACCATGTCATAGCTTAAACAAATACGATTGCTCACCCGTGGTGGCATCATCTCTCATCAATATGGAGGATTCCAATTCCCATCTGTCTTGGTGCCCAGTGACAGCATTTCAGACAGTGAGGAGAGGAAGAATTATGTCCATGAAATGAGATCAGCGTGGAGGCATCATGAAAAAATACTGTACTATAGTGGTGAATTTTAATCTCTGTAGCAGAGTCCACACAGCCTAGAGATCTGTTTTGCATATCATGATTTAGAGATGTTTTATTTAAATACAGGGATGTTTAAATGTGAGATTGAGTCAGTCCACTGAGATGCAGGGCTGGGGATTGAATTGATTTGCATTCAGAAGCATCACTGGTTTTGTTCCTTGTTCAATTCATCGTAATCCTTTTCTACCTCCTTTGGTTGCGAATAAAATGCAACTTGGGAGTATGAAATAGACTCAAATAGATTCAGTTCATCTCAATCTGGTGTCACATAGAAGTGATGTTTACATCCCAGCAAATACATGTTTATCTCCCGGAAACATATTGTTTCAGCCTATGAGTTTATTCATAGCAGTATGACAGATGAATGTCCTCGTGGTGGAGGTGGTGCTGCATATCTCATCTGTGTGTGTGTGTGTGTGTGTGAACAGTCCTTTCTTCCACAAAGCGAAGGGTAATCACGTGTTCACGCTCAGATATCGGGGCCTCTGCCTGCTCCTCTCCTCTATTACCGTGAACTTGATGGGGCAGACTCAGAGCAGCTATACAACATCTGTATAAAGCCTGAGCCAGCAGGAAGCAAGTGGTTTAAATAGCTTTGTGTGTGCAGCTGTGTGTGGTGACGCACAAAAGAAATGTGTGTATTTTCTTGCAAGAGGGCCCAGAGGCTGAGATATAGGAGCGAGGAAAGATTGTGATTCCTCAGGGTTTTTACTACCAGAAAAAGAGACCAAACATTCCTCAGGCTTATTGGCTTCAAGTTGATATTTCACTTTGGTATAAATTCACTGCTGTGTTGTTGGTTTGTATGCTTCTGTCAGAACCAGACAGCTGACAGCATAACTTTATCTTAGAACAGGGTATTGATCTTCTCAGCTAACTCTTGCTAAGTTCAGTAAGTGAATAAGCAGACTGTTCTATACCGAGAGATACCATCACACAAAAAAACTTTTCAGCACCTGAAACCAGGCTTTTCGAGCCACAATTACAAAGTCATAAAGTCATTGTTAATGAGAAAAAGTGAATAAACACGTTAGAATATTATGAGTTTATGCTCATAAAATTACGACTTTAATCTCGTAAATTTACAACTTTATTGTCATAAATAGTGATTTTAATCTCATAAATTTACGACTTTATTCTTGTAAATAGTGACTTTACTCTCCTAAATTTATGACTTTATTCTCGTAAATAATGGCTTTAATCTCGTAAATTTACAACTTTATTCTCATAAATTTACAGCTTTAATCTCGAAATATGTAAAAAAAAATCTCAATTTGGCCCTAATACTCCATCGTAGCAGATTCACTTTCACTTTATTATTTATTTTCACTTTACAAATCGAGGAAACCATGATGTTTTTTTCTCCTGAAGCAATTTTTATTAGAATTCATAACATTAACCATGTGTTGGGATGGATATCACTTTGACATTGATTTTGCAAATCTGTTCACTACTGAAAACTGGAAAACAGCAGCCTGATAATTAGATTATGGCCACACGCAAACGGCTTTCGGAGTAAATGGCAAAGTTTTTTGATGTATGATTGTTTTGTCAACATGGAACTGGCATTCCAGGAGCCCGTATACGTTACCTTTTAAAATCGCCTCCCAGAGTGGATAAATACCCTGGCCTTTCGTATGTACAGTCTATACGGATTGTTCTTGAATTGCGCCTCTTCCTTAAGTCGCTAACCACCACCACCCCCAGAACATCTATAAGCATGCTCTATTTCTTCTTTTCTGTTTTGTGTGGCTGCATTACATCATCACTCACAGGCCGACTGTATATATTACTGCATTTCAGTGGATTCATGGAGACGGCGCTGTGTTTACGGAAAACTTTTTAAAAATGCAGTAGACTCCATTTCTGTGTGGACATGGCCTAAATTGCTAAAGCTGCAAAAATGTAGAATTGTAAGAAGCTGATATTTTAATGTTTTTCACACCAATCCTTCTATAACTCACCTTTAAAGCTCCTCTTTGTAGGAATGACTCCCATCTAGTGATGAGGTGGTGTACTGCACACAATGAATATAATTCTTTAGTCTGACCCTTCTCTTGGTGCTTGTTTCCTTCTACGTTTGCCGAGGGCGAACATTTGCGATATGTAGAGATTTCATTGAGATCCGCAAACCCAACTTCTACCAGCATTCTCTCAGATGAGGTCAGTGTTTTTAATTTGTTATTACTGTCTCACCGTGGATCCCCAGCCTGGAGTTTCAAGATGGCGACGCAACATGGTGACCTGCATTGGCTACACCAACACAATTTATATACAGTATAATCAGAACCAGAAGAACTTTAATTATCCCCGGGGGGGCAATTAAGAAGAACAAAGAGCAGCATCTTGATAAATACAAAATACAAAAAGAATGCAATACAGAGTACAATATAAAATACAAAATAAATGCAAAGGTGTCAGGTGAAATGGCAAATATAAAGTCTGTCTGAGGTAATTACTCATGAATGAGGTGATACTTTTAAATGATAAAAACTAAAACTGTTAATAGACAACTTGAAACATAACACAGGCTTTAAACAAACTGAAGACCCACATTTGTGTGACTCTCATCCATCCATATTTAGTGCTTATACTGAGGCCTATAATATCATTCAGACTAATTTGCAGAGGGATTATAATCATAGCAATGTGGGCTTTCCTGTAAATATTACTGCTGACCAATCAGAACTTGGCTAACTGAATAATACATTCAGGAACTGATACTAGTGCACTATTAATCATACACATGCACACAGAAAATGGTCTCATATCTGGCAACACACGAAAGATTAACGTTTAAAATGGGCCTCTGATGCTTCCTCATTTCTCACAATGTGAAGCCTTACATACTTTATTTTCTAAGCGCTCCCACATGTGTGATCCTTTCTGTAAGACATAAAAATACTTTACACAAGAGGTAGAGAGGGTCAACGATGCTGGAAATGAATAAATAACATGTTGGTACTCAATAGGCTGCTACACTCCAAATCCTCCACTTGAGCAGATTAGACATGCTTTATGATGGCAGAGAAACATGGGATTTACAAAAAAAATCCAAATCTCTCCGAGAGGGAGGAAAAATGAGTATCATAATGAGCACTAATATTGTAGTAAAAAAATGCCTTTACACAGTGTGACAGTCTCTCTAAATAAGCAATAATATTTTCATGTTTTAAAAAAAGATTTGTATTGTTGAAGTCTGCACATTCTGTTGAATTGAAATGGCACACAATTTCTGTGTGTGGATTAAAGTAGAAATTCATTACAGGAGTAAAGCTCTTTAGTCAGAAATAGAATTCAGGAATAATTGTGAATATCCTTCCAAGAGAAACGACAGCGACAGTCATTTCAGCAAATCCCAAGTTCAAGTGATAAAACCCACTAATGACACAATAAAGCACAAGGCAAAACCGTGCAATGACAACACCATTTGCTATTGGCGTGTCTTTTGTTCGCCACGTAGTAACTGTAGCCTGAACCTGAAAACAATAATTCTAATCTAAAATTTCATCTTTCTCTAACCCTAAACAATTCTTTTTTCTACCTAAACCCAAACAACAATGAATTTTGCTGTTTATTTTGGTGAACTCACTAGAGAAATTTAACAATGTTTTTTTTATTATAGAGCATCACATAACATAGGCGTTTTCATTTTTATCCACCTCTATTTCGACAGTATATGGATATTAAGTGTTTAACTATGTGCAGAGAAAAGCTTCGCTGCAACCTCTTTGATCAGTAAACGTCAGCTCCGGTGGATTATACGAGACAAATGTTGTATTTGACAGTAAAAATCATTATTTTTAAGCCGTAAAAAAATTACAGTTTGTGTTTCACTAATGCTGTCTCTCAGAAATCAGTGCAGAGCAGCAGAGTCTCAAAGGGCTTAATGAAAAGGGACAGACTGGCATATGTGGAGTAATCACATACAACATGACCTGGTGACACAGTGACACACACACACACACACACACACACACACACACACACACAAATGTACTATATGTGAATGTGAGATCAGGCGTTGACAAGGCATAATATATACACCCACTCAAGAGAGTAATATTGCCTTTTTTCCACATGATTCTTCCTTTTATCGTCTGGAACAGCACAGTCCTAAAACGCAGATGATTTACTGCGGCATTACTCTTCAGAAATAATCTAGTTGTAAAAGTTGGCAGATGTAATATATAAGTTGTGGGAAAACACTGAGCTCATATTGCTGAAAAGCTCTGAATCATACTGTAAAACAACATCATTTTAACATGATGTGCCCCTCAGGTCCCTATTTTCCACCACAACACTGACAAAATCTCTGGAGACAAAGTGGAGCGATGTCTGAGAATGTCTATTATTTTTATTATTTTTTTATTATCATTCGGATGGATAAATGTTCATGCAATATTTCATCTAATGCACAAACAGTGGCCTCATTCCCATGAAGCCAAGTGCTCCAATATGTCTTTCAGTTTCATCCCCTTTGTGTTCAGCAAAGAGAAGTGGACATGTTTAGCCATGCTTAGCACAAAAAAAGCAGTAAAAACAACTAATTAATCTGAAGTTTACACAGTTTACACTTACAGGTAGCTTTTCTGAT
Organism: Synanceia verrucosa; assembly: GCA_029721515.1. Classification (NCBI taxonomy): domain Eukaryota; kingdom Metazoa; phylum Chordata; class Actinopteri; order Perciformes; family Synanceiidae; genus Synanceia; species Synanceia verrucosa. The sequence goes on from CM056558.1 coordinate 16,443,157, forward strand.
GTTACTAATGGGAGGCACAAAAGAGAGAATTTTAGCTCGATAAATGAACTGTCATGTCCTGTCTGTCACTTTCAGGTAAGTTAACCATTTTCGCCTTGTTCATTCATGTTATCCCAATTATTTCCCATTTCATTTTGTAGTACCGTTACCCTCCTGTTGTTTCAGATCACTTTGTTTCCTGCCCTTGTGTTCTCCTGCGTCTTTGATTATCTTTCCCCGACCTGTTTCCAGGTGTGATTCCCTTTTTGTGTTTATATAGTTGCGTCTTCTTCCTCTCCAGCTTGTCTTGTTCTGAGAGCCTGCTGCCTTACCATGGTCCTTGTCAGCGTCTTATGCTGTGAAGTACTTTTGCTCCTTTTTGTCAAATGGCCTCTGGAAGCCTCTGGAAAGAGTGATTTTTCTTTGGTACTTTATAGAACATGTTAGTTACCTCCTAATGCACATCTTTTGTTTGTAGATTAGATGAGATATAGATATAGTATTATATTTACCTCCCAGTGAGTGTCTTTTGTTTTTAGCACATAATTAGTGAAATATCTCCTTGCGAGCATTTTTAGTATATATAGATTAGAGCCATTACCTTAACCTCTTCCTGAGCATCATTTTTGTTTGTAGTTTTTGAGAACCGATGACCATAAATTTAGTTTGAATGGACTCAGTAGTAGAAGTAAAATGGCACACTAAAAAGTTGAATAAAAGTGTGTTGAACATCTGAGCACCACCATTATCACATCTTTGTGTGCAGGTGTGCCGTGAAACCCAAAGTTTTGTGCATGAATTTAATATAACACCCAGATTTGTAATATGAACATACATCCTGTTATTCCCATATGTACATAAAGATATCATATGATAAAAACTATATTAATCTCATGCATCATTTGCACTCACTCCACTCTATTGCACTATGTTGCGACCTTGTACAGTGTAAGTTATGTCAAGTTGAGCTGCTGTTAGGTTTTTTTTTAGCTATTATTTCTTGTAAGCTGCTGTCTGTTCCTGTTGTATTTTATGTTGTAGGGAGTGATGTAAAACCGGAGTCACATCCCTCATATGTGTACAGTACACCACACATACCTGGCCAATAAAAATTATTCTGATTCTGAGATGTGATTGGCAATATAGTCTTCGTTTGTTGACAAACAAAAATGTCCTTTATTTGAGATGTGAGCCATGTGGAAACACTGGTACAGTATGACTGTGTCCTGTAATTTTCAAGGGTGTGTGTTTTTGTCCTTTTTTTAATAAATGAACCCATAGTCTAATTAATCATATAAATAAATAAATTATAAATAATTTATATAATAAATAAATAATAAATTTATAATAATAAATAAATTTATATAATAAATAAATAATAAATTAATATTTATAAGTGATATGTTTAGCTAAAAAAATATTTCACTTGACTAAATGTCAATATTTAAAATACAAATATTATGTTATAGAATCTTTTTTTTTTTTTTTTTTATTAAAAAGTACCGGCATACTAAGGTGAATATAACTAATATTTGCAATCCAAGTCATTCATTGGGTTAAACTGACTGCTGGCTGGTCCCAGACCAGACTGAGAAGCTCTGATCGTCTCTCTGCCTCTCAATTGGTCCAGATCGCAGGTCTGCTGAGAGGGAGGGAGGAGGGAGGGCTGCTTGGATGGTTGGAGGGGATCACCGAGTTTCACATGGATTTGATTCGCAAAAGCCTTCAACCTGAAGCAGCAGCAGCAGCTCGACCCTGGGAAAGGAAGGAGGCTGGTAGACACGGAGTACAACTGGGACCAGCAAGAAGCACCAGCTTGATTTTAATCTGGGGAAAAAGTGGACAAGAAAAACACCTTTGACCATGTGATTTTTTAATATTTAAAAAAAAAAACAACAGTCTGGATATCCTGGTCGTTGAGGGCAGCTGAGGAGTAAAGGCACAAACAAACAGGATGGAGAAAATACGCGCAGATCCGGAATAAAAGCGCTTCTGTTGGATGTGGTGACAGCTGCCGGACACAACTCGTCGGGATTCCCTTTGTTTCCACGTGTGTGGATGAGCTGTGGGGAAGGTAAGGGAAGGTACATTTACATTAGATGTTGTTTTTTTTTGTTTTGGTCCGAAACGCATTACTGAATGAAAGTGGGATTTCTGGAGACGAGATTCCTCTTGGCTTTGTTTGTTTGCTGTCATCGTTAAGTTCACCCTCACCCCCCTTTAACCCCCCGGCATCCTTCCTTCTTTTTTCAACACTGGCAGGCTGCATCCAATCAAAGGAGTGAACCCTTGAACCCTATAAATCACATTAACCCTGTCATATTCATACAGGCAAATGTCATCATACATGTCTGTAAGATATTTGTTTCTCAAATATAGATTTTTTTTACTTCTCTAAAAAATAATATTTAATGTCACAGGATAGGTTATATAACCTGCTACCTTTCATTTTTAACTGGATGCTGGTACAAAATATAGCTACTTCATTTACTCTAAGAAATAACGGCACAGCTGTTCATCAGCACAAGTGCCACTGGTTTACATCAAACATGTTGGGGTCACATTTCTATCACTTATATATACTACAAATATCTATAACTGCCTACATACCTACAATTAGTCCCTGAAAGAGACATGCTAGTCATGTGAACACTGTCTGATGGTCAAGCAGTGTCTTGACCCACTCTCAGTGCATATTATTTATTATCTGAAAGAGAACACAAGCTGTCCAGTTTTAACCCTTGAACCCTGCAGTAACTGAGCTGAATTAAATTCATATTTTCTTTCCAGTCTTGCAGAGAAACAGCAGCTTCTCTGTTGTACCGTTTGTTTGGTCCTGACTGATGGTGAGTGTTTCTGGTCTTGTGACAGATTTGCAGACAGATTGGTCATGGCCTGCATCTGCTGAGGTGGCCTTGTATTATCACATCAATCAAATAAGACCCTGGGTCATGAACTGAAACGACAGATTTGATATAATGGGAATTCCTCGCTGGTTGGAGAGATGGTGCGGGGACTCCCAGTTGTGACGGATCCAAACCAGCAGGGTATCCTGCTTTGTGAAAGGAAACTGTTAACCAACACACCCCAATGTGCTCATGACCTGCAGATGTATTTCCTCTCTCCAGCAGCTCTCTCTATTTTTGTCATTTCTGTCTCTTTATCTTACTCATATTTTACCTCATATTCTGCACCTCACAGATCTCCAGCTCTTCTCACATGTGCTCCACTTCTCCAGTCTTTCATTGTCTCACTGTTGTTCCCTCACTGGATTGGAGAACTATGTGACATTTTTCTTCCATACCAGTCGTTCCATTCAAAACTCAGGGTCTATCGATCTGTTGGCTTACTCTTCATGTTTTAAACCCATTGATCTGTGAGCAGAGCTCTTAGTGGAGAGGCACCAGTATATTAAGTCCCAGCAGCTTGTGAGCAGTCGCGTACTCTACTGACTGTCAAGATTGACTTGTGCTATTTACAAATATGTAATTGGTTTCATTATGAAAGTTGAAATTGGTTACACTGACCCAGTTTGAGATTATAATTGAGCACTCTGTTATGTGGCCGCATGGATTACATTAAAAAGTGTGTGTGGTGTTTTACGGAGGGGGGATATGTGTGCACTTTAAACCTTTAGGATATTCATTACAGTAATCGTACATTCAGTAATTAAGCTCTCAGCATGCATGGCAACCAATTAGCCTGCTTAGAATCATGTGATGTACATTCACCCGGTATGAGCACAGCATCGCTAGTCTGCAGAAATGTCATAACAACAACAAATATTCAGGCTTTCAGACACTGATGAAGACCTGCTGGTGCCTCCTCCTGACATGTTTTATTCATTTATTGATTATTTCAAAGAGAGTGGGCCAGTCCACTCACCTTTTTGTAGTTTTATTGTGCAGCTGGTGTGTGCGTGCGTGCGTGTGTGCGTGCGCGCACAGAAAGAAAGTCAGTGAGTGCATAGTAACTCCAGTTTAATTACATCTGGGCACTACAGGCCAGCTCCTACTGGAACTACCTGACTTGTTCCTGTCATGAATCCTTTTTTATACAATAGCAGCAGTCCGTAAGCCTCACAGTCAGACTGCACCTTTGAGCTCCCTTTTGTTGAGATTTAAATCTGAGAAGTGCTTCAACTGGATTGATCCATGTTAGAACTATTGAGTCCTTGAACCTCCCAAACATTGTGAACTGTCATCTCAACTAATATAGGTGATGCATCCACATGGCCTAGTTGTCTTTTTTGTTTTGTGGGGTATTTTAAGCTATCATTGGAGAGCTGATGGTAGAGAGATGACAGGAAATGAAGAGAGAGAGAGAAACATGTAGCAAACATCCCCGACTGGACGATATTTTCAGGCGTAGGAAGGGTTTGTGGTGATGTGAGGAGCGAAGGAGGAGACTGTCAATCATTTGTAGCACATTCTACTCAAAATGCTTTATCTGATGCTTATGGGACTACAGTGAAAGAAGTGAATACGTGGGCTGCATCCATTGCAAGATACCAGATCTTTCTTCTTCAAGGAATATTTACTAGGTATACTTTTTGGCAAAACCTTACTTCACACTCTCAGCTTCAGACTTTCACACCTGGTAGCTGCACAGTGTTGTAACATTGTTCCCAGGGAGGATTTGCTGACTGCCTGTGTTCTTCATCAGCTGAACCCTGCTTCATAGCTGCACATCTTTATACTGCCCACTAGGTTACCGCCAATCCTTTCATCCCTAACACCAGTTTTTCCTACAGTCCCCTGTCTGTCACTCTGCCAGTCCTTTTATTTTAATTGCAGTATGGATTATTTGAATGTGCAGCTCAATGGCAGGGCTCAAGTCTGCTCTCATAGGGGATATAATTAAAGTTCAGGTCAGTTTCTTTGGCGCTTAACGATTACAATGTATGCTAGTCAAACTCTTTATGTTTATAAGGTTTAGTTGGAGCTAATTGAGAGTAAACTGTAATTTCCCTCACTGAGGGATTAATAAAGGAATTCTTCTTCTTCTTACCTTCTATTTAAAACCTGTTTGTTGTTTTTATTGAGTGACGCCATCCCTATATTTGTCTTTTGGCTTTTTTGGAAGTTGGTTAAAAACACTTGGCAGATCCCCCAGATAGAAGATTCATCTGTTAAATAGTCCTTACTCAAAGAGCTGTTTGAACAGGCGAATGTGGGATGTGCCAAAAACCAATTACCCCTGTTTCTTGGCGTTTACAGGGTGAAGATATTAGACTTGTTTACGTGTAAACAAATCAGTGATGGCTTGTGTTTTGTAAGCCTAATATTCTTGCTGCTGGCGTACGTACTGCCTCTTCATTAGGAACACTTTGCTAGTTCGATCCCATTTTGCACTCGGAGCTGCCTTAATTCTCTGTGGCTTAAATAAAACGAGGTGCTGGAAACATTCCCCAGAGATTTTGGTCCATATAAACATGACTGCATCACACAGCTGCTGCAGAATTATCAGCTGCACATCCATGAATGTGAATCTCCTGTTCCATCACACCCCATAGACTTACTATTGGATTGAGATCTGGTGACTGTGGAGGCCACTGGGAGTACAGTGTGATGTTTAAGAAACCAGTTTGAGATTATCTGAGCTTTGTGACATGGAGCAATATCCTGCTGGAAGAAGCCATCAGAAGATGGTCCACTGTGGTCATAAAGGGATGGATGTGTTCAGGGACGGTGTGACGTTTAAACAATGGTACTAAGGGGGATTATATAAGACAGGGTGGATCCATGTTTTCATGATCTTTATGCCCGAATCTGACCCAACCATCTGGATGTCACTGCTGATATCGAGACTCGTCAGACCAGGCAACATTTTTCCAATCTTCAATTAGCCAATTTTGGTGAGCCTGTGCGAACTGTAGCCTCAGTTTCCTGTTCTTAGCCTGTAGGGGTGCTGGAGCCCATCTGTCTTAAGCATGCATGTGTTGTGTGTTCACAGATTACTCAGAGCATTCTTTGTAAACTCTAGACATGGTTGTGCATGAAAATCCTAGTAGAATGGGCGTTTGTGAAATACTCAGACCAACGATCATGCCACTTTAAAAGTCACTTATATTCACTTTTTCTCCCAGTTCTGATGCTCGGTTTTAACTTTAGCAGGTTATCTTGACCTTGTCTACATGAGTTGCTGCCATGTGATTGGTGGCTGTTTTTTTCTTGAACGTGTTATGTCATATCTTGGCAAAGCTTTAGACACAAAGCCCCTGGAGAGAGTGTTTCTGCTTGATGTTAATATCCAATGCATACATGGTTTCTAGTGTGTGGGCTGTTGCCGCATCATCTTACTCATGATGATTGTGTCACTTTGAGGTTTTGATTGTTGGAATCTGTAGCATTTAACCCTTTACTCTCTTCAAAAAATTCAAATTTTTGCTCAGCTAAATATTGCTAGCTCAATTTGTGCACACTGAAGTCAAGTGAGAAAATGTCTGGATAAAATTCTAAAAGTAATTGGCAGAGCAGGGCATACATGCAAGGAATCTGAATGAAATTGATAAGCTAAATAAAATCAAACACATCTCCCCCATCTTTTTTGAGAATAAAATTATTTTATATTGTCAGCTTAAATACATTTATTGGTTTTATATGGTAGTCAATGTGTAATTGAGACAGATCTAAGATGTCATCCAAATGTGTTTCCTGTCACTCCAAAGAACAAATTGTATTTCAACAACAGAACTTCATTCCCTGTCTTATTTATCAGTCCAGTCATCATTTTATCATCTTCAGTGGATCTTTTTTAGCAGCTGGTCGATGGAGTCTTTGCAGGATAAGGCTCACAGCTCTTTGGGCTAAATGGAAATGATATATAATAGTGAAAAACAGGACAAACAGTGATAGCTGTTTGAGCCTGTTCATTAGTATGAGACTAAATTTGAAAAACACATGTACAGTAGAGTAAGAGGTTGTCAGCCGACTAGAATTACAACAGTTACAGTAAGTGCTCATCTCATAATAATTGGGCTTTTATTGTCAAGTACAGATAGAAAAGAAGTATTTCCGTTTATCATTAACTTGTCATCATATCATCTGCACGTTTTTTTTCATAATCCATGATGCTTAGAAACAAGACCCACAGTGCACAATGTGCTCTGAGACATTCTCAGGTGCAGCACGGAGTCTGAGATAAAAATATCTCAGCTCTTTGGAGGGCTTGATTGCAAATGATGTGACAAGAAATAACCAATCAGCCACAAGTGTTTGAAGTAATTGTGCGTTTGAGAAAACAGCCTTACAGGCAGGTCCAGGAGCAGTTCAGCTGATGCAGTTTGGTCAGTCTGTCTTTGGGATTCAAATTTCTATTTTTGTCGGCACTTTATTAACGACTTCTTGTCGTGTTGATTTGAAAGCTGAGGTTGGTTTTTCATTCTTGACCTTGGAAGTAGTTATTGAAACAAAACAGTGTCACAATAAATTTGAGATCAAATCATGTCCTACATCAGCAGATGGAAATTGCCCAGTATACTGTATGTGTAATGCACACTGTGGCTGTCTGAGGCTAGATCTGGGATGTGCTGGATCTCATTTCATGTTGTATAATTTTTAGGAGAGAATTTGACTCGGCTACCTGACTTAGGCCATGCTAAACTATACTGCCCCTATTCCATACAATGCTCAAAAAGTGGAAAAAAGGCAGAAAATGTGTTCTGGAAAATGTGTCACACACTGACCCATTTAAAAAGCTGCAGCTGTGAGAAGCTGCTTTATTATACAAAATATCAAAACACTACCTACATAATGTTGTTGGTCACAAATGGGTGGTCCATTTTAGCATCCAATATGGATTGAATTTTATCCTTTTTTTGTCTTCCTTTACCTCTCAATTGCTGTGCTTTTCTGTATTTGTCTCCTTTGTCTTATGAATATCACGGACCAACGACAATAATCCTGGATATTAATTTAATCAGTGAATAAACAAAGGGACGCCCTCTTCCTCCTCTCACTCACCGACTCTGAATGACTATTATCCTGACAAAGCTTGAGCTGACAGAGATGAAGAGATGAGCTAGATAATTGAGAGTAATTAACATGCCAAGCAGTCAGCTCATGTCCTCATGTTGAAGAGAAGCAGAGCTAAAGCTGATGAGTGTATTGAGGAATAGATTGGTAGTGGCTTTCTGTGTGAGTGACATAATGCAGATACAGTGGGTAAACAGATCATTCACATCAAATATTAAGAGATGCCTTTTTAAAAATGAAGTCTTGCTGTTAAACCTAACAGGATACAAACATTTTCAAACAAGGCCAATATTTATCCTCTCTGAAACCTTTAACAATTTTCACTATGATCTCTATTTTTATCTACTCCCCCTTACATCTCTGGATTTTCTACTTGTGCCATGTGCACCTGCACTCTTTCTTTCCAATCTATAATTAGGGATGCACCGATGCACATTTTTTCACTTCCGATCTGTCTCATCACTCTGTCTCATTGAGACACGCCTCTGTTCAGGAAATCTGTTCCACAGTTTGCAACCAGGCAGCTCGCAGACTATCCGGCAGACAACGTTAAAGCACGGGTATTACTCATGGATCTGAGAAACCGATACCCATACTGGATCAGATCGGCCCATCCCTAACTAATCATAAGGCAGAATGAAAATGATATGTAGCTGTGGTGATGCAAGATAATAAGAAAACATGTGACAACATTGTTTACTTACAAGTAATATCGTCATTGCAGTAAACAATTAACATAGACCAGAGACGGTGGGTATTTTAGGAAAAAAAAACAACAAAAGCAGTGTTTCTTTGAGTTACATTGGTGTTTTCTCATAAGGAGTTGCACTTGTAAAACTTGAATGGATGTTGAGCTATTTTGCTGCTACTTGACTTAATGTTGAAGGATCTTGATGGTTGTGTTGTAGGTTTAAGCCCACATTTTCTGTCATCACCAACTACTAACTTAACTTAAGTTCCTTACACCTTTCATTCACTGACATGCATAGGGAAGTAGTTTGAACTGTTTGGTCAATTATATTGAAATGCAGATCATGAATGCCTGACACATGGTTCAAACTGTTGCAATATGTATATCATGCACGTTGATATCACGGTGCCAGTGATTTTTTTTTTTTTTATATATATATTGTGCAGCCCTACTAAGGTGTAAAAAGGGACTCATCTGTTTTTGTTTCAAAATTGGTTGCAAATCAAAGATTAATAACACTCTCTGGCTTTCACCAGCTATGTGCAGTCAAGCAACGACAGTGTTAAACAGACAATAAAAGGTGTTTAGAAAATGTGTGAACAAATTAAGAGAGATCCTTGAGCATGTAGCCGTAAATGAGCAACCAAAAGATGTGATGCAGCAGCAGGCTATACATCGACTCAACTGTGGTTGGACACTCTCACACACTCTCATTATCTCCTTCATTAACAGGTCTACAGCCATGCTAGCAGAGGTGTTTTGAGCTAAATCCCATCAGCATTCTTATACACTCACACTGACAGTGCTAACATGATGAGGTCCTGCAATTGTAATGTTAAACATCTCAATTTTTCACTAAAACACCAAAGTACCACAGACGTTGATGGAAATGGCATTAGTTTTGTGGCTGTTCACCCATTAATGTATGCTTTAACGTGACATTTAGACCTGGTAATGATACCTCTGATTACTAGTTGTTAAGTGTTGGACGGCCAACACATTGACCAAGCTTTTCACTTAGAGCCACAATACATCGTTAAAAAAATGGTTGCATTCCGTTCAGGTGTGCTACTGGTCATGGTGCTGCTTGTACTGACATGGTTCACTACCACAATCAAATCGAACAGGATTGTCATTAATGTTATTAATTACCCGTGGTGGATTTCCTGCCGTGAAAAGTCAAATTGTGTTTGTGTCAAGAAGGTCCTCAGTGCATCTAGGTAGGAAGAATCTATTTGACCTAGGAGCCAATCAATATCCTCTTCTTGCTGGATGTAATACAGTAGTAATCAATACTCTGGTGAATTGCAGCAGGTACAGTTTATAACCCTGCCAAACTGATACAGTGATGTGGGAGAAATTCACATTTGTAATCTGAACATGTTGAGGGCTGACCTGCTCATCTACAGTTTGAGAGGATGAACATGGTGGTCTGTAATCACCGTAGGAATAATATGAAGTTACCATAGGGGTTACTATAGAATTATTGGAGGATTTTGGCAATCTTCACAGGTACTTTTGAGGCTACATATTATAGTTTGTTGAATGTTTTGTATTTTGTCTGAACTGTGTTGTGGAACAAACAAAACTGTCCGATTAGCACTTTGTAAAGATGGCAAATAAAATAAAAAAGATGTAAGTCTTTGCAGCATTGAATCCTGGATGTGTATATTTGCTCTGTTGTGATTTTGCTGAGCAGTGATGTGTACAGACTCACAGAGGTGGACTTTGTGAACAGCGACAAATTGGGGATTAACACATGACAGCAGTCTTGATGATGATTGGGTCAAACATGGGTTGATCCTCTACATAATCCCATGTGAAACGGATTCTGTGTTAAAATGGTATACAGTAATACTCACCAGCTGTAAGAGAGTGTGTGGAGAGAGAAACAGGGCTGTATAAACATTATTACTTTCATTTTGTTTCATTTAGGTGTCTGTTATATTTCAATCAAACTGTATTTATGGCAGTTTTTATTAACGTTTGGGAAATTCAAGAAAGATAAAGAAAAGGTGAATTGAAATTATAAGATAAAAGACTAAAATGCAGTAAAAACAAATCAGAAGATGAATAACAGTGAAAGCAAACCCTTAGGCAAAACATACTTTCTCAAAGTAAAAGTACTTTTCATTCTAATGTCTTTAAACTCACTATCTATTCCTGTTTGTGAGAAAATATTACTTTTCTCTCTTGCTTTTTTTCATCTTCTTTTTTTTTTTAAATAATGAACACAGTTGGTGTAAAGTCTCCACTCAGTAGAGTGTTGTGTCTTTGCAGCTCAACAGGAGGGAACTCCTCATTCTTGATTTCTCCCCCGCTGTTAGAATGGCGCTGCTGGAGGGAGCGAACAAATGAGGGACGCTAATCACGTTTTTTAATTGTCTCACCGAGAACTCAAGTAGGAGTTGCTGGGATGGATGAAGCACGGCTGTGTTTGTGTTCATGAAGTGAACACAATATCTTCACTCCCTGAGTGAAGATTTTCTGTCGGCGATCACTGGAGATCGCTGCGACGGGGGAAGTGGACGGCATCCTGCAGATAAATTTGTTCCAGATGATAAGTTTCTCAACAGCTGGTTCAGGACCTCGAATTTGGATGAGTTGAGTCTAAGGCTATGTTTGTATGACGACGGTCTGAACAGAAGATGCAAAAGTGGCGTCGCGTCTTCACTTTTTATTTTGCGTTTAGACGTGCGTTTTTCGGGAGGAAATCTGCGTGCATATGGTGACACAAAAGTGTGTGGAATTCAATTAGGTATGCATGCCAGGCGGCTAGTTGGTGCTGTGATTTACAATCACACAACGCCGCAATGTCCGCATACAATCATAGAATCTGTGCAGATTCTGTACATTTGATGGAAAGACTCCTCTATGATTATTAGAGTTGCTAGAGTAGCTTGATGGTCCGACGCATGCAAATAATCCGACATGTTTGTTTATTTCCCTGTACTGGTGTAGACAGAAATGCTACGGCAGAGCATATTCAAGTTTTCCACTCTGGGGGGTGGTTTCATTTATTTGCATTTTCAAGCCCCAAAAATGCTGTCACCGTCTAAACGAAAGGCACTTACGATTAAATATTTTGTCGTTTCTACCTGCAAAAGTGTTCTTCTGTAAACAGGGCCTAAAAATGGGTCTAAAATGTATATATTTGATTTAAATTCAACTATCATGTTGCTGGAGCCATTACATTTTTTTTCAGCTGAAATAAATTATATTCACTTAAAGATTAATAGTCTATTTTCTCAAGGTTTGTCCTGTGTTACATTGGCTGAGTAAACCTGGAAAATGTGGTGGAAAAACCACAGTTTGTAAAAACAAACAAACAAAAAAAACATTGAGGCAATGAATCTATTTCCACTCTGTGTTTTTTTTGAGGGAAGCTTTCAGAGACAGTAGGCTGCAGAATTATGTGATAACATTTCACATATATCCTTCCATAAAGCATCCTCCGAGTGTCACGGAAATTAAATTCTTTGTCTTTGTAGGTGGGCAGACTTTGGAATAAAAAATCTGAGGGACCTATTTGATACTGTCTTTAGTTCTAGCACACGGTGCAATGTTCTTCACTTTTGTATATTGGAAGGATTTTTGACTCAGCTAGATGCAAATGGTGTTGTGTTTGTTGTGGGAGGAGGCCCTGTGCAATTACACACTTTGTACAGTGTGTTATGGGTTTGTTTTTGCATTTTTTTGTCACTGGTCTGGTCAACACAAAGGTCACTTCAGCCTGGGTCAAAGTTCAACAAATTTAAACTTCCTGTACATTATGCACAATATGGATATATTTAGTTGTATTGCTGCACTGTGTGTGTTTGTCATTTTTTAGAGTAGATTTGTGCCAATTTAATGGCAATGATTGCAGCCAATTTTCATGTATTTTTCTGTGGAGGGGAAAACAAGCTTAATGTGAGGGGGGTAATTTATGGATGTAATTACCCAGCATGTTGGCTTCCAATAAGGTGCCAACCAAAATATCCTGTGAGGGACTCATATTGTAGTCTTGTCGTAGGTGTGAGGTTCCTAATGTAGATATGGATATAAAGGATTTCTTAAAGGGACGGAAAAACCAACTGAACCTCAAATCAGTCATGTCACACATCTTTTGCTGCAGCTGAAAAAAACTTGAAAAGATGTTTCTTGTCTTTCCATCTACATACATTAAATGTGAAGTGCTCCCATGATTATGTTAGCAGAGCCTTGATTCCCTGTTTGAACAATACATCAGAAAGAAAACACAGAAGATTAAATCACATTTGTTACCTCCACCACATCTGTAAAGGGAGTTTTAACACAGGTTTTACAAAACTGGACATCAGTGTGCTTTAAATTAGATTAGTGCAGGGGAAGCAGTAGAGGATGAAGAGGATTTGAATCATACACTGTAACAGTTTTTGGAATAATTTATTGAAATATTTTTTCCTTCAATTTTAGGGACAGGAAAATTAGAGGTTTTCTGCATTTAGGAGATTGTCATTATCAAATGTGTTTAGTTCTCCCACATAATCCTAATTTCGTTGTATGCACTGTCATATAAGGCTTTTCATTTTTGATTTTTTGATAATAAAGGATTATTTTGAGCTATTGCAGAACTGCAATGTTATACTACTATGTCACTGAACATGTGGCTGAACTGCTTAAGGGATAGTCCCAATCTTCTTGACATTAAATAGTGTGTGAGTGGAGATTGTGTTAGGTTATATATTCTTTGGACAGAAATAATCCAAACCAGCAACCTTGCATATAGAAATTGATGGGGTTGACTGACAAAATATTTAAAATAAGCACTAAAATCAAATTTCAACCAACATCCCTTTACACAGAATAGCCTAGTTTTATAATACAGAGATCTGGCAAGAACATGAAGCAGCGCCGTTGCAATTAAACACTGTATCATGATGTTGATTTGAACTCATTTTGGATGTCATGTTGTATTTGTGTTACATCGCTGATATTGCTGAACACATGATGACAGCCTCAGTGTTTCTTCTACCTTACATAAAAGGCAAACTGAGTTATCCCTTTAAAGAGGTGATGAAATACTGCCAAGCTGCTCCGTGTCAGTGTGAGATTGTCCTCCAGTTATCTGCTGAAGTACTGTCTGTAAGTTAAATAACAGTCTTCATAATTATGGTAAGTGATAAAAATAGATTGTTATTCTTATCAGTTTACTGTACAGAAACGTATCCGATGCTTGGATGTTCTCTTTACTATTAGCATTCTTGCTCTGCGACCACTTAAAATATAACATCAGGATTATTTTAAAACAGAATTATTTAACAAGGAAAGGGTGAAAGAAAGAAGTGGTCAGTTACACATTTAGAAGAACAATTCTTCCAGCAAGGATTTAATATCTATGACGTTTACTGCTTGGCAATAACATTGAACTTAAATTGTTTGCCATCACCTGTCCTCTCTGTGTCTCTTCGTGCTGTTTAATAAAACACCATGTCCTCAGTGTAATCTAAACTTTTTATTAAGGATCGGGTTTTATCAAGCTTTAAGAAGCATGTAAAGACTGTTTTCACATCTGAATGTTTCCACAGGATTTGACAGGATTCAAATGTGTCAAAGATGTAGTAAGGGTTTTTTCAAATATTTATTGGTATCAGTGCATTCATTAATCGGATCAGAATATTGAAACAGTTCTTACACTTCGTCGAAGCTGCTTTGTATTCGTTTGTCGGCATGTTATCAGTGTGCTCGCTCTGCCTCTTCTGCTGTCTGTCTTTCACTCACAGTGGCGCACCCACACACCTAAAGACGAATGATGAAACACAATGAGGTTAAAATTTCAAGATGCTGGAACAGCCAGTCTGGATATTTTCAGCTTTCAGAAGTCCAACTGCACATCCAGTCATGGCATTGGATGCTGTATTATGTGGGGACACTGTTGCAAAGAAATATCATGACTATAAATGTTGGATTAGTGAGGGAAATACAAAATCTTCAGGGGCTCTGATTAAGATGGGGGGAAAATGTGAAATTGTTGTTGCATGCCTTTTGTGTTCTGGCATGATGTAAGAGCATGACAGATGATAGTGAATCAATGATTGAATGCAGACAGGCTGGATGACACTGCTTTGTTCCTGTATCATCTCATTTCCCTTTATTTCCACCTTAGATTGTCACTTAGACATTAATTCTGTTTCCAAAGAGTATTTTCAATCATTTCCTGGATCACTGTATTATACATTTTACTTCCTCAGGCTTTTAACCCCTTAAGTTAAATGAACAAAGAGCAAAAGAGTTGCAAAATTTATTTAGTGAATAAAAGGACACTGTAATGCAGAAATACTGTATGATGAACATCACCACCAATTTATCTGAGTTGAACTTTAATTAAATGACTGTATTACATTGAACGTCCATTGAACAACAACAACAACAAAAATTCCTTATGACCCCCCCTTAAAGATTAATTATTGCTAAAATGTTTTTGACCAAAATGTGTTCATGTGTTATTTTTTTAATGAAAAATGTATTCCCAAAATTCACACATTTTTTGGGGGGAAAATTTCTGGAAATTTCTTGATACTATAAATATAATTTTAATCAAAAGAGAATATATGTAATATATACAGATACAATTAACTCAAAAAATATGTTCAGAGAGTGCATTATGGACCTAAAAACAGAAGATGCACTGCTGTCACTCCACATTTACGAATTTGAATAAGTGTAAGCCAGGAAATTTGAAGAATGAATTAGTGATTTAAAGCACAAAACATAAAGAAACACTTTAGGTAATTTTGTAAAAAAAAAAATAGTTTTGATAGAGGACACAGTTGCAGTCTCTCTGATTACCAGTGGGTGTTTTTTTTTTCTTGGATCATACAACAAATGCCCTCCAAGCTTTTCCCTGTACTCAGAGCAACAGCTGGTCTGCAGATCTGAAAGTGTGAGCAGGAGAGAGAAGGTTGATAAGAAGGCTGCTCAGTGATCGAAAGACATGCCACACTATTTGAAAATCAGCCGTGAACACCACGGTGCAATGAGACGAGAATCTATAAAGAGTGCCTGTGAGAAACCTAGCTGCTCTATTCACTAAAAATTGGAGGCAGTTGAGTGATTTTGGCTCCATTTTATACAATTCATTCAAAACTTCAAGATTAAATTAATGGATAAAAGTGATAAAAGTGTTTTAACTCTTTGACCGATTTCAACATCATTTCAAATTTCAAATCCAACGCTTGAGTGCCATCGAAGTAATAATACGTCAAAGTGTTTTTTTGGCAGAGGGTTGCCGATCATGGTCTTCTGCAGCCTGTGAGTAATTTTGGGGCTTCTGGGAGATGTAGTTGAAGGATTACTGTAAAAAGCTGGTATACTGTATGCCATGGAGATCAAAGCAGGAAGTGGAGAAGATCGCAATTAGAGAGCAAAATGGACAAATTCTGGATAAAAACAAGAACAGAACAAGGTAAAAAGGTTTTTTTTCATGATGAAATATCTTCTTTCATTTGAGCTATTCTGTGTTTTCACAGACATAGTACAAAATATTTTGTGGGTCTTAAAATATGACTGATAATGGGCAAAAAATGCTGGCACAAGGCATTTTCTGTTTTAAAAAACAGTTTTATGGGACAATGACACCTTTCTCTCTTTTTTAGCATCAAATAACTACTTAAAACTTAACTTACCAGAAAAGTGAACACTGAACATGGATCTACCTGAAATGACAGAATCCTTTGGGGAAAAAAATGTATTTCACATGTTCTTTGGGGGGGTTGTCGGGATGTTTCGAGTAAAAATAAATGCCAAAATTCCCAAGCTTTTTCTTTCTTTTTTCTAAGGACCTGTCCAGACCTTTTTGAACAATCGTACAGAACAACTCTAACTTAAAGTCAGGTACAACAGCCAGCTCCTCAGATTCTGTCAGGCGTCCCACTGCACCAGTCAGTCAACAGGGTAAGCAGGCACAGAGCTTGTTATCTCCGCTCTGTTTGGTTGATACACGACATGCTCCGTTGAAGCCACCTTCCAATGACGTTATTGCATGTGAAGCTGTGCATGCGTATGTGCGAGCAGAATGAGATGAGATCTGACAGAACACCATGTCACATTTTGCCATGACGTCTGCCTGAAATTGTCTCCCTGTGCAGCAGCTCATATTAAATACCTGTGAGCTGCAGTCTGGGGAACTGGGTGTTTTTTTTCTGAGATATTACTGTATATAATCCATTGACTGACTAATGGCTCGAAGTAGAAGTGTTTTCCTTTCAAGCACCACTTTCCGTAGGTAGAAATTAATATATCCACTCTTGAGTTTGCAGTGTAAGATTGTACACTTCAAGAGGGTCAGTCACCTCTCCAATTATGCATTATATTAAAAACAGAAATTCCTGTGAGCAGAAACAGAAGACACTCAAGGGAACAGGAAAAGTTTCCTCAGCAACGGAGAAAATGCTGTAAAAGCTGTTAATCAACCTGCTTCTTGATTGTATCATGTGATTAGAAAGTAACCAGTGCAAAACATTTCAAACTATGTTTCAACTCCCTTTTCCCCAAAATACCATTATGTTATTGATGAATATTCATGTAACCACAGGCAATATCAGATACTTTGAGATTTCAATATGTGTATTTCAGAATCTCATTCTCACAAAGTTTTCTTTTAAATTCTTCATTGTCAAAAAACATCCAACAACCACCTTAAATAGAGTTTCAAAGAGAAGTGCTGCAGTCATTTTGAAAATGTTTTGTGATCATACAGCCTTTCTGAAGGTGTGGGTGTATGTGTGTCCTCTGTCTTCACACCTGTCTGCCCACTGTTCTTCATTTGTACAAGTAACTCTAATTAGAATATCTTAAAAACACACACATTCCTCGTTATCACCATTGTGCGTCACCCCTGAGGTTACAGCACTGGCCTGTGTTCATAATCTGCTCTCTGCATCTGTGCTACAGAGCAATTTTCAGATGTTCTCCCAAACATAAATGTCCTATGCACCCACTAATTATCTGCTAATGATGATAACTGGAACAGATCAGCATCCCTTCAGAGACGCCTTGCCACTGATTTCCTCCATGAAATTTAGATTCAAGGCTTTTTCACAATTTACATAATGGATGTATTCTGCTTAATGAGCTCAACATTTGTTAAAAAATATTACGAAAACTCATCCATCCAAGGAATCTCTACCCAAAGATGAAAAAGGTCTGGTACTTTTTACATCATGTTTAATGACTCTTAAGTGAAGGAACCACTGCATTTCAAACATTAATTCTAACAAATGTGTTTATATTAGGGATGCAAATTTTGGCCGATATGATATCTGATATTAATATTACTGTTGTGACCGTTAACTGATATTTACTGATATTGATTTAAAAAAAAAAAAAAGTTTCTGAGATGGTAAAATTTTATACAAACTGAAAATCATGCAAACTGAATTTTTGAATGTCTTCCTTTATTTTATGGACAAATCCCCCTCAGCCTCTCTCTCTCGCACCTAGATGGATACAAACTGTTGTTAACATTGGCCCAATTTTACTCATCCAACCAATGTTGATGTGTTAAAACGAAGAACAGTCCGATACCGATATTGATTCCAAAATATCGTGTATCCCTATTTTATATCTGTTTAAACCTGAAAAAATAGTATTTTAGAGAAATCTAGTTACCAGAGATGGTTTAGATCCAGTAAAAGGGAAGATATAAGATTACAATGCAATTTAACTTCCTTCAAGACTCCTAAGATTTGAACTGAGATCATACATTGTCAGCGACTTTGCCAAACAGCAGGCCAGAACAGAAACATTAATAATTTTACTAGAAACACTGTGTGTTATTTCACAGTGTGTGCTTTAGTTTCACTGCATGTAGGCGTGATGGGGTGTTTTTAGTGTAATAGTGGTGTCAAGGTTGTCCTGTCTGTTCAAGCTGAAAGATGTCCATCTGCTCCAAGGACATGACTGTCCTTTACCAAGTTAGAACTTAAAAAATAGTGTTTGTATCATGAAGAGCATGTGTGCATCAATATGTAGGTTGAATTTATTGAGTGGCTTAAATAAAGAAAGAACAAAAATTACTTGTAGATTTTGCTTTTCAGCAAGCTCTTGGAAGGTGAGTATGCATATTTCTCTAAAGGTTAAGCTCTTCTATTAAACAGAAAGGCCTTGTCTAGTCCTCCCAGCTGTTTTTCTATCTCTCCTCTTCTGCTTCCTACTTCCACACCTCACTCTTCATTCCCTCTTTCTTTAACCTCCAGCCCTTTTCTCTTTATTGTATTAAATCCTCTTTCACCTGTTGGCTTCTACCTTTCTTTCCCTGCATCTTCATATCATCCTCTGTACCTCTTCTCATAGTTTTGCCTGATCTTCCTGGAAACTTTCACTTTCACCCTCCATCTGTATCACTTTTTGCCACTGTTGATGCTCACCTCCCCTCCTTTATATTGAAGAAAAAAAGACATCACCATGGGTCACAGCAGAACATATGACTTTTTTGGGCTTTTTAACGACTGCCTGAACAGCTCAATGGTTCTGGAGTCAATGTGCTTGCTGCGTTTGAATGATGAACATGGGGGGGAATTAAAGTGTGCTGAGCCATTAAGGCTGCTTCAGGGTTCATTAATTAGCTGTTTTATAAAAATGTGCTATTGAGAGGAAAAACAACAAAATGAAAGAGTAGTAATTTGCTCAGGCCAGCGAGGAAAAAATGGAAAGATTTTTACAAAAACAGATGAAGAGTTGAGGGACACGAGGCGTGCTAATCAGTGTTTATTGTGGTGTTGATTTGGGTTTGTGTTTAGTTGCCTGTTAAGATCCAACATACGCATACGTATAAAATTTAAATTTAAATTTAAATTTGATAATTTACAATTTCAAGTAAGGCTGTGTAATCTTCTTATGTCATATATTTAAAATGACATTATTACAGTGGATCAAAGGCAGAGACTCCTTGCTCTAATTTGGGGCTATTAGCAACAATATCAGATAAATGTATTCATGAAATTTGTTCATAATCTGTGACCCAGTTCAGGCAGCAAAAACTTTCATACATTCAGAAATTACATGTGCTCTTATTCTTTTAATTTCTCATCCTCTTCTGGCTGTTTCCTCTGCTCTGGCTAAGCTGCTGATGCTACACCAGGATGAATCATTTCTGTTGTAGATTTTACTTTGGTAGGAATCGCTGTAAAAAATGTGCATGAAGTTACCAGAAATACTTTAGGGTTTACAGTTAATCTGACTATAATTTGCTTAATATTTGGTATACAACAGGAATTTAAGATGTCACAACTTCTTCCAGACCAACGTGATGTCTTCAAATGTGTGAACAGTCCCAAAACCACAACTAGAAAACAAGCAAATATTCATATTTGAAATGTTGGAACCACTAAATGTTTCTCGTATTTCTGCTTGAAGTTATGTTTAAAAGCTGATTTAATTCTCCGGATCAAATAATTGATTAGTTGAGTCTAATTTACACATGATTCAGTGTTGTTTTTTTTTTTTTGCAAATGTGGAGCACTGAAAGACATGTTATTGTCAGGTTTGGTTTAAAGTGGGTTTAAATGTGGCTGGGCTTTTTCAGCCGTGTTAGTTGGAGTGGGTTTTAAATTATCTTGAACACATAACATGCAATCTGCCATCTTTGTTTTATTACGACAAAAGGATGCTTCAGCACGTCTCCTGTTGTCGCATCACTTGTCAGCCATGTGACAGTGTAATTTGTGCAGCCAGCCAGACGGCCAGGCAGCTGTTGATGATTTCAATGTCCTAATATTTCTCTTCCCAATGATTCAACTCATTAGTGAGGCACAACAGAGAGGCAGATAAATGCCTCACAAGCATTTAATGACCTCAAAGTTCTACACAATGTTAATTTAAACATTTGAACAATGAATCATTTAAGCCATACAGTAAATTCTGTTGCATCTTCTCTAATATGATTTTTTTTAACTTTTAAATTTAGTTGTAAATTGATTAGTCTTGTTTTTTTTCATTGTGAAAATGATTAATCAATTATTTGAAAAAATTATCTGCAGATTAATGGATAGTGTTTTGCAGCCCTGTAAGTCATTGTACTCCTCATGTCCTTGCTGTTCCTATATTTCTGATATTTAAGTCCTTTATATGCCCTGTATGTAGCTTAAGATTCTCTGTTCCACACTCTCAGCTTAAAGATACAGAGAGGAGTCTATGCCTTATTTTAAAACTCCTTGGAAAATAATATTTTTGAACCTTTTTTTTTGCATTTTTTTTTACAACTGCCTCTTTATTTCATATATGTTCTTGGAATTTTGTGATTTTTAAAATTTTGCCGTGTGGGAAACACTTTGTAACCTGGTTTTCAAAAGGGGTTGCATAAATATGGATTATAATGTTGCTATTAATATACATTTTGTATCTGCACTTATACTTACATGTTATTGGTCAATGTAGCAGCTTTGATTAAGCATCATAATTTAAGGATGGGTATTTTCCTACATGAAACATTGTTTGCTGACAATCATAGGAAAGGTAAATAAAAAAATTAGCTGTTTTTTTTTTTTTTTTGTCGCTGCATTTTTCTGCTTCACTTCCTGAGTGCCCCTCAGTGGAGCAGTATTGGCTGTTGATACTCTTCCTCATAGAGGAAAAAAACTAAAGGACTCAAGTTTTATAAATGAAATATTGATGCACAGAAATATGTGTTTAGACATGTGTTTGTGATACTTTGTATTTGCCAAAAGAGGTGGGAAATGTTGTAGAAATACTGCAAACGTAAGTAGAGCTTGGATTGGGAAATACTAGATTTAGGTCATAATAAAAGCAAAGTTGTGTCCATCTTGTCTAGCAATAAAATTTTGGCATTATAATAGCAATGTCTTTATCCATAAACAGCAGTTTTCAGTACAGATTCACTAAAAATGACATATTTGTATATTGTGTGCCCAGGTGCGAATGTGAAGCTGCCCGTGGTTGGACAGCGAGGGAAGTACCCGAGGAAAGATGAGGAAGAGCAGGAGTGTTCTCACAGTGTCTCCTAACAATGTAAGTCATCATGTTTGCACATTTTGGTTTGATTATATGGTGTTTATAAAAAAAAAAACTGACTTTATTTTAAGAAAGAGCCCTCATTAGTGTTTATCCATCATAAAATATGAATTCAATAATAGAAAATGATGAAGAGAACAGGCAAACCTATCTCGTCTTGTTTCCCTTGTTTTGCTGTGTCATTCATCGTTCACATCTATGCAACCAACATCTTTATGATTAGGATATTTTTTTTTAATAGAGCACAAATTTCTTCACATGGTGTTAAGTTACAAAGTGCACCACTTTGATGCATTTGTACATGTGTTTTCTTCCATGCATTTTAATTCATTGAGTACCATTTTGAGTCATATTTCAAGACCCACAGAACATTTTGTACTGTGATTCTGTTTTTCCAGAGGGTTGTCCAGATTCTGTCCAGATTCTGTTTGTTTTGCTCTCTAATCATGATCGTCTCCACTTCCTGCTTTGAACTCTGTGACGTATACTGTCTCTTTATGCTCTGACTCCATCTCCCAGAAGCCCCAACATTACTCACAGGCTGTGGGAGACCACAATTGGCGACCTGCTGCCGAAAAAACACTTTGCGTATCAATATATCAGTTGCTCTCAAGCGTAGGATTTTTAATGATGTATATGGTACTCAAAGAGTTAATCGAAATCTGTTTTTTTTTTTTTTAACAGGTATTGTGTTGAAGTTATAATTACTAATATGATGACAACACTAGTTTGGGATAACATGAGGCTAGCTGCTACTGGTATAACACATTAGAACTGCTGGATGAACTGTTGGCAGAGTTGCATTGTGAGACTGAAAAACAGGCATAGACTCTGAGTAGCAGACATAAAATCCCTGACTGAGAGAGACAGAAAATGATTTCTTTTGGAACAGTTTGGATCATGAACAGTCAGGAGGAATTTAAGAGTTTTGTACTGACAAAAGCAGGACACTTCATGTAGTTTTTCCAGAGCTGTGACTGTGTGTCAGGACAGCGTAAAATGCAGAGATGAGCGGTTCTCCACATCCACAGAGGATACAGGATGGTACACTCTGTTTGTAATGCTGTCAGTCTTTCATGTATTTGTTAGTCACCCTGTTTTGACATTTCCTTTCTGTGCTGTGGCTGGCTCCCTCCTTCTCCATCACATCTCTCTCACACAGAGTTTCTGTTTCGTTAGCTCCCATCTTCTCACTGTTCAGTCCTCTCTTTCTTCTTCCTTCATTCGAACTCCATGTAGTGTCGGCCTGAGCTCACAGTGTATGACATACATTGTGCCCATTTATACTGTGTACTCATGGTGTATGAACAGAAGCACACAAGTGCACTTAACAGTGGCTGTGGAGGTTAATGCAATGATGAGGTGTGCATTCATCATGTACTGTATCTTCTATCTCAGTCTTTTTTCTTTGCCTGAATATATTCTTTCTCTCACTCAATTAACTCACTTGCATTTTCACTCCATGTTTTCTTCACTTTCTATTTATTCACTGGACACTCTAACCTAGGCCTTCACCACTTTTCTTGAGGATTTGCTGTTGTTAAGCTTTCAGCAAAAATACATTCAGTAGAGTGACTCCGTCATGTTTTTCAGCTGCTGGATCAGAAACTAAAGGCCATGCTGATCCTAGAGCAGCTCTCTGACCTTTAAAGGGCTGTGATCACAGTATCCGAGCCGGTTAATGTTGTCAGCATCAGCCTTTGGGAAGAAGGTGTAGTGTAGGGAGATGGTAATAATATTAATAATGACAGTGATTTTAATGGGAACAATTATTTTATCCAATGGAGAGGGAGTGGTAATGTAGAATGTAGAACAGATGTATCTGTGAGTGGTGAGTGACTTTATGATGTCACAGCTGGTATTTAGTTTCTGTTGGGGAAATCTCCTTCTTTCAGGCTGTACTTGTACCAGAGGGGTACGAGAAAAGAGTTCTAAAACAGGGATTGGTTGGATGTTGAAAAGAGTTTGAACACAGTAGAAGCTTTCTGTCTAAAGTTAGAAGTCCTGTCTCTAATGTCAAATTTTGGTCCCTTCAGTATATAGACAGGGCCAGCTGTTTCCCCCTGCTTACAGTGTTAGTGAACTACTTCCAACCTGTAGCTCCATAAGTAATGATGAGTATTCAACTTACTGTGGGAACTGGGAAGGTGACTGAGCATGATTTCCATAATGTTATGTAATGTAATTATTCCTTTAATATATGTAAAAAGTTTAACTAAGTTCTGATTTTGCACTTGTAGTTATTTTTCAGAAATGTCATGTGCCATTGACCACATAATTTCAGTTAAATTAATCATATTTTTTTTCCATTTCACAACAGTTTAAGTTAAGCTTATATTAACAATGATTTCAATTCACAACAAGCCAACCACAGTACATCTCTCAGACCAGAGTTTTCCATGATGATGTCGACTCGTCTGCAGTCAGCTGACACTCTTTAACAAGTGCTCTCGTTAAATTCTTCCATTTAGTTTCATCCACAGGTCTGTTGAGACTGAGAGCTTTGCTGTGCCTGTTAGCATCCATCTGATTAGCTGCACGTGCACGCTTAGCTCATAGATGGTAGTTCAAAAATAAGTATATTTTAATGCCATTTTACACAAGTGGCATTTTACGTTTGATGTCTTGTCTGAGCCATCAGGGAGTTTCTTTTTAATAAAACGAACCATTCAGAAGCGTATTGCTGTCATTCTTCTCCATGACTGCAGCAGCAAGAAGCAGATGCTGCAAGTATGGCTGCATTGAAGCAACAAAATAGCAGCATGCAGTTAAAAAAAATAACAGCTTGTGCTTTGACTTTAATCTAATTGTGATTAGTGCACTATAGATGTAGCTACAATCCACACAGTAATGTTAGTTTGAAAGGACCAGTAAATGTAGGCTCTACATACGTGTAATAATGTTTTACGAATATTTACTTGTGTAAAAGGTGCTTAATGCATGGTCATTGTCTTTGTTGGTGGCCGTTAGACAGTATAGCTATATAAGTGTATTTACAGTATAGGTTTCAGTGAAAGCGTTAAGTGTTTCCTGAATCAATGAGGTTAAGTGTGCTGAGGAAGGATGTTTTTATTGTATTTTAGCTCGAACAGAAGGGATTTGGTTTAGCTGGTAATGCTCAGAGGGTGGTGGAAGTGTGTGCAGATGTGTGTATTAATAATTTGGCCAATCATGACGCTGACATTTGGATTGGATTACTTCAGCGGTTTGTGGATGGCCAGGGTGTGTGTATGTGGAAATAATTAGGATTCAGTATGCACAAGGTTTGGATCACTATACGTTGATGTGTGTGTGTGTGTGTGTGTGTGTGTATATGTGTGTGTTAGTGGGTGGACAGATTAAATAATGTCCTTGCACTCTGCAGACCTAATGACCTCATTCCCATGCAGATCACAGCTAACCAGTTCTGATCTGATCAGCTGTGTGTGTGTGTGTGTGTGTGTGTGTGTGTGTGTTGTGGTTTGGTTGGCCTCCAGTTAGTTTGGTGTGTGACTCTGCATATTTATGAAAGTGAGGTGCTGGATTTCAGGTGATTTGAGCATTTGGTCACGCTTTCACTCATTCAATGAAAATCCACAGGGATGTGTGTCTGTGCACACATTTCTCTCATCAAGTCCAGTAAAATATCCATCTGAGGTTATAGCTATAATGTAATATTTTAAACCTCCCTGTCGCCTCTGAGTCATGTCAGTAATTCAGTAAATATTATTACTTTGGAAATGAAAAAAACAGCATGTGTGCATGTCTTTACTATAAAGGTCTGTATTATTGGAATCTAATCTAATGACTTTTTTCATTCATGTCATCGTTTTAAAGGACAAGTTTTCTCACTCCTATAGATATTATATAACTATTCTGAGTTTGCAGTTCAAGTTCATATTATGGCCTATAGTGTTGTGGTAAATGTTATTTTTGATAGTAAACCAATATTTTTGTGGGGGACTTAAATCCATGAAGCCATGTAGATGTACCTCCTTATAAAAAATAGAGTATTATGTAGTATATATAGTATTATTTTAAGTATTTTCTCTTCTCTAAATAAATAAATAAATAAATATATGTTCTAACATCACAGCAGTTGATCAATATGTTGGAAAGAAACAACATGTAAGATTTTTTACATCTAGTAGTTGTTTTGCCTGAACCAAACCAAACTTTAACATAGAAGATGTGGATTAGAAAGCATGAAGACATCATGCTTGGAATGATCCATGTTGTTTGGATTTTGTAAAGGAAATAACAAATCACATAGCTTCTGGTACTGTTTGATCTGAGGACTTTTTTTTTTATCAGTCATCTCCTCTCGTTCTTCTTTTCTTTCCTCCCTTCTGACTCTTATCTCTCTTGCGGCCTCTCCCTGTCAGTTTCTCTCACTTCTTTTAGTTTCCATCTCTTCGCTGTCATTCTACAGTGATCTCTGTCCCTTTTTCTCCCTCTCTGGCAGCTGAGCTGGTATTTACAGGGAGCGTGGGTCAAACTGAACAGCTGTTCATTCTCCAATTAGAG
Source organism: Synanceia verrucosa (assembly GCA_029721515.1). Lineage (NCBI taxonomy): Eukaryota > Metazoa > Chordata > Actinopteri > Perciformes > Synanceiidae > Synanceia > Synanceia verrucosa. The sequence continues at coordinate 16,469,299 of CM056558.1, forward strand.
AGCTTGGAAGCCGACGGTTGCAACAGTTCACCACTTTTTCCTCTGGCTCTTCCTTTCCTCCCTCTTCTGTCATCTATCTCTCCCTCCGCTGTCTCTGTATTGGTCATAATGAACAGTAATCTTTCGCTGGCTTTTCTATCTCACTCTTGTGTCTGGTCAGGAGGGGCAATGCTGGTTGCCACAGCAACAATAACTCTTCTCTCCCGTGGGGACACCTTTGGATTATACAAACTGTGACCTCTTGCACTTCGCCTGTCAGTCTATCACCCGGCATTGTTTTGAGTTCACTCCTTGTCATTCTCTGAATGTCCTCCTGTTATGTAGTCAGTGTGGTGCTTCAGGTTTGCTGCACTTGAAAAATTTTATTTCACATAAGCCACAAATTGTGTCACTCGTAAACACATGGTGTGGATGGTGCCTCTTATTGCCCTACCGTCCCTCTGAAGTTGTGTTGAAATGAAAATGTTTTCAAAGGTATGTTTACTAGGGCCTGACCTATTTAATCGGCCGATTATATCCCTTTTCAAAATAATCGTCATTGACCAGAATTTTGCTGATTAAATGCTGATTATTTCCATAAAACGGTGCAGACATTAAATGGCGTCCTAGTGGTACTTATCCAATAGATGGCACACCGACTCAAATCACTCCTCAGCACCCAACTGTAGCACTGTAGGGCACAATACTTTCACACAGCCATGAACAAACGGGTGGTTACTGGTAGTGTTTGGATTTATTGATGATGGTGTAAGACTGTTTGTGTGATTATTATATTCAAAACAACAAAAGATAAAGAATGACGAAGCAGAGAAAATATGATTTAACTTTTTGCAGGGCATCAGAGGGCTGCTGATATCAGAGATTCATTTTATTTCATAACTCATTTTATGTTTACATTATTATTTATTTTATGTCAGATTTCCTACAATTTTGCACATTATTTTGTACACAAAATTTGCTTCTTTGTTCTTGAAAGTTGCAAAATTTAAGTTATGCCTTCAATTTATATCATTGTTGCAAGTGTTAAAGGGCTGGAAAAAAACATTTTCATAGAAAATTATCTGCAGATTAATTGATTAACTAATTAATTGATTGATCAGATTTTTTCCTGCTAAATCAGTATCGGCCTCAAAAAATCCATATCGGTCGGGCCCTAATGATGACCGTGGTTGTGAAAGTAGCACCTCATCAGTAAGATAGCTTCTCATAATTTAGTTTAATATAAACAAGTTGTTGTTGAGCTTGATGATGTCAAGTTTTCATTTCCATGTTCATATTTTCTTTCTCAGGAACATGCCTACATACACTAATGTAAAAAAAACAAACAAAAACTGAATATATCTGTATTTCTCAAACACACCTACATTGTAGTGTATATTGTAGCACTTGTTTAGACCTAAACCATGCCACGTTTAATTTTGTAATTTAATATTTAATAAATTTACTGTTTGCCAGAGTTAGGTTTGCATCTGAGAATGAATAACAACTCATGTCAGAAAATTGCGAGAAATGGACATCATTTTCTCCCCAAGCTCAAGTTGTAACATTTAAATTGCTTATGTATTTTGAAGAGATGTTTAATATCACAGAAGAGAAAAATTTTTTAGCAAATGAGCATCTGAGAAGCTGTAACATATATATATATATATATATATATATATATATAAAAGCATGAGTTATGAGAGTGAGAGTAACAGCGTGGATTCAGTCTGCATCTCAAGCTGGTTCTCATGCTTTGCTGCATCTCAACTGTCTCTCCAATAAACTGTCCATGCATGCATCCTTGATAAATGAAGCTGAAATCACTTGAAAAATAGCTGTCAGTGAATCACACAGAATGCATTCATATCCTCAACCCTCTGGCAAGCAAAATTGATCACATATCACATGTTGCTATAGAGAAGCAAAGTAAGCAAGATTTTATTGTTTGTGTGAGACAGGAATCGGGCTATTTTACGGCGATAAAGAAAATATGATGATAAAAGAAAGAAAGGAGAGATAATAATTTACCAAACTGTTTTATTAATATCCTGCTCCAGGGCAATATTTCATCACCTTTAGCAGCCTATAAATCAACCCGAGTGGAGTTTATGTGTCCTGAAATGACCATTCAGTCAAAGGCGACAACGCTATCACTGTTCATGCTGAATAACCTGTAAAGCCTTTCTCGAACTTTCATACTATTGCTGCATTTTCTTTCTTTTAAATCTGCTAATTAATTAAAAAAAAAACAAACAACTCAGAGCCAGAGATTATTGCAAAAAGGGACGCTGTTAAATACACCATCATACAAGCATACACTGACAATGAGATTATAAATATCAGCCATCCTGTTTGTTCTACTCATCTGTTTTAAGAGCCCTTTAGCTGAAAACCCTGAATGTGTTTGTAATCCTGCTCACTACATATCTGTGAGTGTTTCTGTTTGTGTGTGTGTGAAGGAAAATGTGCAGTATGGACTGTAAGATGTTTGCAGGCGTATTGCTGGAAGCTCGGCTCAGCTGTAGATGAATATGTCTTATTTCATACAGGACTAATCAGTCTCTTTCAGTTACTCTCCCTGTGCTCCCCTCCCTTCTTTTTCCTCCTGCTCTCTCATCTTCCTCTCACTCCTCTCCAGCTCTCCCCCTCCCTTGCTCACTTTCTCTCTGCTTTACTCAGAGTCCTCCCTCTCATGCCCTGGCCCAGCTGTTCGCTCCTCTCTTGCTGTTATCCACTCACTTATTTTCCTGTCTGTCAGACCTTTTCCCCTCCCAACGGTGCTCTGTGTCTTCCCTCTCCTACTCTCTGTACATCCCCCTCAGTAACTGATGGGAAGCAGCAGGTGTTGTTTTCTCCACTCATCTCGTCATTTCCTCCCTGTTGTCTTGTTGCCTTGGTGTTGAAATGCCGAGAGTGCAGAGGGATTTGGGTGTTGGTGGGGGTGGGTGAGAAATGGAAAGGGCATTATGCTACCAGAGAAAATACAAATATCACAAATAGTTGTTAAGGGCTGGATAATTACAGTCTATTTCAGCCCAGAGGGATTGAGAAATGTGACATTTGTCATGGTTAAGTGCTTAACTTTCATTTATTCAAAGTTCATCGCAAAAGTTTTGGAAGATGTCCCCCTGCCACCAGAAGTCCTAGGTACATCTACATTCTGGCCGTCGCCCTCTTATTTCTTTATATTTATTATTTGTCAGAAATGACATGAGAGGGTGGAGCTAAGAACAACTGAATGCTGAATAATGGCTGGTAGCAGCCTGTCAATCACAATTATAAAATCAAGTGTGAAATAAGGTCAAGTTCTCAAAGACGCCTGTACAATCTGACTTTTATACAATAAGACTTATTTTAGCAACCAGATGAGTCACCCCCTGCTTTCTATTAGAATGCTTCCACATTGGCTTCACTTTTCAAACCTTGGAGTTGCCTGCTGGAGTCGATCCGTCCGGCTCTTTTAACCTGTGCATTACAGGGGACAGTCATAAATCACAAATTGCAAAGGTCGCTAAAGGTTACCATTTGAACAAATGACCAATGACCAAATGATTTTCTGCTGAGGCCAGTCTCAAAAGGCTGTGACAGATTTGTGTTGTATGGTCTTGGTATTAATTTAGTGTTGACAAGGCTGCAGAGGTACACTATTGTCTCTATATTTATCTTACCCTGCAGCTGAAGCCTTGTGACCCAACTGCTGTTTCAGTGTGTGTGTGTGTGTGTGTGTGTGCATGAAGTTCTTAGGGGGTGAATTGATATCGCTCTCATTTGTATGATGTGTGTGTGTGTGTGTGAGAGAGAGAGAGAGAGCGCTAGAGGTAGACTAATGAGGACTTTGTTGTCTCAGGAAGACATAGAGGCCAAAAGGGTGGTGCTGCTAATAGGCTAATGGGCTTCTGCATCTGACCTGTCCTGCTCCTGCATCACAGACACAAACATCACAGCAGTTTAGGGTCATCTTAGGGCAGCAGGTAGTGTTTGGGGAGACGTTCCCACCTCAGTTTTTACTTGACCTTTATGTAGCACTTTAAAATGATGAATGATTATTTTTTTTAAGATAAGGGATGAAACTTGAACATTTGTCTACTGGTGGACAAAATGTATGAAACACATTTCAACATCCATCCATCCAGCCATTTTCTACCGCTTATCCTCACATAGGGTCGTGGGGGGGCTGGAGCCTATCCCAGCTGTCTTAGGGTGAAAGGCAGGGTACACCCTGGACAAGTCTCCACTTCATCACAGGACACATAGAGACAGACAATCATTCACACTCACATTCACACCTACGGTCAATTTAAATTAACCAATTAACCTAATCCCCATGCATGTTTTTGGATGGTGGGAGGAAGCCGGAGTACCCGGAGAGAACCCACGCAGACACACGGAGAACACAGACTCCACACAGAAAGGTCCCAGGCCAGGATTCGAACCCGGTACCTTCTTGCTGTGAGGTGACAGTGCCCACATTTCAACATATTCAACATATGCATATTAAAAATTTGAATCAACGTTGGTTGCTAGTAAATATTTACACCCAGTAACTGTAACTCTGTTAATGCATGGCTAGTTTAGATTGGATTTGTTAGCTATGAGGCAACAATAACTTGCTTGTTTTTGCAGTGTTTTTTTCACAGTGGGTTGCTGATCGAGGCTTTCGCAGCCTGTGAGTAATTTTGGGTCTTCTGGGAGGTGTAGTTGAAGCATAAGGAGACATTATACGCCACAGAGATCAAAGCAGGAAGTGGAGACACTCACGATTCGAGAGCAAAAAGGACAGATTCTGTAGAAAAAGTAGTGCTTAAGGTGGGAGTGGCCTCTGGTCTACCTCTGACAAAACAAGAATGGAACAAGGTAAAAACAATTTGCTTTTTATTTCAATGATGAAATAAAGAGTCTCTTCTTTCATTTGAGCTATTCTGTTTTCAGAGACATGGTACAAAATATTCTGTGGGTCTTGAAATATGACTCAAAATGGGCAAAAATGCTGGCACAAGGCAGTTTTGTTTTTTAAAAAAGGACTGGCACTCAAAGAGTTAAGAAGGATTTCACATTCAATCTTAGCAATGGATTTATGAAAACCTGGTGCAGTCAAATGTGAAATACAATACATATTTACTGACTGTATCCATGCCTGTCTGGACCTCTCATCTGTTTGAAAATATTAAGTGATCAAAAGCCGTGTCACAGCCTTGTATCTGATGAGTCAGACCACTGGCCTCATTTGACTCAAACCAAATGGTTTAAGAAATGGACCTTTTGTGCGATCATGTCATTCAGAATAACATTAGCTTCTTGTAAGAAATCATGATGTTTGCAATAAAGTTAAGTCATAAAAACCACCAAAAAGTAAATGAATCCGTGACACTCACTGGGGTTGAAAATAGGGACACCGAGATATGATTGCCACTTTACACTGATATCCATTTGCTTTATAATTTCAGCTCTGCTCTTTCTCTGTTGAAAGTGTTTTTTTTCCTGGCTTTCACTCGTCTAATATCACCAACCTCCATCTTGCTTCCTGCATCCTCTCTGATCTGCAGTGCAGTTCTTATCGGCACAATAGCTCACTTTGTCCTTACCTTTACACCACACAATCTCCTCTCTGAGCCATCATGGAAAAGTGTTGTTGTTTTTTTCCTTCTTACTCATGACTCTCTATCTCTCAAAGCAAATATCTGTCAACAGCATTGGAAAGCCTTGATTTACTGTCTGCGTCACTTTCTGTTCCTTGTTCTTTTTTTGTACTTACAGAGGAGCAGCAGGGCCTATTTTAATTTCATAAATCATGTTTTCACTGCTTTGTACCTATTGGATTACATAATTCTGCTTCCTTTTGATGGTTGTCATGTATTTTATACTCTTCAAAACAGCATTTGCGAAACCACTTTGTCTCTCAGAAATGATTTCTATCACTTTCAAGATAGGGAATAAGCTGGAATGAAATTGAAACTGAGATGCTTTGTTAAATACAAAGCAAGAATGACAATAATTGACAGGTTCACTATTTATCAAGCATATCAGAATCGTTTCTAGAAATCATGCTTGAAGTTTGAAAAGATAATTGTATGAACTGCTGTTTAGTGCTAGGATTAATCCATTCAAATCTGTGGTGTGCATCAAGTAAATCCCTAAATGAAACGCGTTTAAGCCACTAGAGGGCAGGACACTGTAGGTTGTGCAGGTGCTGTATTGAAAAGGTACTGAGGAGTTTTCACTTCCTGGTGATAGCTTCTAAATAATGCTTTAGTTTATAATATTTTTTAAGTTCTGGATTTTTAATTCATATTTAAATAGTTTTGACAAAATAAAAAATAAAGCTCTATAAGCATTGTTCATTTTGTACAAAGAGGTTAAAAAAGAAAAATGTATGGAAATGATTCTAGTATTGTTTGCAGCAGTAAAACAAGGTATTAAATTCACATTAAAACTGAATGGGTACAACATTAAATATACACAATGAAAATTTATGAAGTGAAAATAGTCATGGGGCCACACACAGCACACATTCTCATGATTAGACAGGACAAAACACAACACTGATCTAAAGTATTCAACACGAGTATATAATGGTTTCTGGTATTTATAGGAGCAATTGTAGAGACAAATAGTCAAAACAATGTCTGTGTCTGTAAGGTCAACGGCTAAGTACAAAAACACAGAAGAGATGTCACGCTGAAATACAATGTCACGCTGAGTCAAACAGCAAGTCTCCAAATGCATCTGCTCTATCTGGTTCCAGCAACATGCAAGTTTAGTTCAGTATTCAGTTTCCTTGTTTACCATTAAATCTGGTTTAGCAGGAGAAATAAGTCAGGTGCACTTTGTCTCATTGTGCGTAAAGCAAGAATGAAGTGTTTTCTTAATGCTTCTATCACCATCACTGCCATTGTTGGTTTGGTAAAGCACAGAAGCTGTGAGTAGGTGTGGGAAGGCAAATGGCCAAATAGAGATGTTATGGGACAAAGAGTGGGAGGCTGTTTACTGGAAGGAGTACTTACTATTGGAGACGCCATAGGTATCAAGCTTAAAAATAAAGAATCGGGACAAACAATTCAGCCATTCTTTTTTTTTTTTTTTTTCCTCTGCTCTACTGCCAACTCTGTGAGACTTTTACAGTGCAGGACCAGAAGCAAAACCACTCCTCACGCCACATTTATTTACTATTAACAAGGGCATGCACATTATTTTCAAGGGTAATTGTTTGGTCAGAAAATAGTGAGAATTAGCCATCGTAGTTTGTTGCAGCCTTAAATATTTGATATACTGTTACAAAAAGTAAGTGATTTCTTTTCAAAAAAATAGTTTGTGGTCAGGCTGGGGAGGCAAAACAGAATTTGTAATTATGACATCGTATAATTTAATTTGCTTCTTCTTCAGGAGCAGGTTAATTCTGTGTGTATGTCTCTTTGCTGATAAGCACATGATGAGGGTCTGTCTGTCAGATGTCTTTTTTAGCTGCAGCTATTTTAAATTCTAACTCACCAACATCAAATCTGAGCTTCAGAAATAAATAACATAACAAGCCATGCCTATATTTGATAGACTGCAGGTTATGGGGGGTTTAAGGGTATCCTTATAAGTTAACTGATTTTTAAATAATAAAGGGAAAAAGGGGGAAGTGCAGTGATTTGTAAAAAGAGACATCAAGGTTAAAAGCTAATTCTCTTTCTTGAGAGGATGTGAAGGAAGTCAGTGTTATTTACAGCCCTGCTTTTCAGAACTGTAAATGCAAGCTAATGAGACGACAGAGATGAAGATTTATGATGCCTTTCAGACTAGCATGTAAATTTGACCGTGCAGCTGAGAAATAAACATGTTATTTATACCCTGCAATCAGTTTGCTTCAGACATCACACGCTAAAGAGACAAGTTAAGGCGGTTAATGAGGCGGAGGGAAAGAGAGGAGGCTTTGGAGTAGGGAGATGTGCGTGAAGAGATGATGAAAGAATAAAAAAAAATCTTAGTCATCTGGGATTTGTACTGTTATACTGTATGGTAAAATGATCTTTTTCTAGCATTTATTTAAGTCACCACAATATGAACTGTCAGGTTCGGAATTGAATTTTTTGAGACATTTATAACTGACTGCTTTTTTTCTACACTTCTATCTATTTATAATAGGTCACCAGAGAGTGAGTAGTAGTGCTTTACCTGCTGGAGGCAATGCCATCTTTAGTCAGAAACAGGCCTATGATGCCCCCTAGTGGCAAACATTAGATGTGCTGAAGTTCTGACAAAGGTAATGAACAGGATTTACTGTGAACATAAGGGAAGACGTATTTTATTAATTCTGATCATTATTCCTTTCATCTCATTACATATTACAAAGGTGGTCTTTCATTTAGCACACCTCTTTCCTTCTCTCTCAGGACTGCAATGAGCCTCCAGATTGCTGCCTCAGTGAGTCTTTCACGTCTCCGTCCTGCACACTGGGTGTTGACCTGCGCCGTGGCCGACGACGTTTCTCGGGCAACCTGCAGCTACCCCCGTTGTCATGGCGTCAGGGGGAGAGGTTGCGGACTCCTGATGACGAAATCATCGCCAGGCCAACGTCTTTGCCCTTTGGAGCCCCTCCTAGGATAGATATCACACCAGTTGATCCAGAATGGTGAGTGGACTGTAAAATAGAGGAAACTTTCTCAATAGCAGCAGAGCAAACCCATTATTGGAATCCAAATAACTTAAGATACTAAGTCAACTACTTAGTCCAATTGATTCGATTTCGATTAATGAGGTTTTGAATCGATTAATCACTGTTCTTTTCTATGCAGAATTGAATCAGTATTGATTGATTGATCTTTCAGAGTTTACTTGGATATTAAAAAGTTTGTTAGAACAAAAGCTGTAGTTGTTAATATGAAACCTCTGCTCTGAATTATTAAAAATATCAATGTTTACATGAAGAATTTACTCCAATGCAGTCACAAAATACAAACATACTTTATTTTTTGTCTTGACCATTGGTCCATAAACGATCAAAAAAGGAAAACAAAGATTCAGCCTGTGTTCAACAGCAGTGTAAACAGCAGCGCTAGCTATTTACATATTTGCTATACTATGCCATTAGGAGATGAGACAGTCATACCAGCCTATGTGTATCTGTGTAACTGGATAGGGATATGCTTTAGTGGGTATTGGCTTTCTTGGGTACATCAGATAGATGAGGCACTTGCTGATAATTGAAGGTCAGGCTCTCTCTCAGAGGTTCTTACAGTGTTTTGTAGTGGGAGATGAGCTACCTTAAATAAAGGTTATGAATATACTTTTTAGATGTTCAGTGATCAACCCAAGAGCTCAACAGCTACATGCACAGTATGTAATATATTGACCAATAATGTCATATTTTTTTTAAATAATCTTGTTGTAAACTTGTTTTTTATGACCATAAATAAACTGAGAGGGACATTTTGCTCAGTGGTACCTGCTGTGCTCCAGTTATCAGGGTATCACTCTGCTCTACCTCCTTGTGAACACTGATGCCAAGCTGCTGTACAGGAGGCTCCAGCTGATTGTTGAGCTACAGGTTCTGGAGGAGCAATGTGGATTTTGTTTTGGGTGTGTCTCTTCAGGTGTCATGTAGGGGGATCTGTGTGGGAAATATTGGGCACTGGAGCCATTACAGTATTTTGAGCCATCTGGTCCTGGTATGTTTTGCCCGGTCACGACTCTACGTATTTAACAGCAAACCACAGGTTTTATACTTGTTACACTGATCTTTTTCTTATACTTTATATTGGAAATAGTAATACTTTTTCTGTTTTTATATTGCTTTGAGATCACAGTACTTGCTGTTGCTGCAACATAGTTGGGCTCAACAAAGAAATTCTATTCTGTTTTATTTTATTCTATTGCCACGGTCACACTGAGCAAAGTGTGGGCTTCAGAGATCTGGTTAGAAACCTCTCTGTATCAGTAACTGATCTGTCATGTTGTGTTCAGTGTGATGAAGATGACACTGCCTTCTTTCATTATATATGCACTATGCTTTTCAATTGTCCCCCCGCGCCACACACACACAGCAACATGTACAACATGCAGTTTCAGATAACACAAACTGCAATCAGCCATTTCTTGGCAGGCAGCCATTTGTCTAGTTGTGTCAAATTCAGATACGCTTTTACTTAACTAGCTAATCAGTCCTGATTGGCCCTGCGCTCATGTGTTGTGTGTGTGTGTGTGTGTGTGTGTGTGTGTGTGTGTGTGTGTGTGTGTCTGTGTGTGTGTGTGAGATGGTATTAAAGATGGAGCCAGTTGAGGAACACTTAAAATGGAGTTGCCACGTGTTTCATTCCATGCAGTTAGATGATTAAGGGCTGCTGGAAACGTTTAGTGCTAACCAGTCTTGATTGGTGCTGCACTTAATACTCTATGTGTGTTTATATGCGTATGTAAGAGTGTGTCCTGGTGACCTTTTTTGCTCATAACCTTCATTTAACCCACTGACAGGTTATATTTGTCTACAGGAAGATTAACCAAAGACTGATATTGATGTCTCTGACTGATTTATTTAGATGTTTAGTTGTCGAAAAAATGTTGTGAATGAATGATGAATGTTAGAAGAAAAGGCAATATTTTTAAAAAATTACAAATTCAGTTTTCCCCTCTTTTATCTTGTTTTCCTTATGAGCCTTCACATTTATCTCATGAGTTGTCTTTGAGCTGTTTCAGGAATGAATGTGACAGAACAACTGCAGAAAAATGCCTACCCACCCCATCTTTAAAATTCTTAAGTTTTAATATCTGTGGAAGTTTGCACACTGAGAAGACTTCTGAAAAGTCAAAAGTTGTTTCCTTCATGTTTTTTTCACCTTGAACAGTAAGACTTGCTTACTGAGAAATAAACCGAGTGCTTGAGCTGAAATTTCTGTTTCTACCAGAAGAGTGCAGCGTGAACATAGGTGACTGAAAGTGACACAGACTTGTGACTGCAAAATAATAGAGAATAATTATAATAATGATAATTTGTAGCCAACAAAATTGAGGTTTAACATATTTGTGTTTTTTCTTATCTCAGTATGTATCACAAAAAATATTATAATGTCTATTTTTTTCCAGATTTGTGCAACCCTGATTTGAACATTATTGGTGCAATAAATGCTCAATCATGCAGCCCTGGTAATTTGCAACTCATCTATTACTGTGTATTTTATTATTTTTATAGAACCTGATAGTGATGTCCATTTCTTTCTGTTTACAGTGAGTTTATTGGTGACTGCACAGTTCGCTCAGGCAATCGCAGACTTAATAGAAGGTGAGGTGTGTGTCAACTGTCAGTGACCCTGGTGCTAGAGGCAGATATCCCCCCAGTGTGCTTTTCCCTCCTGACCTTCCTCACTGTTAAAAAGCCAAATCATAATATGTCTTCTTCAGCATCAGTACACTTGCTACAGTATTCGGTGTACCAGTATTCCACAGTGTTCAGGGATACACATTTTCCCGACTGCCCCACCACAGGTTTTTTTAAGAAATTAAAAACCTCCTAACCTGATCAGTGTCCTGTTATCAACACAAAGTCTGACAACAGGATGAGCTGATAGACAAGACAAGACAATGGTGGAAGATTTGGTGTCAAAGCAAAAAAGTTCAAGCACCAATTTGGCAATTTGTTGGATTTAAACCCAATGCCATAAGGGAACCATAACGTTAACGAGGCAACCAGCAAGTCAGTGCAGCCACATCTGGTCTAGAAAGAGTAACCTGCAGCCCAACCAATGAAAGAGTCTGAAGATAGATCGAAGTTAGCATTTTACATACTTTCATATATATATACGTATATATATATATATATATATATATATATATATATATATATATATATATATATACGATGTCATCACCATCACACATCCAAGACATCACTGCTGCTACAGAATAATGTGTGGGTCAGCAGAACAGCCCTGAAAGTCCTGAAGTCTGATCCTCCTCCCCTTGTGCTTTCATCAATGTTTGGATGGAGGCAGAGGGAGCAAGAGGTTATTTTGGGATTCACTTACATTTCCTGCTGATGTATACAATTGTTTCAGAGTGCCTCATGGCTTGTGTTTGGGGTTCAGTTTCCTTCTGCCACTGCAGAGGGAAACTGTTAAGTCGGCGCCTTCTGAAAATGCTGTATTTGTGTGTGTTTATGCAAGTGTACCACCATATTAGAGCTAAGGGACAGTCAGCGGATGCATTTATAGCACAGCCACTCTAGTAATCAGACCTAATGTAGCTTTAGCCTTCACTTTGGGACTCCCAGGCTAAAAAAGTGAATGACAGTTAACACAAACAAGCATGTCTGTTGGTCCCATAATCATTCAGTATTCAGACCAATCACCTCATGTCTATTGAGGTCTGTTAACGGTGAGCTGAATGTACACTGTATGCGTGAACTTCTGCATGGGAGGAAAAGAAATAGTTACCAGTATTCAATGTGGTTGTTAGGTAACAAATGTCCATGCTGCCTGAATCATTGACAGTAATACGCTGTTGAAATAATTCAGCTGGCACTGTCAAGTTTTGCTTAATTTTTCACTCGGATCATCCTGCTGGTCTTTCACTTGTGGAGGATTTATCATGCACCATCAGATTAGAGCACTCTACAGTATGGTTGATGATGCTTCATATTCATGGATGTGTGGGAAATACTCATGGTGCTGTTAGACCCAGCGAATGCTTCCCATGCTCACTTCTAGTTGCAAATTGCCTCGTCTCCCTTACACAGTTAAAAAATGTGATCAAACTTTGACACGCTAAATTGTGAGACTTTCCAGCATCCAACCTTTTTGAGAAAGGGGCTTGATCTCTTTTTTTATAGTTCATATCATTTATAACTGTAGGGCAAAAAAATACCATCAGCAGAAAATGCTGCTTAGCCGTAGTAAGACAGTGATGACTGAAATAGTGATGAATGACAACAGGAACATGGACCGGTGACACGACGACAAGACAAACTCATGCCGACTAAGGGGAGACGGGACAATTTAAACATGAGGAAATACGAAACAGCTGGAAACAATTAGCTCAGGGTTTGACAATCTCAGACACAGGATCACAGGAGGGCTGGAAGCAAAAAGATCTGAAACGAAAGGGAGACAGGATTACTACGAAATAAACAGCAAGTGACAGAACAACATTCAGGCACAAAACAAAAATGGATAACTTAACCAAACCAGACAGACAGAGCATGAAAGTTTCTCCCTGTTCCAGCCTGGTTCGGGGCAACTGTGGTTAAATTTTGGCTTTTCTTCACTCTCTGTACTTTCTTTGTGTGTTTTTGAGCACAGCCACACACAGCCAAAACAAACAGTGAGAAGAAACTGGATCTCACACTGTTCATTTTTGCACGCATAGAAATCAGACAAGTTACCTGCAAAGATTGTGTTTGTCTTAATGTGAAGCTCCACTTACTCAGTTCCAACTGTACCATGTGTTTAAAAAGTATTAAGCTCTTAACTAAATGTACGTAACTCAAAAAAATAAATAGATAAAAATCAAATGCCATTGCTTCATCCTCCTACTATGGAGGACTTTTTGTGTAGCTTTACTTCTGAGTATAGTTTAAATGATGCATTTATCATTTTTGCCATATAAGTGGGGCTTTTGTTGGAACACAAATGTTAGTGTGGGAATGAAAATGCTGCTCACCTCCAATTCAACAAAACAAACATTCAACATGCATCGAATATTTCAACATCATTTTGCCCAGTTAAACAGCTTAGCAAGTGGAATATTGGATGGTGAAATATGATCCAGTTTTCTGCTAAATCCTGGTTATGTGAAGTCATGTCCTCCACAGTTTCATCAGCTTTGAGAGAATTTTGTTTGAGAGGAGAAATAAATCAGTTTTTATCTGTATTTACCTCGGCTGCTCTCCTGGTTGTCAGTTTGTGTTGCGTGGTAATCTTCTCATGTGTGAGTGAGTGTGAATTAAACCTCAGTGTAGTTTAGTCTGTTAGGCTGTGTGAGTTGACAGGGATGTTAATAGGATAACTGCCTTTATGCTACAATATGCTCAAAAGTCTTGGGGAAATTTGTCACAGACATCTGTTCTGTTCTTGTACACAGAAGAAATATTAACATTAATATTGAGGTCACCTTCAAATCGTGACAGACTTTGCTTACCTTTTTCTCCAGCTGCCTGTATCCCCTTTATTATTGTCCTCTGCTGTCTTTTACTCATATTTCCATTTGCATAAGCTTTTATCCTTTGTATATTGATTGAATTCATATGGATATATTATTCATAGCTTCTATTCATCTGTGCATGTCACTTCAGTGTTAATTATCTGCTTTCTCTTTGTGTATGTGTCTCTTTTCTCAGTTTTTAATGAAAATTTGTGAATGAGTACAGGTCTGTTCATCTGTGTTGTTGTTGAGGGAGATCAAATGAACTTAAACAATCAAACATGTACTCATGTTCACCTCCATGTGACCCACACACTCTTGATAAACACATATGCAAGATCCCCACTTGCAGGTGACATGTTGAGGCATCTTTCTTGCCTGCTTTGATATTATGGAAGGTGACAGGTTAGAGGAGCAGTGACGCTAATGAATTATTTAACCGTAGACCTGTGGCAAGATATTGACTGATTGATTCTATCATCTGTTTCCTCTTAGAGCTACATTTGTTGAAATCAACACTTGGCAGAAGCAAGACCTCAGATCGATTTCTATGACACCACAACCCCAATAGAAAAGCAAAAGGGCCATATGCTCCTAACGATTTATCAAATATTTATATGATTCATCATTTAGAAAGAGCTGTTAAATATCCAGAAGTATTCCAGAACACAATCAGGCAAAAGCTGAAAGCTTATTTCAGTCTTCAGTTCATATTCATGATGTCAAGAAAAAGCTAATCCTCACATTTGAGAAGCTGAATCATAATTTTTAGCCACTCTAATAGTATATCTGATGGTCAATCTGTCCATCAGTTTAATCTAGACGGAAGTTTCTCAACAACTATAAGGTGATCAAAATGAGAGAAGGAATCCTACTGACTTTGGTGAGCATCTTACTTTTCCCAACAGCTATTGGATGGAATACCTTCGGATTAATTGTTCAGGTAGATCAAATACCTCCTTCACAGTTGCAGTTGCAGCTGGAATACAATGCACAGTCACAGCGCAGGAAGTACAGAGTGTAATGTGGAATGAAATGGCCCAGTAACTCTCTAATTCAGACTCTTTCAATATTTCATCCCTTTTAAAAGGACATGCTGGCATTAGTTTTCTGCCCTCCTCATTTGTGCGTTGTCATTCAGCTTTTGTCCTCTACCTTTTCAGTGAAAAATGTTGCTAATGTACAAGAGACAGCAATGGTATTGTCAGATTTTTTGGGTCTTTTATTTTTTTCATCTTTAATATCAAATCTACCAGATCAGCTATGATTTCAAGAAGTATTCTGCTGTTATTTTTCACTTCTATGAAGTGATTTCTATCCATGCTATCAGCATGGCTGTATGGATTACAGTGTCAGTCGGTCCACCACTGTGGTTGAACTATGTCAACAACTATTAGGTGGCCAGTACATTTTGTGAAGCCATCAGAAGTCTTATCAGTGTTTTCACCTGACTGTCTCCATGTATTTTCTCTGGATTCACTTGTTATGGCCTTACCCTCAAAGAGATGAGACTGTCTCTCATTTTTTGGGCAGAAACGCCTACTCAGTCAGGTAATCATTTAGTCAGATTATCAGCAACAACCTGATTTCTAGGGTGGCAGTAAGGTCAACACTTTTTTACACAAGGTGATACATCTCAGTCTTCTATTTCCCCAGTTTTCTTTTTGATTTTTTTTTCCTCATCTGCCAGATGTGTTAGCCGAGGAAGTTCATATCCTACTTGCATGCCAAGTCACTGAGGAAGATGTTTCAGGAGGCCCCTCTAGCCTTCTGCACATTTGACCGTGATGATGCATCATTATATCATTATTTACTTTCACTGTGTTGGAGCTGTTTGCTACGATGAAAGTCTGCGTGAGTTTCCTGTAACTTTCTTGCATTTTTGTCACACTGGCACCAGTGACAGTGAACGCTATTTAGAGAGAAAACAAATCAAAATGCCTTTTCAGAATCCTCCCAGTGCAATCCAAGTGTGCACTGCCAACTATAAGCAATGACTAAGACAACAAATCTCCTTGAAACACAATTTCAGGTTCAATTAAGATAAAAAGCACATGGTGTTTATCTCCTTTACTGTTGACTACTCATCTTACTCATATGTGCACATCCATATACGGTACTTTAGTCCAAACTGATGCCAATACAAACATGAAAAAATTTGTTTTGCTGTATGCTCTTAACAAATGGTTTCATCTGTGTGCAGTCCGCCTGGCGCACTGTTCAAATCATCAAGTTTTACACGGGATCTTAATTGTTGTATTAAAACCAGCCTTCACTTAGCAACCGTAAGCTGATGGACTATCAGACTAGAACCCATTTGACAATCTTTCTGGGAGCCTTTTACTTTCATTTCTGCAAATTCAATTGCTCTCTTATGAGTGATGATGTCACTCTGCTTGTTAATATTTTTGCACAGTTGATTTTGTACACAGCCACTCATTGTCCCAATAATCTCTCCATGGCAAATGTACACCTTTCATCTTGTCAACAAGGAAAGTTGACTCCACTTTGCATGTGTCCAGTAACGGGGAAGATCAGTGGAAAATGCAGTAGATGGTTCCCCAGCTGCTGGTTCCAGTGAGGCTTCAGCTTCTGCTTTGACAGTTTCTCCACTGACAGTGGGAAGTGTGGCTAAATTTTGAGCAGATATGCTGCTAGTGCCAAGACAAGACAAGACTACAACTAACGCCAGTGTTGCTGTGGATTATCTGGTTCTGGTGATCACTCGCCTGCTGGGATTGTCATCTTTTGTCTGTTCAATTTTGCTTCTATTTTGACTTTGTTCCATGGAAAAGTGACTGAATCTTCGGGCTTGTCAGAAAGCTGTTCACTTGCTTTGGATGACACTGAACAGTCTTGGATGCTAGTTTGTAGAAAATTAGGCTGTTGGATTAAAGAGAGCCAGCACAAGCCATACATCTTTGGCTGATTATACGTTCTCAAGCCTGCTGTGTTCCTATGACGCATCAAATACTACAAGTATTTTCTTCTTTATATTCAGGCTTGGTAAGACTATTTTCAAAGGTTTTACTGGCAAGTATTTAGTGAGAAAGCACTTCATGCTTCGATGGCTCAGAATCATCAGTGACTCACAACCAAAACAAATCAGTCCACAGAGCAGACAAGCAAGTGCTCACATTTCCAGTTCTCGTCACGGTGCCATTCTGCCTCCTCTGATGTTCCTTTTGGATTTTTCTTTCTCATCTTCTCCGTCTCTCTACCTTTAGGGCATTGCCCCTCTTTTTCTCTCTCTTCTTTTCATCACTCAGAGTAGCTCTTTGTGTGTGTGGATGCATATCTGGAATGACTTTATCACTTCTTTTATTCTCTTTCAATACACACAGTGGCAACATCAATTCAGACAGAATTATGGACGGGTAAAAGTGAGTGAGTGTATGTTTGAGAGAAAATGTTTGATAGATTGTGGTGGTATATACTGTATCCAATAAGGTAATAGGCTCCCTAATGCTAAAGGACATGCATAGATGCATGCTTTAGTCTGTTTATTTGATTTAGTTGACCTTTGGTGCAGTGTGTGTGTTCCTCCTCACTGATTCCCATTAAGCTGTTTGCTTTTATCTAAGTTCCAAATTGCCATTTTTTTCCTTGGCATGTACTCACCAGTTGCCTGCCTCACTAAAGGTCACAACATCATCAGCGACATTACCACAAATCCCAGCTAAACAAAAATAAATAATAAATTTGACAACCTGTTACCGTGCCTGCCTGCTTGTCGTCACAACAACCACCAGCCAATCCTTAACAGGGGAGGCGTGGCTTGCGCTCGTTGCGTGCCTGCTCTCCGCTGCTTGTGTATATTCTGAATGAAACGGCAAGTGAGGCATTTGCCTGTGTACTGCTGCTCTGCTCCGCTTACCGCTCTGACTGTGCGAGTGAAGGGAAATCTGACTTGAGGCTCGGCATAGTGGGAGTGACTCTGTGCCACACCGGGAGTGCCTTTGAGAGAAGTGGGGGTTGCATGAAGAGAGAGGAGGTCAGTCAAGCAGTGCTTGATGGAGGGGAGAGCAAGACAGGAGGAGGCAGAGAGCAGTTTTCAGCCCCTCTGAATCTTTCATGAGGGAGATCCTCCAACCTCAAGCTGCCTGGATGGACTGACAGAAAGAGTTGGTACTTAGATTTGCATCCAACAGTGACAGAGGGACACAGGGAAAAGGAAGCAGAGTGATAGAGTACTTTACATCCAGCAAAAGCAGGAGGGAGATAGGAGAGAAGCAGTGTAGAGAGGAGGGATTCTTCTCTCCTGGAAGGAGCTGTATGTGACCCTGCTGTGGGTAAAGCTTCTCTTAAAAACCTCTGATGAACAGAAAACCAGCAGGAAAGCACGGCGCATTAGCCAAAGGAAAGAGAGAGGGTGAGGGCATAACTGCTGGCTGACTAATCCCTAAACCCGTGAAGAACAGGAGAAAAAGGGAAAGGATAGAAACCACACAAACAACAAAAGGGTATGTGTAAGCTGCCTTTTCCTGGGTGAATGTTTGTATGTGAGGAAGCCGCAATCTTTCCGCTTCAACCCAGTGTAAACTTCTATGTAAGGCAAACGGAGGACAAAATCTGCTGTACATGACCAGCTGATGTGACTTTGGGGCCGAATTTGAAAAAGGACGGAAAGACTTGACCCAGTGTGCAGGTATGTCGTCCAACGAGCTGAGTGTTGAGATGGACTCCTGCATCCGGACATTCAAAGAGCACATGCACCTGGAGCTGGAGCCTCCCAAAATTCCAGGTGTGGGAGGAAAGAGGGGCGCCACGTCGCCCAAACTGTCCCCAAGAAGCTCCCCGCGCCTCTTTCGCAAGCTGATGGTCAACAAGAGCATCCGACAGAGGCGACGCTTCACCGTAGCACATACCTGGTAAGGCCTGTGGTGTTGGTGGGGTCATTGAAAATATAAATGAGGGGAAGCAGGGGAAAGCACTGTTGAGACATAAAGGAAATGAAAATGTGTAGGGGTTGAGGAATGTGACTGAGGATCAGAGTAAAGAGAGATGAGATGGAGAAGGATGTGGATGAAAAGAGGAAGCTAAAGAGACATAATGGGATTGAATTGGTGGGGCAGATTAAGAGAAATGGCAATTAATATTGGGAGGCTGGGGAAAAGGGATGTGACAGGAGAGGTAGACGGATGAATCATATAAGATGAGAATGAGGTAGAGGGGTTAAACAGACAGCCACCAAGGGGGGAACGAGGAGCTGTAGAGGACAAAATATGCCAGAGAAGGTGAGAAAGTACATGTGCAGAAAATTAGATAGTTTAAAAAAGAAGATGCTTTAGCGGTCCATAAAAGAAAACTGTGTTTGAGAGGGAGCAAAAAATGTATGAGAGGGCAGCTGTCTGGTGATTTGTCACTGGGTTAGATGATTACATAATGGAATAAAAATCACATTCAGCAGACTCCCCTGTCCTCCATTTTGATGAAGAGTATCCTTGCCCTGTACCTGGGTGAAAATGTGTGTGTGGTTTGTGTGTGGATTAGTATTCATTTTGGGTGGCTGCAGTGATGTGGAGGGAGGTGTGTTATGCAACCTGATGCCTCTTAACCTTTTTGGTTCACAACCTCAATAAACGAACGAGTATCGACATAACATAACGCAAACTCATCACAAAATGACAAATCCACTGCAGCATCCCAATCTGGTTCCATTCACATTTTGTTGTGTCATTCACATTGATGTTTTTTTTGTCTTGGCACATTTCTTAGCATTCGGCCAGAGCCTGACTTCGTCAATTTAACGAGATCATAGTGTCGTTAAAATTCGATCCTCACATATTTATTCTGTATAGTCATCATATTGTTTGCATCACTTTTGCGCCCCATCCCCCACCATCTCCCAGAGCCTACCTCTTCATTTTGCAGCAGTTAGGCGCTATAGTAGACGTGAGAGGAGGGCTTGCTATGTTATGCAATGTATGGATTAGAGGCGAGGAAAAGAGCTGCTCTGATTTGACTACAAAGGCTCAAGGTGACTTTTTTCCCTCATAAATACAACAGTTACAGTACATCTGTTCAAATTAGACAGCTTTGTTTTCTCTATTTATTTGTGAAGGTGAAGAAGAACATATTTGCATATACCCATAAACATATAACACATGCCTCTGAAATGGGTTTCGTGCACAAATTTGTGGTAACATGATAAAGCTGGCGTGTCACTGCTGGCATGGGGGGGAAAAAAGGGAATGGTAATAAGTCCAGATATAAATCTGCTCCTACATGCTGTGTCTACATGCTGTATTGTTTGTACGATGAAATAATGTGTTTACCTCTGTGTAAGGAAGTCATGTTAGGGCAGACATCACTGTGAATGTGTGCTAGCATGTGTATATTTTTCCATATATTCATGTAGATGTTATTCTAGTCTTTTTTCCATGTATGTCTGGCTATCTCCTCCCACCACAGCAGCAGTCAGAATGGCGACTCATGTCTGTTTATCTCTTCCCTCTGTCATTGCATAGCCTATTTCTGAGCAGACGGAGAGATTTGTGGGGGTTGGGTGGGTACAAGGGGAAAGAAAGGAAAATGGTTTCATTTAGAAATTAAAGATGTCAGTCGTGGCCTTATCCGTGTTTGTTCTCATAAGTCTTCAGTACATGCGCTTGGTTCAGGGTCATGACTGCACCCATAACACCCATCATAACCATTAACTGCCAGCCTTGCCCATTAACAGCGACGTTCATGATGAAGTGTCCTTGAGTGAGATGCTAAGGTCTTTCTGCTCACTCACTGTGATGCTCTAAGAGTGACAGGCAAAAAAAAAGCTAAAAATGGAAATGGGGAAAAATTGAGCAGAATAGACACAGTGAGACAGACTAAAGGGAAAAATCGTCAGTCAATCATGTGGCAATCATGGCACATGCTGACCAGTACCAGGAGTTTTTAACTTAGCTTTTTTATCATGTTATTTTATAGGTAATAAACAGTATAAGAAATAAGTGTTACAAAATTAATCACAGCACTCAGCACATTGTCATTAAACACACTGTGTACTGCCTCAAAAATATCATTATCCCTTTAAAAAATGACCTTTCCTGAGAATCCTTCTGGGTATCACCGGCCATGCACTCTTTCTGGCCTAGTTTTCTCCCCACCTGTTCCAGACATAAAGAAAATTATTTTTTAAAAAAAGAATGAGGAATTGCTTCTGTATGTTGGCCACATCTTTCTACTGTTTGATAAATGAAAATGACTTAATTATGCAGAGCTGTTTTATTTATTCTCCAACATTTAGCACTTCATTAATTATGACTAATTATCATTAGAATTAGAATGCAGCTCCCAGATTTACAGTGCTTTTATAGCGAGTTTCAGTTCATTGTTCACCTGTCCGACCCACACTTTTACTGTTCAAGTTCACTTCACTGCTCTCATAACATGGCTTTCAGTGGAAACAGGCAGTTAAAAGTGTGTCCTGCCCAGCATCAAACAGAAGACAGGCACGGTTTGCTACTAGCTGGTGAACACAGCAGAGCATTTAGCAGCCAAAAAGAGTAAGATATTTTCCTTTATCAATTGGTTGAGACCAACAATTGCTAAAATATAGTGAATTTCAATTCAATAAGGCACCAGAAACACTATAGTATAGTATTCAGTGTTTTATTTTAGCGAACCTGTTAGAACAGTTTGGCTAGTGATTACAGGATGGCTACATTTAAATAACATTTTGGAGCTCCAAGTGGTAAAACTATCAGTATTTTACAATAATAATTAACAAGAAAGGTAACAAAATACCTGAATAGACATTCTGAGAAATGTCCCAGATGTGCACACACACACATGTTAGTTTAAGTCACCTTTGGGGATAAACTCTGATTTCCTAAAAACTTACCCTAAACCTAACTATGACAACAAACTCCCAAACCCTAAACCTAACCTCAACCTTACCCTAAACACTGACCCAAAATCAAGGCTTGAACAATTGGGGACATGCCATCCCAATCAACTGGTATTAAGTCAAGTGTGTGACACCCCCCCCAACACACACACACACACACACACACACACTACCCAGTATTATTACGAATAACTAGCCAGACAGACCTTCCAGTATGCACTCATTATTCTCTCTGTCTCTTTTCTTCAAGGCCTGGGCATTATTTTCCTGTAGTACTACCTGAGATGAAAATCCTGAATCAGCAGAGGGTTTTCCAATCACTCTTTTGCAATCAATTGGAAATTCCACCCTTGCTAGTATTATTTGGCTGTGCTGTGGACTAGTGGCTGGTGAACTCCTGACCTACTGGAGCTCAGACAATGATTCTTCTGTTTGAGCAGTTCGGCTGATGCCCTGTCTCTTTCTTTCTCTCTATCTGTCTCTTATATGCTCTCTTTGTCTGTCTCTCAGTGTGTCTTTCCTAAGTTTCTCTCTTTCTGTCTGCTTCATTCTTTGTATGACTTTCTCACTGTCTCTGTGCCTAGTGTTTTTCCCGTGTCTGTTCTTGCTTCTTTTGTAGGCACCCCCTCTCCATTTGGTTCTCCAAAGCGCCCCATGATACTAAATGTTTGATGGGCGGCTGAGGCGTATGACCACTCTGTTTCCCACTCGCACAATAAGCACATTAAGGAGAGAGACTGGAGGAGGGAAGTTAGAAACTGCCATGGGAATATGAAGAAAAGAGAGGAGGACGGAAGACAGAAAAAAAATCCCTCTTTCCTTTGAAAAAAATGTTGTTCAACATATATATTTATAGTGCATGTAACTGCTAAACATTTCCGAACACCTTACAAAAGACTAATCACACCTAAATATCTGTGAAATTAAATATATTTAAGGCTGTTCTTTATCTACTGCTACAATAGAAACAAGTGCTTGCTTAGATTGTGTCCTCCTGTGTGCTGACGTC
Organism: Synanceia verrucosa; assembly: GCA_029721515.1. NCBI lineage: Eukaryota > Metazoa > Chordata > Actinopteri > Perciformes > Synanceiidae > Synanceia > Synanceia verrucosa. Next base: position 16,492,245 of record CM056558.1, read on the forward strand.
CATCAGATGTGAGAGATATCGCAGAAGGCTAGAGGGACAGATAAGGGCTGAAGGGAGGGAATTATTCTTGTTGTATATAAAGAAAGAGGAAAACAGATAAACAGACAGCATTTACCACAGTTAGCCCCAGAAAAAAACAGAGGGTTATTTACCTTAGCTTAAATAACAACCCAAATGTCCATCTCAACACACTATTCTGTCCAACGCTCCGTCTGCTATTGATTTGTTTCTTTCTCCATGACGCACCTAAAATCATCTTTTCATGGACGTCAGGGAAGGCTTGACGTGATTATTGTTACTGCTGCGGACTGTTTTCACACAACTGTTCACATGAGGAAGAGACAGACGCAATGACACACGAGAGAGTAAATGGCTAAAACACCTCATACAATACAATACGTCATAAAACTACCAATATATTATGGCATCTTGTTACAGATGAAGGGCCCCTTGATAGAATACTGATAGTAATATCATCTTTATTTTGTCTGTGGTCAAATTAAGTAATGCTTTCTGTTTTCATACCCATGTACAGATTTTGGATTTGCAGCATGTATATAAACATTTTTGAAAATGTGGCCATTTGTCAGCTTTATTCAGTGGTGGCAGGATACATAAGTAAAAGAAACCGATAAATGAAAATGACAAAAGAGTCAAAGATTTGCATGATTCTAAATAAGAGCTTCCTCTCTTTGGTAGCTCTATTGTTACCTTGTATCAGAACACCTAAGGGCACAGTGTTTGAATGGAGACACAAAGGACAGATTGTGTTTAATTAACAAAAGACAAAGCATGTATGATGTGTATATATACCAGTGTTGACCTTATAGCACAGAGAGAGAAACAGGAGGCACCTTAGGTAACTTATTAGCTGATGTCTTTACGTCAGTTATTTATGTTTTTTTATGTTTGTTATTTTAGATTTTAGTATTTATAATAAACAAAAGTAAGTAGAAAAATGGTGAGCAGTGGTAGGAACTTGTTCTGGTAACATTTTAAATTATATAAGCCAGTGTAACCAGCAGATTCCTACAGTTTAACATAGTGCAGAGACCCAGAAGTCCTGAATATTTGCCAGTTTGCTTGGTCAGTCTGTCTTTGTAACGTCACCTGTGTTTGCCCCGCCCTCAAACCTCCTAATTGGTTGTTTCTCCAAACACAGAACAGCAATCGCAAGAGCAGCATCCATCCTTTTTGAGTCACTGATGAACTTGATGATGTTGGCGGTCTGAAACCAGACTACCTCCCCCCTCCTCCTCCTCCTCCTCCTCTTTGTTCTCTCACTCCGCATGACTCGCTTCAGCACCCCACATCTCTCTCTCCTATTTCCCTGCAACGAACCAGCCGAGCAGAAAGTTAACTATTACGGATGGGTGGAGGAGCGTGATCGCTGATGGTCTGTGTGTGTGTGTGTGTATGTGTGTGTGTGTGTGTGTCTGCGTGCTTGCGTGTGCATGTTAACATGTCTCGATGTGGTTATCTTGGCCAGGATCGGGAGTCAAGGGATGGAAACCTGTGGCAAGTCATGAGTGACAAGTGACATGTTTTACATTACATGTTTCATTATGATGAAACATAACAGACATGGCTTATTAAATGCTCAGACTGCTCATGTTATTCGATTGTTTGTTCTGGGCTGCAGATTTACATATACAGTATGTACATCTACACTTAAAGCAACAAAAGGGATTTATGAATTTCACTTTAAGCAACTTGCTGCTTAATTAGCTCAAGCAGTCTCTAAGTTTGCATGCATGCAGTGGTAAAGGGCTGATGGGAAGGTAAGCGCTTGTTCCCCTGGGGTGTCTTGGTGGCTGCTTTAAGCTGCTGTAGAACACACTGTACCATACTTACACTGCTGTCAGTTTGAATTTAACTCATGAGGTGTATTGCTTGCCACTATTGCCCCTTCTGCTCTTTGTTGTGTATGCTCTACTAAAGCAGGACTGCTGATAGGCATGATGACAATGTAAAATACTGTATTATTCCAGTTGTTCACTTGCAAATCTTAAAAAAATAGGACATTACACTGTAGATGGTTAACTGTCATCTTTTTCCTACTGTTGCCTTTATCATTTTTCCATATTCATTGTTTGACCCATGCAGCTGCGGTAACAACACACAGCAAACCATGAGATAAAGAAAATGGTGGACTGCAATAAAAGAGGAATAAACACAATAATTTGCAGTGCACGATGATCAAGTCATGCTTTAATTCTCTGAAAACATTATTTTTTCAAAGGGGTTATAATGATGGAGCAACAATTTGCAAGTGAACATGAGGTTTTCATTTTCCTCTCCATTAAAGAAATGAAAGGTTATTTCAGCAAAAACTGCCAAAAAAAACATTGCTCGGTTTTCTTTAAATATTAAAAATATATATTTTTGTCAATAGAAATAGGGTGATATTAGGGTGCAATATAAAACAAATATTTAAATAAGCGATTGTTTGTCTCACTGCATTTGAAGTCAGGGAATTACTGATGGACTCAAAGTAGTCATTTCATGTCATTAATCATGTTAAATGACTCCAGTGAAATTTCAACTCAGTATCAGGCTCATTTTAGTTTTTACATGTTATCAAGTGGCTGTAAACCATTGCCTATACAGTATTTATTTTAATTATTCAACTCTTTCAATCAGCATGTGTGTTGGCATCGTAGCGCTGCAGGCACTTGTCCTTGGGTCTCTCGAAAACATGCGGCCTTTAACACGAGCATTCAGGAAACATTGGGAAACCCATTTATCTTCATTATATGCCATGCTCATCCCCTTTCCTCCTCTTCCTCTTTCTACAACCCCCGCCGCTCTTCTCTTTTGCCTTCTAGCCTCGATGATAATGTGACATTTGTAATGGGTTTGAGATGCAGCAGAGGCCATATCTCTCTTATTACCAGCAGAGACAGAGCCGCTGGTATTGTTGTCACCTTGTTTGTGTCATTATGGCAAAATGACATCCTGGAGACACCTATAGTAGCGGGCCTTACCACAGAAGCTGTTTATGTGTTTATATTTGTCTGTCTGTGGACATGTTTTGTCACTGAGATGACTGTGCAAGATGCAGTCACAAAACTTGATATTAAAGTGATGGTTGTCGTCTGAGCAATGGTGCTTGAAGTAGAGAGCTACTGTAGTTATAGTATAGTAGCTGTTGGGATCCCATCACAAGATGGTCTCTAGTTCAACTATATAATTTGCAATTCTCCAGCAATAGTATGGTTTTATAATGAAGTGCAAATCAATCCTGCCACATGTGAATATGGAAAGGGAGGCTGGGAATTCAACCTCTTATTTTTGTCAATGTCAGTTTTTTTCTCACTTTGGTCTGGGCACTAGTGACTTAAGCTATAATTTACTTCTCTTTGATAGAAACATATAATGTGCCCTGTTAGATTGAGGGGAGGAAAGCAGCAGGAGAGACTGAGACACAAAGAACAAGAGCAATTAGTTGCCATTTCAGTTCGGAGGTGGAGGACCGGGTTATGCTCTGGATGCACCATGCATCTGTTCGTACTCTGCTTTTTAGGGCAGCTACAGCTGTGAGTTTTGTCATTAACATATTTCTCTCAGGATGAGTGAGCATTTCTGTGTTTGTGACATGAACATACTTCTTGTAAACTGCTTGCACCTTCATCCTCTTTTCTCTTTCAGTGGTCTTTTTACTAATAAAGTAAAGTAAAGTAAAAGCTAATAAATACATAGTATAGAAAGGTTAATTTGCTTTTTCTGAACAACATCCAACCATGACACATCATAGTCCTCTACCCAAACATGGGCAATCACAAACAACCACAAAGGAAATTATAAACAGACATAATAGAAAAGTAACATATTAACTACCATGCTCTGAAAATAGAAATAGGCCAAATGTAAATGAATAATAACAGAAGCAAACTATTACTATTATAGAGACTATTGTTGTGGGTTTTCCATAAAATTCCAAGAAGGGGCGCCATATTTTATAGAATTTATTTCCTTCATCCTTCTAAGAGGCACTATAGCTGTGCTATTAACCTTTTATTCATGAAAGTGTGTGCGTGTGTGTGTTTGTGCCTCGTTTGTGTGTGAAGAAGCAGCTGTATATTCTTTTCAGCCGATTCAGAAAAGCATAAGCAGTCATTAATAGCAAGAGCTCTAAAGCACCATTTGTGTGAGCTGAAGTAAGCAGAAGGCAACAGTACATCTCCTCTCTGCCTTCCCCTCTTCTGTCAGCTCTAAGAAAGAAGTCGTGATTATTCTCCTCTTGATTGCTGTCTGTCAGGCTGGCTGAAAGGAACTGTGGCAGCATCTTTTTTTCAGCTGGCAACAGTGTGCAGTGATGCAGAAGCAGGGAAGAGCTACATTGTGCTTTATCTTATCAAATGAGTGCAGACTAGCTGCATTACAAGTTATTGTTGCTAAAGTTTTTCAGAAGATGTTTCGGCTGAGCATGTTTTAACAAAGGAAATACATACACTTGGTGACCCATTAAACTGTTTTTGGTCAATCAAAATCATATGCACAGTTCTTAAATGTCACCTTAAAATGATTTTGCATACTGAACTAAACACTAATGTATTTTTATATTTTGTGATATTTTGTTTTCACCCTGGCACTCACAGTACATTGTCAAGCACTGAAAAGCTGTGAGATGTGAACTGTGGAAATACGGAAATACGACTAATTATAAACTTGAAAAAAAGATGACAAATAAGTGCAAATAAAGGGCCGAGAAATATACTTAAGGCAAGGCAAGCATAGCTGTAAAGCATCTTTCAAATTCAACGGAAATAATGTACATCATCACAAATAAATAAAGGATTAAATACCAAAATAATAATAGAGTCAGTGTACAGGTGAAGCTGTGAGCATGGTTCTTCAGAACTGCTTGTTGAAGGCTATCTTGGTAAACAACTGAGTGGAACAAACTTCCAGTAGAGACTATGTGGAAATGGGTGTTGTACTTCTCCTGATATTTAAGTCATATAGTATCTTTACCTTAATGTGGCCATAAACATAAACTTGTGATATGATCATGCAAAGTGTCATACGAACTCTTTATTACCTGACCCTTAGGTACACCTAGCTCAAACTGATGCAGTCCAACACAACAGCCCTGAAATGAAAGTTATACAGTAATGTTCAGTTTTCACTGGAATGGTTTCTAAGAGAGTTGTTGATTAAACTTCTTGTTCATTTTAGAGGCTGTAGATTGTTTTGCTGTTGAAGAAAACTGCATTATTCTGAGAGATGTTTGTAATAATTGTATAGTCTTAATTGAGGCTGAAATTTTCATTTCCAGTGGTTAGACTCAATCACTAAGCTTATTCGCTTAGCAGACATCAAAAAGTATCTTTTACACAACAAAACAGCCAGAGATCTGTGTAGCTTGAGGAATGAACAGGATATGTATCTCCCTAAAGGATCCCCCCTTAGATGGGAAACAATTATAAACCTTTACCTTGGTTTTACCGTAGACTGATATTTTCTCTGGAGAAAGGAAAGATTGCAGTTCACGTTCCAAAAGTTGTTTATTGCAGCTATTGCACCCCAAAAGCACCTTAGGTTGAGTGCTGTGATGTCATCAATCCCTTGTGAACTTACTGAATGCTTTGACAACAATTCAAGGGAACAAGGCCTGAAAGCACACCCAAATTCAATCTCACTTTTCTAAAAATAACACTATCTAATACGGCCTTTACACTGTGTGACTCTTTTAAATGAAATCATACTTTAATTATGAGTATAATCATCTGTTGTGATTACTTTTAGAATTACCCGTAACACTGTTAGCAGTGACAGAGTAATGATCTGAACGGTGATTAATTGTTCTAATTTCCACAAAGTTCATCAAACCAACAGGGAATGAGTGTCTGTGGCTGTCTGGCTCCAAGAATCCCAGCCTGAATCACGCTAACTGTGCTGCTCTCTGGTAAACAACAATGTTCACAACACATTCACATGTTGTCACATTTTAATTGTCAGCGTCGTCATCTTTATCCATCTCGTTTTTCTATCATCGCTGCTCTTTCTGTCACTGTTCAGTGAAGGTGTGTGTACTCTTTAGCAGCATCGTCGTTGACTTGGTGCATACTACAGTATCAGTATGTCCATCAGTGCCCTTGTGTGTGTGTGAGTGTGTTTTTCTGTGTGTGTGTGCGCGTGCGTGTGTGTGGGGGGGGTTGTGGGCAACATTTCTGTCTCTTTGGTTTATTGTCACCACAGGCCTATGGGGGAAACACCACCCACACACTTTCTGATATGCAGTGTGAGATGCAGAGTGTGTGCTTGTGTGTGTGTGTGTGTGTGTGTTTGCATGCACTGATGTGAATAAAATTGGACTTGTAGAGAGGCTGAATGGTTTAGTGTTGGATTGTGCTCAGGGATAAAAGGATTTATGTGCATTGTTTGTGTGTGAGAGAGAGACACAGTAAAGCAGGGAGATTATATGGAGGAGAAACAGGAAATGATGAGTTTTTACTCACTTTATTAAAGTGGCTTGAAGAAGATTTAAGTCACCATCTATCACTAAAGGTGCTGTTTGAGCCCTTGGTCTGCTGATAAAAGTATTGCAATATTAATATAATTTCAGTGTTATGAATGTGTGTCTGTGGTGACATTTTCCATTTCCATTGTTTACATACAAAAGTGAAACTATGGTCACAGTTCTGAAAACCTGAAGGTCATGTACATAGAAATACAATGTTTCTATTCTATTTCTGTGTTTATGAAATTTGATTGCTTACCTCTTCATTGATTCAATAATATGTACAATATATTTCAGTGATCTGTTTACTCCCTACAGAACTAGCCGTTGTAACTACGTCTTGTTTGAGGCTAGCGTGTTGCTAAGACAACACTTAGTTCACTGTTGGGCCATTTTAAAATTAATGTCAGTGTACTTCTTCCTTCCTGTAGAAACTTATTGTTTTTCTTTCACTGCAGTATTTTTTCCACTGTAAATCATTTGTCCCCATTTTATTTAATTCTCTTCTAATTCATTTTAAGATGCATTTGGACTAACAGTTATTTATTATTTTTTTCTGATTTGTACATTAATGTACAAGTTGCTCTCACATTAATGAATTTTTAAGCTAAATAATTTGTTTCTTCTCTAATTTTTGGTACCTGTATCCACCTGTAGGATAAGGTGCATCCTTTTGCTACTTGACCTTGCTTTACGTTAACCTGGTTTACTACTGGATTGTTGTAGAAGTGTGAACATGCGGAGAATAGAGTGATCTATATGTACACATTTTTCAGAAAGAGCCAAAACATTCTTAATTGGGCTTTCCTGAGTGTGTTTCCTCCTGAACTTACCCAAAGTTATTTTTCATACAACGTCTTGGAAGCGGGAGGGTTTTAAAATAATTTTAGATTCTACTTTTCAAGTAAATGTTTTTCAACCAAACATGTTTTTGTTTTCTTCGTCAATTCAGTATTGCCAGACAAGCACAAACAGTATGCAGTCAGTTTTGAAGCATTTTGGATAGATTAGTGGCTGTCTGCCCGTTCATCTGTGTGCTCCATCTGCAGGGGTCTGCTGTGTGTATCTGTGTATGTTTACATTTATTTCTTTACTGTATTGCCCATATACAGTAATTTATTTTTTCCTTAGTTTGTTTAAGAGCAATAGTGTAGAGTGTTGGTCACTTCCTGCCTGCTCTTTGTTCTGGATTTAGGTGTTAAATAATAGAAACCTGAGGGTTATAGAGTGCCATGTGGCCAGTGTTTATCCATGCTGGGATGTTGGCAATGAAATATTGGCACAGTATTCACATCTAAAAGTCACCCTCTCTGTCTCCTCATGTGCAGACAGTTGCTCCCAGTGACTAAGTGGCTACCCTTTTTGTCAGCTCACCCGTGGCTACTTTCAAATTTGCGTTTGTCCCAGAAAGTGTCCCAGTTCACGCTGAAGCATCCTAGAATTGGGCAATAAGGCTCATTGTTAATGTCTTGGTTAATGTCTTAAGCTATGCTGTGATAGATGTTTTAGTATATCTATTTTCATATTTTCTCTGAAATAACTGTTTGATTTAACCTCTTGATGTGTGTCATTATTTTAGTAAACTTCACTGTCCTGATATTGTGGTCTGCTATCATTTTTAAGTCAGACTAATTATCCACACTATTGAAATCAGACAACTAAAAAGCAGTTTGCAGGCTCTGTGTTTTTAAATAATCATTTATTAATTATTTATCATTTAGTTTTATTTATTATTATAAATGATGTATTTATTATAACTGTTATGGCTAGTATATCACAAAACAACAAATCAGGGCTAGTTTTGTCTTCTTTTTCGAAGTGCAGAATCTGATAAATTTTTTTCCAGCTCTGAATACAGATGTAATAAAGACCATCATGTGTCTTCTCACAGCCTCCATGGGCCATTGACTTTTCAGATATTAATAAGATGTTACTGAGAACAAGTGTACAAGTTTGATATTAGTCAAATTTTCAATCAAACAATAAAAAAACCTGTCATATTCATGAAAAGACTATTTAACCCATGTCTGATGTCTCTGAGCCTTTTGACTGGAAACATTCAACCTCTCATGCAGTTTTCCACCTGCTCTCTCTCTCTCTCTCTCTCTCTCTCTCTCTCTCTCTCTCATGCCTGTATCATGATTGAGACTCTGTTTGCCTTCAGTGCATTTCTGTTCATTATCCCAGCTCTCCAGCAGGGTGTGTTTAGTTAGCGTCACATTGATTTATACACACGTAAACTGTAAGAGGCCTTTTCATAGACTGGTTTGACTTGCTTCATGACCCTGTTGGCCTACACCCAGAATGCGATTGCCTGGAACAGGTATTCACATTCACAAACCAATGCTACTGACACCTTCGCATAGCCATTATTGACCCTTACAGATTTATTTGTTTGCCTTTAGTGAAAGAATAAAGAACAGAAAAACTACTTGAGTAACCATCACCCTATATTACCGTATAACTAGTAATTGCCTACTATCACTTTAGTATAGTGCATTTAATATTTTTAATGATTGAAACAATCTTTGTATTTTTAGGAACGCTGTAATTTTAATTTTAATAGAAACAAAGGCATTTTACAGAGCAAGTGATTCTGTTTATTATTATTCATTTCACGATGCAGGAATATCCCACCACATACAATATTTACAGTAAATACAACCATGTTATGGTATGATATGGCAGCCAAGGCTATTTGTGTGTTAGGTTGTTTCTCTTCCTCTTAGTAACCAAAAGTTCACCACTGTAATACAGTTTATGTACTTAGAGATGTAAAATTTGAGCTGCCTTAATCAACGCAGCCAACACTGCATTGACCCACCTCATCCAACACCATCTCTGACTGTTTCTGTGGACTAAGTGGACTTACTGAGACTGGCTCAAGACAGCCTGGACTACTACAGTTGTCTACTGGAATAATCATAACTCAGCGGTATGTGGGGGAGACTTCATACAGGAAAACATTCCAGCAGGGTGGTGGAAACGCAAACAGAGATATGTGGTCATACATGCAGATAAACACGCTCATATAGAGGTGCAGTATACTGTACACAGAGACAAACGCACACACAGATATGCACTAAAAGCCTATAGATTGATGGAAAATATATAGATTTGTAAAATATATTTGGAACTTCATAGAAAAGTTAACGAGGAGCACATTCCAGTGGAGCCGCGAAATGTTTTCCATACAAACACAAACATTTCCTTCAGTACGGCAGCCAATCAAGTGGCGACACACAGTTTGAAAACTAAATCGAGTAGAACTTTTTCTTTATGTATGGATTTTTCTGCTGCTAGGAGGCTGTCAATCAAGACAACAACAAATTTAAGGAGTCTGGAGGAAATATTTGTTATTGTGTAGTAAGTAACTGGAGACTCTTGTCACTTTGCACTATCCAAGCGTGGACCTTCCTTTCTGGAATATGTATCCAGCTCACAGCAAATGTTTGCACTTTTTAGTTATTAAACATTATTTAGTGAGACAGTTCTCTCACAGATTGTCTGTGGTACAGGAGTTGCCAGTCTGTTGCATAAGCGCAATTGTTATTTTTGTGTACAGAGTAAATGAAAAAAGTGAGAAATAACCTTCTCTGTATAACAGAGATAATGGCAATGAGGTCCTTGTTGTCTGGGACCTAACTTGAATCTACAGTAAATCTTGTTTTGAGGAGATTTTGCATGACTCTGTGCAGCATTAGCTCATTGAATGAACGTCTTCCAGGAGACCTGCTTTTTTGTTTCCTCACTCATTATGTAACCTTTCAGTTTATTCCAGAAGGCACCGAGCTCTGAGTCTGGCATTTGAAGGTCACTTCTACCGAATCACAGAGAGGCCATAAATCGCTGTTCAGACCAGATGATGATCGAATGTATGTAAACACTGTAACATAGAAACTACATTAACATACTTGTCTCGTATGCATGGAATCAACACCAATATGAAAAAGAAAGCTTCCTGTCCATGTTGTTTGGTTCCTAGATCTGGAGCTCTTTTGTATTCATTTTGCTTGACCCAATGTTCTTCAGTCTCATAGATACTAAAAGACATTTTTACAGATTTAATTTAATACTCGTGGCCAGCGAGTTGATGAAAAGACTTGTTGTACTCACATCAGCTGCAGCTCCACTGTGACCAGAAATAAGTCACAGTTTAGAAATATTACTTTGGAGTCGAATGTTTTGTATGAATGATTTTACAACACATTTTAAATGTCTTAAGTGAACACTGTTCAAAGATCGTCATCATTTTCAAATGAAGCACAAAGCAGCCTGAGCTCCAGATCAGTTCAGGGCTAAAGGATAAAATACAAATATGTATTCGTAATTTCTCAACAAACAAATTGTTGCCAAAATAACACCCCCTTTCATCTTTAATTAGGGGCCTGTGGTTGCTCCATGTACTAAGACTGAGTTTGTATCACAGTGGTCTGGGTTTGAAATCAGGACGTGACCCTTTGCTGCATGTCGACCACTCTTTCTTCCTCTTTCCTGTTAAAGGCAAAAAAGCCTCAAAACATAATATAAAAATGTGTGTAAACCTATTTTATTTAATAAATACTTTGTAATGTATGTGTGTTCTATATTCTACAGTCAGACACCATGGAAAGCCTTCAAATTCCTAAATCTGCCGCTTAATGTCGTCTTAAGGTTGGTGACAACAAGGCAAATCAACAGATCAATGGATTAGGGAGAGAAAGAGTGTTGAAGGTGACGTGCCATGTTTTTGTGTCTCAAAGTGCAGCGATGTCACCCGTCCTTTTCTGTCACTTTCTCACGATGTAACATCACTTCATTTTTCAACAGCGCCTCAGACTGATGAAGTTTCTCGACTCATAGTGAGAAAATGACATACGTGATACGGATGTAGTGGCATGTCCCGCTCGATGCGTAGGTGTGTGTGTGAAATCGTAACTCAAATACGATAATCTCAAAATCTGTCAGTTTTAATATTCTGCTTTGAGTTCTGTAATGGCCTCCTCTTCTATGCCAGTTGCCACTTTTGACTTAATTTTACACAGACTCCTGCTGCAAGATACTGTTGAATAAAGAAATGAACATCACAGGATTACACTGCAATATTTGGGCTTCTTGAAATTGCCACTTACTTCAAGGACTGGTTGTAGAGATTACTTCTTTGACTTAGCTGTAGTATCTGACTCCTGAGCCCTCTTTGCCTTTCAGGTCTTCAGCTAAAGACCAAAAATGGTTGAGATGATACTGCATCACTGGATGAGGTTTAGATTTCAGTGAAACATAGCTGGAAGGAATAGTTCCACACTTTGAGGAATTCACTTTATTGTCAAGAGATGAGTAAGAAGACCCATACCACTCTCATGTCTGTATATGATGTGACAGCTCACAGCCAGTTAGCTCGGCTAAGCATAAAGACGAGGAACTGTTAGGGAAACCGCTAACCTGGTGATGTCCAAAGTTAAAAAAGTCCCACTACCCATAGCTTCAGAAGTCTACATCTTATCCGATAAGACTTAAGGAAATTTTGTGTGTCAAGGTTGACTTTGAGTTAAAATCTGAGATGGCTCAATCAAAACAGCCAATGCTACTGTCATTACCATTATTCCTGAACACAAATCTGGACTATAGATCCACCTTATTATTTAGCCTTGACTACTTTAGGTCTCTACTTGATGGAAACTCAGTGGTATGTGGGGGGTACTTCATATAGGAAATCATTCCAGCAGGGGGTTGGAAACACAGAGATACACTATATTGCCAAAAGTATTCACTCACCTGCCTTGACTTGCATATGAAACTAAGTGACATCCCATTCCTAATCCATAGGGTTCAATATGACGTCAGTCTACCCAGAAGCGTATTTGTGAGGTCACACACTGATGTAGGACAAGAAGGCCTGGTTCTCAGTCTCGGCTCTAATTCATCCCAAAGGTGTTCTATCAGGTTGAGGTCAGGACTCTGTGCAGGCCAGCCAGGTTCATCCACACCAGCCTGTGTCCTCCATGTCTTTATGGACCTTGTTTTGTGCACTGGTACACAGTCATGTTGGAAGAGGAAGGGGCCAGCTCCAAACTGTTCCCACAAAGTTGGGAGCATGGAATTGTCCAAAATGTCTTGGTATGCTGAAGCATTCAGAGTTCCTTTCACTGTAACTAAGGGGCCAAGCCCAGCTCCTGAAAAACAACCCACACCATAATCCCCCCTCCACCAAACTTTACACTTGGCACAATGCAGTCCAACAAGTATCGTTCTCCTGGCAACCGTCAAACCCAGACTCATCCATCAGATTGCCAGATGGAGAAGCGTGATGCATCGCTCCAGAGAACACGTCTCCACTGTTCTAGAGTCCAGTGGTGGCGTGCTTCACACCACTGCATCCGACGCTTTACATTGCACTTGGTGATGTATGGCTTGGATGCAGCTGCTCGGCCATGGAAACCCATTCCATGAAGCTCTCTGTGCACTGTTCTTGAGCTAATCTGAAGGCCACATGAAGTTTGGAGGTCTGTAGTGATTGACTCTGCAGAAAGTTGGTGACCTCTTCACACTATGCGCCTCAGCATCCGCTGACCCCGCTCCATCAGTTTATGTGGTCTACCACTTCATGTCTGAGTTGCTGTCGTTCCCAAACACTTCCACGTTCTTATAATACAGCTGACATTTGACTGTGGAATATTTAGAAGTGAGGAAATTTCACGACTGGATTTGTTGCACAGGTGGCATCCTATCACAGTTCCACACTGGAATTCACTGAGCTCCTGAGAGCTACCCATTCTTTCACAAATGTTTGTAAAAGCAGTCTGCATGCCTAGGTGCTTGATTTTATACACCTGTGGCCATAGAAGTGATTGGAACACCTGATTCTGATGATTTGGATGTGTGAGTGAATACTTTTGGCAATATAGTGTATGTATTCATACATGCAGATAAACACACTCATATAGTGTTACAGTATACTGTACACATACACGGATAAGCTTTGTGTTGAGGCACTGACCATGAACCACAACATATGCAGTTCATGTCATTCCCATGCTCTCTCACTATTGTTACTATCTAAAAAAATGCAATAAGAAATCTGCTCTCCCCATCACCTAAACAACAACAAAAAATAGACACAAAGCAAGGCAAGAACATGACAAATCCCTCGAATATCTACTGAAGCTTTCCCTCCCAGTTTCAAACTCCCTATTCGTCTTTTATCATATTGGCACTGATAGTGATGTATAATTAACGCTGAAACACTACAGAGCATTTTTGCAAGCTATTAGTGAGTCATTTTCTATGTGTGTGTGTTCCCTTATGTGATTATACCTATGTGTGTTTGTCCGCTCAGACAGTGATCCAGACCGTTTTTTTTACTCTGCCACCATTGACTGGGATAATTAAATCTTTTCTTTCTTTTCCTCTCTGTTGTGTTTATTCCTCTGCACTCCACCTCCACTCCTCTCTGTTTTTCTTCTCACCCCAGCTTTTTTCTCGCAGTCGGCTCCCTCCTTATTCCACTGCTGTTCATGTGTCACATGTCTGCGTTGTAGTCATCACTAATTCAAAGCAAATATGGACTTTTATTTTCTTCTCTGATGTGTGACGCATCCATTATTCACATATCTTCACAAAGATATTTCTAATTGCTGGTACAAACACATATCACAGTCATGAAGAAAAACCCATGCTGTACATATTGCTGATATAAGTGAAAACTTTATTAACAGCAAGTTAATCAGCTTGGGTTTTACCTCGATAGTCATATGTTTTTAGTAGATCCAAAAGAAAACTTTCTGGGACTAAAAAGATGCATTGATTCCTTAGTGTTATGCAAAATGCATAAAAATCTTAAATTAAAGTCATAAGCAGTGATGCATAAAACAGATGACAAAGTTTTTCCTTTTTGTTAGAAAACTGGAGAGGGGGAGTTAAGGGGAACCTCTTATCTCTTCTTCCACTTGGCTCTTAGACTTCACTCTGACTGGAGAGTTTATTAAATGGGTTGTCACTCTCAAACACATCACCTGCTGCTACTTTGTGGTGGAGCTAAGAGGATATTTCATGTAATCTCCCTCTTTCTCACTCTATTTCCTCCCATTTCCACCTCCGGCCCCCTCAGCAACAATGGGCTCCCTTCAGTATACCGCTTTTCACTCCAATCCATCAACGAACCACATTTGCTCTACCGGTTCATCGACTTCATGTCGTGCATGCCGCCTAATAACTGTTATCTTAATTGAAATCAATAGAGGGATATTGAATTGGTGGTGGCCAGGAGGGACTGGGTGGTGGCAGCTTATGCATTTCCTGCTGCTCTACTACTCTGTTCGTGCTTGTCTGACTCACAGGAGTGTTTTGCCCCAAAGATAAATTCATCTCAGAAAAAGCAGCAATGATTGTAAGTTGATGCAAGAAGAAATACTACTTCCTTAAAGCCTTAATTCTGCCTTAATTGTGCTTGTTTTTCCTCTCTGTTTCTCTCTGCTGTCTTTGTTAGTTGTCAGTGGAGACGGACAGGAAAGATGGGAGGGAGGTGTAAATGTAACAAAGGTTGCATGCCAGATTGGTGGGTACACAGTATGCGCTTGAGTCATCTGAGCTGCTATGACACCACACCATCAAACCCCATGGTTTATAGCACTTGTTCCAGTTTCCAGGAGGAATTATTCAGATAATTCTGCAAGATTTTGCAGACTTGTGGCATATCTTTTCTTGCAGCCTATGTGATGTCCCCTCTATTTTAGTTAATTACATTAGTGGTTAATCTGTTTTATTCTAGATAACAGTCCAAAACAACTCAAATCCATCAGCCATAGAGCTGAGCTACTTTTTACTGTCACTATAAAGTTAATGCAGTTAAGACAGCTTTTTCATGTTATCTAATATGACCTCACGAACAGGGTATATTGTCAATTTATGGAAAAATACATTATGCATTTTAAAGTGGTACCAGACATTAAGATCCCTAGTTTATACATTTAAAGGTGATGACATTCCGAATGTTAAACAACTATTTGCTGTGTAAATATATAGTGCACTTTTTATACAGAAGTGACAGTAGTAATAGTGTCTAGCTCATGGCGCTGCTCTGCATTGCACTTATACAGTGGATCTAGCTAATAACATTGTCCCAACGACAGCACCGTCTGCTTCACCTCCAGGTTAACACCATTAGCAGTGTTAACATAGTTGCCATATTCACCATCCTTGTAGGTCTACATTCTTGTCTCTTTTTGCCCAGTTACTGACCTTTTCTTTCACTGTAGTACTTTTATTGTAAGGACTCTTGAACAACTAAAAAACCCTCCCAGTCAACTCTCCCCAAACTGAAATGTGACATTTTGTAGCACTATAATGCTGCTTGTCAACAGTCCAGATTTTGGTGCAGGGACCATAAATCCCTCTCTGCATGAACAGCATGATACAGTGTCAACCTGTAGGAAATTGAGTAGTGTAAATACATGAATAAATAGAGCAGATGAATGTCAACTCAAACAAATGAAACCTGTTTGTAGAAGCTAACCTGTAAGGTAAACAGAGAGAGCGTGCAAGGTTGTGTGTAGGACACTGCAGAGACATTTAGAGTCTGCTGCTCTACACAAGGTGTTAATGACTGTGCAGGATGGCAGTGCCCTGGCAGCAAGCTGGTAGCAAGGTAAGCAGAGAGTGGTGATAAGGGGCTGTAAAGGCTAACTAAGCCAGCACAGAATGAAAACACTTTGTTTTTCTCTTCTCAGACCTGCTTCAGGGCACCCAGTGCTTCTCTAGCGTGTGTATGTGTGTGTGTTTGTCTGTGTAGTAGAGCATTATTAATCTGCATCATTACCGGAATGAACCCAATTGACATGTGTGAAATGAAGTATAATCCCTCCCTGGTAGGATTTAACGGTGATGTTGATGGGATTTGATTTTTTTTCTTGCATTTTTAGTAAGGACTTGGACACCAGATTCCAAGTTGAACAGCATTTAATAAACTGTGATAGCTTGAGGAACATATAGGGTGGCCATTTCCACAACACCAATAAGGAGGACAGCATTTAGTGAGGAAAGAAAAATTGCAACATACAAATCTGGTGTACTAGATGAATCACTGAAGATCTCTCGGTCAAGTTTAATTCCACAGTCTGCTTGACTGCATGATAAACTTGACAAAATTCTGCAGCCAATATGAGAATATGCAGGCAAATCTTCTTTGCTACTTTTACTGACAAACGTGTGTTCTTCTGACAGCTAGCACATGGGAAAAGGAGGACAAATAAGCGTCCAGCTTGAGGCTGCGCAGGATGCTGGATAAGGCATTTAAATTCCGGACTGTCCGGCCTAAATCTGTACGTATGGCCACCCTAGGAAAATAAGCCTAAAGACTAAGAAGACAGAATGGAGAACATCATAATAATAATTTTTAATTTTTAAAATAATTTTCCTTCAGAAAATTGCTGCTATCATTTATTTTTTTTAGTCGTTTGGGCTGGTTTCACATATAAGTTAAAAATCCACAAGGACTCTCTCTTTCCCTGCATGTGTTTTGCGTAATGTTCTGTCAGCGGTGACGCAGGATGTTGCTGGGTTTTGGTTGATGTAAAGTAGTGGGGCTGTAGCGTCACCAGCGGCAGAGCTGTGCGTGCTGCTACATTAAACACACACGTGTGCAAACCCTTTCTATACAATTTACAGTAAAAGGATTGATGGTTTGTGTGTATTTATCATATGAAAGTGTTTTTCCAGTGGTATACTAATACTTATTCATAGTGTCCATAATTTTCCATAATCACTTGTGTCAGTGTATGAGCATCTTGATGTTCCATTCTGCTCACATTACAAGGTGATTTTATTCATAGTGATGTATAACAGAGCAGATACATGCATGTCAACATGCTCACTGTGATATATTTATTTGATTTTGACACATCTATCTGGTATCTGGTGGAATTGCTCCGTTACTGACCATATTAAACAGATTAGATGTTGGGACTGATCCACCAGAAATACTTTTTGTATTTTTTTTTTGTGTCTTTACATGAAATAATAAAGAAGGTCAGACTGATTTTATTGCAGAATTCAGTTTTCAGTAGGAGCTTAATCACATCAGATCACTACTCTGTATCAGCCATCACTGTTCAGCTACCAGGAGATCCTGCTTTCCTCCTCATCTGTATGTATTTGCCAGTGTATTTCATTTGAACACATTGTGTGTGTGTGTGTGTGTGTGTGTGCGTGTGTGCGTGTGTGTGTGTGTGTGTGAAGGGGTAATGAGGCATAAAATCAGACACGGCTGGTCGTGAACGGGCTTGTATGGAGGCATAGTTGTGACACACAGGGCCTATACACTGTGCAAACACTAACCACTGTGTCTCCATGTGCGATCGTCCCTCAGGGTTTGGAGTGGAGCATAATGACACAAACTGAGTCAACGGGGTATTTGCTGTTACAAACATACTTTTCTGATAATATAATAAAATAATTTGTGAGGGAACACCTCCCCTTCCCCTCCGTGAACAAAAGCACACACATTCACACATTTCCTGTCTCTCCATCACCCCCCCACTGTCTCTCAGTGTGACAGGTGACCAAAGAGCCAGTACTGGGGTGAAGGTGAGGGGAATGATGGGTTCCATGTGGTTTCCAATCATCCCCGTGAATCTGCTGGTCTGGTGGGACTAATCACTGAACGGCATCTTTGTGTGTGTCAGCTCTGTGAGTGTTTTTTGTTTGTCTGGATGACAGAGGTGGATGTTTTTGCAAGTGTGTACGTCTGCACAACAGTGAAATTTGGAAGGTGGGACAGTCTGTATTTTTTTTTTGTTCTGTCCACGCAGATGGCCACTGCTCAGTCCCCATGGTAACGCAAAGAGCAGAAACCGTGGGGTTTAGCATGAGTGTGTGGAGTTGAGATGGATGGGGAGGGTTAGCAGGTGATGTGTGACGTGGGGGGTTGATTCTGTTTGTGATTGTTAACAGTATAAGTTTGCTATATGCCAGTAATGTCTTATTGCTGATGGCAGGAACGACCTGTGGTAGCTCTGTCTCGCAGGGGGGAAGTCTCACTCCTATCCACTGGATTCTGAACAATACAGACATCCATCATCCGTCAGTACGTACCAGATCTGCCTACTGTGGCTCCTCCTGACAGCTAGCATTACGAGAACGAGATCTCGCTGACTAACGAGATCTCGCGGGTGTCAGTGAAAGAGAATCACCGTGTCCACTGAGTAGAAGGAAATCGATGATACAATCTGCCGCAAACACAGATTACTTTATTTTGAAAATGAACCTCATGTATTTTGTGTCTGTGAAAAACTTCCTGTCCTACATGATCTGCTTCGTGCACCATGCTCTGACGTCTGACAAAAATAGAAGCTCTGTCAATTTGTTTTGGCAGACTTCGGCATATCGGTTGCATTCCGTGTTCAGTGGAAATTGACACATTGATTTGAATGGAAATGTATCGGGTCAGACAAAACATCAGCGTCATTCCGCATCCAGTGGAAATTAGGGGTCAGTCTGCTGCTGTAGGAGCTGCTTAATTCATACAGTAATTGTCAATTTCATCAACCAGCAGGTGTGAAAAGAGAAGCCAAGAGCCACAAGGGGGACTACTCCTCTAGTTGTCTGATTGCATAGAAGTCTATGAGAAATTACCCTACTTCTCACTTGATTTATTATCTCAGTAAATATTGCGTAGAAGGCTTCAAAACAGCAGTCCACTAACCAACTGGTAATGTCATCTGCCTCTTAATTCTGCCTCTTAATTCTTTTCAAAATATTGATTACACCATTAACATCAACTGAACTTGGAATTACCATGAGGATGATGATTTCCTTTATTTTCAATGCTAACTGTCCATCATTTTGACTTTCAAGATCAATAATGTTAGTCTTTTCTTAAGAACATCTCATCTAAGTCTGCAGGTGTAGCTGCTACATTAGCTACTAATGTGCTAGCCCGTTGCTGCCTGGTAGCTCCTTTCCAAAGAGTAGACAGTGAAAATTCAAGTGAGGATGCTTCAGAGTTTCAGCAACAAATCCAGCTAATCCCAATAAATCTCCACAGTGCAGCGCTGAGCTTGAACAAACCCTTGACTGCTACGGTAGAGCTACAGTATTTTCTCTCAGTCAGGCTGCATTCGCTCAACCATCTAAATCATTTCTCTCAGATTGCCGTGTGTTTGTAAATCATTTGTGAATGTACTCAGTTGAAGGGGAGGGTTTAATCCTACTGATTCATTGTGTGCACTCAGGAAGAACTCATCCTCCTTCGCATGTGTTACTATTTTCGTCCAATGCTAAATTTTTCATCTGTTACTTCGTCATTCAGCAGCGCAAGATGCTCGTCTTTATGTTCACAGGTTTGCTTGTGGAAGTATGATGTCCCTACATAAGCATCAACGCCGGACTGTCTGGCAAGATGAAAATTGATTTAGCCTACAAACTTACTGATACAAATCCAGGAAGCTAAATATAAGATATAAAATTAATTGGGATCCAAATACATCCTGATAAGTTGTTCATTTTCCTGATACAGCTGCATGCACACACACACACACACACACACACACACACACACACACACACAATTTCCTTCTGCCCCTCAAAAGCAATCTTCTGACTCTTTGATCAACAGAGGAAATTGAATTGCTCTCGGTAGTTTGCTCTTTGTCCTCCCATCCAAACAAAAGGTCCTAGTTACTGTTGCCAAAGCAGCAAAATAATTGACTGCACATCAGAATTGGCTTGAAAGAAATGTTGAGGAATTATGTGTTGTTTTTCTTGTCTATGTCAGGTGCACATGACTAAATTGTGATTTGAAATGTTTTAATTGAGAAAAGATCAATAATGGAAAGTGATTAAATTTACTGAAATAGTAAAATACAATTGTGAGGAACTACCTCACTCAATTTCATGCAGCTTTCTACTCCACTACAATTCAAAAGGAAGCGTGATTTATGTTACAGCTATGATGAGTTTGATAAAATATGATGCATTGTTATAGATAATATTTGAAAAGAGCTCAACCTCAACAAGGTATAACAAGATACAAATGTACCTACAATTCAGCTGCAAAGGCAATTCTTACATTTATTCATTCATTTGCTCCCCCCAAAGGTCAAGTGGCTTTGCCCTGAACATGATGAATTTCCAGGCCTGATATGTCAGTTGTTTTTACTCCCATTCTGTTATAACCATGGACAAATGCAATTTTGCTGCACAGCTCAGAGCAATCCTGTATTAGGACATGATGACCCACTTGATGGGGAGATTTTGTATTTGGCTTGTGAATTAGTGGAAACTGCTTATAGTGATCTCGGTTGCAGTGATCAACATGCTTATATGGATCAAAAAGCTTGGGACATAATCATATACAAATAAGTTGCTTATAGTAATCAAGTAGTCTGCTTACTGTGTTTATTTGGGTCTTTTTGTACATGCAAACGAGATGCAAATTCCTCATACTACCTCGTGTCGTATGAGGGATGTATCAGTTCATCAATTGATGGTAATCTGCATGCAAAAATGAAGAAAAAAGAAAAACATGTTTTGTAAACATCCACTTAGAGTGATCAATTTGATCGAACAGACGTGTTATAATTAAAGTATTCCTCATTGTGCTGGATCACCTCTCTGCCTCCAGTTCCCCAGAGGGATCCCAGACACCACTTTTATACCACCGGCCTAGAAAAGTCACAGCAGGCCCAAAATGAATTATGACACAAGCCTTTGCCACCTCACTATCTGGGCTACGTGTCTGTGTATAGTAATCAGTGTATGTGTGCATGTGTTTTAAGTGCCCTTACAATGTGTTTAAGGTTTGGCCTGTATGGCAGTGCCTTGTGTCAAGTGTGTGTGGCCTAAAAAGCCTCCCTGTGGCTGTGGGCTGTTCTGCCTGCTGGCAGCCGGCGTACGAGCCCCTGCCAACACTCGCCATCTGCCAACGTCCTTGTGGTGCTCCTTGTGAGGAGTCCAGGCAGAGAGTGTTGAGCAGAGCCGACAGACCCCTCTGGAACACAGTAACACACACACACACACACACACACACACAGAAATCACTGGTTCCCAAGAACACGTTCATCTCACTGACTCTTTTCACACGTCTTGCTCATCAACATGCATTGATTATTGAGGGTGATGGAACCGGATAGATGCCAGTGACTCTGACCAGCAGTAATGGGTATAATGATGGTTAATGATGACAATGACAGTAATTACTTCAGGTCATTGGAGAGGGTCATGGCAGTCAGGGTGATGACGGCAAACACAACATCACTTAGATTTTTGCCACAGCTGGAAAGCTTCAAATCACAAACATACTTTCTCGTGACATTCAGCTTGTGACAACATGTAGCCTAAATCATGGCAGCAGAAGAAAATCACTATTCAGCAGCTTACAACCTCAGAGGGATCGATCTGATGCCCAGCAGGCAAATTTAGAACAGCGGTTGATGTAATAAGAATCAAAGACTTCCTCTCATCTGCTATGAATAGCTGAAAATGTGAGTGACTTTGTAGCTCTTAGGGAAAGTCATCCTGACTTGTGAAGAAAGCAATCCACTTTCTGCCACCAGGGAAACAAAAAGAGATGAGCTTTTAATTACAGACTTGTTTACTGTTGTCATTTCTATCACCTAAAAATGTCCCAGAGGGCTTATGTGCCTCTCTCTGGGTCTCTGATTCCATCTGTCATCACAGACCACTCAGCCAGGCTGGCTGCTGCATTTGGGGCAGCAGCAGCAGACAGTCGTGTATCCACTCGCCTCTGGCTTGTGTTTTTCAGTCTGGGTTGGTGCAGAATCATCCTGCTTAAAAAAGAGACAGATATGTAACTGGATCTGGTAAATAGTTAAGATGGCAGACAGTTCGGCCGCCTTTGCTGGTGTCCATATTCCCTATGCTCAGATATCACCGTGGAACATTTCAAGACCAAGTTTCTATCTTGTCTGATTTACATGTGCACTAAGAAGTCTGCCAACCACCTGCTGCAGCAGTGACTCATGCAATGTATTCTTGATGTGGCAGTCATGTCACATGTAGACATTTTGGCATGTTATGCTGCTTATAAATATGCCTCTACATAAAGTAATCTACAAATGGTTATTGTTCACACAAGATCATGTTTTTTTTTATCATCATCATCATCTTGCATACATACATGTATTAGGATTTATTATTTTTGCAGTTTTAGCTGTTATTTTTGTTGGTTCTCATAATGTTTTTTGGGAAAAACGAAAAACAACATTGCTAGAACAAAGTCCATAGGGGAAAGAAGGAAGAAGCCAGGCGGCAACAAGCCAATGAGCCAATGTCTTAAAGCACCTTAATTGAATAAAGAGAAGGCCATTGTATACACAGAGATAAGGACCTCTGTGCTTATTGCACTCAAACCATTATTACTAACACAAATCAAGACTAAAACTATGACAATGAGATCCATGTTGTAATAAGCCAAAAATGATCTCTCGAGTACTTACGATAGCTAACAATAGACAGATAGATAGACACTATACTTCTTTACTTTAAGGTAACAACCAAAATGACACAGTACCAAGTAACATTGAAACTCTCCAGACAAACAATACTTGCATTCGAGTCTTTTTGTAGCCACACAAACAAAGATGCTGTCAGGGTACTGGTATTGTGTTTTTGACTCTGCTGGAAAAATGTAGAATTTTATGTTCTCATAAGCCCCTTTCACACTGCACGAAAAACCAGGGTCGACCTGGGTTTTTCGTGCAGTGTGAAAGGGTGGATGCGGCATTTTAACACTGGTCGAACGACCCTCCTTTCGACCCTGGAGTTTATCGGCTCGGCTTGGCTGCAGTGTGAAAGAAAGGACCCGCTGATTTACTCGTTAATGCCTGTCGCATTCTGCTTCAGTCACTTAGCAGCCTGTCAGGCTGTCAGAGTGAAGCTTCAGGGCTGCAGAGCTGCTCGCTCATAAGATCAGTCTACCTGTTGATCTCCCAGAGACTGATCTGTGGAGGACAGAGATTTTTTTCAATCAAACAAATTAAATGTGTAGCGACATCATCTTTTATTGAGGCGTATACGTGATTTAGTCCTATGTCATTCTTGGGAAATCACACAGATCGGGGAATCCTGGTATGAACTACGCAACTGTGTTTATATACAGCTTGTATAGCGATATGACACACCTTTTTTATTGATCATGGCAGTATACATTAGTACTAGTATTAGTATTAGTACTGCCTGGGTTTGTACACTTTGCAAAAGGGACAAAATTGCAACGCACAAAACAGCAACGTGACTCGCTGATGTCCATGCTGTCCGTTCACCTCGCAGTGTTCCGGCGCACTTAAATCTATAATGACGACGGTGTCAATGTGATGACGTATGGGAGGGAGGAAAAAACAGGCACGCAGCTTTCACAGCTGGAGGTCAGAGCTGAGGCAACTGGCAGTGTGAAAGCGCATTAATGCCGAACCGAGGCTTGTTGACCCGGGTTAGAAAATCCTGTGTCGACCCGCTAATTTCACTGTCTAGTCTGCTCTGATTGGTTTGCACATTTGGAAAGGTAGATCTCGGTAGTGCAAGTGACACCGGAAGTGGAGCTAAATCTGAATGGTTTTAGAAAATCCTGTGTCGACCCGCTAATTTCACTGTCTAGTCTGCTCTGATTGGTTTGCACATTTGGAAAGGTAGATCTCGGTAGTGCAAGTGACACCGGAAGTGGAGCTAAATCTGAATGGTTTTGTGAAACACATGCTTTCTGATCTTGGCAGCCCATGAAATACTGACTGGGTTGTCTTACTTCACAGTTTCTGGGGTGGTAGAATGTATGTGCACCAGCACAGATATGAACTTTATGATATGTTTTACCCAGCTCTATCAGCGTTGTTGTGTTTGATATTCTCTCTCCACTCCATCCTCCAGTCTCCACATAATTCAACTACATGTTTCTTCTTTTTGTTAGTTTTATTCCATAACACAGTACTCCCAACAGAAAATTGACACATTGAGTTTGTTTCATTTTAGCCCAGGTCATGTTCTCTAACAGGCTAATAGCCCTGATTTACTCCAGTTGTCTCACAACAGGACACCTTCCTAATATTATGGCTGTTATTAAATTTGTTCCTGTTAAATCCAATAGAGTGCTGGTGGACCTTTCCTTTTTGGTCTTGTGAAAGCTGGCTTTTCAGAGGTCCACATTTAGATAATCAAATCAAACGCCCCTGCAGATAAACACACATTTTCAACCTACCGTCCTCATTCCCTTTGCTGCCTTTTGTTGTGGACTCAGGTGACAATGAGAGGCAGTGGCAAAGTGCCACTGGCAGTATAAAATTGTGCTCAGCTTTCCAACCATGGTACATTATTTTTTAAAAATACACCCACTTTTGTCATTTATTACAAATTTAACCTTTACTGCGAGACACAGGAGGCAATTTCAACTCAACAACTAGAGTTTTTAAGAAAGCTCTTCTAGAGTGACAAAACATGTTCTTGGTCCCTGTTGATCTGCATTAAAAGCACTTATGCTATTTTCATTTCTGTTTGAGCCTCATTCTTGTGCTTAAGTGGAACAAAGCAAGCGTGGAGAGGGCTTGATTTGCAGTGTTTAGGCTTCATAGCCAGTGTCACTGGAGTTATGTTGGTATTAATGAGGAGTGTTGATTGTCTTACTCACCGCGAGTCCCTGGGCAGGAGTTGGGCTTGTTAATCTATCACTGCTTTATCTCCTTGGCTCATTACAGCTCAGAGGCTACAGAAGAAAGCAGCACTTGCACAGTCAAAGCCATTTAAATTGCTTTCTGTGTGATGGAGCCTGCTGCATCATTGCACAAAACTGGTCTGAGAATTACACTGTCTACCCACTGCTCTGTGGATTTCAAGGGACAACCAGTGCATAAATTCAGCCTCTTTATGGAGCTGTTTATGTGCCAAGTGCTGTTGTAGGTACCGTACAGTCGCTGAGAGTGACTGTGCTTGTTGGTTAATTCATTAGTGTCCATGGCATCATCAAATGAAGAGAGAGTCACAAGTTATTTGTGTCTGTTATGCCTTTGTATCCATTAGCATGTGGACATTGTATGTTATAAGCAGATTAGGAGTGATAGGAATCTTTTAATCTTCTTTCATGTGCTTTGTAAAAGAGTCACCACAGCCACAGAGTCAGCCTTTGAAAGATTATTTTAGTATGAGTCACAAAAAAAGCACCACTGGGAATATGTATTTTGAACACTGCTGAACAATTTTAGATGTGGGTTTCCGCAGGAGATAGTTAGGCTCACTATTAATGTTTTATTATTATCAATCAATGCCCCAAAAAGAAACTTCACAAAAATAAAACTCTTCTACGTTTGTGTACAAGCTTAGAAATGTGCCCCTGTCAGCTCTGCAACATACTAATGCAATGTGTCGCATTAGCATGTGCCTGCAACTGTATCACTTTTGGCTTGTTAGTCGATGGTGTCAGCAGCAGCCTCACAGCTGCTGTATTGACTGTGACTGTGCTTGTTTGATTATTTATCAGAGCGTGCGCTGTGAAGTGAATGCAGGGCAGACCAGAGGTGGCTCAGCTCTGCGGTCGCTCTGCAGTGAGTGACTCAGCTGGACAAGCTTGAAGGAAGACGGTGCATAGGCTCCCTTTTTTTTTTTTTTTTTTTACCTCTTTTTGATCTTCCTCTGGATCTCTCTACTGCTTCTGTTTGTCAGGAGCTCATGTGCTTCTTTTTATAATCTGTCACATTTTACTGCATTCATTCTTGTCATGTTGTTTTCATTTCTTTCTGTGTGCCTCCCATCCCCATCTTTTTTTCCTCATCCTTTCAGACTACTGATTTCTTGCCATGTAGGGCTTAAGACTTTGATGCAGGCTCTGTTTGGTCAGAAGACTGTAGGGATGCTGTTGCAAAGTATATATACTAAGACTTACAGGCGGCAGCAAAGGATTGAAACAATCCTCTAACGCCTTGCCACTGGGATCATCCTCTCTCCCAGCCTCCCCTTAAGGATGACTAGGTGTGAATACCGACTTCCCATGTGGTTGGGACACATAGTGCAGTGTGCCGCACTATGCTGCAAACTGATTAGATTTGTGCAGTGGATTTTCAGTCAGACAAGACAGCATGGTGTCAGCTAGTGTCATTGCTTATGTTGTTCGTAGTTTTTGGCCTTAAGTGGCAAATTTGCTCCTTCATCCTGTCATGTACTATCACTGAAAAGTTGCACAAACAACGAGCGGTCTTCTCTATTTAATTATGCAGCAGGAGAAATCCTGGAGGGTAAGGTGAGAGGACAGGGTAGATGATGGAGTGACAGGAGGAGCCATGGGAAGACCTGATGAGAGTGCATGAGGAGTTTGAGGCATGGAGAGAAAGAGGTCCGTTGTGCTGTGTGCTGACGCTGCTAAATGACTGGCCTGTCTTTGTCATTTGTAAACCTGTATGACGCAGGTTTCCTTTAGTCTGCTCCCATGTGGTGCTTGGTGTCATATGAATTATATGGCTCTCTGTCAATGCTTCTCAGGCCTATTGTGAGATAGTGTGTGTGTGTGTGTGTGTTGGATATAAAGACTAGGTTTGTGTGCGTGTAGAGGAGACGCTGGTGTCTGATTCCCAGACTCAGGTTGCAGACAGTACAGTTTGTGTGTCACCTGCAGGGGGTGAGAATGTGAGTCTACCCTCATACCCTTACAATAGTTGCATAGAAAGTGGAGACCCCCTGCACATAGGAAGTACACACAAACACACGTAGGTCCCTTTACATTGGTGTCACCAGTGATGTCATCGGTCACTGACACAGGATAACCTGGGGGAGCTTAACCATAGCATACGGCTTCTAATTGCATCCCCTGACCGAGCTGTAGGTTAATGTATGCTGTAGTCTTGTTTGCATTAGTCCTGCTGTAATTTGAGCAAAGAAATCCTCAGCAATGAAACATTCTTAATAGGTTTTTTGACATGATATAGACCACGTTCAAAGCCTTGACCGAGGATGTGGCTGCTGAAATAAACCGAAGAAACCTCAGACGGAGGATATCAGCCTGAAGTTAAAGGGATTCCTGAATGAGAAGAGAGGCTTCATGAGTACTGAATGACTGCAGCTTTGGAACCAAAAACATGGTTGTTAATGGAGTTTAGAGAGGCCATAGAGAAGGAGAGGCATATTGTCACACAGGCTCTTCTTGAATAGACATTGTCAGGCAGTTGAAGGAGGTGCTCCTGGATCTGGCTGTCACATCCTCCTCAGACTGAGGCCTGTCCATTTCGCTGATGGAAGTCCCTGAGGTGGTCCAAAAGCTCTGCAGTAGTAAGGCACTATAGCTGGATTATATTTTCCCTGAGATACTGATGGTTTAGATACATACTGCTACATAGTAACACACTCAAAAATGCTTGATGCTGAGGTCTCATGTTTATGTCCACTTTGCTAATAAAATCAAAATTGTTTGAGCTTTTGCACCGCTTAATTGAGTGCAGACATTTTTCCCTGCTATCGTGACAATTGGTGTGTTTAGAGTTGCTGAGCTGAAAGCAGCAGAGGAAGTTGTATAGCTCCTACCATCTCAGTGGTTCCTGGCTGCTAAAAGAGGACTGAAGGGTATGTGCCAATTATCAGGGCATTGCTCAGCATCTCTGGAAAAGCTCAAGACAGGGTGCTTGAAAAGAGGCTCGAGCTGACTGTCAAACCTTGAAATTGCCTGTAGGTGTTTATTATCCCTTTAAAAGACAGCAACCTGCCATTTGCCCATCGCGTGCCCTTCTGCAACCTTACATAGGATAAGCTGGTGGATAAAATTGATAGATGAGTGAATGTATATGGATAGAGAGCAATGAAAGTGAGAGAGAGAGAGAGAGAGAGAGAGCAATTACAGGAGTCAGCTGAGTATAGAGGATGATGTGAAAATGGCCAAGAATTAAATTTGAAGTGTACAAGTTGTGTCCTCTCAGATCATTGTTGATTATTGATGCTGTTTCTCTCCTCAGTGCAGACAGAATAAGCACCATTTCAAAGACAGAATAAAGGAGAAGGAAGCAAAATCCCCAAGTGGCCCATTTAGTTGCTGTTATTTGTGGGAGACGATCTCAGACGAGACAAAAATAGGCCGAGAGCTCAGGTTGGAAGCCATCACATGATACACTGCTAGTCTCTGAGACACAAGGATAGACACAGGTAAGGAGTGGCACACACACAGATTCACACATTAATACTAGAGAGGATGATAGCATTCCATAAGTCCTAATCAAAAATGGAGGATAATAGTATAGTAGGAACTAGTACAGAGGAAGAGAAGAGAAGAGCTGCTATGATTAATGGATAGTAGTATAGAACAGTTTATTTATCAACTATTTAATCAATCGCTGTTTTGATTATTGATTATCATTTGAGTATTTTTGAAGAAAAGGTTTCTTGAATGTGCATATTTTTCATTGTTATTTATTTTATTTACTCTTCTTCTAACAGTAAACTGAAAATCTTTGAGTTTTGGACAAAATAAGACATCTTAGAGTTTGGTACAGAGCCCCTGAAGAAAAAATATTTATTTGTTGTCTTGCGCAGATGAGATACTATCTGGTGCTCATACAAGAAAGTGTAGGTAAATCCTAGTCTGGGCCTGCCCACACTTCCTGTGACGCTTCGCAAAATTTCACGACCAAGTCAGTCTGGCTAAGCTGCAGTTCTCTTTTATTTCAGATTCACCCAGAAATGGGGACCAATGAAAATCTAGCATTTCAAACGGCTTGATTGTGGCGTGTTTAAGGCAATGACGCACTAGTTATTTGGATCAAGCAGTTTTTGTCGCTACGCATACGTTAGAGGAAAGAGTGGTCTGATTGGTTGAAGCTTTGTCCAGTAGCACACAGAGGCATTTGGTAGATGCGGGTTAAGCCCGTCCACGGCAGCTTGGCCAAGCCAGGCTAGGTAAATCCACCTATACCCATGGAGCTGACCAGATGTTTGTAATAGCTCATAAATGAAACAAATTACCCGATAAATGTGGGTGTAGACTGTTACAGACCAAAAATGAATTGATAAATTTAGAAACTAATCGACAGCTTAGTCAACAGTAACAAATAATGTTTAGTTGTATACCACGGCCAATATAAAAAAAGTCTCAACACAAAACAAAAAGAAGGAAGGCAACAACAGTAGAGCAAAATGGTGAAGAGAAAAAAAATGACTTGGAAGAAAAAGAGGGGCTCAGATTTGTTGAGACAGTCGACCATGGCAACCAGGCAGTGGTGTTTGCTTGTGCGTCACGCCGTCACATGCCGACATATGCACACACCTTGTGAAAACACACAGTCTTTAACATGTGTGAAGACCAGTGTATACACACACACACACACACATAGAAGGCATATGTGAGGTGCTAATTGCATTTTACATTGTTATGTGAGTGGTGGTGATGTCAGTGGTTGCCTTTGTGTGTTTGATGTGAGTGTGTGCTTTATGTCTGTCTTGTGTGTTAAACCAGACAACTCAGAACGTTATATTAAATGTTCAGACATATCTGTGATATCAGAAGTAAAACCTACTCCTCCGTGTTCATGTGGTTTTTCCTTATATTTTGCACATTTAATGCGTTGCCCTCATATTGGTGAGGAGCATTTTAATTGGGGAGGAATGGCTGTATAGATTTTGTTTTGGTGTTGAGGCAAAAGGTTTCTTATCCCTCGCTGTGAAGCATAAATTAAAGTGAAGGAAAATGAGAGCAGAGTGAGATCAATGCAGCCCCCTGTGGGGAGAAGTGTGAAGAAATGGAGCCCACAGGTCGATGCTGGATGCTGCTGGGCTGGGACATGCATTGGCAGTCACAGCGGTGGTAGTGGCAGCAAGCTGAGCAGCAGCTTTTGTGCGTATGTTTGACCTGACAGCAGCAATATGAAGGGATTATCATATCATAAATTGTACCTTAAGTGGTGATTTTCTCATGAATATCTGCTTCTGGTATTTAAATGCATTCACATTATTTAGTCTGCGGTTACATTTGCTCACAACCTCCATTTAGTTTCCTTCAAAAGCTTGATACCCTATTTATAGAGATAGAAATGAACATATTAATCATTTTATGGTCTAAATGGTGGACTAAATATTATACATATTCAATGAATATTGTGGTCCAAAATCCTGCCCTCCATTAGATTATGTGCTGGTGGTGAGTAGAGAATTTCTTTGTCTCTGTGAAATGCTAATTAATGCCTCTCTATTGCATCAATCCTAATCAATCAAGAATATTAGTATGCAACAGCCAATTTAAGTGTTGATACCAGCTTGGACAATGTCAGGCCTGACGAAGACAAGAGGAACGAGAGGCCTGGCATATTCTCTTCTCTCGCCTGCTTTGCTCGCCGTCCAGCCAATTAGTGATTCATACCAACAATCATTTCAACAGCTCTCTACCATCTAATTCATTATCACAACAGTCTGCCTGGTTTGTCTTCTGCGTGACGAAACCCTCCTCTTTTTCGCCTCTCTTAACTTCAACTTTGTTACATTCAAGTATCTTGAGTGTACTGACCACATTCAATGCACTTCCCGTCATTATTTTGCATGTCATATATTTGGACATTGGGTATATTGCCCATTTATAGTATATTTACAGATGATTGTCAGTCACAGCCAAACTTTTAGCTTCTACAATTCCCTATACATTGGCCAGATTTAGACACTGGGAGGTAGGGCTGGGTACCGAACATCAATACTTTTGTAGCACCGACCAAAAAGTTCTGATCGGGTATCAAAAATTAATCATCTTTCGGTGCCAAATTGTGATACCCAAGTGTTTTACACAGACAGACAGAGACACACACGCTTGTACTGCTATCTTAGTGAGGACATTCATTGACAATGCATTCCCTTACCCTAACCTTAACCATCAAAAATAAATAACTAACCCCACCCTTACCCTAAACCTAACTTAGGCCTAATTCTAACCCTAACCCAAAAATTAAGTCTTAACCCTCAAAAAGTTCTTTAAAGGTCTGTCAGAAAGTGAGGACCGGCAAAAATGTCCTCACTTCCTAAAAATGTCCTCACTTTGTTGGTTAAATACGAATTCTGGTCCTCACTATGTTGCAAGTACAAGAACACACACACACCCAGCATAAAGGCAACAAACATTGCTGGTAAAAAAGGGGATTTATGTCATTGCTGCAGCTTTGGGAGCCTGGTGTTGGTGTGTTTTTGTTCATCAACGTCCAAACTCCAAGCCAGGATTTAAATCCGACTTCCATGAACACACCATAAGGAAAACTCTCACTCCCCAGGGTCCTAAAGAAGAAGGTATCACCCTGTGCTTTTTGCTCATCATCAGACCATTGTCTAGTATGTCTACCATGATAAAGCCCAAATTACACAAAAAGTAACCTATTGAGTGGAAATCATAAAATAATAATAATTATGATACCTTATTGAGATATCTAAAAAAGTATCAGTCTCAAAACAAAGGTATTGATATATTGGCATTGTCTCAAAACATTAACATTATACTTACATTATACCGAGCCCTGATGGGAAGGTCCAGTTGAGTTGCATGAGACTGAATAAGAAACCATAAGGAGCTTTTGGCTGTGAGGTCCATAGTGATCACTGCATTTTGAGAGTAAAATAGAAACTACAAAATATGTTACAAACACATTATACCTGCACATACAATGAATGTCATTAATATGAAGTGAAATCTATATAAGGTAATGGAAAGCTATTACGATAAGACTGTCATGGCCTCAGGTGTATTACGGATCCTTGGGCTTACTATAAGGTCACAGCTCATTGGCGGGAGTCAGGCTTACGAATATGGTTGCCATGGAAATGTCTCTCACCTCAGTGCTTCTGTCTCTGTTTTTTCCTCGCTCATGGTTGTGTAGTTTGAAGAATTTCCCAGCAGAGGGGTATTTTAAGTCAGTGCACTGTATGGTTGTAGAATATTCAGGGTGACTAATACTTTCAGTCATTGCCTGTCTTTGTTTCAGGATGAGTTGTCGTCTGGCTTTGTGTGTGTGTGTGTGTGTGTGTGTGTGTGTGTGTGTGTGCGTGTGTGTGTGTGCGCACGCATATGAGCTCAACACTCCATCTGTGAGTTTTCTTTCCAACAACAAGCAGGAATCACAGCTCTCAGCTACAGAGGTATTATATTTGTCTAGTCTCATGTCATTTTGTTGGTAACAATGGAAGAGTTTAGACTATTTCTGATAATATTCTTCTCTAAAGTATTGCCATAGAACATAAATACTTAAAGGAAAGTTTGGAAAACAAATATAAATAGTCAGCGAAAGTTCGGAGAAAGATATAATCCAGTTTTCCGACCCAAGACTGGGAATTCCCATTCATTAGATTCACAAAGGGACTTCCCAAAAGAGCTGCACACATCTGTTTTTTGGCCACTGGAGGGCAGGAATACGCCAAAACTCATAGAAACATCAAGTAGACACAGAATAGCATAGTTTGGTCATCTGATGAATACATGTCCAATAGTCAAAATCTAGATTTCAGGTTTAGCTTGGTCACCATGGATCAATGAATCTCTGCCCTCTGCCTATGTCTGTCCCTGAAGGCATCATGTACAGTCACCTGCTAGACAGCATCTAGATACACAGTCATTGTAGTTACACGTGTGAAATGGTGCTTGTTAAACGCCTATGTTCAGCCTGTGTGAACAGCTGTATTAATTACAGTAAAGCCATATGAGTTGAAGTACCGCCTGTGTAGACAGTTTATGCCACTACATGTCTGAATGTCTTTCTGCCACCCCATGTGTTCAATTTAGCTTTCTGTAACTTGTTGATATGCAGCCAAAACAATAAGGTAAAGAGATTAAAAACTGCACAGATCTGCAGTGTTGGATATTGATTCTCAGTGGGTGTTGCAGTCGCCAGCTACTTGTTCACATTATAGGAAATCGTTTCATTTGATGTTCACATGAAATACATTGCAATTTGAACAGGTTTTAAAAATCCATCTGCAAGATTAAACATTTGCTTTTCTGGGTGTAAGGTGTCGTAAGGTTGTGTTTCCCTGGGTTTTTATGTTGTCTTTTTATGTTTTGTTTTTGACTTGAATTACAAAATTATGAAGTGGACTTGATCCATCAGTCTGTTCATCTAACAACAAGCTTTTGCTGTTCTCTCAATAGAAATTCTTTCAGGGAAAAGTACCGGCTTTCAAAGTGAACAATGGCCGACCACACAGAGCTATGAGTCAAGTGTTTTCAAACCCGCTTGTTGCTAGGCAGTTTCACATGCTGTTTCATAGAGGCACTTTGAATGGACTAACAAAGTGGGCACCAGTGTAAAAACAGATTTTGTGTTCAGCTGCGGTTGTTTTTGTTTGCTGAATGCTATTTGATACACGTAGTCTCAAGTGTCAAGCTGCACATAAGCCAGCATTGCTGGCTTTTTGAAGCTCCCAGCTCTCCATGTGTGTGTGTGTGTGTTGCTTTCAAAAGCAGTGGATTGTGTGTCTCGACGCGGGCTAGAGTAGTTGCTGTAGTCCTTATCAGCTTGGGGTGTCCTTCCGTGTAACCAAACCCTATTTAGGTACAATCGGCACCTATAGAGAGACAGAAGTGGCTGTTAGATAGATAACGAACGCCTTATAGCAGCTTGTCACAACATTAAAGCGCAACCATGCTATCATCTCTACCGGCTTTGTTATTCCAGATTAGATTAAAAATTGTTAATCTTGATTTGATGTTGGAATAGCAAAATGAGTGGGATGCACCAGTACAGACAGAGAGTAAGAGGAATTTAAAATTGGAAGGATTTCTTCATTATATTGCATCAAAAAAGTTTAGCTGGAATAATTTGGTTGGACAAGAAAGACAGATTGTTTTGTTTCATACAGATATACACTTAGGTTACTCGGGACTGAGGGGACCAAAGATCATCCATGAAATGTGACCTGTATGTGGTCCAGCAGACCTGAACTGAGGCAGAGACTAGAAAGAGGAACAGCGTCAATTTCAGTAGGACAGGGACAGACGGAGACGTGAAACATGGCTGTAGTCAGTCAAGGGAGAACTGGCATGAAACAGATACTGTGATCGACTCTGGATCTGAGGATTTTAAGTGTATCTATTTTTGTCTGATTGCGGCACCTTATCTTGGTTTTTAAATTCTCTCCTTTAACTTGGAAAAAGTTCTGGCAGCACTGCAAATATTCTGCTCTTACCAGAATGAGGATTGTTTTTAAATTTGCTGGAACTCACTTTCTGTGTCATCCAATTTGATGAAAACCATTGACCTGCATTACTCGAGAGATTACTGGAACGAACACGGCGGGTGATGAGCTAACGCTTGCTGCTTTTGTGGGGCCGAAGATCAAGTTATCGAGTGCAGAATGCTGAGATTATCCTGGTGAATTTGTCAAATTGTCCTGAGACAATCCAGAGTGGGAAGTCCAGGATGCAGCGTCTCTGTTTCGGCTTCAGTGCTTCTCAAGAAGATTGATTCAATAATACCAGTTTTACACTTTCATCATCTATGAATCAAATCAAGTAAGTTATTGAGTTGAGACTTGTAGAGAACAAAAAAAACAAACAAGAAACAAATTGATTTTTGACCACAAGGGTAACCAAGAAAATGACAATGACATCATCCAGTCTGGATTTTCCCATCAGCGCTTTCTGCTACCGTCGTCACTCCTGGGTTTGGTATGTGAAAATGTGGGGGGGATAAAGTAGGAATCCAGCTTTGTTACTTTTGCCCCTCAAAGTGTGGGTGTGGGTGAGTGTGGACATGTTAGTTTGATTCTCCTAGAAATTAAATTAGTAGATAACCACTGTCGAAAAGCACTCATAAAGTGCAGACCTCCGCCAAGGTGGCAGCGGCGACTTTTTATTTAAAGTTACCCCCGCCATCAAGGAGGTTATGTTTTCACTGGGGCTTGTTTGTTTGTTTGTCGGTTTGCAAAGTAACTCAAAAAGTTTTTGGACGATTTTTGAAGAAATTTTCAGGATTGGTCAGAAGTGGCCTAACTTAAAACTGATTAATTTTTGGTGGTGATCCAATCCGATTCAACGGTACTACCAAAAATGAATCAGTTTTAAGTTAAGCCACTTCAGACCGATCCTGAAAATTTTGTCAAAATTTGTCCATAACTTTTTGAGTTATTTTGCAAACCAACAAATAAACAAACCCTGGTGAAAACATAACCTCCTTGGCAGAGGTAACTAAGTAGTGCTGCCAGTTGTGATGACAAACATAATCTTTGATTGGATCATGATCAAAGGTGATGTTTTTCTTGACTAAAATCCTGTATTTATGTGTATAATATGTATACTTATGAGTCGCAGGGGATGGTCAGGGTGGCAAGTAAGTTTGACACAAGAGGCTGTTTTTGGTTAAGTTTAGGCAACAAAAGCAATTTAGTGGTTTTCGTTAAATGTTGACGTACTGTAGCCATCAAAAAGGTGAATAATATGATAGCCGCTATGAATGAATATTAAATTGTAAGATGTGATGGTGGGAAATACATTGTCAATGACCATTTTTCCATCAACTTTTTTGCGACATGCCAGACATGTTAATTACAACATTGTGTCATTGTGTTGCTAGAAAATTTATTCATGGCAACATCACGTTTCATTCACAAGGTATTCACTGTTGCAAATCACTTGTATATTAGTTATTTCTAGGGGATGTTTGGCTAAACTATTCAGTATGTGCATGTGTGCACTTTTGCATGTGAAGGTAATTGCTGTGTGAGGACACAGTGTGTCATACTCATTAGACTCAGCCACATTGTAGTGGAAGCTTAACAGGGTACTCTATGCTGATCGCTGCTGGAAATTGCTGATAACACGTTTAGCTGCAAGGAAATCACCTTGGTGTATAGGAGGAGAGCTGTGTGAAAATTGCCCCTTTTTATTTTTCTCTCTTTCCTTTCTCTGTCTCTTCTGGCCATGTCAAATTGCTTATGTGCTGTACGGCTGTACTTTCATCCCATCATTGTCTCTCTATTTTGCTTTACTGTGCAAATGGGTCTCTAAATAACAAAATTCAAGTGTACTTGCATGTGGATATAGTGTAAGTCGGTCAGTGCTTCTCAGGTTGTTGAGGTGGAATATGATATTACTGGGTTTCAGTGGTACCCAGTCTAATTTTAGTCTAATAAATGTTGTTTACCCAGCAGAATTATTGTTTTCTTTTAGAGATTTTTATTATTTTTGTCCTATTGTATTATGACAGTGACAATTTTCTTTTTTTAAAATATGTTTTTGTAAGTTTTTAAGGAAATGTTGCAATATTGCAATGTTGGGCTCAATGGGGAGCAGAATCTCCTGTATTTGTACTCATTGTCTGAACGACAATACAGAACTAAGGATTCATTTGAACTTACATACATTCAGTGTTCAAATAGTTCTTATTCTGTTTTTATGTCCATACTAAGAAAATATAATTTAAATATATGACATCTGAAGCGGGCGGCACGGTGGTGTAGTGGTTAGCACTGTCGCCTCACAGCAAGAAGGTACCGGGTTCGAATCCCGGGCCCGGGGCCTTTCTGTGTGGAGTTTGCATGTTCTCCCCGTGTCTGCGTGGGTTCTCTCTGGGTACTCTGGCTTCCTCCTACCATCCAAAAACATGTATGGGGATTAGGTTAATTGGCTAATTTAAATTGACCGTAGGTGTGAATGTGAGTGTGAGTGGTTGTCTGTCTCTATGTGTCCTGTGATGAACTGGAGACTTGTCCAGGATGTACCCTGCCTTCCGCCCTAAGACAGCTGGGATAGGCTCCAGCCCCCCCGCGACCCTATGAGGATAAGCGGTAGATAATGAATGGCTGGACATCTGAAGCTCACATCGAGATGAGCGTGCAAAAACTTTAAAGGCAATTATTTGATTTTTAAGGTTGCAGCTACTGATAGTTCAGGAGTTAATAAGGAACATTGGTAAGAATAGAAGTTCCTGTACTGGAGAAAATGTCCCAGTAGTTCATTTGTTCACATCTCTTCTGACTACAACCTAAACTTATTTCAACCTCCCATGCCGACTCTAAACAGATGAAGTGTGTGCAGATCTGTCAGTTCTGTGATTTGGTGAGTTACCCTGTTCATCCTCCTTGATCTATGAACCTGAAGTGAATCATTGTTTTGAACCACTTAGTGGATTACACTCCTACAGATCCTGTATTCTGTTAGTTGGAGGTGGACTGAATAAACAACAAAAAAAAGTTGCTGGGTTTAGAGGAAGGAAGGAAAGAGCCTACGGGAGAAAACTTGGCACACATGGACCTTGTTACCTGAACCCCTGTTCTCATGTCAGGATCAAGCCCTGTAACCCTTAACACCATCCACCATGTTGCTAGACTTAAATATCCTCACCACAACACACACATGCATGCACGTCATTGACTGGGCTTGCTGGCAAAATGACATTGTTTAAACAAACAGCACTGGGACACACTAATGATTGTATTGTGTATAAAATACATTGCAACATTGAAATGCTGCAGTGACGTATGTGCTGGGTTTCCTTTGCAGTATATACGTAGTTGCTCTAAATAATTGAGCTTGACCATGAAGGAAGTGAGGCAGGCTCCTTTGTGTGAGTGGATGTTGTGTTTATTTTGACAGAGCAGGGCCATATGCCCCATGTGCAGACAAAAATGTAATTTGAGGCAGTAGGCTATGAAATCCATGCATTGCTACCAAGCATGAACATACCATAAAAACATTTAAAACATATTGTCACCAATATTATTGGGCAAGTTACATAGAATAGAATACTTAAAAAATACATTTACATAATTTAAGTAAAATTTGTGGTACATTACTTCATTCATTCTGCATTTCATGTAGGTCATGTTAGGCTCATGTTGCCTAACAACATATACAGTAAAGTAGTTAAAATTAGTACAACCCTAAACATCTAAAGCTGTAACAAACATAACCAGTAATATTAGTTGGAAAACATCACTTGTATGTGCTGTATATTTTTTTTTCTTTTCTGTTACATATTGAATTTGCTCTGTACTTAAATTGCACTGATGCCCCCCCCTGCCTTGGGTAGTAATCATTGACGTAGAGAGCATCAGATCAGTGTCAATGCCAACAAATGCGTCAGTAATTGTTTATGCACATGACAATTAAACCTTGAACCTGAAATGAAGCCAATGCTGTGCCAAAAACTGCAGTTCTTTCAGATGGCCACTTGAGGCTTGTCTGAGTCAATCCCAGTAGACCCCCATGTTAAAATGCCCAACTTTATGGCAGCAATAAACATGTTTATAACCTGGTGCAAAAACAGTTTTGGTCTCTATAGCTAGTATCCACATGTTTGGACTGGCCAGGCGTTATTGCTGTGACGTTACTGCCAACATATGAGCAAACTTTAAGCATCAGAAACATTTGGGCGATGTACAGTCTGATGTAGAGCAGCACTCCAGAGGTCACAACCGTACAGTCAAATATCACATGCAGCAGTGTTCTTCTTATACTGTGAGCACTTGCTTCTATGGCTTTCACTGGTATATTTAGTAGGCCTACTGGTGTTACGCGCTGCGCTGCTTAAAATCCACTATGTTTTTTCTTGTGTGTGCCCCCTGGTTATCACAGCGTCAGTGCTGCTGACGGCAAACATGATATGGTGTTGGCACTGAGAGGAGCCCTGCTCGTGATCTGGGGATTAAGTTAATCACAGGGGGACTGACTGCAGTGCCCTCGTTTTCAGAGAGGGGAATTATATTGAGAAAAGGAGTGGGGGGTGGGGGGTCAGGAAAGCTCTCAAATTCTCCTTCTGCAAATCTGAAAATCAAATGTGGCAGCTGATGGATGAGGGCTTATCATCTCTTTTTGACCTAATCGCTTTCCCTTCCCTTCCCACTGGAAGCTATGGATAGCCTAAAATGCCAAATGATGAAAGATGAATGAAGTGTTTGGAGTCAAACACTCATCCTAAACTCAAACCTCAGAAATCTGTCTTTGTGTGTTTAAGACGCGTGCCGTTTCTGTGGCAACTCAGTACGGATGTAGACAACATCAGACCGTGTGGTATAATCTAAAGCAATTTAAAGGTTCACCTTGGCAATAAGTAAAATGCACCTCCATGAAAACATGAAAACATGTGAGCTGTTTTACACTGGGCTGATTCATCACTGTCTCCATTACTATGAAAGTGACAAGTAGACCAGAGAGTTTTCCCACACAGCGTCCTCCTCTGCTCCACTAGACTACCAAGTGTCACTCCGTATGAAGCCACACTCATCTGTGGAGGATGGAAAGTGGAAGATTGTGTGAATAAATGTTTAAACTGAAGGATGTCCTGCCACTCTTGACTAGAAGCAGAGAGGAAGCCATGCTAGCTTGCTAATCTGTTCTGTTGATTGTTGTTATGGGGCCTCTGCAAAATGGAAAAGGAAAAGATATGTTTTCATCTATGATTCTGCACGTATATGTTTGTTTCAGCTCGGTTGCACTTTAAGAATGACGCAATATACACAAGCCAAAAACGGACAATAAGAACAATAAGTGTCGTTTGTACACCATATAATCTGTGCTGACTGAAAAATGAATGCGTACGTGTAAACTTGTAGCGATGGACTTCAAATAACAATTACAGCTTATGGCAATTGGGAGGAAGAAGGATCCACATGACACACAGGACTTAACCAGAAGACCAGTGTTTTATTTTTCAGGTTCTACATGTATTGTACGGAGTTCACAGTTATTTTAAGTCCAACCATGATGTTTTTCCTAAATTTAAACAAGCACTTACATTACACCCTGCTGGAACTGCACCATATTCACTCCTTGGTGAGATAAAAGCTGACACTGACTGACAAACTATCCTACATTTTGGTGTGATACCAGTTTGAGGTATAGTCACGCAATTCAGCTTTGATACACACTCATTGTCCAAGAATTGATATTTTGTACATGTCTCATAATAGTTAGCTTATTTCTAGAGCACCATGTATGTATGGACTGAAAATGAATATATATAGTATCTCATAATACAAATGCAGAGGAAGATGAGGGGATAATTGGTCACATTTTTGGCATACTTGTTCCCGGTTCACACAAGCATTTTTTTCAACTTAAAATAGCTGACTAAGTGAGGCGATTATAATGTCGACATGGATAGATTTGGAATATGTGAGCAGATTCAGAATCAGAGAAGATGACAGTTAAGTCCTGAAAATGACATCATATCCTTGAGTCAGCTGAGCTTCCTTTGTCTGCTTCTTTGTCTCTTATCTTTCTTTCACTTTGCCCTTCTAACACCCTTTCGCAATTTTTAGAATTTATATTTAAATAGCTTTCAGGGATCATGCCTGTTGTTTGATCCTGATTTAATGTGTGTGTGTGTGTGTGTGTGTGTGTGTGTGTGTGTGTGTGTGTTTGTGAGAGAGAGCTTTCACGTCAAAGGTGATGTTGTGCCTGTCAGGTTGTGTCAGATACATCTAAGATTCCATTTGCAGTCTTTCTATCTGGTATACAAAGACAAAAGACATTTTGCTAAAATGTGTCTTTTTTTCGGTTGTCTCATCTGCAGTGTGATGTCGATTTAAATCACAAGGACAAGTCCGAGGAGCGACAGTTTGACAGGCTGGTCTGAAGCCGTCAAATGGGTGTCTGATCGATGTGTAATTACCGTTCTCTGCTAATATGTGAAACGCTGTTAAAGCTGCAGGCTCGTACGCATGCACAACCTTCAAATTACAGATATATATCACCCCTAAATAATGTTTTCCTTATGATAAATGATAAAAAAAAATGCCAGAAATAATCAAAAACAGGGTGTAATTGAATAACAGGAGCTAATTATATCAACATTTGTCAGTAAATGCAAGTTAAAATGCATCAACCATGCTTTTAGTATAGTGAAGATTCTTAAATATGTCCCATAGCTTCTTGTAAGGTGTTCAGAGTCATATATCATCCTGCTTCACAAATATGAGTATAGGATGACAGGGTTGCAGCTTTGTCAGAGTATCTTTGTGGCTGCTGTACATCCCGTGTCTCATTTTGATCCAACACAAAACAAGATTTGAAGGGTACTATGTTCACATCCTCTGTGATGCCAACTGTGAATGATTTTCAAAGGGCACGGCTCACTTGGTGACACATTTCACATGCCACGTCCTTTAACTGGAGGCTAAGTAACGCAGATAGACACTGCCATCTTGTGGACGCAGGCCTCCATGTGAATCTGTGGAAAGAAATGATGGCCTCTGGTGTTCATAGATGGGTCCTGCTTCACTTCCTGACTCAACATCAGGAGTTTATGCACTCTGTGGTTTTATCTATGGTAGCTGTTTTGGGCTGTGAGCGCAAGAGCACTGAAAGGGCCAGAACACAGAATGACGTGGTGTTAGATGACGTCTGTCGACACCCTGCCCCAGAGTGAGGAGTTTCACTGGGTGGCAGTGGTTTTGGTTTCATCAACAGGTTTTACAATAACACACCTATAATTAGAACCGGTCATACATGCAGTAGTACCTCTTATGTCACCAGTGTTTTGTTTATTTTAATACCAGTGTGTTTGTGAAAGACATGTATTTTACGCCTAATTAATTTCAGTGACACACAGCACCAAGCCTCATAAACACTGTCTGTCTTTTGCCAGTTAAGGCTGTAGTGTTTTTTTCAATTATTTCCTTATATAGTATCAGGGTAACGGTAACAGTTCTGTTTCAACTGTGACGCGAACACTTAAGTTAATTCTGGTTTTTGCATCTGTTGTAAGCTTTACAGAACAAGTCATGAGCTCAAATCAGAGGTGTCTCCAGCCTGATTTCACTGTGTGATGCCATTAAATTGTATGACATCACTGAATTATGTTAAACAGAGAGAGCTTTGTCTTCAAATGACATTTTAGGCAAATTTTGATGGTTATCTGCAAGTGACGAATTATGCAGATTTGATGGTTGCGTTACATTTAAAAACAATCTCAGCAGAATGTGCACCAGTTCTCAATGGAGTACCACAGCTGATGACCATCACAGTGTGAAGAGCAGCTCTTCCTATGTTGTCCTTCAGTGATTAAGTCAGGGATAATGCACAACGAGCTGTGTCAATGAACCCCACCGGGACGATGTAAAATCAAGTTCTGCGTGGCCCTGAAGGTGTTTAGCAATAGTGTGCTTGCTGTGATTGATCATCAGAATGGAGCTTTCAACAAGGCTGTGTAATGATCCTCATCATCAAGGACAGTGAGGAGGTATGCCATCACCAGTGTTGCACAGGACACACACAGCTGTGTAGCTACCACATCTTCCGCCTCTCCCATTTCCAATCGCTAATCCAAGTATACTTGCCATGACAATAATATTTAGGAAGGCCTCCTGCTAAGCGTAGTCATGTCTGCTGTTTGGGGAAGTTGTGGGAAATACTGTAGTATTGTGTTACTCATGCAACCAATGTTACCCTGTCTGCCAAACCATTTCATACACACATTGTAACTCATCCCTTTGAGGAATAGAAATTAAACACAGCCACAGATGTGTGTTAGCTCTCCGTATTGATCAGTGTAAAATCTTTAAGTAAGTAAAGATGGTAAAGATAACATAATTGAGAACAAAGTGTATTTTATATACAGTATGTTTAATTTGAAATGAAATTTGTCATTAATTGGATATCAAAGTACAAGTGTATCAAGAATGTGCTGAAGTACTTAATCTAAGTTATTTTACTTTGTTGGGTTTAACAGGTTTTCCTCCACTGACCAAAACAAATTCAAGTTGATCAAATCAAAAGCTTTTATTACCTCCTCCAAGGAAGTTATGTTTTCACCAGGGTTTGTTTATTTGTATGTTGGTTTGCAAAATAACTCAAAAAGTTATGAATGGATTTTGACCAAATTTTCAGGATTGGTCAGAAGTGGCCTAACTTAAAACTGATTAATTTTTGGTGGTGATCGGATCTGATTCAAGGTGATCAAGGTCAAATGAAAGGTCACGTCATAGTAATATATGGGAGATTTTGCATATTTCTCAATGCTCCAGGGTGTACATTTTTCAGCCAGTCATCACCAATTTTGATATATAAACTAACATAGGAATCTAGAAGTCACCGATTCAGTTTGGTCAAGATCAGTAAAAGGTCAAAGTCACCAAGGTCAAATATGTGCTTTTAACCATAACTTCACGTAGGAAGGAGCTAGAGCAATGCAACTGGTCTCAAAATATCTGGAATTCTTGGAATTCTCAAATTGTATTTGCAAATTTTTACTGGTATTTTGTTCTTTTTTTAAAAATGCAAATACAACAAAACCTCTGTGCTGTATTGCCACACAGACATACCTTGTATTTCTAATTGCTGTATAATTTTCCATTTCCTTATAGATCTGCGGCTCATTTATTTCTCTGTATGTGCTGCTATTTGTCACTAATTCATGATTGTATATGAATATCTGTGTCATCAGGTGCTGTAGCGCCCTGCACACGCACCAGATGCCACTTCTTTCCACACAGACACACACTGACAGTTAAGGTAGACCAGGCTGCCAACATAGCCCTGAATGACAAACATGGTTTTATTTAGTAATTGAGTTTCTGATCCACCACACATATTATGATGAACACTGAATTAGCGTTTATTAGCATGGGTTAATAACCCACTACAATGTAGTTATAAACATATATGTGGACATTTTGACTGTAAATGATTTGTAACTGGATGTCTGTGTGTTAAATGTTTATGTACTGCCTATACATGCATAAGTATATGCAAAAGTAGAGGACCAGTTCTGACAATCAAATCATTAGTCTTAGTTCATTACTATGGGAAATATTTAACACACTAGGAAATCAAAGTACATCTTAGCTGAATAGACCATATTGTTACCATTTCATTGCAAATTAACTCTCTTAATTCATTTTGTACAACACATTATATACAGTCATATTATAGAATTTGCTTGATTTATGTTGTGTGTGTTCGGCCGTAATGCTTCAGTATATTACACACACACACACACACACACACACACACACACACAGTGTTCATTAAAGCTAACAAGGCTGTGAGTGATGGGGGGATTATGACTCCACTCCAGTGA
The DNA here is from genome assembly GCA_029721515.1 of Synanceia verrucosa. Lineage (NCBI taxonomy): Eukaryota > Metazoa > Chordata > Actinopteri > Perciformes > Synanceiidae > Synanceia > Synanceia verrucosa. Next base: position 16,536,639 of record CM056558.1, read on the forward strand.
TTCCACTCCAGAACTTGGATGTTCCTCATCACTCTGCTGGGCCGTGCTGAAGGGAACAGAGCTCTACACACACACACACACACACACACACACACACACATACACACACTCAGCATGGGGAGGAAGTATAGGCTGTGACGAAGAGAAGGAGTCCACAAAGAGACCACAGAGAGAGAGGAGAGTGTCAGAGTGTGAACATGGGCTTAAAGAGCTCCGTGATGTGACGTATGGACCGCTGCTTATGTTGCTGCTGTGTGTGACATGAGATCAAGTGTGTGGAGAAGGTGTTTTGGATACCTGTTTGCTTCTTTTGTTTGTGCTGAGGCTGATGGATAACCTGCTGTGTAACTTTTTAAACCTAAGCTGTATGAGTTATGCAAATGTATGACTGTGTAGCCAGAGGTGAATGTGTGATGGAGCTCGTTTTACAATGACGTATGTGATCTCTGTGAGTTTTGTCATATTAAGTGTATGAGAAGTGTGTATGCATGCTTCTGTGTGGTTACTCATGGTGCTGACTAGTGTGTTTGGTCTGCGTGTGAAATTGCAATTGCACTTGTGTTGTTAACACTCAGGGTGTGTTCTAGTCCATCTAGTTTGTGTGTTTGTGGTTACATTTGTGATGATACGCTTCAAGTAGTGAGTGCACGAGTGCCTGTGGTTGTATCGGGAAGATGTACCGGCATTCACCCTGCAAGGGCAGCAAGGGAGCGAGGGTTCACTTCGACTTCAGTGAGGAAGTGGTCAGGAGACTCCATGCCACCAACCATGGCCGTGTTCACAGGTCAGGATGCACAGACAACCCACACGACTGCACACACTGGATTCTATCCTCATAGTGTTTTACAGTGCTCTCAGTTTTGGGGTTAACATTTGATTTTCAGCTTCACCACTTGAATCACTATGTATTTTCTTGCGTGTAAAGTTGTTTATGTATTTTTATCTCAGGATCCCTGAGATCTGGCAGTAGTCTTACTTCCTATTTCCCATACATCAAGCAATCTTGTCATGTGTTCCTCATCATTATAGTAATCCTCAACTGGAATGTGGTTATATGCACTGTCACATGCTCTGGTGAGAAAATCCAACTGGAGTAGACTTTATGGCTTCCAGAATGTAACAGTTTTAGCAGGGTGGTGTTCTGAATCATTTGTGGGCTGTGTTATTCTGGTCAAGAGACTCCGGCAGACGGTTCGCCATACAAACAAGCAAACAAGTCTGGAAGAATGCAGATGAATTTGTCATAGTTTGATCTGTGAGAAACAGCCAGACGACCCAAAGGATGTATCTAAAAACAAAAAGACATTAAATTGTCTCCAAAAAAAGTCTCAGCTTGTAGCAACTCTGGTAATCTGACTTGTAGGATTTCTTGTCTGACCACATTAGTTTGATTTGAATGCCAGCGTCCACAAAGAAATTACTGGAAATGCCTACTAGAGCCAACACTAGGCTTGCTGCGGTAGTCACGGTTACTGGTGTCATACTGTGTTTGTGCATACATAAGTACATTACTTGCCCATTGCAGTTTTTCTAAACGATAAAATTCATAGATCATTTTTGCCTGTCAGCACTGTGTTATCAATACATAGTTGGATGACAGAAGCTGCATCTACAGATACATATTATAAATGAATGGAAAATACTACTAATACTAATACTGAATACTACTAGTAATATTAAAATCATCTCACTCTGTTCATCTTTTCACGTATTTTCTTTGAAAGTAAGAAATCATTGGACCAAAAATGCATTGTTGTCAACAATGTGCAATATACTATTCTTTCATAAATATCCCTGAATTAATAGTTTATGCCGTGATTTAAACCTGGATGACGAGAATCAGCCTCCAGTTATTTGTTATGAAGTTGTTGTTTTTTTGTCTTATCTCACCAGCTTATTTTAAGATTTGATCACTTTAAGTAATACGACACTCATCTATAAACACTGTGACACAGTGTTCATCCTTGCCAAGGTTGATTGCAATAGAAGGTAGCTACAGTAGTATTTTTATACTGCTGAGAGCAGTTAATTAATAATTAATAAATATAAATTAAAAGAAATATATAAATAGATTAATTAGCAACATTGATGCTGATGCTCAGTGCAGAGTTTTTTTTTGTTTGAGTCAAGGAAGAGCAGTTTGAAAAACGAGGCTGGGTCTCACCCCAGGAGGATTTTGGGTATTCTGGCTCAGCTGGAGATGTGTCAGACTGCTGGCTTGGACTGTTGCAAGGTTTAGGGCATATCATCACAATGATATACAGCAGGAAAACAACCTGACACATTACTACAAACAAACCTAAACAAACACTTTAAGAAGTTGGTGTCGTGATCTACAGTAACTGACACTTTTATCAACAAATAATGTGGAACATATAAAACAAAAAGCCCTTTTAGCAAAACTGAATTGGTAATCATGGTGTGTGGACTCTGGAGACATCCACCTCTGGTTGGGTGGGTTCCACCTCTGTGACTGCAGGTTTCCTGTGGAAAGTACTGGACTGTATTGAAGAAAGCAGATGTAAATATGGTGTACTGTACCATCCTGCATGTTTGAATGTTAGACAGGTACACAAGGCCTGCGTGAGCGCTAGAGGGCAATTACCTCGTTTCATTACTGCTCCACTGTGTGTATAATTGGTGCATGTGCTTTTGTTTATATATACCCTACACAATATTACATCCTGTTCAATAGGCTTTACAATCTGTACAGGTTATGGTATGTGGCTATGCATGAACTAGTGTGTATGTTTGTGTCAGGGTGTGTTTCTCATGTGTAGTGGAGCTGTGCACAAGAAAAAAAAAAAACAAAGCTGTTGGTAAATTAAGTCTAAACATCCTCAAAATATCATCCTTATCCGTTTAAAAGTGCAGGAATTTCAATTATATAAAAGTTACCTTGAGGCGACTCTTCACCTTAATTTTCTATTTTGTTACATGTTAAACAGATTTTTCTTTTCACTTTGGTGACCCATTTTCCTTTCCAGAGCAGGGCTTTGAAAAAGAGTGTTTTGTGCTTGCTTGCCCATAGGCAGGGTGCAGCGCTGTGTTGTAGTTTGTGGTTCAGCTGTATTTTATTTGCAGTGCACTTTACTTACAGTGTGATGTGTTGTTATGTAGAAGGATACACAGAAAGTCTGCCATGGTTTATGTGGCCCGGGGCATTTAGATGAGTGTCTTGATATTAATGTAAAAAATCCATTACAAGTAAAAACCCTGCCTTGAAACAAAGTACAGGAGTGTTAGCAGCAAAATGCACTTGAAATATCAAAATAAAATTGCAGCTAATGCAGGAATGGAATGGTTGGTTTCCAAAATGATGGATAACTTTGCGCCTTTTAGCCTGGAACAGCGACTATATTTGTATGTATTGCACACTAATATTCTGCTATTATTTCACATTATCCCTGACAATATCCCTGAAATTGATACAGGTCTGTTGTAAAGAGCATGAGTTAAGCCATATTATGAATGGAGCATTTTCCGACTGAGAAGTGAGGGATATTGTTCAGTTTTAGAGCAGTCTTTGGATGTGTATACTGCACGTTCCAAAAAGCATTTGAATTATCCAAAAGCCATCATTTTTGGTGATAAGGAGAAAATCAATCAATATAAAGGCTTGGATATAGATGCGCAATTATCGTAACGGCATCCTTTTCAAGAAGCTGTTTGAAGGAATGAAAAGTTGTCATGGTCACATTAATCTGAATATGCATGGCTACATGTAAACAGGAATATTCGTGGATTCATTAATTTTAAATTAATATGAGAAAAAATAGGGAGCTTGATTTACTAATAATCTGCTACTGTGGTTTTGACACGTTTGGTATATAAGAAGAGTCAAAGCTATAGTTAGTAATCTAGTTCAGAAACACTTTTTGTTATACTGGGTGAAATGGTCCTTCCATCCTGAGATCAGTCAATACATTATGTGTTCAGAAAAAGGAAGGAAAAGAATCAGACCACTGTGGCCGCAGAACTGTAAAAACTCTAATCAACTGACACTCAGTCTGAATGGAAAGAACCAATCAGATGCCTTCATGTCTCGTCCTGCTCACACCCCTCTCTGTCCCTCCCTCCTCCCCACTGTTGCCAGAAACATTCAACACACTCCTCTGCAGAAATACAGAGTTAGCATACGTTCTGTAGAAGAAGAAGAATTCCTTTATGGATCCCTCCGTGAGGGAAATTACATTTTTTTTCACGCTGTTAGTATTTTTTCAGTTGCACATTACACACAAGTTATGAAACAAACACATGCACTAGAGGAGAGGTGTCAGAGAGGGGGCTGCCCCTTATCCAGGCACCCCGAGCAGTTGGGGTTTGCCTAGGTACCCTTGAGCAAGGGTACCTCGGCAGTGCCCAGGAGGAGGAACTGGCACCTCTCCAGCTACCAGTCCACTCTCCACATTTGGTCCCACCTAGACTTGAACTGGCGACCCACCGATTCCCAGCCCAAGTCACTACAGACTGAGCTACTACCGCCCTGCAGTATGGCAGAGAAAGACAGCAAAAAGCATTACTTGCTAAACAGGCAAAGAGAAGAAAGTGGAAGGCAGAAAAGGCTGTGAGGAAACAGGCTCAGGATCAAGCTAAAGGACGAATAATGCTGCATTCGAGTTGTCCTCTTATGTTGTAAGAGCTCTGAGTCTTAAATTGTAAGAGCTCATCATAATCCAAGATGGCAGTGTCCTGGATTAGCACTATGTTGCAGCCTACAGTAGAGTCCAACGTTTTTCCCACACAATTACGCAGGAGAACAAACACACACCCGACAAAGCAATCCATCTTGGATTTCCGACTTCTTTATGCGAATGCCGTCAAGTCGGGTGTGACATCATTACCAGTTGCCTTTGAGTGGTGGAGACAACTGGGGGGAGGGGGCGGAGTTTCAAGGAGGATTAGAGAAGGTATCACTTTCAAATCTTGCTGGCTCTCTCGTTCTCCAAGATTACCAACCACACGTTTCTCTCAAGGTCTCAATAAAGCCCTGAAACAATTAGCTTGACTGAATAATGGTTGTAGTTCCAGCAGCATACAGAGTTCAACAACAGCAATAGAGGGAAGTTGGGTTCTGTGACTTTGAGTAGCCCTGTGGCTCTGTACAGAGACCAGAGAATGTAATGGAAAAATTGCCACATTGCCGACTCAGGAAAGTCCTGCTAAGTTTCTATGACGTTCCAGTTTTCACAATTGTCAGTTTTCACTCATATTCACATACTCAACTTGCCGTCTTTTAAGTCTCCATCACTGGCTACATGATCTCTCATTTCATAAACATGAGCTACCCACAGCCCATCATCACCATTAGGCCGGTTCTGCTTTGCTTTGCTTTCTGAAGTTTGGTGAAATGCAGCTTTGTATTTAGATTGTAATTGATTTTTAAATGAGCGCATCTGCTAGATGACTTTGTGTGCAGATATAATGACTTGGCACCAGTCCTGATTACGTTAGTGGCCTAATTTCTATTAATAAGTGCAGCGTCTAGTTCCTGAGGGTTTTTTTGGTTGCAGATCAAAAAAGGCCAGATGACATATGGACATATTTAGTTCTCAACATGGTTTTTATCTTGATCTATTGTCTGTTTTATAAATAAGGACCATTAAATCATCAGAGTGGTTTGCAGGGCAGGAGAATCAATTCCTAAAAATACAAGCTGCAACAAAAATGTAATATATGCTGGAGCCAACAATCTTTTACATGTGTTGTAGCCTATTTATATTACAATTAATTATATTTATTTAGCTTTCATGAAAATGTAACTATACTTCAGAGCTACAGACATACATGGGAACCACAAGTTTCTGATGCCAATAGAGATTATTGATATTCAAGATGACGTAGAGGAAGCTGCAGCTTTTCATGAACACAGAGACAAAACATCTTCACCACAAACTTTGTGCTCTTTGTGAGCAAACAAATGTAAACAAAGTGACTAGAACATGGTAGTTAGAGGAGGATCATCAAAGCTGAGCTGTACATCACCCGTAAGGAAAGGTTTGCAGTGGTTGTAGCTCGGGAGTAAAAAAAAAAGTTGTAGCTCAGGAGTAAACAGAGGTAAAGCAGCATGGAGGACGTTGTGTTGCGTGTGAATGATTTATTATCGCTTAAAACAATTTTTTATTATAGTAAAATACAGCACAAACATAGCTGGACTTCCGGTCGCTCTCAAAGTAAGCCTTCAGAATAAAAGCATATAAGGGATTACGCCGCAGAGGAGACGGAGGAGAGCGCAATGGAAAGTAAAAACACATCAGAAAAAACACTATATCGGAATATAAACTTACACTGGGATATCGATTTTTGTCCATGTCACACAGCCCTAGGTGTTACGATATTTGCATGATTTGAAATGAGTCAGAAGTTGTGCAGCTTTGAACTTTCCCATTGGAGGTAACACTGACATGTTCAGTTTAGATGTGGGAATACTGTAGATCAGTATTTGACAGGATAAATGTCCTTTGAAGATGCTAAATACAGAAATTATTCTGCAAGCCAGTGGCCACCAATGCTAACAGAGCCAACGTTGTTTACATGAGGGAAAACAGGAGTGTTGGTGCTACACGGTAACCCCTGTATAGAACGATGCTCACTTACAGTAACATGCTGTGAACTAAGAAAATTCAGATTATACACACACAGAGGGAGAGTGGCTTTATTCCTTTTTATATCAGAATTAGCAGCTGCCATATGAATATCTGTGGACTAGCACCTTTAACATTTCATTGGAATGAAGGAGCACCCCTTGATCCAGTCAAGTTTCTGCTACCGACTCATGTAGGGAAATGTTTCTGCAATATTTTGGAGCATCAAATTTCAGCTGCTATTTTTGCTCGTTCTGATGGGAGCACTCGATCAGCTTATCATCCTTCTGGGGCATTTCAGAGCTCTGGCACATTTCACTCAGCTGGCTGGTTAGACAGAAAGGTCTTTTTAGGACCCACTGCATCTATGTCTGTTTCTCCTTCAGTCCTGTTTGTCTGCGATACGTTATGACATTCCACTAATGATGTAGTGGAACAGATGTTTTTTTTTTAACTATGATATTTAAAGCCACAAGATCATTAACAGTAAAACTGCTCATGTAACAGAACTCCTTTTCAAGAAATAATATTTAAGTGTTGGCTAACCCCAGGACAAACAGGAGGTGTTACCATGGCACCTCTGTTTGCACAGCAGACAAATGGTGACTGGTTTCCCCTCATCATAACAGGAAGGAAGAGATTAATTCTAAGTATAAGAATGCCCTCTCTCTGCCTGTCTGTGACGCTCTGTGGCTCTCTCTCCTCATGAGCACAAGTATCTGTTTCTTCTCAGTAGACTGGAGTTGGAGTCAACTTGTCTGTATTTCAGTTTTTACTCATGTGAGCAATGAGAGGACAGCTCAGTCAAAGTAAAGGAAAGAAATCCTGCACCGATTTTGTGATTTACAGGTTAAAAAGATATTTATTATTTGCCTAAATGTGTCTGAAGCATTACCTCTTGATTACAATGGATATATTTCATTAAATATCAGACATCTTCAAACAGTTAATCTTTAAATTTCACTTTTAACATGCACATATAGATGCATCTTGAGCTGATAATCACCAAATTGATTCAACTTGGAATGTTGCAACTACTTCAAATCAGATTTAAACACTCTGACATTATCTGATTTAGTCGTCAATGATGGTCTGGTTTTATTTAGGAATAGAATATAAAGAGTATTTTTTTAAGAAAAACTTTATAAATGACAGTCAATAGCAATAATCTCTAGTTTTCTTGGTGTCTGTAAAGCAGCTTTAATTGTTTTTTTTTTCTCTATAATAATGCATCAAATGTGGAAAAAAGTGAAAGAGGTCACTGGTACTGAATGAACAGAAAATTGAGCATTACTTTCACTTTCAGCTCATTGGTTTGCAGTCTAACCCATAACTTTACTGCTTGAAAAGACAAGGGCTTAACTAGGGCTTCTATGCAGATTTAAATAAAAAATAAAAAAAATAATAATCCAATCTAGGCATTTGTCTTTTTTCATTTATCTAAGTTTTGATTCTCTGACTGTGGACAAGATCCCTCAATATCAGCCGAACAGCTTTATATTTGTATTGTTGGACAGACAACACATTAATAGTTAAAAACAATTAATCATAATCCATCTGCAATACTGTATCATGCTGGGTGTAAAATAGTTGTACAGTCCCAACATGCCTGCAGTCACATGAATCAACACACAGGATACTGAGTTGCTCCACTCTACCAGTAAATGAGACTGAAGGTACAGTCCAGTGACCTGAAACAGCACTATTATCTCACAGCTAGGAAGTGGAGTCATTTCCCAGAAAGAAAACATGAAATATTTATAATAAACCTTTCTTACTTACCTTTGCTATCTTACCTTATTGACACTGGATGTTTTCTGATTAGTCTCAGTCTTATATTACTCTTGGCTGCTTTACTACAGTAGCTGCTGCCCTGAATTCCACTGTATTTTTTTGAGGTTATCAGTCAGTCACAAATTACATTTGCCACCTGGGACTTTAACGTCTTTCTTCAGACCTTCTTGTGGGATAAGGAAATATTTCACGAAAAAATGAACTTTTTAAAGGGAAGTAACCTCGGGAAGAGCAACTCAGGTGGTGATTAATAAGATAGATTTTATTAATGTAGCCTCTTAGATGGAAATTTACATGTAAATTATCTATATATCTATATGGTTATACATGTTATATATAGCCTATATGATAATTTATGTCTCTGGTGATCGAGAGAACTTCTAATGCTATCGTCCTTTGGGTGAGTCCATCACTCAGTCAGTCTGCTCATCAGTCAGACAGACACTGCTGAATCATGGGAAAGGAATGTTGTGTCATCCTAGCAAATCATTATAGGGTCAGAGAGAGCGCCAGAGTGTAAAATAACACCAAAAACACAACTTCATCAGCATGTGTAGTATCATTTTGATCATAATTATTTGGAAAACGTGCATCCCAGAGGAATCAAGTATTTCTTTAGAAGACAAACATATAAAAAAAACACATCATGAACTCCAGCACCACTCTGATCCTTCTCACGCTAGTTTGGCTGATTATTTCCTTTCTAGCCCATAATTGCCGGAAAGCTTCAGTCCTCTGGTTGCCTCGTCTTGTTGTCAGCAGCCCTTGTTCTTATCCCATCTCTGAACAGACGGTATGCTTCTGATTGACTGAGCAAGTGCTTGAATGTGTGTTTTGACATAGAGTTTATGTGTGAGGTCCGTTCTGATGTCCATGTTCTGTGCATGAACTTCAAAGAGAAATCATGGGACGGGGATATGAGTGAGAATGGGTTCCTAGACAACTGCACTGATCCACTAAACCACCAGGATGTAGAAAAGGTCTGTCTTTGTGTTGTGGATGGAAGGCTAAAATCTTGGATATCCCCTTTTTTGTCCCGTTAAGCAGAGCACAGTAAAAACACAGACTAATGCTCTTATTTTTAACACAGCCTTTGGATATTTGTTTTGTTTTTATAATAAAACTATCAAAGCTCAGACGTCTACTTGGTAGCTTTGTAGCGATTTGATCCATGTGTCTTAACAGTCCTCACTGCTGTAGACATATTAGATTATTTTGTTGGCATACACCGTTTCCAGAGGTCAAGAATGAACTTTTAGGATCAAATAGTTAGGCATATTTAGCCATGTTTTCCATGGGAAATGACGATGATGGGAGTGAGTCAGTGCTACCTGGGGATCCAGCTTGACACAGACATTGGCATCAGTCACTCAGACAGTCACAAGAGAGTCGTAAGTCTGTCCATGTTCCTGTAATTGTTGTTTGACAATGATTATGTTAAAAGTGCAGCCATCAACTGATGGATCCGCTATTTCTGTCGGGTTCTAAGTTGTAGTATTAGAACTGAATTTAAATACTGGTTCTGTTTTTATATGGGGACTAAATAGTGAAAATCATTTACACATGTTAATCAAAATTATTCTGATACTGTACTAATAGTACAGTATAGTGGCTCCCAAAGTTATTTAAACAACAACCTTGGTAATATTTTTTCCAATGGCATACCTCCATCACTGCAGAATAACTCCATATTTACTGTAAGTGATTTAGGGCACTTTCACCAGCCAACATTTAGTCTGTTTTAAGTTTTTTTTTGGGTAGATTAATCTTAGTCACTATATCATGTATTATCATTTGTTTATTATCTCTGCACTACATTTATATGTTTATATGTCATGCACCAAGATACCAAGTGTTAGCCTGGGTCCGCCCGTATTTCCTGTGACGCTGCACAAAGTTTCGCAACCAAGTCAGTCTGGCCGAGCTGCTGTTCTCTTCGATTTCAGATTCACCTAGAAATGTGGACCAATGAAAATCTAGCATTTCCAACGGCTCTACTGAGGTGTGTTTAAGGCAATGACGCGCTAGTTCTTTGGATCAAGCAGTTTTCGTTGCTATGCATACGTCAGAGGAAAGAGTAATCTGATTGGTTGATGCTTCGTCCAGTAGCACACAGAGGCATTTGATAGACACGGGTTAAGCCCGCCCTCTGAGAACTCTGTTTACAAGGCAACTTAGCCAGACTACGCTCACTAGCCAGGCTAACCAACTGTGCAGACTTACTTGGCAATAAACTTGTTTCTGATTCTGATTCTGATTGTACACGACCCTCTGCGAATTCTGTTTTTATCTGGACATGTTGTGTACTGTGAAACCAAATTAGATTAAATAGAAAACATTTCATCAATTTCACTCCGATTGGACAAGCAAAGCAGACTAGTGCTGACCAGCACTTGTCAAATCGCCCTTGTTAATTATGTTTGTTGTTATGTTTGTTATTCTATATTGTTATTCTCATGGCACAGTCTACTTGTTACTTATGAATCAATCAACAGAAACAAGCAAGAATGCCTCTTAAATAAAAATAAAACATCTAGTTTTCACATGAATGTGTGCCTTTTAGCCAAACGAAACACGTCATTTGACGACCTCAACCTTTTTCTCTTTAAAATAATGATATTGTTTCAGCCCTACTGTCTGTGTTTCTATGCTCTCCTTCAACTGTGTCAGCTAGTCCAGCAAACTACAAAGTTGTGCTTCATTCTTCTGAAATTACTTTCCTTAAGCTTGTTAAATCACCATTGTACTAGTATTATTGACGTAATCAGGGTCTTAGTTGATGTAGTAACGCCTCGGCATGAAGCTACTCTCTGACGCTTGGACGTCTCATTGTGTGTTATTGCTTACATAACACAGTCGTCATCAGCCCTCTATTCTGTGGGGAAGTGGGGGGATTATCAGGCATTTCACTTCTTTCATCCTGTTTGGCTTCTCGTAATGTGTCAGCATGAAGTAGCATCATAACACCTGTACCCCGGCCGTTACCGTGTCACATGACTCAGCACATTGTTAGGTGTGAACTCATGTGTTTGTCCACGGTAGAACTATACAGTACATGATTAACACAGGGAATATGACAACACTGCAGTGTGGTCAGGTAGCTGAAAACACACCCAATGCAGTGGAGGAAGTTAACTCATTTACATTTACTGTAACATCTTTAAACTCTTCTACTCTGCTATATTTCAGAGGGTAGTTTTGTACCTTGTACACTACAGCCGTCACTGGTCCACTTTTTCAATTAAGATTTTACATACTTACAAATTATATAGCGATTATATGATTTAAGACCTCCAACTGCATGTAAAGTAATTCCACCTCAGCGTTAATGCAGCAATAATATTTTCTGCCTAAAGAGTACTTTAAGTTTTTACACCTCATGTTCATTTGCTGATATTACTTCTGTTTATTATTACCTAAGTAATGTTTTCTTTTCAAGTCTTTTGGATATCTTTACGCTGAGTCTTAATGCTTCTTCCAATCTAAATTCTCCAGAGCAGTCTTGGCACACTTTCTATGGGATGGTAATGGGAAGCCAGATGGAGGTATATCCTTGCCCTGTGAAATGTTATCCTTTTGAACTTTCTTAGTACTGGATGGCAACTTCATCTTCAAGGTTAACAGTGCTTTTATAGAAATCCAGAGAAAAATACCAGACAGTTGTGAGATGAGATGTTTGCGTCATGGATGACTGGACTCGTCTGCACTGGCTCCAGATTTAGTCTTCTCTACACGTGACAGCAACACACAAAGCCAGTGGATTGACTGGAGGGGAGAGCAGTCAAGCATTCAGTGCTTGGTGGATAGTGCAGGCATGCGTGCGTATACAAGTATAAGGCATGCATACACACACACACACACACACACACACACACACACACACACACACTTCCCATTTAGCTTTATATTCAGTCATAGTTTATGTTTATATGCCACATATGTTTATATAGGCCTGCTTTGGTGTGTATTGTCGGCCTTGCAGTCAGTTTATTGTAATTGCTAAAAAATATTTAGGAATTCTACTTATATGCACCAACTTCCCTAAAAACTGTATTTTGAAACAATATCATCGATAGCCTTTGGCATTTTCATTTATAGTGTGTGTTAAAAATAGAATATGAAGACAAATACAATGAGGAAACAAAGTAATTTGTTTGTTCTTAATAGTCATATGCTCATTACACTATCAGACACTATTACTTCCTCTTACCCTATCTCCAAACATTGGTGTTTTTTTGTTGTGCACGCCAAAGTAAACCTAATTATAATAGTGTGATTTTTTTTTACAGGTGTTTTCACAGGTGGTTTCTGAGTGCATGTGATTGATGATTCCTAATAATTAATAGTAAATACCCACAAAGGTGTGTACCTAGTTAATACACTGCACTCTGCAGTCATGGCAAATACACTGTATTTCTTGGCTTACACAATGCACCAGCTGTAGCTTTTTCCTTTTCGATCTGATCATTATATTTTCTGCACACAGTGTCTTAAGGTCAAGAGTTGTTTTGCTCTCTCTCCACTGAGAGGAGCCTCTGGTTTTCAAAGCGGGGAGTTTTGGCTGTTACAGTGTCATGTATGAAAACTAAAAGCAATCATGTTTTTTTTTTTCTTTTTTTTTTTTTGTCTTTTCTGCCTCTTTTACTCATTTTATGATTTAGTTTTTTAGCTCTAATATTAAATGTGTTATTAATTATTTTTGTTATCATTATTTTTGTTTAGACCAAATTCCCCATGTATATGTCAAAAAAAATATTAAAAAAAATAAAGATTCTCATTGTTTTTATAACAGGGGACACCTCACTTTTTTCCCCACTTTCCCTTGGGTTAATAAAAATACACCATACATGTGCAATGAAATGTAATATAAGAAGCAGTAAGTCAGTACATTTTTAGAAAAATAAATGCATTTTTTAAAAATATTTATCATAGTATAACAGAGATATATAAGAGCTGCGGCAACAAAAAAAAAATCAAAATGCTTTGAATAGATCCAGAATCCAGAAAATGCAAATCCGTTTTCATTTCAGCTTTAAGGTGAGCACAGAGAAACTTTCCCCCTTCAGCAGGAAAATGTTAAAACAGCTTTCCTGTGTGTGTCAGCCTGCACGTTCATCAGTCTGCATGGTGGAGGTCAAACACGAAAATGAAGCAACAACAAGCAAAAGCATACTTTAGTGGAGGGGGACTTTCGGGTTTGTAGTATAACCATCTCCCTCTCTGCTGGTGTGTGTTTACTACACAGACGGGGAAGTAATGGGCACCAAGGCAGAACAAAAGGATAAAAGAGATCGACTTGCAAACTACAGTGGAAAATGTTGCACGAGCAACATATTTCACATGCAAGGTTTGCTCTCTGGGAAGATGCACCAAGTGATCATGGTTCCTCCTTTCAACTTCTTTGATGATGTCTTGATGAGGTCCACCTCCTCTTTCACCCGTTCTTCCTCATCCTCCTCCTTGAGTATATAAAAGCGTCACCCTCACTCATTTCCATCAGTGAATGAACATTGTGCACTCTAGCGTATGACTCTGCCCTTTGTTGCCTGGTCGAGTCCACGTCTGTATGTGTGCGTCCAGTGTACATAATTATGAATGTGAGTGAGTGACAGCTTATATCTTAAGGGCATGCTGGTGGTTTACATGTGAGAGAATTGCTCTTTCCATTGCGTCATTAGGACCTAATCAAGTCCAAAAAGGTTGATAATGAAAACAAAGTGTAGTCAGAAAGAGTGTTTTTTATGATTTGTTGAAGGTCAGAAAAGGCAGGAGTGTTTCACGGTTATCTCAATGTTTAGTTTACTTACTTGTTTCCTTATCAGGCTATCTCTAGCTCAGTAGCAGAGAGTGGATAGTTATGTTTGAGCCCAACATTACCAGAATCTTAAATCATTTCTCCTGTCTGGAAATCATTTATTTGTCTTTGCTTTATTGTTTTATGCTTCACTGACCAAAGAAATGTGTGCTTATCTGTTTTCAGTTTCGATGTGGAGAATGGCCCGTCTGCCAGCTGCAGCCCTTTGGACCCCCAGGCCTCCCCTGGCTCTGGCCTGGTCCTTCACACTAACTTCCCCGGTCACAACCAGCGCCGGGAGTCCTTCCTCTACCGCTCTGATAGCGACTATGATCTGTCACCCAAGTCCATGTCACGAAACTCCTCCATCGCCTCAGAACTGTAAATATAAAATGCACGCAATACCGACATCTCACACACACGTCACAAGTATTTACATGCCAGAGTTACAGAATGATGCACAGTGCATTATACTAGGGTATGGTTTGCTTTCCATAATGGTTAATTAATGAAAGTCAAGGAAGAAAATCTAAATAAACTGCTAAAGGAGACTGAAAGGAAGCTGAAAATAAAAACATAATATAATATATTTAAGAATATATGTTTTTATAATATTATATTTTTTATCCTAAAAAATGTAGGTGGCTTTTTCATCATTCAGTATAAAGTCAGGAAATAAGGTTACAATTACGAAGACTTTCTAGTAAAATATAAATAAACATTATAGTCGGACAGAGAAATATAAACTGTTTACATTTCTTTTCAGATGCACATATAAAAATAGATTCATTCATTCCTTCACACACTTTCTCACCAGTGTTACTGTTAGTGGCCGTGACTGTGTTTATAGACGAGGCACTGAACCAGGAGTAGTCACCCACTGTCACCTTAGTACCAATAAGCACACATAAAAAGAGGTGGACATACAGTACTTCTACAGATGATTTAAAGGAAGATGAAAATGTACAGTAAATGTATTCTGATCTTATTTTGTACAACAATATTTTATAATCTATTTTTCTATCTAATGAGTGTGTTCATTATGCATGTGTGTTCTTTTTTGCAGTACTAATTTGCCTGGTGGGACAATATAAAGTATAAAATCAAACAGTGCGTACAATAATATTGAATTATCACCCATACCGGTTTTAGTTGTAAAGCTTACATACAAATTTTTTCAGCATTATCAGTTTTTACTAACAGCACTTTTTTAATGTTAAACTACAGTACATCACTGAATGTACAGCTAGGTTACTGCTGCTGCTGCACCCTAGTGGAGGATCTGATATACAGCTGTGTAAGGTGGCTTAGTTTAACTACATGACTCTATGACATAATATAACAATGATTTGAAACATTATTTTACCCTGTCTCAGCTTACAAAAATAGGTCACTCTTAGAGCTACGTGCCTTACAAGGTAACAAGACTCCTGTTTTTTGACCAGTTGATGATAATAATGAGACCGGATGGGATGGTACACTTACTTAACATCTTTGCTTTTAACCACCACAACCACGCTGGCTAAAAGCACTTAGGCTCATAAGCTGATATTCAGGATGTGTCGTCTCTCTTTTTGTGTGTCTGCAGACATGGCGATGACCTGATTGTAACGCCTTTTGCTCAGGTACGGACTGTGACCCAAAATGAATCTGATGTAACAATATCAGTGTCCAAAATGAGTATGAAGTGTCATTTTATAGCGATTGGATCTATATATATTCCAGATTTATTGCATCAAACAGGCACAAAACAAAAGTGTATTTTTAATATACTCTTTATGTTACAAACAGTCCTTATGACAATCTCTTCCTGTGCTTTTCTAGGTTCTGGCAAGCCTTCGAAGTGTGAGGAATAACTTCACAGTACTGACCAATGTCCAGTGTGCCTCCAGCAAGTAAGTGCAGATGAAATGAGCCCAGCTATAAACTTTTTTTGGAATGGTTACTTCAGTGACATGCTTTGACTCTTGCAATAGCCACTTGAGGATAAGAAAGTATATGAAAGTATATAAAGATGTACTATGAATCAAGTTGAAGTCTACTCTCAGACACTCTTGGGATTCATTTATAAGAGTCCCATGTGAGTGCAAAGCAATAATAATAATAATACAGACAGTAAATCTTACAGAAGTGAAAATACATCAGATTAAGCCTCCTCACCACTTTTAAAATCATCAAATAAGTCAAAGGTTGTGCACTCAGGCTGCAGTACCATTAATTCACCACAAGGTGGAGCCATTGAGCTTTGAATAGACTGAGGTGTGACGTCTGACACCACATCTGTTCCCACCATTCACAGTCAGCACAGCAATTGCCTACACTCAATGCTGATTTCTGTCAGGATTTAATAACTAACTCAGTGGAACTTAACATCACATTAGTGCCACATTAAAAGTATGATTCTAATTATAAATCCATCGTTCCTTGAATGAATAGTTTCCTTAAATGCATCAGTTAGTTAAAATGGTCATTATGGACATTATGCAGCAATACAGAACAAATCCATAACCACTCACACAAATGGAATGCCTCTTTTTGAAAAATTCTTCTGTCAGCCCTGCATTTATTGCTTCAGAGGCCAGTGTTTCACAGACACATCTTACACCTGACACTAGTACATGCATGGTTTGCTCTTCATATACTGACTGAGAAATTCTTCAGTAATACTGATGTGTTGCATTCAGAGGTCATATATCTATAAAAATCGCTCTCTGACATTTTTGTCTTTTTTTTTTTTGCAGAAAATAGTCCGAAATTTTCAGTCCAAGGCTGCAACCAGTTATGATCATTTTGCGCTGGTTATTTTCCCAATTGTTTGGTCTCACAAAATACTGAAACATAAGTTACATTTTACTAAATCCTAAGATGTCATCTTCAAATGACTTATTTGGGTGGTTACTATTTCAAACCCAAGACATTTAGTTTACAATAATGTAAAACAGAAAAGCAGCAAATCCTCACAACAAGAAGCTGAATCAATGGATTACAACAGTATTTGTGCTTGATTGAAATCATTAATCAATTATCAAAAGGGTTACTGATTAATTAGCCAACTGATCAATTAGTCTGCAAATCCTTTCAGCAATTCTAAAAGCTGCAGCAGCATTCACCTTCAGCGTCTCACCTCCCAATGGAGATGCAGATATGCTAGAAATATGTATGTAGGGCACCTTTCCCTTTTATTCTTGTGTGTGTGTGTGTGTGTGTGTGTGTTAGTTTCTAAAGATGCTTAAGATCCTCTTCCTCAGGATTTTTTTAATTCTCAGTTTTCTCTATTGCATATCCAAAGTCTGTCTGACCTACATTTAACTCTGACACTCACACACTTAGACAAGAGCAGAGACCAAAAGGCTCACTCTGGTATACAAGCATGGGGCATCATGTTAATGCACATATGTATCAAACTATTTTCACACAGAAGATCAGGCAGTTGATCAATGAGTCCTTGCTGAAAGGAAATTTGTCAATGCACCATCAGCTGCCTGCTCTCCAGCTCTGTCTCTTACACACAAACACAGATCCTGCACACTGTGCAGTGCACAGTCCTCTTTTCCTTCAAAATGGCATATCTGTGTAGGTTCTCAGTCATCCAGGTGGAGGTAAATCAAAAAGCTTAAAAAGAGTGTACTGGACTTGCTTGGGGTTTGTTAAACACGTTGTGAAGAAGCCTCTTGGATGAGAGGTGAAACTTGAATGAAATGTTCCTATAGTCTGCTTGTGGTAATGTTGAACTGCCTGGATGAGCATCGCAATGACTGAAACATTGGACTATGAAATAACAAACATGCTTGCCTAAACTACCAAAAGGCTTGGGATAAGTAACTCATATAGCACTTCAAAACACCTAAACTACACCTCAAAAGAAATAATTAGACATTTTGAGAAATATATGGGGTTTTTTTTTTTTTTGCAGGGCGGCATGGTGGTGTAGTGGTTAGCACTGTCGCCTCACAGCAAGAAAGTACAGGGTTCGATTCCTGGCCCGGGGCCTTTCTGTGTGGAGCATGTTCTCCCTGTGTCTGCATGGGTTCTCTCCTGGTACTCTGGCTTCCTCCCACCATCTATTAGGTTAATTGGCTAATTTAAATTACCCGTGAGTGTGAGTGGTTGTCTGTCTCTATGTGTCCTGTGATGAGGTGGAGACTTGTGGAGGTATACAAAAATTTCTCTCTTTCTAAAGCTTACTCATTAACACGTTCTATATCTTAATTGTAACTCATTTTAGAGGTGCTGTTAAGCAAGGCTACCCTTTCCCCCATGTTTTTGTCTTTATCATAAGCTAAGCTAACTAGCAGCTGGCTGTAGCTTCACATGTGCAGCACAGACATGAAAGCAGTCATGATGTTCTCAGCTAAGAAAGCAAAGCATTGCTTTGCCAAAATGTTGAATTATTTCTTTAACCTGTATGAGCTTTAGGAGCTTTATTGCTTTGTTATTTATTAATTATTTTTGAATTTTGTTACTTTCTGACATTATTCTGTCTTTCTTTCCTTCTTTCAGGAGGTCTCCTGCAGCAACCACCCAGCCTCCAATCACCAGAGTCTGTCTCCCAGGTAAGCAACTCAGCGTGTGGGACTTCTGTAAAGCTGCGTGAAGAACGTTATGTCTTTCATCTGGTTTACATCTGCCACCATTTCTCCTTCTTTTCATTATTCTCTTCTCCTCTTTCGTCCCTGCCTTTCCGCTCTGTCTCGTCTTTTGCTCTTGATTTTGCGTACGTGACGATTTTCACTTTTTTCCGCCATCTGTCTTCAGCTCTAACATTGTAGTCCAGACTACTTTGTCATCAAGCTCATTAACCGTGTTCAAACACAATTGAACTGGTACTTCAGACAAACACACAAATGCGCACACACACACACACACACACACACATACTGTGGTTTATTAAAGTAGCTCACTCAAAGATAACAGCAAACCTCCCTTTTTTCTATCATCACATTTGATTTTAAGTTGTGTGTGTGTGTGTGTGTGTGTGTGTGTGTGTGTGTGCCTCACAAGTTTCTCATGTCTACGCCAGTAAGAGGCAGCATGTGACTATGTGTGTACAAGCACAGATCTCTTTATGAGCACTATACATGCAGGTGTGCATGATTGCAAAATCTGTTACATGCCAAACACACAGAAACACAAGAATTTTATAGACTCTTTGTATGCACCTGATTTTTTTTGTTCATATTTAGTGTCAGTTTGATTTCAGTTTGAACCATCATAGGGTGGACATTTCTACATTGTAAGGACTGGTTGTGTTGGCCTCACCTGAATGTGCAGCTCTACTTGACTTTACAGAGCTTTACAGTGAATTTCAGTGACCTTCCAAGTGTTGTTTTTGGTCACAGCAGATAACTGTTAATGAAATAATCCACTGTGGATTGGTAGACTGATATTTTTCTTTCCAGTGTTGATGAAAAATATAACTTAATATAATTTTAAAATCTGTATGTTTGTGTAGGACCGCAATAGTAAACAGCACACTGTGTGTTTTCTTTGTGTAGATTTTTACAAGTGACTCCTAAGATTAATTTTCTACTATTGTATTCTTGAGATTAAGAGAGGCATAGCGTTAGTTTGATTTTTATGAAAATAACTGATCTGATCTTTATCCTCAACCTGAACGTTGCAAACTGTGAGATGTGTAGCTGTGCAAACAGAGACTGAGATGAGCAACAATGAAACTGAGAACAGTGAGAGAAGCTAACCATAAAACCAACATATTTTGCATGAAACCAACTCGGGTCAGATATGACATCAAAGAAGAACTAGTGCAGCCTCAGGCAGTTCTGCAACAATAAGAATATTTCATTTTTCATAAAAAGTATAAACATGCCCTGTGCTATATTTATTAAAAAAACACAAGCTTTACTGACCAAATCTTCATGTGCTGTTTGGTGTTATCACTGGAATGTATGAGTTCATGCTATTGAAAAGGAAACAACAACTTACTAATGAAGCACTGACGTATTTAAGGGAGTATTTCAGTGTGTGATGGGGTTTAAACTTTTCTCTGTGTGGTTTTGCAATTGTGTATTGGTATGGTGTATGATTCGAATGAGTGTTTATCATGGCACATATGCATCAGTGTGAGTAATATGTGTGTGTGTGTGTGTGTGTGTGTGTGCGCGTGTGTGTGTGTGGTGTGGGGAGGTGTTCCTGTGGCTCTGATTGACGTCAGCATGCCTGCATGTGGCTTCTGTTGACTTCCTGTCAAAGCAGATGGACTGAGTTTTCACTTCCTTCTTCAGAACCGCAGCTCGTCAGGTGCTCTGAGTGTGTGTGTGTGTGTGTGTGTGTGTGTGTGTGTGTGTGTGTGTCTGGTAAACCAGCTTGATAGGGTGCATTATTACCTTTTTGGACATGTGCATCGTAGGCCAAAATTATGATAAACTTTATTTTCTTTTAAACTGTTGTATGAGTACTTGACTGCACTCAGCAAGTTAACGCCTATTACATTTCAAGCACAAAAATATTTTTGTCATTTACAACAAAGTAAATAAAAAGGACAAAAAAACAGCAACAGTGTAGTTTATATTTTTCTGTACTTATTTCTTGCTTTTGCTCTTCAGTTTTGTTATTGTATCAGTTTGGTTTCTATAATGTTTCTGTGAAACATCATATGCAGTTGTGCAACTAAATGATTAGTCCATTAACAGGAAATTCATCTGCAAGATCGAGCGGAAAAGTACTTTTTTGTTTTATGTGATATTAATCTGATATAGCAAATGGTTTTGGACTGTTGATTGGACAAAACAAGCAATTTGAAGACAAGTTTGGGCTTTTGGAAATTATGGATTTTTAACTATTTTCTGGCATTTTATAGATCAAACAAACAATTAATTGACAAAAAAATCAACAAATTAATCTGTAATAAGTAATTGTTTTCACCTCAATTTATAAATGTACAAAATGTCCAGCATTATGTCCAGTGTGTAGTATTTCTGGACACCACAAGAGTGGTATGGCACAAAAGCCTACAATATATCATACTGTAGCTGCACAGTTACAAATAAATATTAAATTACCAGTGTGGATTTGGTGACATGTTGAAGATTGCAACCAACTGAATACCCCTTTCAAACGGCTCATTCTAAAGCAAAAAAAAAAAAAAAAAAAAATTCTCAGTTTTAGGGGATTATACACAGTCTTGAATATTATATTCCATTTCTGCCAATAGTTATCCCTAAATCCTACACTGGATGTTCAGTTGCACTTTCTTGTTTTTTAAAGGTTTGTTCCTTATTTACTGTCATGGTAAAGTTTATATAGTGATGCAGGATTTCACTGATTCATGCCTTATATCCAGCCCACCACAGACACTGTTTTCCCATGATCTCAGGCCACATCCTGCAGACCACCTCCTATTCACATAAACTCACACATCTACATACATCTGCAACCTTCCCTCTTTATCTTATTCATATTCCCAGCTTCTGTCCTGCTGTCTTTCCCCTCCCTTGAGTCTTTATTTTTCCTTTTCATTCATCTGTTTCTCTTTCCCTTTTTCCTAACTGGAGGAGGAGGGTGAGGGCAGGAAGTGTGTTGCAGGAAGAGAAGATCAGATTGTTCCTGTTTTGCTGTCTCTAAACTGCTGTAACTTGACGGAAGCCAGGAGGAACTGTGTATGAGGTGTGTGTGACTGTGCTGCTGTGTGTGAATGTGTGTGTCAGCCCACAGGAGAAAAATAGGATGCGGCTAGACAAAGGCCTATTGTCTGTGCCCACGCACTGCACAAACATGCACATGCTGATACAATGATAAAATACGTAACTAGCTGCCACAGTGCTGCACACATGTGCATTAACCACAGGTGAAAGGCTCACAATGAATTCTTCTCATTCAGCTTTACAGACAGATAAATAATGTGAGGCCAAAACTATCATTCATGAAACAAATGAAGCTTAAGTCGTGACATGCAAGTCATGGCCTCAATTTACCATTTTATGTAATAATGTTATATATGGGGATGTTAGATACTTTTGAGGCAGTTTGAGGCCTTGCTAAAAGACACTTTGGCAGCAAAGTTTTGACTGATCAGGCATAGCCATTAAGGAAAAAGTATTTTTGGGGAAGATTTAGAAAACAAATAAATGCAAGTGCATACACGGCTAAGGATTGTACAGGTTGGTATTAGATGGCTGAAGTTTTTCCTCATGCAATAATGTCAGTGTCATCTTTTGATCTTTATGTTAGTTGAAAGTCTCAAAATTAAAAGACATAAAACACTTTCATACAGTCTGTGGACTAACTCTGTAGGGGTAAATATCTTAAATTTGATATTTTCCTCATGATTTGACTCACTGACTTGTTTTTTACTTACTTGTATTTTACTGGTTTCTTTTGGGGACAAACACAGTGCTTGATTAAGGTTGAATGGTGAATTTGGCAGATGTAGGATAACAAACTCCAGTGAATGTCAGTGTGTGGTTTTTATTTTTACTTTTCATACCAGAGTTTAAATAGGAAAAGCATGTATCGCATGAAAACCGAAATCACCAACAGGCTTTTGTAACAATGGAAAGGAGCACAGTGTCAGACTTTATATATAGTGACTTTAGGTGCCATTGCTGCTCACTACTTTCATTGGGAAAAGAGTTAGAAACACTGAACTTGGTTTGTCACTGGGATAATTTTAAAAAAATCTCCTCTGTAAATGTACTCCTTCTAGTTTCAACTTTGGCTTTCAGTGTCAGTATCATACTTCAATACCTTTCATACTACATTAAACTCTATGACAGACTAAACAATAGCATGTAATATGCATGGTCCTCATATTTTTTTTTTTGGTTTTTCAGCACTCTGGTTATTGAGTACGACATTTTTTTTTACACAGCCCATTATCTCATCACAATCACAAACAGCTTAGTGAAGTCTGCTCGCACATGTGGTAAAAAATTTCCACATACAGTAGTAGAGTCATTGACCTAAAGCAGCTGTTTTGTGTCATGGTCATAACAGAGACAGGAAATATTCTGACCCGTTTCTACAGCGTTTAGCTGTGAGAACCTCACAAAGGTATGACCTGACTTCTTGGTCAGTTCGACCTCTGTGATGAAATGCTGTCATACAGGATATATGCAAGGCAAAGGGCTCTTGAACTCTCCTGACCTTATTCACACATATGCTCTCTGTGCTCAGTAGAGTGGAACGGTGTCAACAAGTTGGCTTTTAAAATCCCATTGTGCCTTTCTATTGTGTTAGTGTTTTCATATGAGGCCATGACATTTTCCCAAAAAGAAGTCCTGCTTGTTATTTCAAAGCTAATATGTTCAGTCAACACTAAACAATACATCTACAGTTAACTGTATAGGTGAAAGGTATTTGAACAATGTGGAGCTGTTATGTAATAGGCTAAAAAAACAATGTGTGTACAGTACATTTGCTGTATATGGTATAGGACACACAAACATGGGCTTGTTGGTCTTATGAATGGTTTTCTCTTTGTCTTAGTCTGACCAGGAAATTCTAACTGAACTATCTGGGTCTTAGGTAAAAGCAGTAGATAAAAATAGTGCTGTTGCTGCTACCTTTGGTAATCAGTTCTTCGTTTGGAGAAGAGGAGTATCTGTTGGGAAAGTAGGTATGTTGCACATCTGGGTTAAGTACAGTATGTTGATCAGTATTCAGATCTTTTATCCAAGAGGATCAGAAAATAAAACATCCATGGCTTAATTTTTCATAAGCTACAAACCCAGTCTTTGCAAAGCCTTTATCATCAACCTTTAAGGTATAAGGATGTGTCATCCTCCACCGCCCATTTTCTGTTGTATAACACTGACTGTAAAATCCACAGTTTCTGTTTGTTGTTCTGGGCTCACAGTTAAGAGAAAGACAAATAAATCTATCTTATTTTCATCAAGTCACGGAAACACATCCAAGATTTGTTTCATCTGTGCCAGCAAGTTCCAGAAAGCAGAGCAAAGGGTAAAAAAAGTCATCTCTTTCTGAATGTTATTTAATACAAGACAACCTGAGACAACCCTGCGCTCCATGCAACAAACAGTGGCCCACTCCGTGCAGGAATGCACTGAGGAGGTCAAAAAGAGGAGGACAAGAGAGATGGAATTGGAGGAGGAATGAAAGGAGTGATGAGGTGAGAGGGCAGGAGAGATAAGGGAAGTCTAGAGAAGGGAGGGCGAATAAGCGATGGGAGGTTTGAGAAGATACGATGCAGGGGAAAGAGGAACGAGGGCTGGAGATGAAGAGCTGGAGGATGTAAAGCAAAAAAAAAAAAAAGTCTCCATGACTTCTGGGATGATCTGATATCACCAAGTCCTTAACAGTCCTCGACAAATGTCAAAGTTTTTAGAGTTAGGGTAAGGATTAGGGTTAGTGTTCCACGACTATTGTGGTAGTTGTCCAGGACTGTTAATTACTTGGTGATATCAGATCGTGCATGACTTCTCACAGTACATCTGTCATCATGTGTGGCTCATTGATATGTCAGTTTCTAAGTTTCATTTTGCAATAAACAACTGAAAAAGCCAAAGCCAACTAACCAGAAATCCAGTCACCATCTTGAATGACATTCTGTTATGTATGGAGAGTAATAACATAATGTTGGTGTAAGTATAAAGGAGGCTGAAGGCAAAAGTTCCTGTAAGAGTAGTCCCTGTGATCTGAGTTATTACTGCTGTTATTCTAAGTGAAAAACATAACACCTTCCAAATGTAAAACCAGATACATCTTCTGCACTGAGACTAATATGATGATGATCTGTTTGTTCTGTTTTGGGGAAGCATTTTTGATATGTTGAGACTAATTAGCCATAGCCACATGTTGAATGTGTCAGCCTACTTTGACTGCAGACATGACCCTAATCAATGGATGATTGTCAAACAGACACTATAGATCACTACTCTATACAGCATCCCTAAAGAGACTACGTGCTTTCAGTCAGAGTAGTTTTGTTTTTGGTAAAACATGACCTCTGAAAAAAACGTCACTTCAGAGATTACATTATATACAGTTGCTATATGCAGCACTGCCACCTTTCTGTGTGCTCTGTGCCCCATGTACTGTACACCAAGGTTATAACAGTTTTGGATTTTTTTTTTTAGTATAGTTTAGTTTTATTCAGTAGTCACTTTTTTTCTCTAAATCAGTTCGTTTTTAGAGCAGGTTTGTTAGTTTTAGGTTTTCTAAATGAGTAGTTTTAATTTAGTTTTTATTACTTTTTTTCATACTTATTTGTCAGGTACAGGATTCAAAAAGAATAAAATAAAACTCAAAAAGATAACATTACAAGAAATGATTACAGTCACTGTTGAACAACCAAGTGTCCACAACAACCATAACAGTCCACAGCAGAGCCTTTTGCCTTAAGTACAAAAATTCCCTTTGATATGAAAGGTATAAACTAAGGGATTTTTATCTATAATTTCAATATGTTTTAGTTAGTTTTGTAAACACACTATACAGTTTAAGTAGTTATTTTTTTTCTTTTAATTATAGTTTTTAGTTTTGAGTTAATTCTAGTCATTTCATTCATTTTCATTAACGATAATAACCTTGATATGCACACGTGTGATGTGTATGCATGTAGACATTCCAGTGTGACAGTGGTGCACCTGTCTGAGGCTTCTCATTGGCGCAGTGCACTGACTCCAGATAGAGATGAATGTCTGCCAGCGTGACCAGTGCACGATTCATGTTAAAAACTGATCTCAAGTCAGCACTGCCACTGCTTATAAGCAGGATATGTCTTGACCCTTCACTATTTATTTAACTGTCTTGTTTATTTATTAAATACGGTTTTTGAGCGTTTAATGCAGAATACAGTAAATGGCATTACATCACTGGGATGTGGCTGTATCAGATATCATTTAATTGCACAGAGACAGGAAAAGTCACTGTGGGGGTCTAGGAATATTTGGCAACCATAGAGCTGCCACCTGGAAGCTGTTTACCAAAGAAATCTTTCAGAATTGGATTGAAAGGAATTTATTACTGTTTTCATTAAATTCAGTCTGGTACTACACGTCAAATAACAACAACATCTACATTCCCTTAGGGGCAACAAACCGTCTTTGGTTGGTGAGGTAATGCTGGACCACTGCCACTGACATGGTTTCGATATAGCATTGGTTCAATAGAGAGATTATGTCAGGGCTACCATGTCTAAATGTTACAGATACAGTATCTGCCAACCTATCACTCTGTCTCTTACCTCACACTCTGCTGTGCACGTCCACAAAATGCCAACATGAACAGTTGCCATGACAGTGACTC
This sequence comes from Synanceia verrucosa, assembly GCA_029721515.1. NCBI lineage: Eukaryota > Metazoa > Chordata > Actinopteri > Perciformes > Synanceiidae > Synanceia > Synanceia verrucosa. The sequence goes on from CM056558.1 coordinate 16,563,036, forward strand.
TCTCCTTTTCCTCCAACCAGACTCGTGCTCTACTGTACCTCCATAACCCTCTTCTTTCCTTCTCTTTCTTTCTGACCTTTCAGTCCAGAGAAACATATTCTTAGCTCTGTTTCTCTCTGTGTTGGTAGCTAATTAGTCTCTGTATTTATGACCCTGGGTGTCTTGTGTTACCTGACTTAACTACTTCCCGCTCCTGGGTACGTAAACAGTGATACCTGTAAAATTAACTCCCCCCTCTGATTTACTGCAAATGTTTTGAGATGTAAACCAGCAGAGTGTGGATGTAGCCTATGCCAGGCAGTGTGTTCTGTTTGTCTTCGCCTGACTACACCTCATGATGTAAAGCCTTACGCAGCAAGCATATGTGTTTGATTGTGTTGTTATCAGATACAGATGAAGAGTAGAGTTTTTCTTACGTGGCATCACAGATTTTTTTCTTACACTTCCTGATGGAGAAATATATTGGACAAGTAGCACCAGTAGATGCGTGAGATTACGCAACCTGCAGGCCTTTGACACAATCCTATGAGCTGTACCTCATAAGTAACAGGATTTGTTTGTTGGAAGCTAAGATGATTTGATTTTGGCACTTTCTATACTATATTTCTATATCTGTAGTGGTATGCCTGTGGCAGTGTGGAGCAGCTGCTTACTGACAATCTCTGACAGAATGATAACAACAGCCTGTGCAGTGAGGGGAGGAGAGCTGAATCTTATATTTCACTTCACAAAAAAGCCAAGCCCTCATTAGTGTCATGACTCTTGTCTTTGAACTCTGCCATGGAATTGTTAAATTAGTAAACTAGCCAAAATGAATACAGTCTGATACTGCAATGTATCCAACCTTCATGAAGTTTTTTGTTATTTCAGATATCTTGACTCAACTATATAATAATCTTTCAGGATGCAATGTACAGAGAGGCCTACTTTCATTGATACAAATTGGGTGGACAAAATATTAGAAACACCTGCCAATCTATACAGTATATTGATGTAATTTATATGAAGGCAATTACAGGTTTGTATGAGGTGCTCTTCACCCTAAACCTTTGCAAAAGCTCCAGGATTTCTGTTTGTAAGTATATTGCTGATTCCCCAGGATGTCCCTGGTTCAGGTCAGAGACCTATACCAGAGGACAAATATGTGTGGACAGATGACATAACAAAACTTGTGAAATGCATGTAAAATAAGGGTGTGTTATCTAAATTTTGCATTTTTCTTGTCACACAGACACTTTTCTGTCCATGCTGTTCAGGATTGTGACACAAATGAGAAAACAGGCCACTGTGACAACAGTGACTTCCTCACATACACACATATATGGACACACACACACTCCTCCAGGTGTTCAGACACCCCCTGCAGGCTTTTTTTCTATGGCACCTCATCCATCTTTCTCCAGAGACAAATGAGTTCCTTTAGCATGACAGGCAAACAAAGAGCAGACTGGGTCTGACCTGCGTCACAAACCCCCAGCATGAAAACACTGTTATTACTCCATTCACACCTCATCTGTGACTTTGCTGGCTGGTTTCACATATTGACTCTTATACTCAGTTTGACCCAACCGCACCTGATAGAGATCAGCTTTTCTGATTCACACTAAAGTTAGATAAACATATTTAAATGGAATTGTGCCAGAGAGCAACTATATTCCACCGAAATATGAGATTATGATGAGGTTGACAAACAACATTTGGATGGATTGACCTAAAAATTGGTACATATGTTTATGCCCCCATCAGTGACTAAACTTCAGCATGTTAGCATTGTGATCTTTAGCGTGGTGATGATAGCTTTTAGCTCTGTAGTGTTAATGCAATCTGTCAGTCTGAGGTGCTTTTTGTGTAGAAGTCTTTCTGTTCAGCAGCTGTCTTGGTGAGATTTCTTTATCTTATATTTAGACTTAAGGGGAAATCCACCAATGTACTTCCTTTTTGCATTGAAATCATTGTATAGTGTCTTATTTATATAGTAGAAGTGTCTGTGTGTGTGGGTGTGTCCACGCGCATGTGCACGTGTGTGCATGTGTGTGTGTGTGTGTGTGTGTGTGTGTGTGTGTGTGTGTGTGTGTGTGTGTGTGTGTGTTGCAGAGAAGAGAACACGGAACAAACTGATGCTGGCATCATGGATGACAACAGCCACTCTGCACACTGTCATCAGCAACCAAAGAAGCTAGTTCAGTAAAAGGCAGCTTCTCCCCAAATGTAGAGCAGACTCACACTCCTTTGTCCCTTATGACATTAAACTGACTAATCCTGACTGAGGAAGGGGGGGGGGGTAAACGGTGCAACAGGACAGAGCAATGGGAGGAAGAATAACAACAATAGTCTATATCATCCTCAACCTCAAGTGCTATCACATCTGTCAGTGTAATTATAATGTTCAGAATATTTCCTACACACTTCCATCCATCCATCCATTATCTACCGCTTATCCTCATGGGGTCGTGGGGGGGCTGGAGCCTATCCCAGCTGTCTTAGGGCGGAAGGCAGGGTACACCCTAGACAAGTCTACACCTCATCACAGGACACAGAGACAGACAACCATTCACACTCACATTCACACCTACAGTCAATTTAAATTAGCCAATTAACCTAATCCCCATGCATGTTTTTGGATGGTGGGAGGAAGCCGGAGTACCCGCAGAAAACCCACACAGATACAGGGAGAACATGCAAACTCCACACAGAAAGGCCCTGGGCCGGGAATCGAACCCGGTACCTTCTTGCTGTGAGGCGACAGTGCTAACATACACACTTAATAACTTAATATTTAAATGCTGAATACTTGTGTGGTGTTTTTTTTATTTTGATCATTTTATTCCTTCTGTTTATCTTTGTCTTCATTTCAGCTTTTGGATTCTGTCCTGCTGTTGTTAGAACTTCATTTTCAGGGATGACTTTAACAGTCCCTGTTTTGGAAATCGTGGACGTCTGGTCATCTTATCACAACAGAGGCTTTTCAGTCAACATTCACTTGGACTTGAGGAAGGACTGATTAGATGTATTTGGTGCTCAAAGGTCAAGGTCACAGTGACCTCACACTCACTCATGTCACTTACAGCAGTTTCACACGAATGTCTAATAAGATAAAATAATGACATTTTGGAGAGACAAATTGACAACTTCACTGGCTGGCAGAGAAATATAATTCCTATGTTGTTAAAAATGAAGTGGAATGAGGAAAGAGGGCTAATAGTGTAGCTTAATTAGGGTGTCATGTTCATTGTCAGTCAGCCGTGTAGTACAAATCAGGATATACAGTACAGTACAAATGTGCATAATGTTGACTTAGTGCATGCTTTTTTATACCTGTGTAAACACTTCATAGCCACAGTTTAAACAGGCGAAAGTGGTGTATCTTGTGTTGTGTTATGCAATGTGCTCTGCAGTTCACATGGAAACAGCTTTTGGACTGCAGTGACTCAACAGAGGACTTGAGTAGAGAGAAGAGTCTGTTCTTCAGCGATTGCAGATAAGAGTGTTTACCTTCAGCTGCTCTCTCTGAGAAAAAGGCAGACCTTGACTGTTTGCTCTACACTGGAATGTGTATATTGTACCCATGAAGCACTTCTTGATGTCTAGCTGTGTGTGTACAGTATGTGTCCGTAGATCTTCATCAGGAACACACTGAGCTCCACGGAGCTGCTTGCTATTGTCTCTTCTTTGTTTAGGGTCTCATGTGTGACAAGGTGACATAATGACATGAGGAGACGATCAATTTGATAAAAGCTTAGTCTGTTTATTTCTCCATCCCTGATTGAAGATATAAACTGGCGAAAACTATGCTTAATATTTCAACATTTAGCTTGCAGCACATACTTAAGCAGCAACAGATTTGCTATGTTAACACTTGTGCTGCTATTGATCAGGATTAATTGATTAATTAAATTTTGGGTCACATGTACATTTTTAATTCAGACTCAAAGTATTTTGTTAATTGATCATAGTACCGCTATAAAAGCCTTAAAGGGCTAGTCCACTGAAATCATAAAAACATACAGTGTTTTCTCACATAGTGTTTGATGGTTTCTAGCCATGCCGATAGTTTTAGTTTAGATAAAAGTGGATAAGACTTTGGTAAGATGCTATAAAATGCTCAGAAAATGGAATTCCAAGTGGGCAACCTTCATCTGGAAGGTCACATGATACAATGATGGTGTAGTGGTTAGCACTGTTGCCTCACAGCAAGAAGATACTGGGTTTGAGTTCCAGGCTGGGGCATTTCAGGACTTCTCCTTGTGTGTGGGTTCTCTCCAGCATGACACATGTGGAAGGTTAACTGGCTCATCTAAACTGCCTGTAGGTGTGTCTGTCTCTATGTGCCCTGTGATAAACTGGCAACTTGTCCAGGGTGTTCCCACGACCCAGAGGACTTCCCGGTGGGCCCCGGCCGCATGGGGCGCTCCCGGGCCCGGAGCACCAGTCATTTTAAGGCCCTTTTACGCTTTTGGCGATGAGGATTCGGTGCCGCATAAGTATGCTCTTGTATTGTGACCAAAAGTGCAGTGCAGGTTTTAGTTTAGTGCCAGGTAAGTAAAACCGGCGTCTCCACCTTGCTTCTCTGTGAAAAGTGAATCACAAAACGCCTAGTCCTATGGCCTATAGTATCTATGGGTACTAGCAGGTAGTGCTTTATGTCCCTCTCGGCAGTTCGTAGTTTTTGATAGACCAAAAAGACATGGAAGCCTCCGTATGAGCGACCCGCTCTATGTAAAGAGAGATAACTGATTCTTCACCCAGGAGGAAAAGTCAGATTGTTGGTATACATTATTTTACACCAAAATGAATGAATGAAGACGTTGATTTGAGGTAATAAAATACTTTAAAAAATTACATAGTGTCCCTTTAAGTCTTTGAGTGCCATTAATGTATTGTAAAGTCATTTAAAATGTGACGCTTGAGTGCTATTGACAAATAATACGTCAAAGTGTTTTTTGGCAGCAGGCAGCCAATCACATTCTCCCGCTGCCTGCGAGTAATGTTGGGGCTTCTGGGAGATGAAGTTGGAGCATAAAGAGACGGTATACACCACAGAGAACAAAGCAGGAAGTGGTGATGGTCGCGATTACAGAGCAAAACGGATGGATTCTGGACAAAAAGTGGGGATTTTGGTGAAAGTGGTCTCTACTCCACAATGTCCACAAGGCACTTTCTGTTTCATAAAACGGCTGGCACTCAATGAGTTAATCTAGCATCAGTATTTCTGAAAAATTATTTTCTTGATAATTTACTGTTTATGCGTAAAAGTTTATCCGGTAGCTTAGGCAGAAGAACTCTAGCGTGGTGTTAGTATAACGCCACAAAAGAGAGGAACGAGGATCCTGTTTCCTGCTCCTAACCTTTACCGAGTATTGTTTTAACTCAAGCATTATCTTTGCCTGACTTTTATCATGTGCTTTTAGTTGCTAAGATCAATCAAGCTTTGACTATAATGACAATGGAAAACAGTGAAGCAATTTAATCCATCAAACCATCAAAACCCCCCCCCACCTTCTCTACTTTGACTATTCCCTGCCAATAACACTGACTCGCTACTTTGAAATGTAATGTGTACGCAACCCTGGCTACTTTGACAAATGCACGTCCCACTGTGTGTTCACGTCCACAAGTGTGTGTTTACTGAAACCCTGTTTGCTCAACTTGCATCATCAGGTGAAGCTGTGAGTGTACCTGTATGTGAGTGAGAGCATGTCAGCAGTGTGTGTGTGTGTGTGTGTGTGTTTGTGCGTGCGTGCGTGCGTAAGACAGATGTGGGTAGCTGTATGTTTGCTCTCAGAGAGGAGGTGAGGAATATCACGGCCCTCCTCCAAACCGCCTGCTCTCCCGCTCAGCTCAGATCTAACCGTTGTTTATACGATCCGACTCTAGGAGACAAGGTGACGTCATGAATAATATTTTCTACCAGAGCTTCTGTATCATACAGGTTACAGTAAGCGTTTGTCTGTGAATGGGTAACTGTGTAAGCTCCAGTCAATATCAGTCCTCTTACTCACAGCTTACGTTCACATGGAGAGGAGAAAAAATTCTAATGGTTGTTGAGACCAAGGTGGGGAAAAAAATCTGATTTAAAGTAGGGCTGTCAAATGATACCTATGTTTTTTTTTAATCATCATAAATTCCAGGATTTCCTGTAGTTAACCATGATTAATCACATCTTCTTACTGTTCAAATTCCTGTTTTAATTATAACTTCTGTCTGGAGCATTGTTCGAGAGGGAAAAAAACACAAAAAATGTTTGGTGGAAAGTATTCATTGACTAACACAGAAGAATGTCACCTCCCTCCAATCAGGAAAAAAAAAGTTTGGGTTTTTCAACACAGATATTCACCTAACAGTGTTATGCAACTTTCTGAAAAATGATTAGCTGATGCACCTTTCCAGGAATTTGATTATTTTCTCTTTGTAGCTGGTGATTGATGAGTTCACTGCTACTTAGAGACCTTAGAGAGAAACAGAGACATAGAAAGGGATGTGTATGTCCATTTGTGCCCTGGAAATTTGTTGCTGGAAAGATCTTACCTCATTGCCACACTGTGATGCAAAGACGCGCTTATATGTCAATGCCACTCCTGTGCTTCCTCTGTCCTTGTATCTGTCTAGTCCTGCTCATGTTTTGTTTGCATTGCTTTTATAGATTTTGATAGTTGTGTAAGACTATTTGATGTACACTAAATGAGCTGATGGGACAGCTATTTGTAAATCAAGTTTTGTGTATACAGTCCTTCCTTAGATGTTAGGGGTGCATTTGACTCATGGTGTGTTCAGGTTGTACAGAAATCTTGGAATTGAGTCATAATTCAATACCCATAGAATATTTTGTATTATGTCTCTGAAAACACAGAATAGCTCAAATGAAAGAAAAAACTCTCTATTTCATCATGACAAAAAAGTTTGTTTTTACCTTGTTCCATTCTTGTTTTATCAGAGGTAGAGTAGAGGCCACTTTCACCAAAAACGCCACTTTTTGTCCAGATTCTTTGTTTTGCTCTCTAATCTCAATTGTCTCCACTTCCTGCTTTAATTTCCGTGGCACATACCGTCTCTTTATGCTCCAACTACATATCCCAGAAGCCCCAAAATTACTCACAGGCTGCAGGAAATCACAAAAGGTGACCCGAACTTTGACATATTATTACGTCAATGGCACTCAAGCGTTGGATTTTAAATGACCTTGAAATAAGTCAATGGCACTCAAAGAGTTAAGATAGTCGATAGATTAGTCAACTATCAAAATAATCGCTATTTGCAGCCCTATTAGTCATACGACTAGGTAGTTTCATTCAATAGTAGCACCAATACATGCTCCAATAAACACTTCAGTCATGTGTAAACAGCAGGAAACATCTCTTGTATGATCCAATCAGAAGCATGTAAACAGGAAGTTGTTGCTGCATTACAAACAACATATGAAACATCATCGTCAGTCATGTGTTCTCACTATCTGCACACTTGGGAAAATGTATTTCAGAGTAAGTGTACTCATGCTGTTTACACAGAGAAGGAAATATTCGAATTTGCTAACTTATTTGGTGTAATTTGGTTATTTAGTGTGGCCTTTGCTCATTGTTTTTGAAACTTTGAGGTCTGGTAATGTCTGACAGTGGAATCATCAAGCACAGTCAGCCGATCAGTTGTTTTTCAAACAACCTCTCACTTTTGTTTCTACCTTAAACTAGTGTTTTAGATAATCTGACTAGTTTCTTGGTTGGTTTATGGCAACCTGTCTGACCACTTGTGTTTGTTGTGTCTTGGACTTTCTTAGAGCAATGCTGCCATGTTCCTAGATCTTACAAATTGCTTTGGTGGGTACTATGTTAGAATCAACTTATAATAAACTGAAATTTTCCTTTAAAATTAAAAAAATGCATGTGTGCCTATATTATTCATGTTACTACAAACAGTATCTGTGTGCACAGATGTGAGCTCAAATAAGATAAAGAAAGGTGTCAGTGTCAGGTCACATTTCTCCCCCCCACCCTTAGACTCTTGAATGTCAGTCAGCTGTCTGAAGAGGGTTCAAGAGGGCTGGAGGTTTCCATTCAGAGTGAGTGGTGGGTTTCACAATCACTGGCACAATCATCCACTCATCTGGGGTCTCACTGAGAAGGGAAATATTTCCAGTTGACATGTTATGCCTCCAGAGAGTTTTTAAATGTCAAAAATAAGCTTCTGTTGTGGTCGTGGTGAATTGGTTATTTAATTGAAAGTAATCCCAGTGTTGAAGCGTAGCCAGAAATACTCTTCTCCCGTGTCATGAAGAAGCTGCAGTGCCACATATTTACTCTACTCTGAGCGCGCTATACCCACTGGCATGGATTCTCAGTGGCTCCCCGCCAGGGGAGATCCAGAGCTGAGTTTTGGGAAAACACCCAGTGCCTTGTGTGGACATCTGTGTGCTTGAGTCTCTAGAGGCCCGATGAAAGGGTCAGCTGAGTCATTATATGCAATCAGTTATTCCAAATCCACTTGCTTGTTGATTTGTTTTTTTCAATCAGTTCAAAATCAGATTAATATCATTCAGTAATATATTCATAGAACTCACTTAAAATGTGTCTCTCTGCATCCTCTGACTGTGCTTAAGGCCAACAAGAAATGGAAAAACTACAAATGTCACCTCAGGTCATGACATTTTCTAAAAACCAGATCAGAGAAGAGCAGTTGATTATATTCAGCTCCCTGCCTTTGTCAGCAATGCAAGCTGACAAATTATGCTTTACGTCAGAGAAAAACTGCTGAAATTATGCACTGCAGTTAAAGCAACACAATGTAATTTTTTTAAGTATTTTATTACCTCAAATCAATGTCTTCATTCATAAATAGATCCTCATTGGTGTAAAATAACATATGGCAACAATCTGACTTATCCTCCTGGGCGAAGAATCAGTTATCTATCTTTACACAGAGCGGGTCGCTCATACGGAGGCTTCCATGTCTTTTCAGTCCATCAAAAACTACGGACTGCAGAGAGGGACATAAAGCACTACCTGCTAGTACCCATAGGACAAAATGCATTTCCGCGTTTTGCGATTCACTTTTCACAGAGAAGCAAGGTGGAGATGCCGGTTTTACTTACCCGGCATTAAAGTAAAGCCTGCACTGTGTTTTTGTTCATGATACAAGACCATACTTATGCCGCGCCGAATCCTCATCACCAAAAAAGCGTGAAGGGGCCATAAAATGACCGGAGCTCCGGGCCGGGGATCTGCGGTGAGTGGCCACCCGGGAGGGGCCCATGCCCGTCTTTGGTTGGCCGGAGCCCGCCGGGAAGTCCTCCGGACCAGTGGAGGGCTGTGGAGGTCTGGGGAAAAAAATGATTGGAGCTCCGAGCCGGGGGCTGGGGATCTGTGGTGATAGTGGCCTCCCGGGAGCTGACCCATTCCGCTTACCGTAGTTCCAACCATTTTGCAATGCATGCAAAGTCAAATTTAACCACTAGATGCGAGAAAAAATTACATAGTGTCTGTTTAACAAAACAATATCGAAAAAGATAAGATAAGATAACATAGAACTTTATCCATCCCAAAAGAAATTCTTTCACAATAGTTGAAATACACAGTAGGAAAAAGTAAGGAGAGTAGTGCAGAAATATAAAATATAAAAAAAAATACACAAAAAATATTCAAAAACTATAAGAACATAAGAGCAATGTAAGCTGCCAAGTGAGCGGATAAAAGGAGGATAATGCATTAATAACAGAACAATTAATACTGAAGATGATTTGCATTTTGGTAGTTGAGTTATTTTTATGTTTTTATACATTTAGGCCTACTCCTAATTTCCATTGGATGCGGAACAACGCCGTCGATTTGTCAGACCCGATATGTTTCCATTCAAATCAATGTGTCAGTTTCCACAGAACGCAGAATGCCGCTGACGTTGTCATATGTCGACAGGAAGTCATGTACACACACAAAATGAAACATCTGGTTTATTTTCAAAATAAAATATTCTGTGTTCACAAATTGTATAATCGATTTCCTTCTACTCAGCGGACACAGGGTGGTTCTCTTTCACTGATCTTCCACTACAACCCGCTATATCGTGCAATTGTGAATTCAAGATGTCACTGACTCACGAGATCTCGTTCTTGCGATTCCGTTGGACGCCGGACGACAGACGTCGGACTTTGCCAAACATTGGCGTCATTCAGCATCCAGTGGAAATTAGGGTTTAGGCTAGTTTTTTGGAAATGCTTTAGCATGTTAGATGTAACAGTTACCTTGCACCTTTTGGCTATATCAGGGTTTTTTCTATAGTTACATTTTCCTCACTCCTGTGAGAGCAAACCAAGTGTTGGACTGTTTGTCAGTCTGTCTGCAGTCAACAGTGGCTCCGTCCAATTATGTCATCCTCACTTTTCCCGCAAAGTCATGAAATCATTCTGAGAGTCTGGGAAACAATTCTTTCACATCTGGTGTCGAGAGCAATCAGTCAAGAGTCAAGGAGCTCACAGAGCAGGATCCCATATTGTTAAATGCTTTATTTTCTTTGTATTATGTAAAGGTAGTTTAAATTTTTGCTTTTTTAGTTTATGTTTACACAGTGCATCACTTGGTTTGTATCATATATTGTCATTATTATCTAAATTGATTATTTACTTGGTTTTAAAATGTCACCAGTGTGAACAATGCCCAATAGTCCAAAACCCAAGCATATGAATCCATCCATCCATCTGTTTTCTACCGCTTATCCTCACATAGGGTCACAGGGGGCTGGAGCCAAAATATTAAAGTTAAAAAGATACAGAAAGCAATTTGTTTGTATTTGAGAAGCTGGAACCAAAGTTACCACTTAGTCAATTATAGTTGCTGATCAGTTACTTGTCTGATTAATCAATGGACTGATGTGTCAATTCTAAATACTTTTCAGGTGTTCAAGTGCATCAGTTTGTGCCACCGTCACTTCACTCTGAATCAGTGTCACTTCCCTGTTTCAGTAAAAGAGAATAGCTCTTCGTAGACAGGACTTTGGTTGGTTTCCTTCTTCCTTTTTCACTCTCAAAAATGATAAACACATTTACGCTTCCTTGAATGAGTTAAAGTTTCAAAGGCCTGCACCAACATAATATTTCATTCTCTTTTAGCAAATATGCAACACATTTCCAAACTTGTCAAACTGTCACTCGTCTTTGTGATGACCGAGGGGCCAGCAAATGAGTACCATGTTGTGTTATGCTATTTCAGCCCGACCTGACTCCATTCCAGTTGTTGTTTTGTTATTTTGTTTTACTGGAGTCAAATTCCACGTCAGGTTTTAGCTTTGGCCTGCTACAGAGAGAGAGAGTGCAGGTTCAGAAAGCTGGAAGCATGCACTCTGCAACTATTTGAATTATGCCATTGACGTCAGCACAGTCATAAAGTAGACGGCTGCCCTTCCCCTGAAGTATTCCCTTGCCAACAGGCCTGTTCAGCTCAGCGCAGATGGATTCAAATGCTCTCTGCTTCACAGAGCGGCTCTTTTGTTTGGGTATTTGGGAAGCATTTGGACCCCCCCTTTCTCTCCCCTGCCAAAAAACACCACCACTACCGCACCGTCTTTGTGAAACAGGACCGAAAGCTGCCTTTTCAAAAATGAATTTAACAATAAAATACCCCCTGATTGTTATCAGCAAAGAAACAAAACAGGCAAACCATGGTTTGGGTAGTATTTCTCTACGGTAACTTGACTGATTTTTTTTGGCAGGAGGCAGGGTCCAGATTTTTTTTCAACCATTGTTAAGATGGAAATGCCACATGTCTGTTTTGATGTTACTTGGAGGGGACTTGCATTTTATTTTGATGCAATCAGGAAGTTTCATGTTGCCAATGTGGACTGACAGAAGTATCAATTTTGTTTGCTCAATTCAATTTTGTTATGTGATCTGGGATACGCACACACACACACACACACACACACACACAAACACATACACAGATGTATGCAGATATGCTGACACACCATGCTTACCCATCATGAGGAGGCCTGCTGTTCAAGATCGTTTGAGGTTTGTCTCAGCTGGTCTTCATATGTTACTGGAGACAGTGATTCTTCATTGCACGCAACCAGCCTGACTTTGTTTCAAGGCCTGCACACTAACTACAGTCAGGATAATGTCAATGAGACAGTCATGTTTTTCTTGGCAACAGGTCAACAACAGCTGGAAAAGCGTCAGAGCCGAAGTGATTTCTTGCTTGGCCTCGATTCACACATCAAAGCAAAGTAAGAGAAGAAGCTTTACACGTAAACGGAGCTTGTCTAGTTCCATAGACCTCAGCACGAAGTGGTTGCTTATGTCCTCATTATTGGAAATCAAAACCTGCAAAAGGGATCTCATCCTTGGTGTAGAAAACTTACAGAAGCAGCTGCGCCTTCCATATTTATGGGATGTTAAAGTAACTAAACTGGTTGCACTTACAGAAAAAGTTTGGCAGCCAAAATATTTGATATTCTATTCTATCTATCTATTTTATTTTATTTGTGCAGATTTACTGATTTTGATCTCTGAGGTTTCTGTCACTCCTTCAGCATGGAGTTTTGTTATATTATAGTCTTGCATTTAAATACATTCTTACCTCTTTTCCTTGGCCTTTCAAACAATGTAGGTTGTTCATTTTATGTGCATGGGTCTTTTATCTGGGATGCACTGTCTTTTATTTATTTTTTATGTTTCAGTTTTTGAATCATTATTTTGATTATATTTATTGTTTCATTATACTTTTATTGTATTTGTTTTAATGTACAACACTTGGAAACCTTGTGTTAAATAAAGTTGTTTTGGACTGGATACATCCATCCATTTTCTACCGCTTATCTTCATGGGGTCGGGGGGGGGGGGGTTGGAGCCTATCCCAGCTGTCTTAGGGTGGAAGGCAGGGTGCACCCTGGACAAGTCTACACCTCATCACATCACAGGACACATAGAGACAGACAACCACTCACACTCACATTCACACCTACGGTCAATTTAAATTAGCAAATTAACCTAATCCCCATACATGTTTTTGGATGGTGGGAGGAAGCCGGAGTACCCGGAGAGAACCCATACAGACACGTGGAGAACATGCAAACTCCACACAGAAAGGCCCTGGGCTGGGAATCGAACCCGGTACCTTCTTGCTGTGAGGCGACAGTGCTAATCAAGGCACCACCGTGCCACCCTTTGGATACATTTAACAGCAAATTATTCTCACGGTGAGGTCACTGTTATATTGGTGTGAGGTAGTTACTGTATTGAGGTTGTTACTGTGGATTATCCAGAGAAACAGAACCATGGTTCATTTTCAGTGCTTTGACCACCATAATTAAAATCTGCTGATCTTCCATCTTGCTGCCAAAAAAATCTTAGAAATGAGTATCTGAGTTAGAAAAGTGAAATTAGTTGAGTGGAAAAGTGAAAAAAAGTTTTGTTGAATTGTTCACTCTGTTTAGGGAGCATTGGCAACATTTCTGAACTGTACTTGCAGCACAGTCAGTGCACTTTTCACTCAGTTTGTGAGCTTTTTCTCTGACTTAGGTGCTTCATGGGATCCAGCAGCAGCAGCTGCATGTTGGCCTATTCTGATTATATGAAAATTATCTGATATATTTTATCAGATCAGCCGCTGCACCAGCAGTAAACCTCTGTAATCGTAACTCTACGGCACCTAAAGAAGAAAAGCACCAGCAACAGCGGCAGAAGCTTGGCTAAGTGGGTTCATTGCTCCTCTGATCCATGCTAATCAACCCGAGGGGCAAATCCCAGTCAACTTGACAATGAGGCCCATTCAGCCCAGTCACTGCTGTTGCTCCCAATGTAGGAGTTCAGCTCAGGTAACATAGACAAAGCCTGGTCTGTTGCTGTGAGTATGTGTGTACCCGTGTTTGAGTGTATAGAAGCAGGGAGTCATAGAGCAAAACTCTGTGGTGAGACGAAGCAAAGAGGGGGAAAAGAATATGTGAGAGTTTATGAGAGCAGGAGTCAAAACAGACGGAGGGAGTGCAGCTCAAGGACGAGACGGTGTTAACACTCACAGGTCCACAGAGCTACTGATAGGACAGACAAACAGCCTCATTGACGTCTGTGTGTTTTATCAGAGAGGGTGAGAAAGAGTTAGAAACAAAACATTTAAGATTTTTACACCAGAACATGACGACCAGTCAGATAGCAGCAAACACTGTATGTGAGAGTGAGGCAAACGCCTCGTGCTTCATTGAACCTTCAGACCCTATGATGTCAGACTGTCTCTGAGCTCAGATCAGATCATCGCACATTATGCTCCTCACATTCACCTCCCACATGCGTAAATCACTGTAGCTTTCTGTTAGAATAACATGTGTGAACTGCATGTGTCTAATGGCTACTGTACGTCTAATATGCATGACTTTTTCCTCTAGTCATTTGAAACATCATAAGCAGAGGTTAAAATTTATACACATACATATATAAATGTATTACATTAGATTTTTTGCCATTTCAGCAGCATTACACACATCTAATTCCTCATAGTCACATCACTCTCAGGAAGCGAAAATGCATCTCTTTTATTCTCACTTACTCAATCGATCAATCAATCAATAGACACAAATTCTCCAACTATTCTGATGAAAAATAAAACAAGCTATTAGTTTTACTTTGTTTGTTAAAAATAAAATATTAAGTAAGTAAAAACTATGGGATACTACTCGATATGGTTAAGAGTCTAATACAGAATTGTGTGGCCTTACATCCTCATCAACTCCTGCAGTATCTACGATAAATTTAGACGGTTTGATTAACACAACAGAGCCTTTTTCGTTGATTTTCCTTTGGGAGTTGTTTCATGCTACTTGGACTTATGTCTTTCCGTGTTGCTTTCCAAGTAGTCAGGAATGTGTACATGGGTACAATATGTTAAAGAAAGAGCAGGGACACTGTGTCCAAGGATGCATGGTTGTTACATGTGACCTAGTCAAAGCATTTTTTGTGGTCAGAACTGACTTTATTACATCTTAAACGGACACTATGTATTTTTTTTCTCCCATCTAGTGGTTAAACTTGACTTTGCATGCATTGCAACATGGGTGGAACTATGGTAAACGGAATGGGTTAACTCCCGGGTGGCCACTATCACTGTGGATCCCCAGCCCCCAGCCCGGAGCTCCAGTCATTTTTTCACCTCCACAGCCCTCCTCCGGTCCGGAGGACTTCCCGGGGGGCCCCGACCAGCCATGGCCTCCTTCACCCAGGAGGATAAGTCAGATTGTTGGTATAGGTTATTTTACACCAACGAGGATCTGTTTATGAATGAAGAGGTTGATTTGAGGTAATAAAATACTTACATAGTGTCCCTTTAAATACAAATCAAAATACAGCTCTTTTTATCCATCATCCATCCATCCATCCATCGGTCCATCATTATGCTAAGCTATAAGCTAGTCGAGTCCCACTTCTAACGCTACAAATAAATCACAGGAAATGAGAGTGGTGTCCATTTTCTCCTTGAATTTTTCGATAAGAACGCAAATAAGCATATTTTCCAAAATGTTGGACATTTTTTTTTTTTTTAAATGAGGGAGTCCAGGCCAAGGCAACTTCATAGAAAGTTGTAGACAAAACAATACAAACTTTGTCAAATAGAGATTAATGTAAGTCTTTGGCTTGTTATCAGCTTCTTTAATTGAATTTCCTTCTGCATAGTATTCTAAGTGGTTGCAGCCGGAAACTTCAAGCCGTCTTTTCATTAGAGGCTGACAGCAAAGGCACAGTAGCTGTGACACAACAGAGACAAGTATGAAATGAAGCACTTCTGCTTTAGCCAAATCACCACGTTACAACACATCAGAATTCTTTATCTGTGAGTCAGTGTCCAAGATGTGTGGCAGTGCTGCTTCTGAAGGGTCACCACATGAAAACCGTATCAGTATTTGCGCTTTTCCACCACACAGTAACAGAACGGTGCGGTACAGTACGGCACAGTACGGCCCAGTGTTGGTGCTTTACCATTACAACTGAGTACCTCATAGTACCTCCTCGACATGGGCAGCGTTGTCATACGGTAACGCAAAACTGCCATGATGTCCTTTACATACGACACAGAAAACCAGGAGGAAGAAGAACATCAACAACACAACTATCACAAACACCGAAGCGATTGTGTATTTGTTGCTCGCTCTGTGGCTTTTTGTCCTCGACCAACCATGGCGTTGTTTTCTGCATTTTCTCATGTAACAATAGCGAAGCAGTCGAGTTGTGTTTGGCTTTTACAGTCTAGTTGGATGTTGCGCATCCAGTGACGCTTCCAATGACGAGGAGGTACCAAAAAAGTACCTAGTACCAGGTACTAGTGGAAAAGCGCCACAACCGTGCAGAGCCATGCCGTACTGCGCGTGTGGAAAAGCACCATAAGTTTTACGAGTATAGCCTGCCAGAGATACATTAACCCGTCTTCCATTGCAACATTTACATCCATTCATTATTTCACTCCCTTCTGTTTGTAATTCACAACCACAGGGTTGAAAAATCCTGATATCATCTACTGAGTCATTAGTTCTGTTCTGCCTCCCTGTAAATCAGATAAATGAGCTCTAATGAAACACAGAGTCGTGATGTCATTTGGCCACTTCTCAGAACCCGGTTTACAGAAATCCATGCATTTCAATGCCACATAATGTGCTCCATCACTACTCTTCTTCCAACTTTTCACAATAACCTCTCAGTGATCAATTTTGCAATGCCTTTCGTGTGAAGTCATATGGAGGAGCAGCCTCACCAAAGCGTCTATGATCTTTGATAGGAAGTGTTGTGTAACTGCCCAGAGGGTTTCAGATCAACCTGTTTTCTGTTTCTTGTAAGAATGGCTCCCACTCTCTCTGTCTTGCTCATTCAGGAACCTGGCACTGCCACCAATCGGCCTCATTCAAAGTTTTGTTTCTCTTTATGTGATTGTGGTCTGTTTACGCCAGTTCACGGGAAATTTGGCCTTACACATTACCCTTCTCATCGGGTTTATATCTTGAGTGCTTACTCAATAAAATAAAAGTAGAAATAAGTATGAAAAGAAATCACCCATTGATGACCTCTTATCTTGTGTGTTTATCAGTGTGTTTGTCTCCGTAACCAGCGCTGGTGATTTAACGTCTACAATGCCGTACAGATTTTGGCAGCTGAAAATACGTTGCAGCCCTCGTGCTCTGCTACAGCTAGCATCACATCACATACAGGAAACTGACTGTATTCCCACAAGAGGATGACAGATGCAGCTGTCTCACTCACAAACACTCTGGTCTGACGTCTTCTGGGCACACTTGTCCTTAAATAATCTAATAGCATCATATGCCATTGCTGTATATGTACCTGCTGCACCTGCTGCAAAGACGAAGTTGTCTCCCATAAAGTCCTGCATCAATAAATAATTGTCAGAGGAACAGACATTTAGAAACACCGTAAAAATCTATGATTTCTGTGTATTGGTGATAATATATTAAACTAGAAAAGCATTCAGAGAGCACAGACCTCAAAAAGTTATGGACGGTTTTTGACGAAATTTTCAGGATTGGCCGAAGTGGCCTAACTTAAACTGATTCATTTTTGGTGGTGCCATTGAATCGGATCCGATCACCACCAAAAATTATTCAGTTTTAAGTTAGGCCACTTCTGACCAACCCTGAAAATTTTGTCAAAATCCATCCACAACTTTTTGAGTTATTTTGCAAACCAACAAATAAACAAATCCCATTGAAAACAGAAAAATAATATTCACTGAAATAAAACACATTCTATCTTGGTTTAATCTGAGACACAATCAACTTGTGGATGCATGAGTTCATTCAATACATTGTGAAGGTTTGCATCCTTGTTTAGGATCTCAAATGTATGCGATGATCAATCCTGTTTTTCAGTATAGCCCTATTTCCTCTCGCTGCTGTACATGGTCACAGAAAACCTCCTCACATTTTGCATGTTATTGCTGTAAGTTTTCTGGTTGCAAGTTAGAATAAGTTTTGACAGTGTTTGTTTTGTGATTTGGGCTGCTTTATCTTTTGTTGTCAATAGTAGTGTTAAGTGGTGTGTAAGGGAATTCTGTATCTTATCATGCCAGCGAGGCTTAAACTAAACTGAAAGTTGAATCTGGAGAAAGCACTGACCTCATAGCTTCATACCGCTGCCTCTGCAGCCTGTTGGCCCTCCCTCCCTCAGCTGGAAAGTACATGTTTGAAGTTTATGCCTGAGCGCAGTAATGAGGCATTTCAGTTGATGTATAGTATGCTGGCGGGTCTGACTGGATAGCACGTGTATCTGTGTGTTTTCCTGTCTGCCTCTGTGGGACGGCTCTCAGCGCTGATCAGAAAGGTCCTTGTGTCGGGGTGGAAGCGGTGGAAATCCCCTCTTACATGGCGGTGCTAGTGTGTGTGTGTGTGTGTGTGTGTGTGTGTGTGTGTGTGTGTGTGTGTGTGTGTGTGTGTGTGTGTTGGCTTTGGAAAGCTGTTTCCCTTGGTCCATCTGAGGCCACGAGAGTACACAGAGCGGACTGCCGTAACTAAAGTAATTGATGGCATGACGCTAACATGCGTGCTTCTTCTGAGAGAATACAAAAGCATGTTTGGTGTTTGGTGGTGTTAATCAGGGAGTTTTTAACTGTGATTTCTAAATCAGAAACTGTATGGATAAAGTAAAGCGGAACTCCCTCAATGTGGTTTCACTCAGACTTTTCTCGGAAAGTTTTAGATACAAATCCTGTTAGAGTTTATCGCCCTTTTCAGGCATTTCTACTGTTTCAGTATTGAACGATCACATTGTCATGGGACTGTGCCATCATTCAATTACCATAAAGCACAAAAGCACAGTTAATGTCTTTCAATGATTTTGTTTTGTACGTCCTTCAGCTGTAGAGTAAACAGGGACTTCGCTTAATGGTCATTTACATCCCGTTTTCCTCAGAGGTCAAAGTATTTAAAGCATCTGCACAAGGTTTGATCGTAATAGCATTGAAAAATAAGTCAGAGCACAATGCCTCCATGCTTAGCATATCCATCTTTTTTTTTGTTGGACTGGTGGTAAACTGCACTGGAGTAAAGGCTGACTGGTTTTGGCTCTGCTTGCCAGCAGGGCAGGGATCAGAGCAAGACCGTTATACAAGCAACATGGTTAAGTGGATCTGGCACCTCCCGAGAAAATGGATTTAGTATGTGGAGACCCACTAAAAGTTGGCCTTGTCACCAGCTTTTGGTCCTGAAACAATAAACCCGATTTTACAGCACAGTATCCATTTTTGTGGGTTATGAAATCAAAGTCATGAATGTGGTTAAGAGCTCAAGCAATAAATTTAGCAATTCAATTTCACCCCCAATGGAGCCTCGCTACCACACACACAAACACACGTCATGCCAAACCAAACTTTTGTTGATCGCGTCAGCAGCACCCTCTGGTCTGAACTGTAAGCCAGTCTAATTTTATAAAAATATTACAACTTAAAGTATTTTTGGTGACATTTTATAATACAGCCCGGCAGTTGCACTGCTATTCAGTGGTGGAACAAGAGTAGAAAGGGCCCTGGGGCAGCAGCACTGGAAAGGCCCCTTACCCCAGGGGCGGTCACCCCACTGACCCCCCATAGCTCTGCCTATTGCAGCCGCAATTGCCGGGCTGTGTTGTTTTCTTTGACGAAGAACAAGACAGATGTGTAAATCAGAGATGTAGAAAATTTCAAGGTCATATAACATACATTTATTTATTTTTTTTTTCAAAAGTTTGAATCCTGCATTGTTGATGTTGATCCATGGGAGAGTGTGAAACCACTGGCTGGACTGTCTATCACATTACCTAGCTGCATAAGACTAAATAAAAATAGCACCAGAGAACATAAAAAGTGTTGCAAAAAAGGATGAAAACACAGTGCAACATTTGCTGAATTTATCTAACATTGACCCAGAATCTAAAATAGGTGAATTTGTAGTATTTTCTGGCTATTTTCTAACAAAATCCTTTGTTTCTGCTCTTTGTAAGCAGTGAGGAATTTTAAGCTTCACGATCTGTAACGTTTCTCTGAACTTTTAGTTAACTTCTTTCATGTACTGTACCTCTTCTTTTTTTAATCAAGCAACGAGATTCTTTAAAGACACAAATGTCTGTTGTGCTGATTGTTCAATTATGACAAGAGACAGTCACTCTCATTTAAACACTGTGTTGCCATTGCCATTCACCAGAAAATAAATAGGTCATCAGAAAAAGTACTACTCTATAATACTGATCATACGGTTGATCCAGTAAGTTACAGCATATAGATGTAGTTCATGATTCTATGAACATCCAGTGGTGAAGACCTCTTATATGTTACTTTTTGATTTTATGCTTTTTGAAAACACAAACCACCTCAAAAGTGTTGAGATACGGGGAAGAAACATCTCAAATGAGTGTAAGTGGTTTTTGACATCAGCAGAGTTAAACTAAACACACACACACACACACACACACACACTTTCCCTCACTCCCCTTGTTGCAGTGAGGGAAGGCCGTGGGCAGAGCGCCAGGTGCCTCTCGTGTTTGAGAGAGCAAACAAGCTCATGTCTTTGATGGCGAGGAGATCAGAGCAGGGGACACATTCTACGTGGCCACGCTAAGGTCGCTGCAGTGCACACCCTTCTGCCATGTTGTGCTCTGCAGCTAGGAGACCTGGAGTACACACAACACACAGGCACATGTGTGTGTGTGCGCGTGTGTGTGTGTGTGTGTGTGTGTGTGTGTGTGTGTGTGTGTGTGTGTGTGTGCGCACCATCTCATCAAACACCCTCTGCTTTTCAACCTTGATGTACAGTTGTCTGAAAAGCCAAGTTGAACCACAAACACATGGTTGGAATATCAATTCTAAATTCATGCAAACATATTTCAGCACTAGACACTCACTAGTGTAAATAATTGGTTAATTTTCCCCTCACTAAATTGACAATTACACATTATTGGGGATTGGGAAATAAAATTCTCCTCTTAACAGATATGAGGGACTTTGTAGATGTTTGATTCTAATAAAAGATCAAGGTAAACAGTCATTATTTACATTTTACCCTCTTTTTTTTCCTTTTATTTTTATCCTTCCAGCTTTACTTGACCCAGATTTTCTTTAATCTTGGCTTGGTTTTGGCATAATACAGCAAAAAGTCACACTCCTTTAATGTTGTATAATACTATTAGATTATGTTTAAATTTTCTGTGTTGTACTTTTTTGCGCTACAATCAAATTATTCTGCATATTTTTCCAATAAAGGACAGGACCAATATAATATTTTTCTGAAACAACAATGAAGATTTGCAGCTTTTTTGTTTCATGATAATAGAGTGAATGTTTTGGGTTTTGGACTGAACATAACTTTTGAAGATCTTTTTTTTTACTTTTTGTGAATAAACAAAGCAATTACTTAAGAAAATACTTCAGTAGATGCAGCTCCAATTCAATTACTCTAATACTTACAATACACTATAAACTATGTTAGCAAATGATGAGCATAGAAGAAAAAAGCAGTACAATTACGCAATTGCACACACACTCTGGCTGCTGCTAAATGCTCCAGAAATAGTGTTCAATTCTGGTAAAACTGATACTCATGCCAGTTCCTGTAATTTAGTTTTTATATTCATTTGGGGTTGAGACTTTGACCTATTGTGTACACACTGCACAACAATAACACACACACATCTTAACAGCATCTGTTATCTTTTATGCATGTTCTTAACACTGTGTTGACTCATTAAAACCAGAGACTGATGTTACCATGTTTGTGTTATTGCTTAAGGAGAATAGTATTGCCATCTGTGGTGCACTTACTGGTCAGATGTGATCACACTGGGTGTTTGTGTACGAGAAAATGAATCCACAGTTAACACAAAAGTTTATGTGTGTGTGTTTGTTTCCTGTCAGGTGGGGTAAAGTGCGTCTGTGTGTGGCGAAGGCGAGGGGTATTTGGTTTCCTTCTCCAGGGGGGCTGATTTCATGTAAATGAGCCGAGGGTGCGTGTGTGCGTGCGTGCTTGTGTGTGGCAGAGCGAGGCCTTAGCTTTCCTCTCCTCTACTCTACTTTGCTGACAGCTGTGAGTTCCAGTAGCTCCACACAGCAACACCTCCTCATGATGAAGGAGCGCTGCAGCCGGGTGCCACCTCCAGCCATTCCCCCTCCTCAGCAGCAGCAGCAGAAGGCACCACGAGTGGGACCCGTGGGTGAATGTTGCCTGGGAGTGACTGGGCAGCGCTCGGGCTCCATGTGCGCCGTCTGTTCTGACTGTGTGTCTCTGTGTGCCGGCTGCTTGTTGACAGATGAGGCGTACCAGAAGCTGGCCATGGAGACGATGGAGGAGTTGGACTGGTGTCTGGACCAGCTGGAGACCATCCAGACCTACCGCTCTGTCAGCGATATGGCCTCTAACAAGGTAGGAGGGGCTGTATCATGTTTTTTTTTTGTTTTTATTCTTTCTTCATTAGTGTAGAAAATGTCTAGGGACAGGCTTACGTTGCCTTTAAATATGTATTTTTTCTTCCGTTTATTGCAAATATTTACACAGAAAAGGCTTTGCTCTATGTAAGAGCTCTCAAATCAGAACAGCAAGGGACTCAAGTGCAAGAAGCACATTAAACACATGAACGACAGTGCACAGAATCCAGGGATACTGTAGCCATAAATATACATGAACTTAATGTGACCTCTTCAAAGTCAACAGTATTAAAAGTCCCATATGCAGTGACGCAAGGTTGGTAGAAGCTGCAGTGAAGCAGTGTTGGCATGAGCACCATCTGGTTTTAAAGCCTGCAGAGTTGTATGAATATGACTGGACGTCGCTCATCAGCTGATTTATGCCGAAACTAACACCAAGCTCCATTTATTTGTGCTGTATTCATTTTTTCTTTTTGATGTGGCCTTTTTTCATTTTACCTGTCAAACTACTGTTCACTGTCCACTGGTTATTCTGAGTGATGTGCACTCTTTTTTTTAAGTGACCATAACCATCTAAATCGATGACAGAGCCTTATACCGGCAATATTTGTCTGTTTTTCAGGTTTATTGATTATCATTTGATTAACTCCACTGTCTTTGCACTACAACTCCTTCTGTACATGATGAATTACTTAAATTGATTAAATTAATTAAAAAATTACTGACTTGGATTCGAATTACAATTCAGCCTATTTAAAAAAAAATCTAACTTTATTATTAGAATCATCTATAGTTTTAGAGATTAAAGTGTCAACAATATTCTACATTATATTCCTCTCATTACTGAATTTTTTTTTTGCTAGTAAACCAACCTATTCAGTCTCATCCACTAGGATCCAGGATATAAATTATTATGGGAACTTCCCAACAGTGACACTGTTGCAGCTCGCAATGAATCTGATATTTTTTTCTTTCTTTTTATATTTAGGTATCTTTCTTCGGGCAAAAATGGTCTATTGGAATCTATCCTTCCAAACAACTTTTCATTGTCCACTTATTCTGTTTTTCTGTGTGATTGATTGTGTGTGATGTGCACCAAGGTCTATTTCCAGAACCAGAAGTTGACAGCATGACAGTTATTTGTACCAAACTTTTGGTCATCTTAATGATTCAAAAATAAAAAAAGACAAAGTATAATAATTCTCCTTTACAGATTGTATTTCTCAGCAGTTTTGGTGAAAATAATTATTATCCCAGGGGATATTTTTGTTGCAGTACCTAGGTTGGCCACTGGGGAAAATGCACCTGTGGGCTGTGTGACATTTAGGGTGACCTATTAGCAGAAAGGAAATGCAGTATAATATTCATAGCTATGACCCGGAATTAAGAATAGTGTTTGGGGTCCTCCACCATGTTGCTCCGCCATCATTCTGCAGTAGCCCAGACGGACAAACCAAACGCTGGCTCGAGAGAGAACATTTCTTTCCGTTACCTGAAGGCCACTCTCTGACATACTTGTGAAATTGTAATAATGTGAGTCATAAAGTGCAAAATGGTGATTCCGCCAGCAGCCGCCTGACTTCCATTGCTCCTAAAATAGTTTTATTGTGGGAAGGATGGTCTCCCAAGTGAGGTGATTACTCCGGTTTTTCTCAGAAGTCCAAAAACTTTTTGGGATCATGCGCTGGGTGAACAGTTTTTGTTGGACACCATCTTCGAGTCAGCTATACACTTCCTATAATACATCCTTTACTATAACAGTAACATGAGTTCTGTAACCACAAGACTGTATGCTCGACTGTCTTCATCAAAACAATTAGAACTACATTTACACTGCCGTAGAGGGCGAGAGACAGATTTCACCTTTTTTTGTTCACTCAAATCTTTCAACACTAAATGTTTTGAGTAATTTGCTTGTGGTAGTGAAATCCCAGAAAGCTGCTGTACTGTGTAGGCTGAGTGGCATCTGTGTGTAAGAGAGCCTGAAAAGTGTTTGCCAAGTGAGCAAAGAGGATAAGCTTGTTATTTCTCATAAAATTGGACAACAGGATGCGAGGGATCCCACAGTGGGTCAAACACAATAAACTAGAGAGGAAGAGAACATTTGTGTGTGTGTGTGTGTGTGTGTGAGGGATTCATGCAGACCCCTGGGCAGAGTGACTCTCTCTTCCTGTCTCCTTCCTGATCCTCTGCTCTCTCTCTCTAGATGACAATAGACATCCCATCATGTCCGTTTGGATGGTTAATGGTGGTGTTTATTTATCCCATTGTTGTCGTCATCTGGACACACACCCAGCACTAATAGTCAGCTGGATTGGTTTCAGTTAAGTCACAGCTGACTGGATAAATTCTATTTACCATTTTTACATGTGGATTTGGACATTATATCCATCCGTCCATCCATCCATCCATTTTCTACCGCTTATCCTCATAGGGTTGTGGGGGGGCTGGAGCCTATCCCAGCTGTCTTAGGGCGGAAGGCAGGGTACACCCTGGACAAGTCTCCAGTTCATCACAGGACACATAGAGACAGACAACCACTCACACTCACATTCACACCTACGGTCAATTTAAATTAACCAATCAACCTAATCCCCATGCATGTTTTTGGATGGTGGGAGGAAGCCAGAGTACCCGGAGAGAACATGCAAACTCCACACAGAAAGGCCCCGGGCCAGGAATTGAACCCGGTACCTTCTTGCTGTGAGGTGACAGTGCTAACCACTACACCACTGTGGACATTATATCCGTTCCAGCAAAATTAGTTCTGGGGGTTTCCTAAAGGAATAAAAAGTGACAACGCTTTTTTACGATGTTCATATCAAGTCTGTATTGGTGGACTTTTGTAATCATGGAAAAAATCATGTCAGGATTGAGCCAAACGTTATCTGCAGGTGATGATTGATTTCAAGAGAACTTTCCAAAATAGTCCAACTGTGGAATTTCAAAGAGATAGTTCTATCCTGCTTTTTCTAGACTCAGCTGCCAGGATAAACAACAAAACTCAAAAAGGTGTGTTGGCAGCTATACTGTATTTCTCTTAGTTGGCAGCATTTCTTTAAAAGTTAACCTCTAGGAATAATGTAGATACAGTTTTTTTCTTTAATGAGTAACCCAGTAATTTGTGTTTGTTTTTGTGCAAGGCAATTTAGAGTGCTGGTCAAATGGGTGTATTTGTCCTGACATATAACCATATGATGAGGACTCCTCATCAAGCACGTCTGCCTTGTGTGCAGAAATATATTAACAATAGGTATACCCCACTGTTATCTAGGCGTTCGTAATCGTAGCCTTGTTTCCACCTTAAACTAAAACGTGATTACACAACTGCTGCCTCTTGTGTCATGTGGGCCATTACACTCGACCTGGTTTTATGAACGAGAACATGGCAATCAGCTGATGTGACCCCTCGAGTACCTGTTGCGTTTCGGATGGAAAAACCATTATTCAAGCTGTGGCAGAGTATGAAACATGAGTACGAGGGAGGTGAAATCTGAGAGGCTGCTGCTCTACCTTCAAGGTGAAATTCAGGCTGTCGCTGCTGACGGTTACAGTACGTGACTGTCCTATGATAATGTGTGGCTCAAGTAGACGGCTCAAGGCCTGTTGTCAGTTGGAATGGTCTTCTGTGTTGGGGCCGTTATTTGAAGAGCTGAAATGATAAGTCTTGGATCTGGAATGTTCCATCAGTCAACTGACGGATCAAGCAAAAATAATCACTGATGCCAGTTTCTCAAATGTGAAGATTTCCTCAATTTGCATAATGAATATTTCTTGGAGTTTTGGACTGTTGGATCAGCCCTTGAATCTGGAATATTCTAGAAGATATGATTTGCTGTTTTTATTTTATAAACTGGACAATAAGTCACTTATAAAAAAAATAATAACGAGACTAAATGATAGTTACTAATGATAACTGATAGATCCAGATTCAGAAATAAGATGGTTTGCTGAGTTTTGGTCTTTCAGTTTTACACTGTGGTTTGGAAAACAAGACGTTGATGCCTTATTTCCACACATTTCTGTGTATGGACATGAGTCAACCAGACGCACATTCATTTCTATGGGAATCTCAAAGATCTCTGATGTGTTTGCAAAAAAATCCTCCTTTTATTTTCATTTTGTTCAGTGGACTGTTCCCCTCAAGTAGCCTGTGCTAAACCTTTTTGACATAATGCACTGTGTGCCGCCAGAAGTTATCATTTTAAAACTAGCTACCCACCTGGCCTTACTTATTTGTCTTATTCCTGTTTTTGTCTCAGTAATGCTCCATCTGCATATTCCTCAAAAAATTTACTTCTCTCCCATTTCCTCGGTGGCGCTTTGATTGATCTGTGGAGAGATGCATTTCCTCATGTTGACTGCATGAAAAACAAGTGATAGAAATACAACAAATTATTTTCATGAAGTCAATCTGCAGATTATTTTCTTGATAAAGCATCAAAAACTGCTAATGTTAAAATGTCCCTTCACAATTTTTTATTTTGTTGGACTGCAACTCTAAATACAGTATATTTGAAGACATTTCCTTGGGCTCAGCAGATTAAATTGATGATCAGAATAATTGTTAGTTGCAGAAACCTGCTGATTTAAGACAGTTGCTGTGGGGCCTTTGCTCAACGCTAAATGTCTTGTATGAACAGAGCTGTTCATGTGTTAATGTGTAATGCTTCCTGTAATGAATAGTATTAGGTAAGACATAGTTTTGAGGCTGAAGTGATCTTCAATGAGGGAAATACGGTTTGCACTAGGAAGTCATATCAACAACTAGATTCTGGATTCATCCATTCACAAGAAAATGATTCTCCTCATTTTATATTTTCTCTCTGTGAATTTAATATCTCAGCCTGGTTCCCTTTCGAAGTTTGAGGAAATCCACTGTGTTCACCAAAACAGGAGATAGTCAGATGATCAGAGCGATATTGACAGTGTAAACCACCAGCTGCAGGTCTGATGAACAGCAAGCAAAGTGCAACAGGCTGGAGGCGGGACTACCCCAGTGAGGGAGTGTGTATGAAGCAGAGGTCTCTCACACACTCTCAGTCATTGCTCCACATAGACAGGGTGTGAAGTAAAGCCCAGTCAGACCTCGAAGCCCGAAGTGAGTCACTAGAGCTGTGGCGTTTCCCAACGTCAGAGAGAGAAGGCTTGGTCCTTTTACTCATGCTGTAGTCAGACTGAGACACTTTAACGGACGGCAGCCCTGCTCTGCTCTGCACTCCACACAAAGCAACATGGGAGCCTGCTGCTTTGACAAGAAAGAGAGGAAGCTGGGGAAGCTAAATGGTTGGAGAAAGGTGAGATTTCTGAGATTTTTTTTTGTTACATTCAAAGAGTTTGGAAAGAGCCATGTATTGGTATCTTGGTGGACTGTAGGATTTTCTGTGCTAAACTTTAGTGGCTTGGTGTGAATTTCCTGTCGGCTTTTTAAACACAAACTTTCAGTTCATCCGTTTTATCCTTTGGTATTGTTTTGTCTTGTGGCTGTCTTCAGAGGACTTGAAAGATATTTCACTGCTGCGGATGCTGTCTCTATGCCTGAAGGTTTTCTTCAACACTTGTTCATTCACTCATACTGTATGATGCTGAATTTAGATGTGAATTCACAAATCTGTCTTGAAGACACTGCGAGATCTCTCATCATGCAGTTTATTTCAGTGCAAATCATAATTGGAACAACTTTCTCTGGATTTTGGTGTTGTCTTTCTGTCCAGTTACAACTTTTGTTTATGGAATTAGTTTGACATTTCTCCCATGGTGTGGTGATCAAAGAAAGTTGTAATAACTTCTCGAAAGCAGACTTATAAAGTAAAAAGCAAAAAAATGAGTGTGTTTCTTCCAAAGAGTGTAGAAGGAAGAGTTCATCAGCAAAGTGACTGTTGATATGAGCTACCTGAGGATCAACCAGGCGATAAGTGGTATTTCTCAGCATTTTTCTGGCTGACAATGGTTATCAGAGAGTAAGAGGGAGGTTGTGTCAAAGTGGTTAGAAGCTGTTTCGAGATCAGTTTGTTCAAACTGGAAGAAGGGATTATTGAATTCTTTTTGGATATTTTTCGGCAAAAGTTATGTGGGACACGCAGTTACTCAATGACAAAACATGATTCAAGCATTGCACTGAGTATAGCATTTTTAATAATGTATTAGAGGTTTTCTTGTTTGTTAGCGTTCTACTACCTCTGTGATATTTTATGGAGGAGGCGGGGGTTCTGCTTTCGAGGCAACCACATCTCAAGGGAGCTCAGTTGTGCAGCCTGTTAAATGTTCTCCTCCAGCCAAAAACACTTTTGCACACCACATCTGACTCTGAGGCCTTGAGCAGCCAGGAGTGGTGGGAATGAATCACTCAGCTGAGAAATTTCTTGATTTCTTTTATCTCCTCCTCCATTTTTTGGTCTTAGGTTCTTCAAGCTGATGGATCTTTTTGATACTGCAGAGTTTCAGAGACACACAAATGCAGTCTTCTTCACACAAACACTCACCAGCATGTGTGAGTGAGTCAGAGGAAGTGAGAGGTTGTGAGGCAGTCCATCAGAGTTGTCTGTAGCTGCATCCAACATACGTACGGTTCCTACGTAGGTAGGTTCCCCGATTTTTACAGAATTATGTCAGCGTGAGTCTTTGCCATTGCACTGACTTTGCCATCCTGCGTCACATTTATGGGAAAGCAAGGTGAAGATAAACCACAACCACTGCAGGTTTGCTGCTGAAGTAGAGTGATTGCATGAGTTACAGCCTCTGTGGCGTGCTTTAAATATGAGATTAACTTTATACATCAATACAAATAAGAACATTCAGATGATGAAGAAGAAATTTAATTTAATGGTAATTATGATTTATTTTGAGTGACGCAAATGAAACGGGTGTTTACAAGGTGTAACCTCATAGTGTAATCACTTTGCTCTGTTAAACTGTCATGCTCAGTGTTGTAAATTCATTTAGGTAGTTTAGTTTGTGTAAGTCAAGTTGTGCAGTGCTGTCACTGCAGGGCTAAGAGGTCGATCCTCTCTGAGCAGACTACAGCAGGCAGAACATAGTGCGCCCACTAGTGGCTCAAAGACACAACTTCAATCTGAACCACCTCAGAGGAAAATGATCTAAAGCAAATCATTCAGACATAAGAAATAAGATGGACTTATGATCCAGGCCTTAGTTGACAATTGTATTGTTTGACGGGAGGTTAATAACTGTCAGTGGAGGATGGCAAGAAATGAATGCTATGATAGATGTACAGTATGTGAGAAAGTGATGCCCACATGGTGTCAGTAGGAGGTAAAGAGGCTTCCCTTCTGCCCCTGAATGAGCAATAACATCAAACACACAATGGCAACAACACTCTCACTCAGGAACATATGTGTGTAAAACATGCATGTGACATGTCAGCATCAACTGTGCTTAACTGTAGATAATAGCATTTGGAGGCTGCTGCTGTGCGCAGAGGCATTTCTCTCAGCCTCTGGGGAAGCACAGCCCTTCGACACATTGCACAGAGACATCCCCCGCTGTTATTTCTGGTTTCTTTATATATTATGCAGTGAGCTATTATATAAAGACCTGCTGCCTCCTCTGTTTTTTTTTTCTTTGTCTCTCATTGCTTGCATCCCACCTCCCTGCTTCTGGTTCGTTCCCTCAGTGGGAGGATAATCCGGGATCCTCTCTGGGAAGCTTTGATCTTCCCCTCATCTTTCCAAACTCGTACACACACACAAACACATTGGACTGAGAGGTTCTCTGGGAACTTCTGTTTACACGTTCCCACGAATTGGCTCCAAATTGATACGAACTATGGTTATTTTTCTTGAAGCATTGCAGTCATCCCCAAGGGATGGAGGAGAGGAGGGGTTTGACAAACAAAAGTTGTGACAAAATTGACAAAAGGCACAAATGGCACTATTGAAAATTGGCCAGTGGCACTGATGTAACAGTATATTCCAGTCAGGTGGCACTAGTCTTGTACACTGCAGCGTATCAACACCTGCTCCAAGGACAGCCCATTGATTCTGCCGGCGAGGCAGACAGACAGAGAGATTGATGACTGTGTTGGCAAGTGGCAGCCGGCAGAGAAATTGACATGTAAGTGGTGGAGAGTGAGGGAGAGACGGAGCAGAGGTGCAGAGGCGATGTGTGTGGTGTGTCCTCGTGACAGCTCAGCAGCTACACCACGTCTGCCTGGGAAGGAAAAGGGGAAGCCTCTCCTCTCTCCTGGCCGCCTGATGCTGTTGCCATGGCGTTGCAGTGGTCTTGTAATTGGAGCACACACACTCACAGAGAGAAAAATGTGGGCTGTTGTCACCTAAATTAGGAGAGGATGCAATTATCTCTCATCTCTCCTTCTTTTTCTTTCTTTTTTTTATCTGCTCATGAGTTCCCTACAATGAGCATTGTCTCTAGATGTCAGGAAACCACAGAGGGTTCAAAAGAGGGAGAAGATGATAATAGATATAATAATACTATTGACATGCATTCATATTCTTTAAAATGTGTCCCATTCCCTCTATCGACCCTCATTGTTTTACTGTAGAGGGAGGGCATTGCTGTACGGCTTCATGATATGCCGTCACAATGGCTGACTCCATAAAAAAATGCCTTTAGGAGGGAATTACATCAGTTGGGAATGGAAGAGGATGCAATTTTATGTACAACAGTTGCACAGCTGGAAAACAAGAGAAGAGGGGAAATGTTGCATCTGGAATCTCAAGTCTGGTTATTATGTGTCAGTCAGTCAGACATCCCTTTACAACCTTGTGTATAAACCGATGCCAAGCCATAATTAGGGCTCCCCCCTTCTCCCCACTTTCTGTCAAATCCTGTGTTCTGAATAGAGCGTGTTGCTGCGTGTTGTCAGGGAAGAGAGACTGAAGAGTGAGGGAGGGAAGCAGAAAGAGAGAAGCAGGATAGGAGGGGGAGTGAGCGCTACAGCAGTGAGAGCAGCGAAGCAAGACAAATCCAGTGGAGGAACCCCCCCTCCAGTCAGATGAACATCGCTGCCTCACTCCCTCCTCCTCCCTCTCCTCCTCCTCCTGTCTCCATCGTTGTTATTTTCCCCTCCTCCCTTCCTCACTCCTCTATAATTCATCAGTGTGCTGAGAGTCCCCTGCTCACGGCTCCAGCTGCTGCTGCTCCAGCCGAACCATCGAGCCTGCTGGATCTCCACCTCTCCCAGCCCAGCTACAGCACCTTTACTTTTTTCTTCATCCATCTATCCGTGCATCCATCCCCAGACATGGAGACTCAGAGCTGGCCCTTTTCTGCTACTGAGAGAGAGGGAGAGTGAGCCATCATTGAGCTGCTCTCTTAGCTGCCGAGAAGAGACTCCCAAGAGGAGAGAAGAGGGATTTTTTGTCCTTTTTGGTGCTGAAAGAATCCTGTTTGTCTTCCTCCATTTTTTTTCAATTGGATTACAGTTCTGGCTTTGTGTAGGAACGAGAAAACGGGGTCCAAAATGCCTGAAGCCAATTACCTGCTGTCGGTGTCTTGGGGTTACATTAAGGTGTGTGGCGTTTATCTACGTAACTTATTGGTGATAACGCATCCATTTCACTGCACCTCTCTGTGCTGTGTGGCATTAAGGGCCATTTCTATAGAAATCCTGCATTTTTTTAATGGTTTCATGGAGCTTCTCAGGTTACCTTGCTAGTCTAATTGTACTGAAGGTATTTCCATCGTGGTGAGGGGGATCTGACAGAATGGTGTTTTGTGGCTCAGGCTCCATCTTGAGCCCTCTGCAGAGCCCTGTGTGTCTGTATATGTGTGTTGGTGTGTATTTATGTGCACGCGCATGCATCAGTCATAAACAGCTGCTACTGCAGTGCCTGGGTCTCCGTGTACTCTGAAACGCATCTGTCCTCCTTCATTATTTCTTCAATTTAAAGCAGTTCATATATGAAAAGTACATGAAAATCACCAAAATGTTGTAACGAAGACGAATGGTTCGAGAATTTTCCTCTTGACATCATTGAAATTGTTGCACACTGACGCAAGTGAAATGGCTAAATAGCTCCCAGAAATGTGATTCAGTGTAATAAAACTGTGAATTGGTTACCGGGAGTGAATTGAGGTGTATTAAAAGGTGATGGTTTCCTGGTAAAACAAATAATGATCCAAACACTAATTCATGTCCTGGAAAATTTAACGTTTCCCCCCTCACTGATTTTACACTGTAATTAAATCATATTCTGGAGCTGCTGGAATTGAGCTGAATTCTACTGTATTTTCCATGGAATCTTGGACCATAATCTCTCCCAGGTTTTCCCTCAGTGGAAACTGACAACATTTTTTCTCTCTCTCCATCTTCTTCCTCTTTCTCTCTTGCAGTTCAAGAGAATGTTGAATCGGGAGTTGACACACCTATCTGAGATGAGTCGGTCTGGGAATCAGGTTTCCGAATTCATCTCCAACACCTTCCTAGGTAAATGAAATTCTATGTACATGCCCTCAAAAGCACGCTCTTCAGTATGCTCTTTATAATCTGTCCACACACATAAACATAAATACATCAAAAAATACAAACCCACAGATATCTAATAGCTGACACAAATCCCCATTTCTCTGTTTTGCTGCAGTGTTTTGTGGAGGTTCTGTACATGATGTTAAGCTGTGCACGTTGCTCTGGCAGGCTTTTCTGTGGGGGCGTACCATAAAACACTGCGCCATTAAGCTTTTTCGAGATGTTTGTGGCATCAGGCTCAAAATGGCCATATAATTTAAGTGAGAACTGTACATTTCTCAAGGAATTAAGGTTAAAAATGGTTGGACAGCTACTGTAAAAGTGCCATTAGACAGACAAGGAAACCTTGCTTCTTCTGTTTTTGTCATCCAGGTATACAAAATGTTCCCCTTGGCACTCAACTGCAGAAATGAATCAATGTCAGGAAAAGATAAGATAAACCAGCATTCGAGGGACTATCAACTAATTTCTGTAAATTCGTTAAAAGTTGGCTTTTGGCAAATGTGAGATTTCCACATATGTAGGCACGGTAAAGCAATAGGACAGATGTCCAAAGTTGACCAGGGAATGAGTTAAAGGGTTGACAAACAAAAATGATAATGGAAGTCAGACAGAATGCACCTAGAAGTAGCTGAGGCTATTTATACAGCCGATCGATTGTCATCCTGATCCGGTGTAGTGTTGTCGGTGGGTCCCTCACCACTGAATCATAGAGGAGGGTTGAGGAGAGACAGAGAACAAGGAAACGAGGGAGGGAGCTGACTGCAGTGAGGGAGGAAACAGAGGTACAGAGGAACCCCCTTTGCTGGCAGTGAGATGAGCTCGGCAGATTTGGTGACTCATCTCCGCCTTAATGCATCTTTGTCAGCAGGGACACCTTGTTGTCTCTACACCCCTCTCTCCCCCTCTCACTGCCCAGAGATCCCAGACAGAGATGACTATCACTGTGATAAGAAATCAGGATTACCCTGCTGGCTGTTAAAAGAGAGGCCAGGTGAACATTAATGAAGCAGCACAGCTGGCCTGGTTTGGCCTCAGCTGACCAGTTGACTTGTCTAATCCTTCCATCCATTGAGATTAGTATCACGTCAGTAATGCACTTATTTCTGCTTTATTATTTTCCATAAAAGCATCAAATCAGGCTCATAGAAATTACATTTTCCTTCCACATGTCTGGTCATGCAAAGATCATTCTTACATCCACCGTAAATCTGTTTTAGTTGATTCTCATACTTTTCATTTTTTAGATTTTGACTGGTAAAACAGTGCTCATAGAGCCTGGATAATTTCCTAAATAAATACAGATCTCCTCCTTCTCATAGAGGGTGATTTAAGACCAGGATTTCTGACTTTCCATGAAGGACTGTTGGCTGGCAGCATGCTGGCAATTTGCTTGTGCCTTTCCCCCACCACAGCTGTCCCCGTAGCATAAATCTGTCATAATTCCCTTTGATCAACCAGCTGCAGAACACACCTCATTTACAGAACACACTGAGGGGAAAAATGGCCCTAAAAAGCAACCCCTCCACCGTCCCCTTCCCCACCTTCCTTACATCTGCATTTCTCACAGGAGAGCATGGAGGAGGATAAAAAAGAAATCGAAATAAACATGGGAGGTGTCAGAGTAGCGGGAAGGAATTGGAATTGGAGCAAAATACAGCAGATATTTTACTTAAGCTGCTTAATTTTCTAAAGTGAAGAAAGGGAGCAAAATGAAAAAGATGGAGGACTGTCGATGTGACTGGCTCACATATCGCAGGCCAAAATGTGACAGTGAGGGATAATCTGGTGGAATATAGAAACACTGTGCTTAAAAACCTGCTGAACAGTTTATCAGTCATATCATGTCAACTGTGGATCAGAGTGTATTGCATTTACAACATACTGGCACTTTCTTATGTAGAAATGGATGGTAATGATGACTGCATACCGTCTCACAATCTGATCTCTCTCACACACACAAACACCACATGACAGTGGTGACAATGATGGCTTGTAATAAATTAGAGGGCAATATATTGCTCTTCCCCTTGTTTCCCACGCAGCACATGTCTGAGAGCGCTTAATTGCCCATTCTCAATTACCACTGGAGGACTGAAAAGAGAGCGAGAGACAGAGAGGAAAGAAGTGCGGGAGAGGGAGAGCGTGAGAGTGAAAGTGATTATTTGAATTACAGCTGGTAATTGAATAACCCTCCACAAGGGAAGGCTGATAGGCCAGCGATGAGCTGAGTCAAGGCCTGACAGATGAGTGTGTGGCTCACATTGGTGCCGATAGCCAGTCCCTGCAGGATTTCATTCAATTCTTCTGTGATTGCAGTAAATCTAAGGGACTGGTTGGTTACTGCGAGAAACTTGGCATGTCTTCCTTTGTTTATTTTTGGAGAAAGTGTGAAGACGTGGTATATTATTTTTTTCTTCTAAGGAACATTACATGTAAGCCTTTGAACGTCCCACTCACTTTATTTGTGGCCAGACCAAATGCGGTGGAATAGACTCATAAATGAAATAAGCCGAACGTAAAAATCTCACTCTATGCCAAGTGATTTGATAACGCTGCAAAAGATACGATAGCTTATTGAATGACCGCTTTTATGGAGCTGCCTTAGCTGTGTGGGAGCCCCAGCTCTCAGTCTGTCAATGGACTGACCTATGAGAGTGAAAAGCTCAGTAGATGAGATGTGAGCCACCTGCTGAGAGACAGAGATGAATGAACAGAGGGAGCTCAGAGAGAGGCTGCAGGTGGAGGACGAGGCAGCATGAATGAACAAATGAATGGAGGCACAGATGATAAATGAATAAGTGAACCAGTAAATCCCTCAGGAGCTAACCAACTGCAGGTGTTTCTGTCGTGCACCTGGGTCCTCAAGCCGCCAACACATTTAACTGTGTTTTTCCTGAGATGTAGATTAAAGCTATCGTTGGTAATCTTGTAGAGCTAGCAAGATTTGAAAGTGGCACCTCCTCTAAGCTCCACCCCCTCCTCCCCCTTCTATCATTGCTCTGTCCAATGCCACGCCTCCCTCTTCTGCTAACTCTGCATTTCTTCAGAGCAGTGTGTTGAATATTTCTGGCAACGGTGATACATGATGCGAGACAGAGAGAGGTGTGTGCAGGATGAGATATGAAGGCATCTGATTCTTTCCATTCAGACATTCATCAACGCAAGCCAGGGATTGGTCAGTTTTTATAGTCCCGCACCTGCCACATAGGTCTGATTCTTTTTGTTGACTACTAGTCTCAGGATGGAAGGACCATTTCACCCACTAGTATAACAAAAAGGTTTTCTGAACAGGATTACCAACCACACCTTTAACTTTTTTGACTCATGCAGTATGAGGTCAGATTAACCACATCCTGCCCACACTGGCAAAAAACAACAAATATTTACTTTCCCTTCCCACAGACAAACAGAATGAGGTGGAGATCCCGTCACCGACATCCAAGACGCGAGAGAAGAAAAAGCAGCAGCAGCAGAAGCAGCAGCTCATGACACAGATCAGCGGAGTCAAGAAGGTTTCCCATGGGCCCTCGCTTTCCAGCAGCAGCATCTCACGCTTCGGTGTCAAAACTGATAAGGAGGAGCTGCTGTCGAAGGAGCTGGAGGACCTGAACAAGTGGGGCCTGAACATCTTCACTGTCTCAGAGTACTCTCACAACCGGCCTCTTACCTGCATCATGTACGCCATCTTCCAGGTATGAGATGTCTGCAACCCTGTTGCATTTTCACTTGTAGTTTCATTACTACTAAAATGATTCTTCCTTGATCCTAAATATATGCTACGGTGTTGTTTTTCCAGGAGCGAGATCTGTTGAAAACATTTAAGATCCCCATGGATACTTTTGTGGCCTACATGATGACATTGGAAGATCACTACCATTCAGATGTGGCCTACCATAACAGCCTGCATGCTGCTGACGTAGCCCAATCCACACACATCCTCCTCTCCACTCCAGCCCTGGATGTAAGTTATAGTGTACAGTGATGTATTGTACTAAAAGTGCCGTACGTCTTTCAACGCTGGAGGTTGAAAAATCCCCCCACCTCTATCTTGGGCACCAAGCATCCACAGAAATAAGGGAAAACTAAATTAGAGGAGGGAGCTCTTACATCACCGCATGTGCCACTTTCCTGGATTGCCACACCAGCTTTGAAGAGCTCAACATGCTTCCATTGAATCATCTTTTCCTCCCTTACTCAGGAAACTTCCCCTCTTTTCTCCATATGTGTTGCACTTTTTCCTGTGTGCATTTTCTCACAGCTGTCCTTTAGTTAGAGTAGCTGGGCAGATACAGGTCAGGTCAGAACGCTCCAGTCCTCACATCATGATTTATCATTCTTGGTCTTTTGTCTATCCTGGCCAGCACACATAGTGAAGTTTTACAGAAAGACACACAGCAAAATAGTCATTTAATTGAGTAAAAAAATTGGAAAAACAGTAACAAGCTGATGAAACTGCAAATCCAGCTTCTTCAGAAACAGTTTAATGTTCTTTACTTCTTTCATATAGGCGGTCTTCACAGATCTTGAGATCCTGGCAGCCATCTTTGCCGCAGCCATCCATGATGTTGATCATCCTGGAGTATCAAACCAATTCCTAATCAATACCAGTAAGTCAAAACACTAAGCACTTAATTTGTTGCTTTCTTTAGAAATATATATTAGTTTCAAAAATTGAATCACAAAGACTACCTAATATTAAAATGTCTTTTTAACACCTCTCTAGACTCTGAGCTGGCACTGATGTACAATGATGAGTCTGTGCTGGAGAACCATCACTTGGCTGTAGGATTCAAGCTATTACAAGAGGACAACTGTGACATCTTCCAGAACCTCACTAAGAAGCAGCGGCAGTCCCTCCGCAAGATGGTCATCGACATGGTGAGTGATTCCCTTCTCCTCCACTGATTTCAAACATAAGCTGTCTAAATTATCCTGATGTTGAAGATGGTGGTTTTCCCTCTCTGGTTGATTCAGGTTTTGGCCACAGACATGTCCAAACACATGAGTCTCCTGGCTGATCTGAAGACTATGGTGGAGACCAAGAAGGTGACGAGCTCTGGAGTGCTGCTGCTGGACAATTACACCGACAGGATACAGGTAGGTGTTGGTTTTTACAAACCAATAAAATACATATATGGACTGATCGTACTGTAAGCTCTCCACATCTCATTTCCCAGCTTTTAATAGCTCAAACCAATAGCCAGTGTTGGCGGCAGTTACTCAGCCAGTGGTCATAGCCGGCCTCCTACATAGCTGACCTCTGCTCCTCCCTGTCATTCCCTCTCTCACTCCATCTGTCTTCTTTTCTCCCTTCAAGTTCTCCCTCTACACCTTCCATCTAATGGTCTCACTAGGATTTCCCCTTTATTAGACTGTTGTGTAGACTGAGGTCACTTCATAACAAAACATTATGGGCCAGTTGTTCAAAGGTAATCCTATCAGATTTTGGTCATCGGATTGGATCAAATCTTGAAAATGGGTTGTTCAAAAGGGAAAGAAGGATTCTGAAATCAGATTAGATCACAGAATCCAATCCCAGTTTGAATCTGGATCAAACCTTCAATTTGTGTTGTTCAAAACATTTCAGTAGGATTTGGATAACTTTGATCCAAAAAAACAGGATTATCCTGATCCCAATAAGAAAATGTTGTAAAACTGTAAAACGGGTCAATTAATACATTTGTATCATTGAGTGTATATACTTTTATTTATATTTTACACTTGATTACAAGCGTAGGCTACCAAATAAGCCTTTTCAGTCAAGTAAAGTCAAAATAAAATAAAATAAAAATGATCTTGTGAAACTAATATATTGAATTTTTCTGTCATCACTGTATATTAATTTAAAAGAATTGATCATCACAGATGAAACCATCAAAAATAGGGTTATGGTGACCCCATGGCCACTTGGCTCTTCTACCTGTTGTTCTTGACATAGCTGTAGCCCACATGATATCTTGTCCCATTTAGAGCACTGGCAGTCTGGATTTGGTAATTTTAAAAACTGTGTATCTGGATCAGACTGATCCAATCCAATGTTGCTTTGAAAAACTGGCATAACAGTAAGATGGATAACCTTATCCTGGATAGCAAAAAATAGGATTTCTAAATCCAGATAATTTTGATCCAGATTATGTTTTGAACAACTGTCCCTATAAAATTAACCTTATCTCCCACAATTATTTGAAGGATATTGAATTGTACACTGGATTTAAAAAAAATGGATTTATTGATTATAATATAAGAATCTTTCCAGAAAAGTATTTACAGTGTGAATGTGTTTCTTTATTTAACCTAAATTATTTAACATCCAAATCTCACTCAAAATAAACAGTGATGAATTAAGAGATTTTTGAATAAGGA
Organism: Synanceia verrucosa; assembly: GCA_029721515.1. Classification (NCBI taxonomy): domain Eukaryota; kingdom Metazoa; phylum Chordata; class Actinopteri; order Perciformes; family Synanceiidae; genus Synanceia; species Synanceia verrucosa. Next base: position 16,602,207 of record CM056558.1, read on the forward strand.
CTTTTTTTTAGGTAAAAAAGGTAAAGCTGCAGTAGGATACGCTCATTTACTTAACTTGTGTCTTATTAACAGGTGCTGCGTAACATGGTGCACTGTGCCGACCTGAGTAACCCCACCAAGTCCCTGGAGCTGTACCGTCAGTGGACTGATCGGATAATGGAGGAGTTCTTCCATCAGGGAGACAGAGAGAGGGAGAGGGGAATGGAGATCAGCCCCATGTGTGATAAACACACCGCCTCAGTGGAGAAGAGCCAGGTAAGCAATCAAAGACGTAGAAATAACATTAAGAAAACTTTGAAAAGAATATCAGCTCCAGCTCTAATTTGCCTTCTTACTCCTCTCCAGGTGGGTTTCATCGACTACATTGTGCATCCTCTGTGGGAAACCTGGGCCGATCTGGTTCACCCTGACGCTCAGGACATTCTGGACACGCTGGAGGACAACAGGAACTGGTACCAGAGCATGATCCCCCAGAGCCCCTCCCCACCTTTCTACGATCAGGGCACACATGGACACAGTGGAGGGACTGGAGGACAAGGCGGCGGGGAGAAATTCCAGTTTGAGCTCACCTTGGAGGAGGAGGACTTAGATGGAATAGAGAAAGATGGCGAAGGGGAGGAGGACGAGGAGGAAGAGTTAGAAGAGGAGGAGGACAGTCTAGGAGATTCTCGTTCTCCACCCCTGGACTATTTGGATGGTCAGGAGCTCGAGGAGGGCGGCATGATGGAGCCAGCAATAGAGATCGTGACACACGAGGCATCGCCCACAGACACATAGGGCTTCCATCATCAAGCTCACATGGTGATTTGAAAGTTTTTGGCAAAAGAGGGGAGATCCTCTTGCAGCTGTGCTTTTTAATAAGCCCACAGAAGCAAGGGCTTAGTTTGGTCCCGCGCAGGGGCGTCTTGCACTTGGGTGTTTGAAGCCAGACACGGACGGACAGTTTCAGTGAAGCGGCTTCAGAGTTCTCAGGAAATAATTACTGCGAACATTTTAGTCTTGATAGACAGGCGAGACTGGGGGTGGAACATGAAGGATTTCGGCCAGTTTTGGAAATGGTTACTTTTCATTTCTGGACTGGCATTAAATGGACATTGACACTACTGAGAGAAGTTTTGTACCTTAAGACTTTTTTTTACCAATATGATATGATCTAGAAGTAGCATAGAGTAAGATCTACTGATGGAGACACATTTGTATAGCAAGAGAAAGTGTTTACTTTTTTTCTGTACCATTTGTCAAAGGACTTTTGTGTGCCTTTTTTACTATTGTCTTTATAATAGATTTTTATTTATTGAACACTCTAGTATGTCTGTGAAATGTTTTTTTTCTTATCTGAAAGAGCAAAATCTTTTTTGTATGTTAAAACAGTCTTCCATGTATTGGGCAATAGAGAAATCCAAACAAACGTCGACAAACAATTCTTGGACAAACACTCGCATCATACGCACATTTTGTCACATTTGTTTTTCAATCTGAGCACGTTTCACACGTGGAATTCAGACGCTTATGTTCACTAATTTTTCACGTTACATGTCTTATTTGTCGCACTGAAATCTGTTTTTATTCTCCATTTCTCAACACATCATTATTTCTCTTTTTCATTGTAGCAGTGTGCAGACCATCTGGAGCTTCTTGTTTTTTCACACCAAAACTTGACTTTTAATGCAAAATGCAGAGCAAGAATGCAAAATCCTCTACTTGTATCTAAATGGTCAGATACCCCTGCTAAATTTTCAGTGCAAAATTACTGGGACATTTACTTCATGTGATTGTCTTGTCAAGTTGTTGTTGTGTTGGTGTGAAATAGAAGTTGCTCCACTTCAAATCCTCATAACCTACGATCTGTCCCCAGATAAAAATCAGCAGAAATGGAGTCTGCCAAAGTCAAATGCACAGCGGTGGTGAATCTATTTTTAGCCCACAGGTATGTTGCAGTCTTGATAATCCCGTTAGCGAGGACGGGCCGTGACCCCAGACCCATCTGATGTAACGCCCCTCCACCCCTCTGCAATCAGGCCCAGACCAAATGATTAAAGGTGCTCTTACAGCTGCCTGTCTGAAAGGTGCTCTCAGACCCTCATCAGCGCCACTATTCACATGGTTTACAAACCCCCCTGGGCTCCACAGACACGACCCCAAAACAATCAGGCCGGCTATTTCTTCCTCACCATTAAAACGTAGCCCTCAAGTGCTGTGTCTGCTCTCTGACGTCAATTAAATTTTCTTACCCTCCCCCCTCGACTGTATCAGGTTTCGAGGACAGTCGGGTTATTAGGATTTGGCACAGATGGAATTGGCAGACTGCACCCTTTAGAAAAAAAGAGGAATAATTAGATGCTCTAGTTTTAAAACAAATTGAAAATGGTTTGCAGACCTCACATTAGACATTCTAGTTGCATTTATGATCACAACCCTCCATTTTCACGTTGGTTTACTGATAAACTCAAAGGTACTTCATCTAGTCTCAGTCCAGCATACTTAAGTGGCAATCGTCTGTGTGTGGTATGGAAGGTTTTGTATGTGTGTGTGTGTGTGTGTGTGTGTGTGTGTGTGTGTGTGTGTGTGTGCGCGTTGACTTTGTCATCAGGCCTTACCCCATCACTCCACATCTTTGTCTCTGCTGTTTGTCGCTAGGAGCTCAAGTTGGTCCTTTTTGCTGTTTATAACAGTGTGTATTTATTCTATACTTAAAGCTTGTAAATAAGAAATACTGGTTCAGTGTGAAATCTATTTTAATTTATATGCACTTGCATTACCTGGAAGTGGTGGTGTCCAGTGTGTAGAAGACTCTGGATTCGAGTCTTTTTATATATGTATTATATATTGTTTATATTATATATGTATATATATATATATATATATTTATATATATATATATATATATATATATATATATATATATATTTCTAAGTATATATTCTCACAATATTTTGAGTGCCCAGCAGAGCAGCAGCTAACGAGACATGTTGTTTGTTGTCAAATGAAAACCTTATTGTCACAAGAAAATGAAAAGCCTTATATTAAACTTATTATGCATGAACATTAAAACAAAAATATTCTCGCTTTGGCATCACTTTGAAATTTGAATTCATTTCACAGTATTTTTTTTTCGCATTTCTGACAATTTAACTTTCTCTATGTTAAATTTCAGCGTCTTAACATTTCTTAAATATTAGCAAGAATTTCGCAGAGGATTTACTTAGATCCTTTTTCTGATGGTTAATTATTTCGATAGTTTGGTAGTACTTAGTTTTTGAAACCACGAGGTTTTCATCTGACGGCAACAATTTGGTAACCCATGGCAAAATAGAGGACATGTTAAACTGCATAGGTTTTGGATAGTAGGACACATGCGAACTGGCTGAGGAACACAGAAGCTTAGTCAATGCTTGGTATCATTGGTAGCTTATTTTCTCTCAGCAGCCTCTCCATCCAGCATTTTGAATGCAGATTGCTGATATACAAGGCCAGATAGAAACACAAACGGGACAAACACAAAGCAATTGTCTCCTTTTACACTTAAGCACTTCATATAAAAGTAGATAACACAGGGGCGGTATTGGTAGCATGCTACAATACACCCGGCACTGACGTGATTCGTTCTGATTTAACAACAAAACATGATCGTATGTAATTGATTGTGCTAATGTGTGAACTCTTTCTGACCAAACTTGTTAGCAGTTTTGAGATTCAAATTTGTCAGTATTAACATTGTTTATCTATGTTTTTTTTTGGTCCTAGTTGTGTCCAAATGATTAGCCAGATTTAGCACTATCTGCATGAGAGATGTTTTTTTTATTGTCAATAATACGTTCAAGTCCGCCAGTTGGTGGGTTATTAAATGTTTCACACAATGTATGGTATTATATTGTATATTGTGTTCAAAAATAAATCTGAAATACTTTTTCTATTAAGTGATTAAAAGCAAAGCATGAATATATTCCCTGTTTCTGCTGTTTTTCTCTACCTGGAAATCATTGCACAGTTCCCAGCTGTATTTCAACAACATCATTTTTGAATATAGCGCCTTACTGCACAAAACAATCTGTTAAATTACACTAATTGGCTCATTTTCAGTATCTTTATCTTAATTATTTGGTAAGTAGTAATTCTTTGGCTGGCGGCACGGTGGTGTAGTGGTTAGCATTGTTGCCAGGTTGTTGAAGGTACCGGGTTCGAATCCCAGCCCGGGGCCTTTCTGTGTGGAGTTTGCATATTCTCTCCGTGTCTGCGTGGGTTCTTTCTGGATACTCCGGTTTCCTCCCACCATCCAAAAACATGCATGTGGATTAGATTAATTAGCTAGTTTAAATTGCCCGTAGGTGTGAATGTGAGTGTGAGTGGTTGTCTGTCTCTATGTGTCTTGTGATGAACTGGGGGCTTTCACCCTAAGACAGCTGGGATAGGCTCCAGCCCCTCACGACCCTATGAGGATAAGTGGTAGAAAATGGATGGATGGATGGAAAATTCTTTGGTTAAGGGTCTGTGCAAACATAACCTTAACACTAGAACTCCCACAGCCCAGCCATGTGGCTTTTCTACCTACAACTCCCAAATGGCAGCCAAATGGCTGGATTAGTCTGGAACTAATATCCTCAATAACTCAGGTGTCAACGGCCCATCTTGTCACCATTGTTCTGTAAATCAAAGCTCTCTACTCAGTTACTGAAGAGAAGTGATGTTCTCCCAGAGCCAAGAAAAAAACTGAAAGAAACCCCATGTTTGAAATTGTGCATGCCATTTTCTTATGTGTCAGTTATATGCAGTTGTAGTAAATCCTTAACCTTCCTCTTGTGTTAGGATCGGCACCGACCTGTTTTAGTTTTTAAATGCATAAAAGAATCACATAACCACCATACTGGTGGGCTACTGTATGTAAAGTATGAATATATTCCAGCATTGTCTGTTGTTTTTTGCTCTCTCATGGCCTGGTTTTCCTTTCTCTGGATATGAACAATAAATTGGGTCACAGTCGTGCTTCTGTTGGGTTCCCACATGTTTGTCATGTTTCATGAGGCTGTGTCCTAATACAGAACTGGATATACTAGCAGCTGGGTCCTCAGTTTAAAACCTCTGCTTGTGGCATCTAGAGGTCTGTGCTGCTGCTTACACCCAACCTGACCAAAGAGCTGTTAACAGAGCAAACAACATGGCCAGAGAAGATATTTGACTGCTACACTGCAAACGTTTTATCCATCAGAGGGTGTGTATTTGGTATGAACACTTTACAGGATGTTTACAGGAATGGTAATAGCTAGATACAAGATTCTACTCTGTTTTTAAAGGCAAATTTAAGTTCCCACATTTAGCTGACCACAATCTAAATAAAAATATATAGACAAAGCCACAAAAAGTCAGCTGACTGTGCAACATCCTGTGAGGAAAAAAAACATCAACCTCAAACCTCACTGGAAACTAAAAGTAAATACATAAATGTTGTCTATATTAGTATAGCTATACTATGTCACTACGTTTGCTGCATCATCACAGAAGTTTAGCTCTAACGTGCTGAGACGGGAATACAGTGTGACAGACTCTACGGCCCACGCACAATCTGACAGGGTCGTCCTGATATGACATTAGGCCTTCACACAAAAAACATAAACATAGCTCTCATTTTCATTAAAACCTACAACAGGGGCTAGCAAAGTCTCAACCTGATCCTGGTTGTTCTCCTACATGTAGCCACACCTACAAAAAGTAACACATTGTTATTTCTATATATGACATGAACTTAATTTACATAAGCATGAACCAGTAAGTATAGTGAGTGGCAAAGAACGACAATGTTTTGTTACCTGAGCAACACTGCAAAAAATCAAAATCTTGCCAAGAAAAAATTGTCTGAAATTAAGTGCATAGACATAATTTAACTGGAAATAAAACAAATATTCTTGGCAAGATTTAAATTTTTTGCAGTGACGTTGTTTCCTGTGAAGAAAGATGTTTTGTTTGAAAAGACTGTATGCCTATGGATGTAAAAAGCAGGAATTGATGTGTGTCTTCATTGTGAGTTGCAAGCTCGAAAAAAGGAGGAATCATAATAATAACTTGTCATAAAATGTCACACGTACAATTGTACGAGGATACGTGGACTCAAATGTTGACTCAACTCAGAGAATTTTGGCGCCATTGTTGACCATGGGCCAAGAGGGAAGTATTTAAATATGATGCAGATTGTGCCACCATGTGGATATTTATTAGGCATAGTACAAAAAATATTTTTTTTTACTGGATTTCTTTGTTGGCGACAAATCCTGCAGAGCCAAAACAGATTGTCAACTATTTTAAATTACATACAATTCTTTTTCAACATAACATATAGAATATGTATATATATATATATATATATATATATATATATATATATATATATGTATATATAATCCAAAGATCCTCAGTGGTCTTTTTATTACTGCCACAGCTCTCAAAAAAGCTACTGCAACCCAACATACACAACAGGCAGACATATTAATTTGATGGCATTTTATATTTAAATGGATATAACTCCAACCATGTGCCAGTTGGCCTAATTAGGAATCTCTATGTGCATTTCAATGCTATTTCAGATCCAGATTACAAATGTAAACAATGATGTAAACAATTCTCTCCTCAAGTGAATCCTCATAGACTGAGGATGCGGTTGCTGTTAAGTTGGTTTATTGCTACAATATTAAATCTATTTAGCATGTGGGGTTTTACACACAGCCAGGGTGAGAAGGTCTGATGTAGCAGTGTTTCCAGGACTATTCTGTTAGTCCGTCATTTTCCACAAATGACTAGTTTGACTGGAGGGCGTGTACACTGTAATACTGTTAGGGAAAAATCCTGTGGAACACAACATTTATTGCTGATAGTAATTGCCTTTTTACTGTATTTACCGCAACAACTTCCGTCTTTAAAAACATAATGAGGCTAGTTTTGTGAAGTGATTGCAGGGGTTACAGTCCTCCATTATTTCTTGTGGGTTTTTTTAGCAAATGCGTTCAGAGACACAGTTTCAAAACTGGATGTAAGTATTTGGGTAAGAATAAATGAGTGTGTTAGAATAAAATCCAAAGACACATATTCAATCTCAAAAACATCTTAACAACATTGGTAAGAGGCTTATAAATTTCCCATCCATGACCCTTCATATCTCTTGTGATCCACAATGATAAGAGCTCTAAGGCTGTCTGTCCTTGTATCTACCTTTAGAAAAAGAATAATGAGTGTATTATGTCACAAGGATCTGTCATCTTATTCTCCTGCTCTCCTCTCATTGGCTTTTCTTGTCCTTAACCTGAAATTCTCATATAAAAATTCCTCCTCTCCTCAAATAGATATTTTCCTCTTCCATCTACGTCCTCTCCCATCTGTGAAAGTCTGTGACACAACGCAGTAAAAGCAAGAGGTCTGATTTGATTAACCTACTTGCGTACATATGACGAAAAGAAGATGGATGGAAGAAGAAGACAGAGAGAGAGACAGGCATATGGGATGGGTGTCCTCTCCTACCACTCTTTTACAAAGACACACAGGTCTACAGGGATGGCTGAGTTATCTAATGCAGCTAAAAACAGAGCAAAGCATTTCCCTCTAGTCGAGGAAGGTGACACCACTTAGAAGATAAGGAAAATTTTCTGACCAGAAAAGGAAACGGTTAGCTTGGGAGAAAACAGGGAATTGGCTTAAGGCGAAAAAGGTTTTCCTATTGTATCTTATATATGTAAATACATTTGCGAGACATTCACAGACAGAAAAAAGAAAGGAAAAAATAATGGATGTGTATGAAAATAATCCAGTGACGAGAGAATATTCAACCTTTTTCTTATATCGTGATACACTTTTGATAGTCGTGCAATGATCATCCTTACATATTGTCCATGCAGGTTTAAGATGACTCAACTCTTGTAAATTCCTGAAGGGAAACCTTAACTGAGATGATGTTCTTCAAATATGGTTAGTTAATGTTACATCAGCCAGACTGGAAGTTAGTGTAACAAGACAAACACACACACGCACAAGCACACACACACATACACACAGATATCAATTCCTTTAAGCTGAATAGACGAAGGCCTCATTGAGATGTCGGATAATTGAATTTAAGGCTCCCTAGCCCACACAGTGTTCTTTCACAATGGTGTAGTGACAAATGTGGATTTCTTCGAGTCTTTATTTTGTGAAGGCTGTCTGTGCTGATGTGTGCAAAGAAGCATAAACTGCATCTCTGCCTGTTCGAAAGTATTTTTTTCCCTATCATCATCTCAAGACAAAGTAAAGTAGATCTCCAGATCTCTCAAAGTAAAAACACACTGGACGGGCACTGAACTCATCCTCCTGCATCATGATGGGTAAAAACCAATAACAATGAACTCATGCTGCTCCCGCATGAATGCCAGTACATAATGTAAAGGTATGTGTGTCGACTGAGCTGGATCTGATTTTTCCCATGTTGATTATTGGTATTTCTGCTGTCTTTAAACACAGCACTGGCTGTCTATGTGCAGGAATTCTAAATTAAGGAATCTGATCTAAAGAGAGATCGCACTTTCAGGGTATATTTCATCTTACATTTATCGTGGCTGTGGAGGGTTAAATATCCTCCGCTTTAATGCTAATTATGTGGCTCCTGCTTTTGCGTCACTGTGGTTTTATAGCTGACTGTACAGCCAGCTGGGTCAAGCACTGCTCTCAGAGGAATACACTGTTAAAAATGACAGACTTGGCAAATGGTTTTAATTTGCATGAAGATTTATCAGATCATTTTGTCAGAAAAAAGGTTCTTAGTATTTTTCATGATAAGACTTTTTTCCTTGAAGACAATTAATAAGAAGGACAGTATTTTTCTGACTGTGTCACTGAACCGGTCGTACAGTGAAACAAGCAAAGCTGTTTGGTGAAGCAGTCAGAACAAATGCATAAAATATATGAATATAAGGGAAGAAAAATCAGCAGTTACTGTTGTCAGTTTTTGTTGTTGCTATGTACAGTGGAAAAGACAACATGACGGCCCTTCTGGGTCCCCCAGGGCTGCATTAACCTTGTAAGTGAAGCAAGTAAATCAGTCTTGTGATGGATACGTGCATCTATTTATATCCCCTGAGCCAATTAGAGGAGAGATGATGAAGTGGCTGAGGGTGCAGAGAAACACCACTGACTGCCTGTTTTAACAACCTTGGCAAATCCTTGTCGTTCTTGTGACAGCAATGAGAGAACAGGTGGACACAGCTGGCAGCATTTTGGGGAAATAAGCCACTGCTTCTAGGTTGTAACCACAGTACTGGTAGTGTCTGTGAAGACATTCGGTACTCACAAACATGAACCAGTACATCCAAGATCGCACTAGATATAAAGGAGTCTAAGTTTGCGGACCAGCTTGTTCTCAGTTAAATACTGATGCTTTTTCCCAGCCGTCTGTGTGTGATGCCAATGTACAAGGCAACCTTTAGCGCCTGGTGTGAGATGCAACAAGCTTTATTGACCAATGTGATGTCAAGTTGACAAGTCAGGGACAAAACCAAAATTTCCTGAGTTTCTGTTCTGGCATTCAGGTGCTTTTTCCCAATGTGTCCGACACCATGAGAATGCAGCAACAGACAAAACAACGGCCCAGGGAACTTATTCCATACAGTTGTATCAGGTGCTGCTTGTAAGATTAAAAAGCTTGATATCATCTTGGACTGTGCTGTTTATCAAAGTCACAAACTACTTAGTATGGTAAAAGACATCAGCATCCCTTTATGCTTCCACAGATTTATGACCTCAATAAAAAGCACTGACAATAACCAACTCCAACCCAGTCACCAAGAAGAGTGGTGTGATCTGAGTACACTGAATAGAGCTGTCTGTTGATGAAAACTACCTTTGAATCAGTGACATGAACAGACATAAACAACAGTGAGTAATCACCTCAATTGTTCACTGCAGAGAAAGAGTAGGAGAGAAAAAAGAACTCCTAACTGAAAGCCAGAATGAATGTGTTTTTCCGTAGCGTGACCAATTTCACAGTCGTTTCTGTTTCTCTTTTCTCTGGTTCTTCCACAGCTGTGTCACTAAGCCCTTTGGTTATTTTACTCTAAACTGTATAAATCATTTATTGCTCTCACGCACCCTTTCCCAAATCATAGAGGTCTGCAGCACATGGGAACAATTCTTTGGCTTGCGTGAGAGCTTTTGTGATGACACGTGTGTGTGTGTGTGTGTGTGTGTGTGTGTCTTGTTCACCCGTAATGCCATTCCTTCCAGTAATCTCCTGTACTTCAGAGCATTTATAGTAAATGACAGGCACACACAGGTCAGCTACAGGGCTTGAACTCATGTCATCTTGTTTGAGAACATGTTCTCTGACCACTAGACAACCCTACCATCATAAATAATATGTTTAATGGTTTTCCAAAGCATTACCACCGGTAAAGACTACTGGTGTCACCTCCAGCATTACCCTGGAGGCACCTGTTTGTCAAATCAAATTAATTAGGCTCATATAAGTCATAATATCGTCTGAGAGAACTTAGTCGGTGTAGCATTACACTTATCTTCAATCTTTCCGGGAAAAATAAATGAGAGAAATATCTGGAAATGCAAAAGAAGAGAGATCCTAAAAAAAATGTGATACACTGACTATCTGGAATAGTTTCAATAGTCCTTTTCTGCAGTACGGCTACACAGTAGTAGCTGTGCTTTTTGCTCTTCTCTTTGAGAGCGACACACACCACTATATATCTTTTAAGGATTTTTTAAAAAATATATATATTATTCAGCGTATTCTATTGAAGTTAGTAATTTCCATATCACGATAATACTAGTGCAACTTAGACCTACAGTTCCAAAACGTCAACCAGTGACATCACATATAGTGAAAAATATTGAATTAAGTATGCAGAAACTAAGACAAAAAACTTGCAAGCAGAGTGTTGAAAGTGTGCGAAGAATCTGTATTAGTCCAGACCATATTGTGTGGTTCAGACTAAAGAAATAGTCTTGTCGAAACCTTAATTATTGTGGGTACACTTATAGCATTACAGTTGATCCACTTATATACCCCGTAGAGCTTTGGGTTTTGTGCTCAAGAATTAAGTATAGTGTATCAAGTAGACCACTGGTATTATTGTCACATAGGCTGGGCTGAGCAGGACCTGACTCCTGACTTTTTTTAACGTCTTCCCTCAGCTCAATATTACGCTTTCTTTCTCACATAATGTATTATTTCTTTCATACACTTCAGGAGCTCTGATTTGTTCCGACAGGTTGAACTGAGCATTGGCTGGTCTGGCCTCTCTCACAAGTCCTCACTAGGGTAAAAGACATATGTATAACGTTGATTCCTCAACAAATGAATTCAGGTAAGTTCATGTGTGTATGTGAATGAGGTGCAGCGTGAGGAAAAAAAAAAAAAAAAAGAGAGAGAGAGAGAGAGAGAGAGATCCAGACAGGAAATGCAGTGATGTGGCATTCTGACAGTGTTTTTCTTCTCTCATTCTATCCCAGGGATGACCAAGTTGTCTCAGTGAATGGGGTTGCCATGGCAACTGTGCTTGATTTGAATACTGAGGCACACTCTCTAGACATTCCTCTGAGGGATAACATTGCCACGGTCACATGCAGGCAACAGCTCTTACAGCAGGTACATACACGGATCAACCCTGACGCACGCGCAACTTCATGCTGCTAAATCATGTGCTAAATATCATTACTGAATATAGAAATACAGTAGGAAGCAGGAAGGGGAGGGACCACCGGAAGTGAAAAAACTTTGCTCATTTTGTTTTAGACAATGGCAATACATGAAAAATATTTATGGAAACATTATGTAGATTAAAATAATGTCACTATTCATATATTTACTCCATAGATAACACGTACAGCTTCGTCGATGCAACGAGCAAATAGATAACAGCTACGTCACTTCCGGCGTCCATCTTCATTGGTCGAACAAAACAGTCGCGAGTTTGGAAACGGTTAATAACGGTCTTGAAATTGTCGTAATTGCGCAGAAAACGGATAATGTTTGGCTTCACTCGATGACACACACACGGATGACAATTTGAAGAACCAAAACGTTATGGAATTGCCGTAAGTGTTGTTATTTTATCTTTTAGGAAAAGCAGAGATAGCTATCAGTTAACAGTCGTAAACTTTCGCTCCAAATGTAAATGTTAGTGTAGCGTTAGCTTACATACAACAGTGAGCTACGTGGGAGGTCCAGCCAACCCGGTGCTACATAGAGGCCAAGTCATTTTGAATTACTTTACATTGTGTTTCATGTGTTTTATTCAATAAGCGTCATTTTAGTGGTTAAAATTGTGGGCAGGTGTACAGCTAGCTAGCACCTATGTCAAAGGTGGTAGGATGCAAGTAGTTGTAGGAAACATTACACTGATAAAAGGAATCAATAAAAGCATTAAACTGATTTAAGTCGGAAAAGTAGTATCTAATGAGGCTGCAAGTAGAGAGTACTAGAGATAAAATACAGTGTTACAAGACTGGAGGAGAACTAGTTTTAGGGCTAAAATCTGTGTTGTGTGGGAGTTTGCCTCGATTCACCAGTCTTAATAATTGGATGTGAACACTGAAGTGATTCCAGACATTTATTTACATTTTTTTTGCCAGAAATTAATTACAGTAAATGATACAGCCTACTCCCCCCAGAGCTGGTATGGATATTTTTGGACTTTAGTTAAGCAATGTTCCTGTAACTATGGAAACCCTGTGCAGAAGAGCTCACATCCTAGAAATGAAACCGCAAACTGTCATTTCTTCTGGGATCATCCTTTACCATTCTTGTATGAGTAATGAATATGAAAAGGTCTGCTGCTGCCGCATCATCTGAACTCAAGAGCACAGGCAATTTTGCACTGCAAGGTTGTTTGCAGTTGTTCAGGAAATTAATCACATTGGTTGCAAAACTCAGAGGACCAGAAATATTTTTCCCAGAAAATGTTGCCACAGGTTTTTGACAATCAAATTCAGACTAGGATGACAGAATAGCAATGAAACCTAGGCTATGTGAGTTGATAGATCTGGTGTGCATCGCTGTTGAGGGTACTACTTGCAGTGTGATCGCAAAAGGTCATTATTTAAAATCTTTCCAATCATGGATTCACTGGTTTTTGATCTGGCTTCAGGGATTTGCTTGCATTCAGGCGACTGTCACCCATCTCTCACATTGTCTTGAAATCAAGGAACCTTTGACAATACTGAAAATGCAAAAGGCACAATGAAACAGCAAGTTAAAGTTTATTATGCAATGTTGCAATCCAACACGTGCAACAAAGGGCTGGTGTAGTAAAGAGAGGGAAAGGGGATTTGAGACTCATCAGGTTTTGTCATCTGAAACAGTTGAGTAATTATGTTTTGGCGTATGTACTCCAGTCAATTCATTCAGGTCGATTGGCTCCACGCTGGCTCACTGCATCATGAGGAAAAATAATAAGCATTTCTTTGGGAAATTATTAATCCGTTGATTAATTACACTGAATTTGTTTTCTAAGAACCGTGGCATTGATGCCTGGGGAGGCTTTAATCGAAATATCAGAAGCCAGACTGTGCAGCACCACCATGTGATGTAATTTGTGTTAGATAAATCAAACAGGTGTTGTTGCATGTGATGATTCACATGGAGCTACACCTGAGTTGTGGGTCTGGCTTCCATCCCAACCTTTCCATCCTGTATCATTGGTGGTCCTGGCATGGACCAGCCACAAGTCTGATTACTGCAGTCTGAGTCATGTTCAACACATGCATGTCTACTCTTTAATACCACATTATGTTTAACTCATTGAGTGCCAGCTGTTTTATAAAACTGAAAGTGCCTTGTGCCAACGTTTTGGCCATTTTTAGTAATTTTTTTTTAAGATCCACAGAATATTTTGTACTTTGACTCTGCAATCACAGAATAGCTCAAATGAAAGAAGAGACTTTCTATTTCATCATGAAAAAATATTTGAATCCCAGAAGCCCCCAACACCTGAAAGTGATGGGGGACAAAAGCCACATTGTCCTGTGCAAAAACTCAACCAACAGTTCATCTGAAGTAATGGCACTTCAGCAGACTGAGTTCAACAAAGTTGCAGTGTTTTTTTATACAATTTATCCTGGACAAAAAAGTACGACTGGCAGTGGCAGTCTTTTTAAGTTGTCTTTTTAAACATAACCTCAGTGCAGATATTAGGTGTAGCTCTAGGTTTGGGGTATTGTTTTGGAACAACTTTTATGTCCATGAGGCCTACTGCATGTGTGCGAGTTCAAATTGAGTGAGTTCAAGTAAAGGTTTGTCATATGTGGGAAAAGCTGTGGGGGAAAAAAGGGCCTGCCGGATTGCAAAGCCTGTGAGTGATGAGCAAGGAATAGCTAGGTTCTAGTTTTAGGTGGACTTTGCCTGGGAATTCAGCCTGGGAAAAATTTTGATCCCTGTTTCCTGTGTCGAGCTGTGAAAACCCTTGAATGCAGCATGATCAGACTGTGGACTCTGGGCTCTGGTCATGAAGGCGGTTCTTAGTCCCTAGTTTTACCATGACCATTAATACAAAGACATAAGTGGTCAATACATTTAATATTTTTTTCTATGAATAAATGACACATACTTAGCTATAAGTGAGCAACCTGGACAGACTACAGACCTTGTTGAAATAATCTGTTTTACAAGTCAAGAGGTCTGAATGAATAATTCTTTAAAAAGGTACTGGACGTTTGAACATGTTTTTGTGCTGTGAACTAAATGTTATTAGTGTACTCATGCATGTCATGCCCAACAGATCCATGTGAGTGTGATAGTCTTTTGTGTATATCTCTGAGTTCTGATTGATTGAAAAATAAAGGTGAGAATTCATCCTCAGCCGACTCGCATGGTTAAAATGAAAGCGTTATTATTTCTGTTGGAGATGGGGTGAGTCATCATGCTGCTGGGATTGTTCATGGGGGAAGCCTCACTGTATGCGCTAGTGTGGAGGAGATTTCCTCAGAGTGTCAGTCAACACTGCGTGCTCAGGAAAACACCAACTCTCCATCAGCTGTGCTATGATTTATGTCTACATCGGTGTCATTAGTATGAGACTCAAGGATTTTTTTAAATGCATAAACAAATTCAGACAAATACTTTAAAGATAGAGAGTAGTCAGATGATTTATATATTTAAGGCTGATAATGTTTTTTGTGTTGTAGGTCACCAATGTGAAACAGTAGCTGGGTAAAAAGACCCAGAGGATAAAGGAAGAACATCTTGGCACTCCTGATAACAGAAGTTATTTTTTTCCAAATTGAGGTAAGTATAAAATATATGTGTTGTGTAGTAGTTGTGTGTCTGTCATGGTTATGCTTAGGGCTGTGTGATATGGACAAAATTCTATCCCCGGTATAGCCAAGTTTATATCCCGATAATGATATATATCCTGATATAGAATTTTTTTCTAATGTGTTTTTATCTTTTTTACTTTTCCTCTGCGGTGTAATCTCTTAAATGCTTTTATTCTGAAGGCTTACTTTGAGAGCGTCCGGAAGTCCGGCTATGTTTGCACTGTATTTTACTATGCAGTTTGGCTGCTAATAAAGGTGTGTTTTAATAAATCATTCACACACAACACAATATCCTCCATGCTGCTTTACCTCTGTTTACTCCCAAGCTACAACTTTTTTTTTTTTTTTTTTTTAACTCCCGAGCTACAACTGCCGCAAACCTGTCCTTATGGGTGATGTGAACATGCTACCACAAAGCAGAAGCTTTGCTGCAGTTACCGTGGTCATCTTACTCTTATGTCTATGCTTCATACAATACATGCTTTTAACTTGCATGATACATTTGGATTATCCAGCGGTCACTCCGACGTTGAGTTTTACTTTACACGGCGTATCTAAACCACAACCGCAGTAACGTTAAAGTTAGTGTAGCAACAGAGCTAACTAAGTAGCTACATGTTAAAATTACGATATAAACAACAGAGGCTTATACCGTACTACGATATATATTGTAATGTTGCACAGTTGTAGTCATGCTGACTTTAAGGCAGAGAGTTTAGAGAGGATGTGTGTGGGCGGCATTTTTCTGTGAGGAAAGGAAAATGTGCATATTTACCTTGTTCCGTTCTTATTTTATCAGAGGTAGAATAGAGGCTACTCCCACCCTAAACTGCACTTTTTCTCCAGAATCCATCTGTTTTGCTCTCTAATCGCGATTGTCTCTGCTTCCTGTTTCGATCTCCGTGGCTATAACGTCTACTTATGCTTTGACTGCAAGAAGATCTCCAAGAAGATCCAAAATGACTCACAGGCTGTGGCGACCCGCTGCCGAAAAAAACACTTTGACAGCAAAATACGTCAATGGCACTCAAAGACTTAAAGTGTTCTGACATATATGGGGTGGGTGTTAATAACCATATTTGGTTGTTATTAGCTAAAATGCTATTGAAAAAGGAATGTGTTGACAAAGGCAGGATCCAAAGTGCTCCAAAACATTTAAACCATCTGCTATTTTGGGTTTCTTTGAACATTTGCATGACTACTGTGGCTGATTTGTGTTCTTCACTGAGACCAGCCAATGACATTAGACTAAAAACCCAGTATAAATATGCTAAAAGAATTACTGTATACTTTCCCCATTCACTCCCACCTGATAGACTGAGACTCACATACATGATAGAATTCCTGCTGCGTCACTGATCCTGTCAGTATCATTCTCCTGTGCTTGGTCCTTCTTTGATTCACTACCGACATTTAGCTAAAAGGCCTGTGAAGAGAGGTAGAATAGGAACCGTGAACACGATCAGCTTTATACCCTCTACATCATGACCTACTCTAGTATGTCAGAGGCAGGTTCATTGTTCTCCCTGCTGTCAGATAAAGCACATCTTCAAAAAACGTACACTCCTATTTTAAGATGCCTCATGAATTATGGGTTCAGTATTAAATGCGTCACTGGGAGGTCTATCTGGGCATCTACCAGGCACGTCACATCTCACACACACAACCTGTATTAGCAAAATGCTTGTGGGTGTCCAGCCATCCCAGAGTGAGCAAGTATGCAAGCGTAGGCAAGTTTTTCTCCTTCTTGTCCAAAACCATTTCAAATCTATGTTTTTTTTCTGTTCCCACCTTAGCTCTGGGCAGATTTTACTGAGTGTCTTCCTTATGGCTGTCGTCCATAAGAAAAATAGTTGAAAGTATTAAACTTGATATTAAAATTTTGTGAGTCATTCAAAGAAACAATTAGGGAGTGTTGAACTCATGTCTGTGCTATTTGTGTTGTCTTTAAACTCCCAGCAGTGAGTTCATCTGGCTCCATTCTGTCATCTCAGCCATGCTGTCCAAGCAAAGGCCGGTACTCCAGGGAGTGGCCTAATTTAAACTTCTCCACTGTTTATAGATATAAGCTGATTGTATAGCAAGTTTGGGCTCTGTTTATTTAGGCTTGGGCCCTGTGTGGAAATGATAATTGGTGTGAGTAAGAGGGACTTATTGGACCGGTGTTAACATCCTGGAGACCATTAGGGAGACCACAAACCAGCCTGGGCCAGTATCAGAGGGATGAGCTCATTTTTTTCCATCCCCTGGAGGTTTTCAGAGGGGCTTTTAACAGGGGGTTGACTGTGGATGGGGTTTGGGGTCAGAGAATAGTCCAGACTGACCATTGAACTTGGTGCTACAAGATGGACAGGCAGTGGGACATTAATGTAGTACAAAGCTCTAAATTCTATTTGCCTAAATCATAGTGTTCCTTCCAACTCCCATCTCTTGCGATAAGAACATAAAGCTTTGAATCAAAATAAAACCCTGATTACAAATCCACCTATGATCCTCGTCAACATCATCAAGCAATTAGGAAGTGGATGCTAATTACAGAAAACCTTGCTGCTTGATGTATTGTGTATGTTCATTATGTAACCCCTGGGCAGGGCAGCAAGTGGGGTAATGACAGAGAACAGTGTCTCTCTGGCCGTACTAATAGGCAGAGGGCATCATGAGTGTCTGGATGGCACGTAGGCACTCGACATGGCACCCTGCCACCACCACACCTTATTGCCCCGCATGCCTTCCCCTGCCGCCGAGTGAGTTGTTTTGGTTTGGCTGCACTCACTGCTCACTAATCTGCTGTTGGCTGTCTGTCTGTGTACATTTAATGACTGCTGCTTAATCAGTATCCCTCATCAGGGCACTTTGGAGGTGGTCAGAGTTGGAGTGGGGGCTTTGCAGGGATGTTGCTTCGACAGTACGCAGGAAACGGCCCAAGGCCTTAGGACGTGAGACGTGACCATTGCAACATGAGCCCTAGGAAGTCCCAGTTTAGAGATGACGTTTACTGGGAGGCATTGAATCTCTAAATCTCTTTCTCTTTGTTGGCATTCTCAAAGTTGAGCTTACTTTACTTAGGTTTTAGGTTTAAGTAATGGCAAAGTTGGGACTCAATGTTGATTCATCATAAATCCAATATAATATATTTTATTTGACATTGTGTAGTGACCAAACATGAAAGAAATTCATGAATGAATGCATACCCACTCACTGTGAGTGAACCTGATGATTTGACTCTTCCTGTTGGCTTGTTTCACATCACTCTAGGTCATGTGCCACTGGGCTTCCCCTGCTCCTGTAGCACTGAATTAGGGTCATCATTACGTTCACCTCAGTAACTATCAGCAAGAGATAGATCCTCATTGGCTTGTTTCAGCTTTTTTGTGTTTCCTTTTATTCTTATGATTTTCGGTGCTTTTTGAAGGGGAAAATTTCACTCACGTTTTGCAGCCAGACAGACACATTTTCAACTTTTTGTTTCCTGTTGAGGCTGCATAAGGATGTAGTGACTCATCTTTTTATTACTGATGATGATTGAAAGGTTTGCTTTTTTTAACTTTCATTCCAAGACACAACTTGGTGTATCCAGATTGCTGATTTTGTCTAGCTGCCAAAAAACTGCAAGGTAATTATCAGCATCATGTCATCAAAGATATTTTCATTTGATGTGTAATTATTTAGCTATCACAATAGCCAATGGTGTGTATTTTGTCTAATTGTTTAATCAACAAAATGGCTCAGCACTAGCTGTTACTGGCGCCAAGGCAGGAGCACAGTTTGTGCAAGATTGCTGTTTTTGTTTTCTGTAGAAATTGAGGATGGAACTAGAACACATTTGATGAATGTACTGACATCGCTGCCTTATTCTCTTTTCCCAGTGGTTCCTCAGATGATAATGGCAGCTTTCCCTTCTGTGGGAGCGATGACCCATTTGAATTTGTCTTGGTTTTTTTTTTGTTTTTTTTTTGCTGGTGGTGAAAACAGTTCTGTACCTGCAAACAGATGCAGATAGACTCTGGGGAAAAAAGCAAGCCAGCCGAGAGCAACACTGCACCCTACAGGTGAAAGGCTTGAGCAAAAGTAGAAAGAAAAGTAGGTCAGACAGAGAGTAGCAGAGGATGTGTGTATGGATGGCGTGGGGGTGGATGGGTAAATGGAGACAGATGCAAGGTAGAGGGTGGGAGAGAGATGCTTTTTGAAGTGAACAAACTCACTTTCTACAAGTTTCTTGGGAGATATATGAAATGTGCCAGAAATAAGGGCATCCTTGCCCATAATCTATTTCTGAATTACAAGTATCTGTCTTAATGCCAGGGAGACTGCACTGCTCTTTGGAGAGAGCGTTTTACTGAGTTCTCACTGTAGGTATCAAGCTCATAGTTTAATGCTCAATCATTATGGCCAACATGAACCACCACTGTCATTGTATAGGCTACCGGGATTAGTATAGCAGTGAACCAGCCTGGAAGTGATTGTGCTGTTGCTGTATTGGATACTGGGAAAAAAAAATGGATCATACTTTTTTTACCTGGATACCTGGTGTTCAATTAACATGGTGTGCTTGTGTCTTTGTGATACTGCTGAAGCCTGGAATTTTTTTTATTACTCTTCCTGTACTAGGAAAAAATACTGAGTAGCTGTAGTAGTGAAGCAAAGATGGAGGGGTTGGAAAGGCATCATATGTAGCAGGAAAAACTGCACTGTGTTTAAAAGAACAATAGATGGCGCCAACTGCATGACATTTGATTTCTTGTTTGGATATTGACTGTTTTTTTTTTTTTTTTTGGTCTAGTTCACCTGTAATTTTCAAGTTTGACTAATTATTAGTGTAATATGTTGCATTTAGAAAATCATGTTTAATCAAACAGGTTTTTTGTCGAACGTGCTAAAACAGTCAATCATTTAGAAACATCCAGGGTGAGACATATTCTGAGTTTCCAGCCTTTTAATAGGGGTAATTGACTATAGAGCATACAATGGAACAAAAGACTGGTTTGTTAATATTTGTGAAACTGTGGTTTCATGCATTTGGTTTTAGACTGGAATCCGAAAGACCTGATGGAACAAAGTGCAGATTTTATGGACTTCTGCTAATGCAGTCCAATCAAAATTAGGGTGTTTTCGATCGTTTTTTGATCGAAATCACAATGTCAGACAACGTGATCATGTGATCGTCAAAGCTGCGTTTTTTTTGCCGTGCTCCTGGCTGACTCAGGATGAGGGATGGTGACTGAGATTCATATCGGTGGTCAAATACAAACGTTTGCGATACGACTGCTCCTCTTCAGGATGTAATAACAGTAGAGACTTGTCAATCACACGGTAGCCACACCCCAAAACTTTCTGTGTTATTTCACCATATGTTTGATGACCAGAATTCAGTAAATGGACACTCTGATGTGTTAAAACATTAACACTAACCATTCAGATCAAAAACTCATATTTATAGTGTTTATGGAGGTAATGCAGCAGGAGAGAAAATGGCCATTTTCCCATAGACGTCAGTACAGACTTCTTTTTGAAACCACCACTATCGCCCCCCTGCTGGCTGGTGTAGAGAATGCAAGTTTAAGTTACTTTGGGCTTCATTGAACAGAGACTCCGGTGATGCCCACTGGTAGCATGTTGATCATCATCAGACAATTGTCTATGTCAACCATGATAAAACCCAAATTACACAAAAATAGTTTACTGAGTTGAAATCATAAATTAATAATAATAATAATGACAATGAATATTGATGATGTCCATGATTAAAGCCCAAATTATAAAATAAATAAAGTAACTTGTAATCTAGCTTAGTTGCTTTTAAAATCAAATAATCAGTAACTAACTTTCTAAAAGAGTGATCAGTAATCAGTAACTGTGGCAACACTTTGAAGGATACATTTGGAAGCAATTCTTACCTTTGGTTTTCATCTTTAGAGTAATAGCTTTTAATGTTTTAATGTTACAATGTAATTTTCTGTTAATGTTACTGTACACATTGTGAATATTGTACTGAAGCTTCATTTGAAGAAAATCATGAATAGAATTGAAATCGCAATATCTGCCAGAAAAATCGCAATTCAGTCTTTTCCTAAAATCTTTCAGCCACAGAATGTTGAAATAGTGTAACAAAAGTTTTGAGATTGAGAGTGACAGCATATCTGGATATCTGTAACGTGCCTATTCATGGTCAAATATTTCTCTTATTTCCACAGAAGTTAAGAAGATAGTGATTGGGCAGTGTCTGTGGGTGTGTGCATGCGCTTGTGCACGTGGTTGTACTGCTGTCAAGGACGTGCTGACCTTCACTGCCCGACTTGTCTAGCCCACTGTGCCACATTACTATTCTCCACAGGTTATGTTCCTGTGTAGTTGTGTGTGTGCGCGCCTTTGGAGGTACACCTGCCGTTGTTAATTTATGTGCTGGTGTTGGTCAGCGTCTGTGTACGTGCGTGTCCTCTGAGCAGTGCCATCAGACAGAATCCTTGGTTACTCCTCATTCTTGCCTCCCTCTTTATCTTTTCTAGTGAATCATCTTCGTCCTCCATTCGCCTTCTCCCTTCTAATTTCTGTCTGGCTGGGCTGAGAACAAGGGAGTCCATGGAGAGAGCGCTTTAAATGGCTGAGGAGTTGTGTACCGGCTGGTTTCGCATCATTGCAGGTACAGTAGGTAAAACCACTTTCCTTCACCTTTCACCTAGAGAACAAGGATTGTCTGAGTACTTGAGAATAAGGGCTACAGGTCACTTTTCTCTTTTTTGTTATGTTATCGGGGGGTTTACTCTAGATTATCCTGTTTTGAGTGTATGGACTTTTACTATAGTTGCAAATTGTGTGAGCTCCTCCATCTATGGCAATTACTATACTGTGTTAATTTTCACTGAATGACAGTAGACAGGGATGTTGCTCGATTTATAGTTTTTGAGCTTCTGCCTGTACTATCAGTGATAATAGTAAGTCTCATATCATGGAGAGGTCACCAGTTTAGTTTACCAACAAGAGTTTTTGTCTGCAGCATTGCACTATAATTAAAAATTGAAGTGTTATATTGAGGAATTTTCCTTATCTCTATTTTCGTCCATCTTGCCCCATTATTCCATAAATTTATTGTTCTCTATGAATCTGTAGCTGTGTGTAAAACATGAACTTGAAGCAAAGGCTGAATATAACCTATTCATTTTAAAATAGACTACATTAAATAGTCTTCTTAGATATTATCTTTGTGCATACTAAAATCTGAAATATTTCAAAACCTTTTGATTTAAGAAAAAGTTCACTGAACCATAAACACAATTGGGGTTGTTTTTTTTATATTTGAATTTATCAATTATTATCAAGTAAAGTTGTATCAAAACCTTCATAATGTTCAGTTTCTTTCCCCTCAAACATGATTTCTTGCATTTGTTGAGGTGCTATGACATGAAGGAAGTGCACCCAGCACAAAAATTGCATCAAAGGAAGTATTTTGTAGATTTTTTAAATATGAGAATATTTTTACAATACCTTTGATACATACACAATCCATATGATTGTGTTTGTATTCTTAAGAGTGTTGTTAAATTTTCTCCGAAAAGTGGTCATTAATGGCACCTATATTATACAGGGAATACCAACTTGCCTACAGTAGTATGGGAGTGATAATCCAGTCCTTTCCATAGTAAATGACATGAGTGTGCGTCTTCATTCAGGCTGCTCAAACTCCTGCAGCTCCAAAACAGAGCTTATCGGGTATTAGGCTTTATTTAGCAAATCCCCCTCCCTTCGTCTTCCCTTATTCTACGTCTCCACTTGCTGGCATAGCGGTGTCTGTCCTCTGCACAGTCACTATACATATCTATTTATCTGGATGGCCAAATATCAGCCCAGTTGCCACAGGCATGTCCAGTGAAGTAGATACTACAGTATACTGATGATACTGTAGTACACTGAGCAAATATCTACAATATCCTCAGCAGTAAGGCCGAACACAATGGTGAATATAATTCAAATTTGCCATTGAACACTAGGTGGCAGTGTAGGAAAAGACTGTCAAGAGGACGAGCAGGGGTGAGATCAGAGGGCTGATGTAGAGGACTATAGCACAGGGAAAATGATGGGAAATATAAATGTGGAGGGCACAGAAAAGATGCGGTAGATAAGAAGACAAAAGAAGGGAACTCAGCAGAAAAAAATGATAAAGGTGAGAGGGCAAGGAAGCCATCAAATACAGCTTGGGAGTGATCGGGGGGAGAAGGAAGTGTGAGGGGGAAGGGATTTAAAGCCGGGGGGCCGGGGTGGGGAGGGGAGGCTACTCTCTCTTTAGGGAGCATCTGTCGGGTGTTAAGACAGAGGAATGAAAGGAGGGAGGAAAAGGGGAGAAATCAGATGATGAAAAGAGAAGAAGTGATAAATGAAGTTCTGGAGGGAGGGAGTCACCATCACATGGGTTTCAGCATGACTGAGGAGGATTCATTGATCATGAAGAGTGATATTCACTGAATACTGAGCTTCCATAGGAATGTTCACCCACCTTTTGGCACATTTTACCTTCCGTTTATAGACACAGCTGCCTTCAAAAAAAAGTTTAAGTTCTTATTCTGTGGAAAATGCTACATTTACACAATATAAGAATTACATGTAAACTAGATTAAATGCTGGATTTCTGGACAAAAATGTAAGACAACTTGTGCTGCATTTGTGTTTTATTGGGAGTCGGAACTGGGAATGACATCACACCCGAGTTTACAGCGTTTGAATAAACAAGTCGGAAAACCAAGATGGACGCAGTTTGTTGTGCTTGCTCTTTCGGTATGCAGAAAGCTAATGCAGCAATATGAGGTCCTCAAACACAATTGATAGGCACAAAGAAGACATGGAGGGTGTGTGTTTGTTCTCCAGCGTAATCATGTGTGGAAAAAACGTTTGACTCTACTGTAGGCTGTAACGTATAATGCTACATGGCGCCAATCCAGGGCGCTGCCATCTTGGATTATGATGTTCTGGTCAAGTCAGGGTTGGTGAGGTTTGTACGACTTAACGAGTCGGAATTCCGACTTTGAGGGGCATTTCAGTTGAAATTTACGACTCGGAACTCGTAAATTTCGACTTTGAGTACAACACGAACGCAGCATTGTTCTTTTTTAAAATATAAAACTTGTGACTTGTGTAATGCATGGGCATAAAGTGCAACATTATTCATTTTATTAGACTTCTATTCATTTTGTTAGTACATTTTTATATATAATTTTGCTGTTTCCTTTTAGAGAACGTCTGTATATATATATTAATATAAAGTGATATTTATTATTGGAAATAAATTAAAATGATCAAACTGAAAGAAAAATTGTTACCATATATACTTCATATCTTACTTTGTGAGCTATATAATAATGATATTTAGTGTGACTATGACTGCTACTACCATTACAACAAACAATAAAAATAATGTTACGAACGCTAGCACAAATCGCAAAAGACTTATTCATTCTTGTTTCATTTTCAGATTTGTTTTTGTGTGATTACATATCAGTTCAGTGTTTCATTTGTTTTTGTTGTTTTGTAAGTTTGCCTAATTGTCAGTCTCCTCTGCTTTTCAGTTTGTCCACATAAACATTCTCCCCCTCCCTCTTGTGCGCGCTCTCTCTCTCTCTCTCTCTCTCTCTCGCTTTCTCTCTCTCCCTCTCTCTCTCATTCTCTCTGTCTCTCTCTCTCTCTCTCTCTCTTTCTGCACCCTCTCATAGAAAATTAATCAGCGCGCACACGCAAACACAAGCGCACATCCCTCTCCGGGGGCTGTCCTGTCATCGTCCCTTTTTTCTGATCGCTGTTTGCAGCTGTAACCTGTGTTGCCATGACATCACAGTGATCGATCCTGCTCCCGGTGCAGTGGGAAAGCACAGAAGCACAAAAGGGCAGTGGAGTGAAACAGACTGGTAGAGATAGGGGGAGGTGGGAGGGAACAAGGAGAGGAGAGGAGGAGAGAAAGCGAGGGCAGAGTGAAACCACACCTTATGCCAAGGAGGGCGGGATTCAGGCAGCCACACACTAACAGCTACTACGGGAATAGTCACTATGCAGGAGGTTGCAGGACAACATATTTTGTGCACTGGTGTGTAATTATAAAGTCTTTGTATGAGTTCGTTGTCAGCATGGGTTGTCATTTTGCTCACACCTGCACATTATTCTCTCCGCGAGCAAATAATTAATGTCATTCATTGCTGGGCAGGCTCGACACACTGCACTGACATAAGGTATGGTGTAGGGGAGGGGTGTGTGAGTTTCTGTATGTTTGTTTAATGGATTTTGTATCTTCTGTATTTGCTTGGTACATGTCTGGTGGCTTTTGCCGTGCCTCTATTTGGATGTGTAAATGTGTGTGTGTATTCAGTGTATGCAGTGTACAAGTATTTGTCAAGCAAGAACGGTTACTAATGTAGAATTCTCTCAGGCCATGGTGTCAGGAGATTCAAGCTGTAAGCCATGTGACTCATCAGAGAGCTGCAGGGATTGGCTGAGGCCATCTCTGACCTCAGCAAACTGCCCCCGCCCCTCCTCAGCACTACCACCCCCTCCTCTGCCAAACACACACACAACCCTCCCTCCATCTCAGTCTCTCCATCTCCCTCCCTCTCTTTACCCTTCCTCTCTTATTTATTTTTTTTCCTCCAGTTAGCTTCCCCCCCACCTCTCAGCATCCTCGGCTGTATGTGTAGGTTAGAGCCGCAGTGGCAGTAGCACCAGCAGCAGCAGCAGCATCCATGGCTTAAGCCTCAGCTCTGACCAGCAGCTAGCCCAGCCAGGCCCCTACCCCTCCTCTCTGCTGTCTCTCTCTTTCTGTCTCTCTGTATTTCTCTCTCTCTTTCTCCCTCCTGGGCTAGTTGATAGGCAACGTCTGGGGGTGTTGGAGGCTCACAGTTAGCCAGGGCGTTAGCCACATGCACACGGCTGCTCTGCTGCCCATCAGTTCTACTGTATCTCTCTGGTAACCGGAGGCTTCTTCTCCTCTCCCCTTTCCCACGCCTCCTGCTTTCATTTCAGGCTCCTTGGAGATAGAGGAATGCAAATCTGCAACCATGATGGAAGGTAACATGAATTTTTTTTTTAAATTATGCTGTCCCCTTTTCTGTTGTTAATCCCCCTTTATGTCCTTGTCCTACAGTGCTTCATCTGCTGGCATGTATATGTGTGTGTGTTTGGGAGGTTCAAATGTCATAAGCTGCTATTTTGAGTGGATACATTCCAGTGACTTGCGTGTTATTCTTAGGAAAAGGGTACAGCCACTGAATGTCTACTGTGGTGAAGCTAATTGAATCGTATGTACCTTTTGTGTGTGTGTGTGTGTGTGTCTGAGTACCAGCCCCCCCCCTTTTCCAGCTTCCCATCGTAAAGGATTATTTGGATTTATTGTGCAGGAGGGCTTATGTGCCCAGCTGGCTCAATTGTATAAATTCTCTTTGTATGCATTGAGAGATACACACGCACACGCACACAGCACCATATGACTCTGGTGTGTACCTGCTCACACCACATTGCCATTTTCACCCAGTACTTGCATGCAGATTGCATATCTGGACAAGTTGGTGCATGCGCACATTGGTGCCCACCCATGATCGGACTGAACCATCCCTTGTTGGGTTGAGCATGGTGAAGAAAAAAGAGAACCGATGATTGTTTTAGTTTCGTGTCCCTTTAATTGATGACATCATCAGAGGGGAACGTCAGTGATGAAGGGATGGATCCCCACAGCTCTGCAGCTGGCACATGATTTCCTCCATCCATCCATCTATCTAGCCATCCATTCATCCATCTGCTTCACATGATGTCCCTTGTTTCTTATCTTTCATATTGTTCAGGCATCCTCTATTAAAGACCCCTTGCTATTTAGTTTGACCAGAACAACCTTACTTGGTTGACCCCTTCTGAATCTACCTTGGATTATGTAAGCTCCCCTCGTTCATGACACAGCAGGCAACTTTTGAGGCAGTGAACATTAAGCAATATGTGTTGTCGGCCACTATTGCCTACAGTATTTAATGTAACATTGTTTCTAAATGTGGTTATTTTTGCTCTGTGCTCAAAAAAAAAATCTTGACGATGTGTTCACTCATTCTGGCGCATTTGGTAAATGAAATACCAGTGTGTCTGTCAGCTACCGAAGAAGAGTCTCATTATCTCAATCTCAGTTGATCTCAGTTTGGTTTGTTTGTGTATGTCTGTTTTAAAAGGAGTGCCACTACTGACCACCAGTAATGTATTGTTGGCTCTTAGCAATCTCATACTAGAGAATAAGGAAATGTTGCGTCATGTCATGAATGTCATAGTATCAGCGATATAATTCAGTCCTAAACTATATTTTTGATTATTTCAAATGCTGAACCTACCTGAAGCATGTTTCTGTAAAGATGCCACTGAGGGTAATGTGACCTTCTGTTTGTTCAGACAACATTTCCAAGAATTGACAGTAATGATAACATGACCTCTATGAAAGGCTAATTCAGTCATTCAAATTTTATGGCACTACGAAGGGAATTTAGGTTGCCATGAAGTTAACGCTTATGTAAAACACTGAAATAAATTTGGAGCATTCACCATTTTAACTGTCCAAGCATGCTGTGATCTGTGTGGAATTTAATGATTTAATGAGATTTAATGATTGAATGAACTGCATTTCAAGTGAAGTTGGAAGTGTGTGATACAATAACACTAATGGTCTGTCCTGAATGTTGGATAATAGTGTAATGAACTACCACACTACTGCATTGTGAAAAAAGCAACAGACACCCTCATGATCTGGAGCAGGTTGACAGCAGCCACAGCAGAATCACTGTTTGTCACAAACACGTCATTGTATGAGCTGAACTGCTCAATAGGTCACAATTTAGATGATGACCATAATACATGAGGCTACGTCCTCTCTACCCCTGTCAGAGGTATAACAGAGCTGTGTTTATACAGTAATGTCTAATAAGCTATACTAGTAGGTAGATAATTATAAATATTGGATATCTCAGTGTGATTATAACAGGCAACAAAAATAGCTAGTAGTTAATGATTAGCTCAAAGGAATACAGTGTGTGTGTGTGCGTGTGCGTGTGTGTGTCTTTAAGGCAAAGCTCATATCTGCACAGTGTTTATCAGTAAAATTTACTGAAAGTGTTGTTGCTTATCTGGTGATGCGGTTATCTAATCTCTATTACTGTTACTTACATGTGTATAGAAATTCAGTTTCTATACACAGGGGTATGGTTGTATTTTTTTTTGTGCAGTATTAGATCAGGATACAAATTCAGTATCGTTTAACATGCCCTCCCGCACATGTGCTGTCCTGTCATCCGCTCTATTTGTCACGAGCCAAGTTGTTAGGTAACAGCAGAGACTGTCTGGAAACGGCTTCTCTTCCATTAGCATGGCTAGCACAGGCTTAGCATGGACTGTGCGAGGGCAGGATTACAGTCAGGTGTTAAAATTGGATGCTAATCCTTGTTAGCTCTGCTTTTTAAAGCCCCATGTCATGGCCATCATGGTTGTCCCTGGGTAACACACAGGACAGAAGACATGGTCAAGACAAGTGATTTCTTCAGAGAGGCACTATTAGTGATAGTGATGACGACCCCTTTCTCTCCAGACACAATATAGTGGCTAAAAATAGCAATTCTGTGTTTTTCTGTAAAAGATCCTCTTCCTATGGTCTTGTTGTTTCACCAGTAATTTACTCTACTTTCCTCAAGGTAATCACACTGATTCCTGATCATGCTGGGCTTTAAGGAGGAGTCTCAGACATACTTATGACAAAAGTAAAATTATATAAATTTAATTTGTAATTGTATAGCAGTGTGGCACTTCTAATCTCAAATAAGATGACATTGACTCTTTTTTCTTGTCCTGTAATGCTTAGTGACCCTTTGACTTTTCATCTAGAACTGCAATTAAACCACAACTCCCTCTTGCACACAAGAATCAACATCACAACATTTTTCATGCTCCTTAGAGCCGAAACATTTTGGACACTTTCTCTTGTTCAGCCATCAAGTCAGATTATAAACATTGTATATGCTATTGGTAGTTTGTTTTTGACTGATACTCCCAAAGGGGAAAACTGTACTGGCAACATTTCCTGGAGAACAATGTAGGTAAAATTGCAGAGGCTTTAAGAATAGCAAAATCTGTATTTTTTTTTAGTAGTTCTTCAACATGTAGTTGAAGGGTTTTTTCTTTTTACTCCATCCAGCAACCCATTTTGTGGGTTGTAATGAACACTGCAGCCTCTCGTGGCCACTAGCAGGGCTTCACACTTGTCATCTTGTTAATCCTAGTTAGTAGTGGTAGGAATCAGGGAGGTCCAGTACTTAGAGCTTGTCTGGCTGAAACTGGGATAAACCCTTGACAGGAATGCTACACAGTTGAGGGCAGAGAGGACACAAGGCCATATGGTGGGCTCCATTTCATCCCTTCGGTGGTTTATAGCCTGACTTTATATGAAACTTGATGTTTATTTGATTTTGTGTTGATGGAGGTGTCAGGGGACTCTCAAATAGTAAATTATTTCAGTTGGATTATATTGTTCTTGCTATGATTAAAATTAAAAAAAAAACACCAATTAAATTCTGAGAAATCCCTGCTTGGCTCACCTCATGACACAGCATGCAGGGTCAGATCATCTGACTCAGCTTGTCAGAAGCATCTCACTTTAAGAGATCATCTCTTTCAGCTGAATTGTAATGGACCAGTATAAGCAGTATGTGGGGCGTATAGGTCTGCTGCCAGCACTTGGACTACAGCTTAACATTAAGCTATTGGGCTGCTCTGTTATGGTCAACTGAGATCATGTTTATTTAACATGATTAATCATTCATTTTGGAAACATCTTGCAAAGAACTTGCATGTATGTATCATGTGCTTTGAGAGCTAAATTTAAAGGGTATAGCTATGAAGAACTAGGAAACAGTTTAATCACAAAATTGTTGTATAGATATAAACGGTAATGACACCAAAAAGGTGGTTGGGTTTGCTGACATTGTTACCCTGAGGACAGTCCACCCTGGTTGACAGAGGAGAAGGAAACCCCATCATTGCAAAATTGTATGCTGCACAATAATTGTTTGGTGTTCAGTATCTTGTTTTCATAATCACCTGAAGCCATAATTTTAATTGAATTTGTTAGAGGGTGTTTTTTTTTTCTACCAAACTCACTCAAACAACTGAAATGGAACTCAAAGTCATACTATGTGTTCGATTGTGGAGGTAATGTTTTGTTCAGCTGTCATGTAAGAAGTTCAAACATGCAACTGGTCTAACGGACACAAACACAGTGTCTTTGTGCCATTAAAAAACCATGACCATGAGGCTGACTCATGTCTATTTTGTAATTAACGGACCCCTAATTGCATATTTTCATTGATTTCTGAATAAGTAGTTGTATTTTGTTGAAAGATGTTGCACCAGATCTGCACATGTTGTTGTAAAACATTATTAATGGTATTTGTTTTCTTTTGAAAACCCCTGTGCAAGGACTGCTGAGTTTCTCCCTGTTGCAGACCCCAAATGAGTAATTTAATGTCTTGTCTTTGGCCCAAGCACATAACTCATATGGGCTGACGCATCGGAAACAGCCCTTGGTGGCCTAGCAGAAATCTGAAGTGAAACAGAGAAGACTGTGAAATGTGAAACGCAGAATGCAGAGATGTCTCTTCCTGACATCCTTTACAATTACTACCACTTTATCCATGAGTCATAGTTTGAGTCCATGTTTTTCCTGTTATTATTCTGATACTGCATAGAAACAGCCATACACAGACTCATAAATCTATCCATCCTTTTTCATAAATACAAGCTGTATATGTACAGGTCTTAGGTTGTTATTATTCCTGGGTGATTAAAGTGACATTTTGTTTTCATTAGCGGAGTGGGAGAGGCATGTTACTGCTTTAATAATATGTGATTGTGATTGTGCACATTCAGATTCAAACAGTTTCCCAGAGGGACAGTTATCTTTACCGACAGTAGTCCCAACATATACATGCAATACATACACAGCAGAATATCCATATGTACGCTATCACTGTGAAGCATGGATAAAGCTGCCTTTGAGGTGGCCCTCACTCCATACAGGTGCTGAAGGTCATTTAGTGCAGTAAAGATGTAATCTCACGGCACAGCTTGACAGTTTATTTCTGCTTTGTTCCTATTTTTACAGCTAGATGATGAACCACATGCTGCTTGAGGTGGAAAAGTAACGAAATGTCTGCATGAAGGCTACTTAGTGACGTTCATACGTATTGTGGAGGAAAGTGTCAAGTCTGAGTCACTGGCATTTCCTAATAATAATTTAAATGTGTGCAGGGATGCTCACATGGCCTCAGACAAAGCTGGAATATAAAACGTGCGCATGTCTGTTCAGTCATCAAAGTGCATGCTTGTCTTCATCATTGTTGAATGGGTCCATTGTGGCTCTGCTTGACAATAACTTTGACAGAGACCCAAATGAACTCTCCAAAAACGACACGCAGGGACAGAGACTCAGGAAAGGAGTAGATGAAGGGAAAGCCGTCAAAATCAGCTCGGCCTTGTTCACACTCTTCCGAACACAATATTCATTCACAGACACAGTAGCAGGACATCCTCACAGCAGCCCTCCAAATTCCAGCTTGTTTTTTGGTGTAGCTGACTCACTCAACACTCACTCATTCGCACATACACTACTTAGACAAGCTTATGTAAGCTCATGCCCAAGATTCAAATCCAGATAAACAGTTTGTGTAATCTAGTGGCAGCTGGGGAAAGATGAGATTCTCCTACAGCGAGCTGCTTCCTTGAATGACACATCAGATTCAGCTTGAAACATGTCATATCCAAAAATGTAATCAGGTCTACAAACAAGCTGTACTTGTATATTGGGAAGGATCATGCTGTAGTAGTTAAAAGTGAAAAACATCCAGTACACGACACATGATTTGTCAGATCATTTCCTTGAATAAATAATGTTTCCATGCTTTTAAAAATATGTTTCCATCCACATCCGCAAACTGGAAGTAGCACAGACTGTTGACTAACAGACTGGAGATGCTGTTTTCATCCTGACAGTGCCCACATAGAGATTAGAGGAGCCTGGTGTCAAAACAGTAGGTGATTTGCTGTCAAAGACGTGTGGGCTAATTTAATCAGTGGCCTTAGTTTTAACATGAAAAGGTTTGTCTTGTTTCTGTGGCTGCTGCTGTGCCCTTTCACTCACAACTACAACAATGTGTTCAGGTCACGGCCTAGATCCCCTGTGAGCCTAACTCTTGAGTATTACAAGGTCTCCCCCGTATCTTTCTGCAGTCCTGAGGCACACACACACACATTAAGAAAATGCTGCTATCATAATAGTGTCTTTTACACAGTCCATAGCAGTGCAGCCTGGAGATCAATTCACATGTATCCAATTAGAGGAGAATGACAGAGAAAGAAGATGACACAAGCTGGGAGATGGGGAAAGCGAGACTGAAGAGTCAGCCATAGCCAAGAAGAAGCAGGTAAATAATACAAGGAATGCTGGAGATGGAAAAAGAGATGAAGTGAGTTAAAATGTCCGAATAGGATAGAGTGAGAGTGGAAGAGATGCACAGGGAGCTGCAATGCATGTCAGAGCTCCGGAGGGAGAGGACAGAGGACAGCGCAATCATAGTGAAAGGCCTGTATTCTGTTGAGTCACTTCCTTGGCTGTGGTGGGAAGGTAATTGTTAACGGCACTTGTCTAGGAATGCTGTTCTAGATTGTATTTAGTTTTGTTATAATTTGCTGTTACCTTTCTCTGTATCTTCATTTTTTTTGGTTCCAGGTATATTCACATCACTGTCATTGCTCCCTTGTGTACGAAGGGTCAACTACATGTGTACGGTTTACCAATGCATTGCTTTTCATTATGCTCTGTCGTGCTGTTCAGGTCAATGGGCTTGTTCACACTTCTGAGACAGTGTGTGTTTCTTTATACTGTAAACCCATTTACCATCATATAGTGCCACATGTCCTGTTGGTCCTCTTTTCCTTTCCCGCACCTTTTCCTCCACTGTCTTTTGTATTCTGGATGGAGGTGTGGGTAGACACAGTGGCATTGAAACCCCTTAGGGAAGTTGGATTTATTTGGCCATATAATATTAATGTGCCTCTCTGCATAATGCATCTAGCTCCCAAGCTGACTGTTAGTGCTTGGCTCAATCTCCATAGACTCTTACTATTTAATTAATCAACTCACATGAAATCGTATTGCAGTTAAATGGATCAAATTCTTGTAGTCTTTTTTCCTCTTTGTTTGTGGGATAAACATCATAAAACATGGTCATTATAAATTATGCATATGCTGATGAGATGCTTTGTCCTGTTTTTTAGAGCACCCACTTACCTTCAACTTGCATCATTCCCTTCAATTAGTGATATCCTTAGTTCCCCTGAATACCTTTAAGAAGCCCCAGGGAATCCACAGTCTGTGATGGGTTACATGTGAAGAAATACTGTACAAACTGATTATTAATCCACCATTTCTCAAACCATAGTGAGTGGCTCTTTGATGACATGAAAACCTGCACTGATAGTTTAGCTGAAGTATTTTCAATCTGACCTCACACTCTTTAACTGTAACTGTTGGCTTCAGTTTTCATATCCCTTCCTTCCTCCTTCCATTTCATAAATATTGCCTTTCAGATTTATTAGACCTAAACGTGGCATTGTCATTGTCCATATTTGTGCGACAGATCCACTCTTTGCCATATCTGTGTATGCCTGGGTTCAGCACTCTGTGTGTACTGTGTGGCAAGCCAAACCAGTGCAAACAGATGTCAGTTTCAATCAGCGGAGGGTGCACTAGCACAGTGACGCAGGGACACAGCTACAGGAAGAGATTAGCAACGTTTGGATTGCTACTGGTTGGGTTGAGAGAAATGTAGGCCTAGTCATTGAGTGGGTGGGGGGTGGGGTAGTTGAAAGGTTGCAGAGAGAGAGAAAAAAGAGAGATGTAGGTATTTAGGGAAATGTGATTCATGAAGGAGGGATAAACTGAGTGTTTTGAACATGTGATTAAAGAGAAACGCAGCATTTACGGACCTGTCGAACCAGCTGTGTGTGTTACATGTTTTCAGGCTTTTATGGAATGATTGTGTTTGTGAGTGTGAGACTGAGTCTGTACTCTCTGTGTTTATTACTCTGTAGGTCCGATCAAGATTTAGCTTAGCATCGCATGCAAGAATATTGTTTTAATGCTTTGGATAATTAGGTTTTGCAAAGTTTTCTCAGCAAGGGATTGATAAAATATATCAAATAAGTCAAGAATAATTGTATGATGACTCTTTTACTTTTAGATCCTTTATATGAGTTTAGATCATTGGTTGTTGTGTCACAATGTCAATTACAGATGAAACATACCTGGCAAACTTACACAGGAGATTAAGTATATTATTGCATTTAAAAATCAGCATGTTTATGTTTATGTGGGAGATCATAAATCATGGTGGAGAGCCGGTCCTCTTGCCAGTCATTGTCCTGGCAGCTATCAGAGGGGTGACTCATAACAGATAGGATTTCGTTAGTAGACATCAGATCTTCCACAGAATAGAGGAGCCATTGATTTTCACCATATCAGCAGGGAGAGAAAGAGAAGGCATGGGAGTCGTGGGAGTTCCAGGCACTGAGAGAAAACTGCACATCAGTGAAACTAAACCACACGACACAAAGTACCTGTCATCTGTAGCCCCACTGAAAGACACTGCTGAAGAGTACTGAACCATGTCTATAATGAAAGATGACCGCAAAGGATGTTTGATATAAAACTGACTCGCGGACTCTGGGGATTTCAGTATCATTCAGCAATTTTTTTAAGATTCACTATAGGGAGGACAGCCTAGAGGTAGCCTACTTTGCTGGACTTTTTTCCTGAATATGTATGAGGAGTATACTTTCATCTCTGCTGTACCCAGCTCCTGTGTTTTGGCTACAGCTTGTTGTAGCAGTAACTGCTTTCACAGCCGTTCCCCCACATTGCCTCCACACTGTTCCTATAAGCTGTTGTGATTTCAATTATTTTTATGTTCTGCGTGGTAATATGGGAGATCAAGCACTGTCATAAGCAAAAGGAAATGGGTTGACTCTAGTGGATTATTGTCTACTATGTGATAATGTGTTGATTAAGAATTAATTCTGTGTGCTTTGAATCGTAGAAGCCTTCAAGTGGCTCAGCAATGCCAGCGTTTTTTTCAGTGTCACCCCACTTGAGGGTAAACCACCTCATGACTTTGTGCTGTGATGTCAAAAGTCACATGGGATTATGTAGTATGGCATGAAGGAATTGATGCCTTTCTCCTTTTTTGGCGTTGTCACCTGAGAGTCCACAGATATCTCACTTCATTATGCATTTCAGTGATGTCAGCATTGGTGAAGGGACAGACTGAAGGACAGAAACAGCAAAAGCAAAAGACAGATTAATATCAAAGTGCTTCCTATACATCAGATTACACAGTGCTGTTTACTCAAGTTGAAGAATTGCCAAAATAACATGGAACCAACTTGTAGCCAATAAGCAAATTTATTTGACACTTTTATGCTTTGCCAGACAGTACAGGCAAAAAATTGCAGCGATAGATAAATGTGAATAGATGTGAACAGTATTGACGAGGATTTGCAGTGTTTGTCGTTACACTCAAGACTCATAGCTGCTGCCAACTGTAAAACATTTCAAAGGTGAGATTCATCACCTCATTGCTCTTATTGCTCAAGGAGAGTGAGCTTCACATCTGGCCATTAAGTGTCATTTCTACAACAAATGGAGCGATGCAGACCCATGTGACTGACACACAATTTGTCCAAATTACAAGTGAGGGGGAAAAGGATATCACTTCCCTAAGTTTAGCCCAGTGTCAACCACTAGCTGGTAAGGGAGATACAGGAATAAGAACACTTTCCTGTTTTATTTCTTAGGAAATGACATTGGGCTGTCTAACAAGGCCTTGTCATCTTTGAGGGTTGTTTGCGCTTCATTTGCATTGAACACAAATACAGGGCACTTTGCAAACTTTTATCCACCCATGCCGAGAAATTTTTGCCCTCAGCAACATAACAAGTTTATGTTTTGCTCTTTCTTTTCCCCCTGCGGCAGGTCACATAGCACTTTATAACTAGTCTTATTTGCTTACATTTGCAACCTAAAATGGAGAAAGTCAGCAGCATTTTTTTAGGGCTGTCAAAGTTAAAGCATTAACTACTTTGCGCAACGGTAACTCTACCTTCACAAACTGCCTGAATTGCATTGCCAGAGATGTGCTAATTTTGACAGTTATCTAAAATCAGAACGACACCACGTTAGCTCTAATAAGCACCGTGTTTATGAAAATAGCGTCTCTTTTGCGTCTTTTTGTCCATTTCACTTTACAAATTAATACTATAAAGATACTCTTCGGTGGATTATTTATTTGCTGAATTACAGAAGCTCGGACACATTCAAAAAAATGGGTAATCTAATTTTATCCGCATGCTTGATCATAAGTTCCAACTGCGTTGTTAGTTAAGATTTTTTTTGAATGGAGTTCTGTATCATGACCTGCCAGCATGTCTCTGGCAACGCATTTCAGACAGTTTATCCAAATAGAGTTACTGCTGTGCAACTTAATTCATGAACACCAGTTAATCATGTTAATGCCCTAATTTCGGCAGCCCTATTTCTTTTTTCATGTCGAGTCCCCTAATGTGGTAAAGCAGCAGAAGTGACATTTCTTGACCTCCTTTTGCTTTCCCTTTTATTTTGTAGCCTTACTAGTGCACTCAAACTGGTAAACCGGTCCCTGTCTAAACAAAATTGTCTTTTCTTTATATGCCGGCTCAAGTTTCTTATATTAGTTCCCCGAAGCTGCTTGCAAAGGTATAATACTCTTTTTGTTCCTTAATAAAATAGTAAGAATGTCTTCTGCTGAATTTCATTGACCTAAAATTGAAAGTCTTCGAGAACATTTGCAATGCCAAAGGGTGTTTCATATTCTTTTAATCACAGTGTGAGCCAGAGAGAAAGAGGGGGGGAGCAGTTTGTAATCCAGCACTTTTAACTGTAAAACCATACTCTGTCTAAGCACAGCAATGGAGGTCTGCATGGTGCGTCATTATTTGCATCTACTTCTTGAAATATGGTAGAGTCACACAGTCCTCCATTTTGCCTACTTTAGTGCAGCATTTGTGGCAGGATTCTCCTGCAATGGCTCCTGTTGTTGTTTTAGAAGTACCAGCATGTTACGTAACATGCAGTCACTAAGAACTGTCTTCTTCACTACTTTTTGCACAGCTTACACAACATAGTGTACACAATGTTAACGTCACATACTGAAAGAAAATGTGGTCCCTTTTGAGACAGAGGAATTTACAGAGCAGGTTGTTTTCTTAAGAATCACTACAGGAAGAATAATGTTTGTTAAAACATTTATAATCTTTGTTTCTTCTTATTTCTGTTGCTCTCTGCAAGTTCCTGTACTGTGAAAAATGGCAGAAGGACGGGAGGAAAACCAAACAACAGTTCATGAGTCATATTTATGCCTTTGCGAAGGCTGCTCGTGGTGTTTGCACAAGCACACAGAGCCAGCAGGATGACCCATGTTCTGTCCTGTAATTTACCATGTTGACATTATATCTGCAGGAACAGACAGTCTATAGTCTCCATCAACCTGCAGGTTATATAAGATTTTCCATAACATCAGATTGCTGGCCATTAGAGAGACACTGGAATTGATGGTGTGTTCCCTCAAAGTGGATCCAGATCTTGTGGTACATCGTATTTCTCCACATCCCTTCTTTCTTTCTGCCTCTCACCATCCATGTGTCATTCTCACTTTCACTTGCCCTTCTCTGTTTTTAGAGACGAACAGCGCCCCACCTTTTGATGATGTCAGCGGTTCTGTATTGCGATGTTGTAACTGTGAGAAGATGCAGTCAGAGGTTTTCATGACGCCTTTGTCTTAATGAACCATAGACAGTCATGACATTCCTTTAGCAACCAAAAGCTGACCAAACCTATAATCTGGGTGTGAACAGGGGAGGGGTGGAGTCAGCGGTCTGTCTTAACCGGAATGAACTGAGATGAGATTTTTGGGAGGGAATAAAGCAGATGTAATCCACAGGAATTTGGGCCAGCTTTCTAGGATCTCACCTCAATGAAAGAAACAAGATGGAGGAGAAGTCAGTTGTTACTGATCTCATCCACTTTTACGTAAGGCTCATCACTTCTGTCTCTTCAATGCAGACTTGACACTGCTGTATGCTTCTTTCTCTCATACCCTCCTCCTTTTCCTGTCCTCATTTTAATTTTTTATAATTGTTTTTTTTCCCCCCCTCCAAACGAAGTAATTTCCTTTGCTTCCCTGGGGCACACAGAAGGAGGATGTGAACAGGCTGCATCTGAGCTACTGATACACATCAACTTTCTGTCAAGTCTCATCTGGACAAGACCACACACACACAGCCTGGTAACACATTGTGTGCAGCACTGCTTACTGCTCATGTGGAAACTTTTCATTCTGGGCAGCCTCATAATCTGACTGGCAATCTACTGTATGCCTCTGTGCCGGTCTAGTTTCCTTTCACATGCACACATCCTCCCATGTCTTTCTCACTGGGAAGCACACCGTATTATTAGCCGAATCATATAGCTGGCATTGTAACTGAAAGATGTCTGATTACCTGCTGGGAAAGCAGTGCCCAGAGGAGAAGTGATGCAGGAGTATGTCCACATCCCTCTCCTATGTCTCGCTGAGTTGGAGCCTCATTCATCTTTTTTTTTTTTCCTCTCTCCAAGAACAAAGACTTGATATTGAGCTAACCCAGACAAAGCAGCCAGGGAGACAAATGAATGTACCTGTGGAATAAATGAAAGTTGCTCTTATCTTTAATAGTAGCAGCAGGTTTATTGAGGCTCACTTGTATCTACCATCCACATGTAAAGGTGCTGAATGTGAAATTCATAGTACGTCTATGTTTGAAGGATTGCTTCCACACAGCTCTCAACATGGCAACAGCTAGTGCTAGCTAATTATGCTAATTGCACAAATGGGATAAACGATGGCTTTATTCTTCTGTAGAGTTACCATTGCGCAAGTTAATGTATCAACCCTCATTAATCATGTTAACATGCTAATTTTGATAGCCATAATCTTCATGCTTTAAATCACAAAACCACCCATCACATTAAAATCACCACCGCCTGTGGTGATCTCTTACCCAAACAGTCTTAAATCAAATTTCCTCTTAAACTGTAACCACAAAATATTACCTCCAAAAATGAATCGAGCAGCCAACTAATTGGCTAATTGTTTAATCAACAAAAAATTTCATCACTACAGCAAAACAAAATTTGATGAGTGGGGCTTTAAGGAGTGTGTCTCCAGAATCTGTTCTGAAGTATTCAGGCTGTCTGCTCTATTGAAGCTGTACTGACCTATGAGGAGCTGACACTGATGAATGGACTTATCTTACTAACAGGACTTGTGGGACGAGAGGCAGTTTATTAGTCATGCTCTGCTTGACCACTTTTATGTCCACACATGAAGGCGGTCATTGTGTAGAATAAAGGAACATTGAAAGGAGGAGTCAAAAGGACACATGGTTGTGTGATAATAGCATTATTTATGGAAGTTGTGGTACTTATTGAAAAACTGGCTCATTGGAGGGAATCAAAGATTTTCACCTGATTGGTTACCTGGTACATTAGCTGACAAAAATAGTTCTTACTGTGAACTAGCAAGATACATTCCCAGCATCATATCTTACCAACACACATGCCTACTTTGTGGACCCTGGATTTAAAGCTTTGTTGGGGAACATAAAGGAAATTTTGAGGGTAATTGAGAGTGGAACCTGAGTTTCTGCAGCATAACGTACAATTTCACTGTTGTAAAATACAGGTTTGATTTTATTATGTCGTCTTGCCATAAAATCTGTGTTGCCATCCAAGCAGTCAAGGTGTGCAAATAAGCTTCCCAAAATGTTACTTACTTCAGTTTTGCTTGGAACTGCTTCATTTTTATTCTGAGACCTTATGAAAAGTTTTTAAGTTTAATAACAGTTATACTAACATAACAGTTTTAAAGTCACATCTTTGTTCTGCATGATAACATTTACAGTCATACAGATTGGTAATGAGGCTCAGTAAATGGCCTTGCTGTATATCTCCCTGCTGTGTGTGTTTTAATCTATTTGCTGTCATTAATATGGCCACTGTCACACTCCACTGGAGCTTCACATTGTTTTGTGACAAAACTCAAAAACGGCTTTTACAAAGGCACAATCTCTTTGCACTTACCTTCTCTTTTTGCTACAGTGGTGGAGGGGCCCCAAAAGGTCAGTGAGTCGGGCAGTCTGTGCAAGCAGTACTGTCTCAGTACTTAGTACAGAGCAACACATCTCAGAGACTACAGGCCAGATAGCTTTGAAATTTGGTATACATATTCATATTTCCCAAACAGCATTTTCAGTGTCCCCTTTACCTTTCATCTAGCACAAATTTTACCCAGACCCAAACACAAAAAAATGATAAAATACATAAAATACACCACCAGACAGCCTTTGCCAGAGACAGTATTTTATTTTAACACCCATCTTCTTGCACCTACCGTCCACCTCAGGACAAACATGAAATTCTGTTCAACACCTGTATGATGTTCAACATCTGTATGATATAGGAAACACCTAATATTATATGTGTGAATGACCTCTAGGGCGTGGGTGTCAAACTCAAATTGAAAAATCTCTAGAAGTCGAGGGCCCGACTTGTTCAGTGTTTATTTTTATTCAGTGTTTAAATCTTATTTGAATTAACTTATTGCGTATATTGACCCTGTAACTAACAAAGCTTATAAGTTATTGCCTGTAAAACATTACTGAAAATTAAATAAATGAAAAATCAGTTAAATAGTTAAAAAAAATACTTTCCTTAAAAGACAAACCAAACATGCAAGAAAAAAGTGCAAAAAGGAAACATACATTTTAAAGCACAGTTTGCTGCTCTATGATGCACACTAGTGTGAGCCAGATTCTTGGCATCTCATCTTAGATCCATGGTCATCGATGTTTGGAATCAGGCTCTGAGCTGAGGAAATCCTAAGGATTGTGATGTTTTGTTTCATCAGTTGTTCACACAGGTATGAGCTGTAAAATATGGAAAGCTTTTGGGCAGCTTGGGTATGCAGCTGGGGCATTGTGTCAGGGATGAAATGTGGAAACTGTGCAGAGTCACAGAGTCCTACTTTGCTTTGAGTGTGTCACTACACTGGAATTCAGCTCCATTTGGAGTTTGTCAGCTGGCAAATCGCCGTGTGAAATCGGCATGAGATTGCATTATGAGATGGCATTGAGATTGCTCGGGATATCACACAGCAACGTGCAGATGTACTGGTGGTGCATTATGGGACTTGTAGTATTAGTGTTGAGTGCATTAAAACCGGCGAGCCAGTTCTAATACCAATTAAATATTATCCTGTGGGCCACAGATAACTCCAGGGCCTTGAGTTTGACACAGGTGCTCTAGGGGCTCTGTTCATGTCTCTGTTTAGTAGTTGTTTATTCCTAATCATTATTGGCCAGTCTGCTTTGTAAAATAGTAAAATTGCTTCATCAGTGACTCATCAGTTGTGAGCTTGTGTTTGCTTTGTGTGTAGGTGTAGGTGTAGGCGTGTGTGTGCGCGTGTAATTCTAATTCTCAGTGCAAACCCAGATCCATCCGCTCTCTCTGAATCACACTTCATTGTACACCCACACTATGTTTTGCCTTTCGGCTCATTTACTTTGAAGCATTACATTTGATATTAAAATGGAGAAACATCTATGGACAGTTGAGTCATTTTATGAATTTAGCATATTTGCTTTTCTCATTTTTTTATTTTGCTTTTTGACTTAAGGCAACCCTTAGTGTTTAATACTTGCATGTGTATCTTTAAAATAATCAGATAAATTGCAGTAAGACCCTGAAAAAAACAACCGCATGATGCTTTTAGGTGGTGGTTTCCATATTAATGTCTCATGGCTAAGTTTCTAGAAAACTGCTACTTTCTTGTACATAACAGAGCACATACACGTATTAACTGTGGCTTGTTCTTTAAAATGGAAAAACTGTATTTTCCTTTCTTATTGTTTGACTTTGTTGACCCGCTATTTCAGCTCACTACCAACCTGTCAAAGGATGGCTTATGTGAACATCTGGGTGCAAACAGATATTTTTGACATTTTCCATTTATTCCACAAAAATATTTTTTATTTCCTTACCTTACAATATATATTATCTAGCGCTTTCAGTTAAATTATATTGTGCACTTCTCCCCCAAAAAATACATCCAGGAGAGTCTTGGTCAGTATGTGATTGTAACTGAGCCAGGCTGGAGCACTGAGAACTCATCACCATGTCCATCCTGCACATAAATGAGAACAGGGATAAAAAAAGGTCCTTACTATATTAGTGCTGTGCCAGAAGACAAGCAACAGAAAAGGGAAATATTTAAATTCAGTTTGCTTGAAGGTCAACAAGTGCAGTTGGAGCTGCCGTCCACCTTCTCGATGCATTAAATAAACTGTAGCAGTCTTGTTTGTCGCATGATGGTAAACATTTCTGTCTGTGCACCACGACGGAAATTGTTTTAATCAGACAAAAGACGGTTGCCATCATTTTGTCGTACATTAAGTTCTTTTTGTCACTCCATTGGGATTTGAATGCAGCCTCGTCTTTCTGAAGTAGATTCTGTAATATAATGTAATATAACAGTCAGAGTTCAATTTCAATTGTAAGTGCTTATAGCAGACACACCCCTCTTATGTAATACTGCCCATAGTTGTTTACTGCTGTTCTGTTTACTTGAATTCATTCAACAATATCCACAAATCTTGTTACAAAGCCGAATACTGTGTCGCCAATTTAGGCACATTTTATGCCAGAGGACAAGGAACGATCGGCGGGGTTGCGGTGATTGTGGGGGTAGCGGAGTTGCAGGATTGCCGTGAGGGTTGCAGGGTTGCCGCCATCATGGAGGGTAGCGGCGGTGGTCGAG
This sequence comes from Synanceia verrucosa, assembly GCA_029721515.1. NCBI lineage: Eukaryota > Metazoa > Chordata > Actinopteri > Perciformes > Synanceiidae > Synanceia > Synanceia verrucosa. Next base: position 16,645,472 of record CM056558.1, read on the forward strand.
AGAATATGGCGGAGGTGGCGGGATTGCAGTCGGGGTAGCGGGTTTGCTGCGATCACTGGTTACTGTGATAAACCACCATACTGCATTGATTGGGTGCTTTATCACCACGGTAATGAAAAATCCTTACCGTCACAGCCCTGCGATATCTATATGTAATATCGCAGAGCTATACTCATTTCCACTTGTGCAGAAAAGGGATGTGTATTCATTTACTAAACCATATCTGAATACAAAAAAACTATTGATCTGTAACCTTGTTTTGCCATCTTACAATAGTGTTATGAGGCTTTATAAGAACTTGTCACAGAGTCGACTCATAATGCTGAGGAATGAGGGACAGCGGGCCCACTCAGCGAGCACAGCATGCTGCTGATGAAGCCAAATGTGTGCAGAGAGCGTTCATTTTTGAGAAACCCAAATAAGCCTGATGGCTTTATTTCTCTGTGGTGTCTGTGGAATCACTGCTGCTCCAGCTGAGCTGATTGGTGAACGTCACTCAACACCTAACCCAATGTGCCAGCCAGGTAACTGGCTGTGAAATGCAGCATGCATTAAAAGGGAAAAGAGGATATTTTCCTTGTGGTGGGAGGCTGCAGACGACATTTCTTGGTACTGTGTGACGACCCCTCCTTCCGCTGTACCATCTCTTCCTGGTTCTTGTTGCTGCTGTTGTTAGTGGGATGAGTCCCACTGGGCTCAGTGTGCTCTCCTCTTTAAAGACCTGCTGCAATCTGCAGTCGTGCTCTCTGGCTCTCTCTGGACAGCACCATCATCTCAGCAGCATGACACCAACATGAATTCGGGTTTTGCTTTTTCCACTACACAGACACACACACACACACACAACCACACTGTACACTACCGACCTACTGATCCCCATGTTACATGACTTATTTGTGTTTTGTTAGAATAAACAAAGTTTTACTGTTAGAAGTTTAATACCTTTAGTGGCTATAGATGTAGAAAATGTACAGCAAATAGCAATGATAAAGAAAATCACAACGTATGATCCTGCTAGTTCTCAAGCCCTTAAAATCCCATTTGTGATTTGTCATTGCAAACTTTTCACAGCATGTATCCTTAATTGAGTCTTTCAAACTAACTGTCACGCATTGACCAGTTTGATTATGAATCACATTATCTAGTCAGAAATGAACATTCATTTGATGTCTACATGTGACAGACTGTGTCATGAGCTGGAGTGCCGTGAGCACCAGCTGGAGGCTTCCGCTCTTTTCATATCTGCTTCTCTGATCTATGAAAGTTTTGTGTCAATAAATGGACAGATGTTGGAAAATGCATCTTCCTCCTGTGTCTTTGTGACAAAAATCCATGTTAAAAGCTACTTCAGTGGCTTAGCAGCAGGGTCATGGTTGATGGTGGTTGATGCTATTTGGAGCCTGGGGATGAGGACCATGAGTGGTGGCTGTTTATAGAGACAGGAGTGAGGAGGTGAGGGGAAGCGATGAGCAACTATGATGGAGGGTTGAAGAAAGAGATTTAGAGCATTAGGGTGCTGATGAAATGAGCACAAGCATTCTGGTTAGTTATTTATTAATCAAAATGCGAAATATTCTTTTATTAGCTTGGTCTCTATAAGAAAACATCATCATCCTGCATCATCATCATTCTGGCATTCTCTTCTGTTCGTCTCTGCACAGCTATATGGTTTCTGGCCCTGACCCACTTTCCTTTAGAGGTGGGTGACATCACTCAATGAAATATCTTCTTTTTTTTCCCCCAAAGGGTGCATCTGCGCAACAAGACATGCATCAATGTGTGTGCGTAATCCGGGAACATTGTTACTGCAACTGCTACAGTTGATAGCTCAAAGTGCAACCACCTGGACAGTACAGTCGAGGCCTAATTTTAGCATCCACAGGCATAAACACAAAATGACTTGCTTTGTCTTCCATCTGCCACAGTACCACAGGTTTCCTCCAATGAAACACACAGTAAGGCTGTAGGTGATAGCTGTCTGTGGCCTAAAGCTTTCTGTTTGTGCTGCCAGACTATGAGACTTCCTTCATCTTTATGTTAGAGACAGGAAGTTTAGAGGAGTGGTGACTTAGATCCTGAGACTAGCAGGGAAAAAGTAGGTGGGGGAGATGGTGACTAAATGGGTTCCTTCCTTCCTATACCAGTAGGGAGATATGTTGTTACTAGCAGTGTTTGTGTTACAGTCTTTGAGTCCTCTTGTCATTTCTCCACATAAATGAAATTTATGTCGCAGTAGTAGCTGCTTTCCATTGGCACATCTTGAGTAATTGATCTGGATGAAATCTGGATATCTTCATTCCTCCTTTGCTCTGCCTTTTTTTGTTACACAATACATGTCAGTGTTGAAGCTTCAGCCAGGTCTGCAAAATCAGTGTATGAAATAAGATGGAGGCTGCATCCACATAGCTGCAAATCATGTTTCACTTTTTTTTTTAGGCCTCAGCATCATTGCAGCATTGCGAGGTCATTATCAGTGTATCTGCCAGTCTTGGGCAGCTTTTCTTTCCTCACCTGCCTCCTCCTCCTCCTGCTTCTGCTTCTCAGGGCCGGCAGGATGGATGAGTCACTCCAACAACAAAAAAAGCCTTTTAAACCTCCTGTTTGCAATATGCCTGTCTATCTCTCTCTGTTTGACTGCCTCTATCAGTGCGTGCTGTCTCCTTGTGTACGTTCTGTTTCTCACAGTGTATCTGTTGACAGGTTTTTTGTTTTTTTTTTGGTCTGGTTGTTTGTGTACACTCCAGCCTTCGTCTTGTTCTACTAATTACTTGTCTCCTTGTCTGCTAACCTGTCTGAATGCCCGTCAGTGGATCCTTGTGCTTCTCTGCTCGCTTACTCAACAGCTCAACTCAATACCCACAACAACAACCTGACGCACTGTCTTCTCTCATGCCATTCTCCCACTTGAGCGTGCTCTGACATGCATATTACACAGGAATATAAACACCAACCATCAAAATATACATTGTATAGGCTTTGAGTTATGATATGTGATCAGCTCTTTTAGCATAGAATAAAAAAGAAGCATAGAATAGAAGAAAATTTACTTGCTACAGCAATGTAAATAAGTTATAGTAAGAAAAAACAATGAACAACAGTGGTGAAATAGTAGACTAATTACTACTACTACTACTAATAATAATAATAATACATATTTACAGTATGTAACAAAAAATAGATTTTTAATGGCAAATGAAATTAAATCAAACTCAATAACTAGATAAATAAAATGTATGTATGTATTTGGACTATGGATATGATTTATAAATTATGAAGCATAAAGCAGTTGTTTGCTGTGCTAATTATTTATTGCTATTCTAGATGTTCAAATCTATAAATTACAGTGGTTGCATTGTTTTTAGATTTTGCTAAAATAACCACCTGCTGCTTTATTTATCAGAAGACAGAATACACCACCAAAGACAATAAGAACTCTATCTGCCCTTTTTTTGCAAAATAATCCAACATATTTTGGCCTAGATAAATCTTCAATATTTTCTAGATATTTTGGAATCAAAGACGTGCTGTCTCTTGTTGATTTTAATGAGAGAATATGCTCAATATCATGAAAAAGAAATTTACATTTACTGTTTCAAGATGGTCCTTTATATTAAAGGTAGTGTTGGTGCCAACCTCCAGTAGGTTGATGGGTGGACCTCGCAGTTAGAATAATAACTCACTGTGCTGTTCTGGGTGGTGTTCCTCCTGTTGTGAGCTTGTTTTCACTTTTTTGGACCCTTTCCAATGTTAGCCTCCTACTTCTCTAAGATTATCCTTAGCCCTGGATTTTTTTTTACCATTTTCAGAAATCAGATTATTATAGACATTCTTTTGAAAATAAATCCTGAAAAATGAAGCCCCACACATGTACCAGCAAAAAAAATCACAAACTTTTTCTTTGGGTGCTCTCCAAGGGTAAAATGTTTGAGCATTTGCAACTCCAGTTGTCATGTTGGATTATTATTTTACAGCATCCTGTCCTGCTTGGCTTCATGTCCTTTGGCTTTTCCTAGAATTACATTACTGTATCTTGAGCAGAGACCACTAATTATGTTAGCACTTGTGCTAGCATCCCTCTGAACGGAAGCCATTATGTCATTAAACAGTGTGTGCCGCATGCTCTGTTATTTCCTCCTCTGTTAATTAACCCTTGCCGGCTTGCCATACGCATTCATGTATTCCTTCACTTCAGCATCATCAGATTTAGGTTCTGCTTTACTCCAAACATGGAATAGTGGTGAATTGCAATATTTTGATCATTTTTCTGGTCGGTTGAATGTGTGAATACAATTGCAAAGTATCTGTTTGTTCAAATATACAGTGTAGCTGTGCCATAAGGACAGACAACAGGTTGATGGGTCTCTGTGCTGCTCCAAAGCATTTTTTGACACTAGTTTTTGCAATCCAAAAGGTATTATTTTTGTTCATTTAATCAAGATTGTATTCAATAAGCCAATACAGTTAAATGAAATATAAGGTAGAATGTATTTGAAATAAAATAAAGTGAAATAATAATACAGATTGTAACCTCATGTTACACAGAATACATACTTTCTGTAGCTGGGTTACAGCTGCCATGTGCACACTGTCACGTCCGGACAAAATACTCTTTCATTAACGCAGCAGTAAACCTGTCAGCTCTCGCTTGAGGCGATTCTGGATTTACAGGAGAGGGGAACAGACCTAAAGAAGGGAAAAAAAGAGAGGCCAATAGAGGGGAAGTAAATCTAGAACGATATTTATTGACATCACCTACAGCCTGAAACAAGATGTCAGTGTAAAGAAATGGGCTTCTGACAAATTGGATTAAATACAGCCCTTTAAAAATGAAATACAGTTTGACTGAAAATCTTGAAAAGGTTTTCACATTGAATCAACAGGTAGTGCTAAACTGGTCCACAGCAAGGAAAAGATTGAAGCAGCTGAGACTAAAAAGAAACTGAGCTATAACTGAAGCGTGGAAAAAAATGTGTTGGCTTTACAGAACAGCTGTTGACGGAACAATTAAAACAATTAAAGCTCCCTTACTCTGTTAGGCTGTACAGGCCGACAGAGCACAGTGTCCTCGTACAGTGACCCCCCCACCACCACCGACAGATGCCTCACCAAGATCAGGACAAGGGAAACCATCAAGCTACAAAATGAAAGATGAAATCTGTCATCTGGTTTCACAGAAATGAAACAACAGCATACAACAGAATGACCAAACAACACATACACACCCACAAGCACCCACACAAACAGTATGATACGGTGGGGAAAATAAATATTTGATACACTACAGATTTACAAAGGATGGAGAGGTCTGTAATTTTTATTTTTATTAGGTACACTTCAACTGTGAGAGAAAGAATCTAAAAAAAAATCCAGAAAATTACTTGTATGATTTTTAGATAATTAATTTGCAATTTATTGCAAGAAATGAGTGTTTGTTACAACAGAGAAAAGAAACCCTTGTTTACAGTTACAGAGATCAGACATTTCCTGTAGTTCTTGATATGGATGCACCAATCCCATATCGGTATCAATTCCGATGAAGAAGAAGAAATTTGTAGATCGGGTATCGTAACAATATTCATGAAGTGTTTGACTGTCTCTACATATGCTCTTAAAATGCCTACTTTTGTCGACATAGTGACGGGCCTTAATGTTTGTGAATGTGCCGTTTTTCCGTATGTATGCATGGGAGTGCTGTTTTTCTGAAGCAATACGTGTATTTGAGCAGTAACAGCAGATGCTACAGGACCAATGAGAGGGGAATTTCTAGCTTCTGGTATTTCTCATGGCCAGCAGGCCTTTCTGGATCGATGGCCCATTTTGGCTGCAGCCACGTTGTTGTAAGCTTTGGATTTGGAATGGTAAAGAAATTGCATCAAATGTAAGAAATGGCAAGTAGCAAACAGTTCAAGGACGGGATCATGATACCGTGTGTGTGTGTGTGTGTGTGTGCGCGTGTGTGTGTGTGTGTGTGTGTGTGTGTGTGTGTGTGTGTGTGTGCGTGTGTGCGTGTGTGTGTGTGTGTGTGTGTGCGTGTGTGTGTGTGTGTGTGTGTGTGTGTGGGTTTAGGGAGAGGGAGCATCATGTTACTGCTCTGAGTATCAGTGTACCTGCATGTGCTATGAGGAAGAGGTAGATTGGTCATGATGATGGTGTGATGAGTTCACGGGCAGACTGGGATGAGGAAGAATGAGAGTCAAGGAATTACCAGAAAAGAAATGGACGGGGACAACTGGGCATTCATCTGGGGTGAGATAAGTAAAGGGCGTTGTTTGTTCTGCGTATTTGTACATTGCAATTTATGAAATGTAGCTGGAACAAACTCGAACTTCCTCCGAGTGAAGAGGACATGATTGGACTTGATTTGAATGCTATATACTACTATATTCTGTCTGTGTGTGTGTGTGTGTGTGTATTTAAGTTTACAGCAACTAAACTCAATAAATACAATAAATAAACTCTAATAAAATCATATGACCCTGCCTTCCACCCTAAGACAGCTGGGATGGGCTCGAGCCCCCCCCCGCAACCCTATGTGAGGATAAGCGGTGGATGATGGATGGATGGATGGATGGATGGATAAATGGATGGATGGATAAAATCATGTGTTATATGTTTATGTGTGTATATGTTAAACCTATATGATTTTGAGTTGATTTATTTGCTGTAAACTTGTGTTGTTATTTCAGTTCAGAGTATGTCCTGATGTGCTGCTTGAAACTGCTTGAAAGCTTGATTTGTTAAAATAAAGATGTGAAAAGCAAGAATATTTTAGCAATATCTGCAAAACTGCAGTGAAAACTGTTTTCCATTTGTTGACTGGAGAAAATGAAGGTGAAAATGCTATTTATTTGCCTTCAAAGCAGGTATTGATCTGCTGCCTTGGTCAAAGCCACACTGTCATGTTTGCAGTCGACATTGAGTGGTTCTCTAAGCTATTCCTGTTAGATTATTGATGCATTTATTTTCGCAGTACTAATGTTTGTTTTTTTTTACATTCTGTAAAGACACCTTGATGATTGCAAGGCTGTCTGTCCATCTGTGATGACCGTGAACACATTTTTAGTTTTAAAGACGGTGTTTGCCTTTGCATCAATGTGCCCAGTCACTCAATAATACATAAAAACATTGACAGATGCAGCACAGCTGACCTCCTAGACCCTTTAACCCGCCCACAGATATCACCTTTTTGTCATGCTTTTAGTGTCTGTTTATGCAATAATTTGTCCTTTTTCTCTTCTTTCTCCTCAGGATTGAAAAAACGTACCAGGAAGGCCTTCGGGATACGGAAGAAAGAGAAGGACAATGACTCCACGTAAGTCCTGATCCTTCCTGATGTACTGAAAAAATCCAAAAGGCAGACTGCTGGCTGAAACATCTGTTTATAAGTTATTTTAACAAGAAAAATGAATATTAAGATGCAGGTTTTGCTCATACATTACAGCAGAATGAAAGGATGAAAATAATTCAGAACAATTGCAGAATTTTATATTTATTATTTATTTATTATTGTATTACATACAGCTCTTGGCAGATAAATGTTAGACAGCTGCTTCCATTGAATACAATTTAACAGACACGTAAATTGCTCACAAAGTACTTGATCTTTTTCTGGGGGTGTTAGCCAATTTGTAACCGTGCATGATGACGTGTGTGTGGGTATGGTAGTGTGGAAAGGTTTTCCTTGAATAGCCCCCTTTTAAATGTTTTGACTCGATTAATTTGCAAAGCACTTGATTTCGAAATGAGTCGCTCACATCTTATGCTCTCCTTTCTTCGCCCTGCTTCCTTAAATTCTCACAGAGGGTCCCCAGACAGAGACAGCGGTGTAAGTAATTTAAAAATATTTAAATGTCATCCAAATAAGTCATTTGCAATATACAAATCTCTCTTCATGTGTAATACTGGAGGATACCATCTCTGGTGGCTGTGAGTTCATTGTTTTTTTGTCTGTCCTTTTTACTTGCCAGGAACACCAAGAGGTTGAATCGGTACTGAACTCTAGTCTGTAGTCTGAGTGGATTAATCTGTAGAATAGTGAAACTAGTTGTAGACATTGCAGTGAGTTTTTCAGCAGCATTGCTGTTTTTACTATTGTTTCATTAGCAGGCGCTCAGAGGAGGCTATGAGAGGAAAAAAACAAAACAAAAGGGCAACAGGATATCCCCCTGGGTCCTTTGGTGTAGTTTGAAGAGACTCAAATGTTGAAATGTTATCCAGTTCTGTTGGACAATTTGCATTATGTTGGATAATAACAATCATCATCATCATTATCAGATCGTTAGTGACCAATCGAAGATAACAGAGCACAAACTAGGGCCTGTAAGAGGACAATAGGAAACTGTGGTACTATCTCACATGAAATGGCATCCAGAGTACACAACATCAAGGTTGATAGGTCAGAATTAGTTGCGCTGTAGCTCCATTGAACCGTAGAATACAGAAAAACATCTAGTGGTAAGGCAATAGTGCAGAATATACTGTCCTTTCAGTGTGTGGTGGGATTATAATCAGTTTGTTTGTCTTCTCAGTCTCAGAAGAAGACCAACGGGGCCCCTAATGGCTTCTACGGAGACATAGACTGGGACAGATATGTAAGTAATAGGATTATTATTTTATGCTGATTTAAAGTTTTGTGTTTTTCAGCTGGGACTCCACCCCCAATATGGCTGCTTTGTTTTTATAAGCATGGATCAAAGCTTGTCTTGAACAGATATGATCCATATTGTTGTTAAATGAATGTGCTATTGACAAATTGGTAAACAAAGCATGATTTAGAGGTTGCACATAGTACGTCAGGTTGCTGGGTTTAAATATATAGCAACATGATATTGCTTACATTTTAGATCTAGATTATGACTTTGTCGATATACATTTGGTCTTGTTTCATTAAGCAGGGAATCTTGCGGATGTCATGACTGTATTTCTCAGTACAATCAATATGACCTTTAACCGTTGCTTAATTAACGTGCCGTACTTTTTGAGCCGACTGCTTTTTGTCCTTTAGGAGTTGATTGTCATTGATACAGCTAATATCACAGTAGTGAGTAATTGATAACGTCATGTGAACCTTTAAAAAGATTGTGACACTGAGTCACTCTTTGTGTTTCAGAACTCTCCTGAGGTCGATGATGAGGGCTACAGCATCAGACCTGATGAGGAGTCAGAAGAGGGAGATATCCTCTGCACTGCTTCATTTGACGTTTCACAGAATACATTTGTCTTATGATTTTTCTCTACCATGTTACTTTGGCTCCCCAAAAGGTGGATTGCTTCCATTGTTATTACAGAATTTCTTAAATTGGTGCACCCTGAGAGGAGAACTGTTTGTGTGGTACATTTTTATTCAAAGGGGAAAGTACTCCATCACCCCTTTCAAATTCAACTGAGGCTGTCAAATGCGGTACAGTGATGATAAATAGTATTAAGTGCTTATCGAAAGAATAGTCTCAAACCCTGGTTTTACAACATAGAAATATCACAGTACACTAATTCTGAGGGCTTTAAATTTAAGCCAATATTTGTATCAGGTTAGTTAACTGATTTGAGGTTAAATGGTCAGTTATTATATCAGTAATATGTTGATTTCAATCAATAACTATTAAGGAATTAATAAGTAATAGTAATTCCTACTGTATGTTTTGTTTCTGGAGCAGTTAGACAATAATTGAAACAACAAAATGAAATCCTTCAAATCATTATGGACCATTTTAATTCGGCACAAAGCTAAAATTATTTAGAAGTTTTAACAGTAGAAACGGTTTATAATGGTAAAACGTTCATAGGAATTATTTGGATATTTGATCCAAATTAAGTTATTCCTGGATTGTTTGAGGATAGAGACTTTCCTTAACAATGTACTACGCCCTACCGTCAAAAAGTCCCATTTCTTTTCCTCTGATGAGTCGGAGGGGGAGGAGGACCACAGGAAGAAATTCAAAATCAAGATCAAGCCGCTGCCGGCCGATTACGTGGTATCTGTGCCCTCAGTCGACGAGCTCAAAGCCTCCATAGGCAACATAGCCCTCTCCCCGTCTCCTATGGTGAGTAGCTGATACGTGTCAGCCCCGTCACTACTGGCTTCCATCAGCAGACGGCTGTTGATCAGTGTTTGGATTGTTATAATGTGAATGTGTAAATCACTCCTGCTTCTCACCTTCATCCACTTCGTTGCCTATTTTTATTGTACAGATATGGCCATGCATGTGTCGTTCACATCTCTCCCCCCCCCCGAGATGCATGATGTTTGTCTCATCTGAGCTGTAACCTGCAATATTTTTTCTACTTTATTACGGTTTTATTTTCACTATTGATAGAGACTCTAAAGGGATCACTGCTTTACTTTTAATTTGAAATCTGAAAATTTGAAAAGTGATTATTCTCTAGCCTCAGCATGACAACAGAACTAGGTTGTTTTGTGTGATATCTTTGGTTTGAACAGAACTCACAGTCCATGTTGCTGAAATGATTGAAGTCAGCTGATTTCCTTGATGGTTCGGGTTCCACATAGTCAATTTGTGACGCTTGTGAAACTTTGTCAGTGCTGTCAGTGTCCTTAATGTTCTTCCATTTAGTCCGGTGTTGTCTAACACAAAACAGCTGTCGCGCCACCATGACAGAAACCACAGAATAGCAGGGTGTGAATCCATTGCTTTAAAGGAAGCAGCTCAGTTGATGGCTCCAAATTCAAGCACACATCGCCTTCACGCAGCGTGTCAACAGTGGGACTCCAAACAGGCTTTGGCCTCCTCTGCCTACCCATAATGCTTGTCTTCAGTGAGAACAGTTAGCTTGGGTGTCCACCATGAATAATTCAGGTAGGAAAGTGGGCACAATGAGCCTGAGTGGCGGACTGCTGTACGGTCAGATTGCTTGTGGTCATTTGAGCTTTTGGACTCAATAATTTAATCCAGCCGCTGCGTGTTTACCCACCGACTGTTAACCTGATCGGGTGTGAAGGTCTTTCCATGCTGATCATAGTTGTGTTCACATACAGTACATAGTAAATACACAATAGTTGGTTTTTGGCAGTTTGAGTTGTTTGCTCATATATGTAATGCTAAGGTGATTAGTCAGCTAACAGAAAACAAATCAATAAGAGGTCAGAGTTAAAATCATGGACTACAAATAGATGGGATGGAGTTTCTAAAATTACAGCAGTGTCTGCTTTTCTCAGTTTTGTTTCATTGTAATGTGGGTATGTGTTGGTTGGACAAAACAATCACTATCCTGACATTGAGATGATCAACTGCTTAACTGATAATGAAAATAAATGGTTGTTACAGCCCTGATAAAATTACAATTTTTTTTTTTTTTTATTTGAGGATTTTTTTCTTTTTGGGGCGGCAGTAGCTCAGTCTGTAGTGACTTGGGCTGGGAATCGCCAGTTCAAGTCCAGGTCGGACCAAAATGTGGAGAGTGGACTGGTAGCTGGAGAGGTGCCAGTTCCTCCTCCTGGGCACTGCCGAGGTGCCCTTGAGCAAGGCACCGAACCCCCAACTGCTCGGGGCGCCTGGATAAGGGGCAGCCCCCTCACTCTGACACCTCTCCTCTAATGCATGTGCATGTGTTTGTTTCATGACTTGTGTGTGTAATGTGCAATTGAAATATATATATATATATATATATATATATATATATATATATATACTAACAGAGTGAAAAAATGTAATTTCCCTCATTGAGGGATTAATAAAGGAATAAAGGAAAGGAAAGGAAAACAGGACAGGTTATCTAAAATGAAATAAAATCATCCAATGCCTTCTAAAGTCACCTGAATGTTACCCAAAAGCATGGCATTGGAATTACTGGCCTACTTGTGATTACAGAACTACCACTTTGTGTTCTACCGGTTCAAATTAGCATCACGTTGGCTTGGCCGGGGCTTTTGCCTCACACATTAATTACATGAGTCACATGGTCACTCCCAGTCCCTGGCAACTGTGAGTAACCTTGGCTGTGGACTGACAATAAAACAGTCTGATGAAACGACGGAGAGGGGACAAAAGCAAACATTGCTTCTTTCCACTTCTTTCTACTTTTTCCTTTTCTTCAAACAGCTCCAGTAGAACTTAATTCCCAGACTAAAACATTCATGACTTTGCTCTTATTTTGCAAACCAAAACTCATACTTGACACCCCACAGCAATTTGAATATCACCAATAGTCTCTCATGAATTATCTAACTGAGGCGCTATTTGCTCTTCATGTTGGTTTTCTGCTTTAAATATGACAGGTTCTTACCCCAGCTTAGAAAAATCTGAAACACATACTGAGATACTGAGCGTTGTGTTTAGCAGACTGCTACTATGGTAATATACAGCATATTCTCCATGAATTATGTATATGTACACAGGCCTGTGAGAGGGATGCGATGTTGCAGGTTAACAGTTTATTTGACATAAAACCTTGATGCTCACATCATGTTAGTTGGAGCAGTGGGTGGAGGAATGAAGGGAGCAATAGTACTGCTCTGCATCTTAACTGTGTATTAAAGATTGCAGTTGATGGAGATAGCTGTCTACATTGCACACAGATGATTTGCTTTGCCAGCTTTAATATACGTTCCCCTTTAGTCTCCTAACTATTCTACTCGTCTCTTCTTTTTATTTCTCTCCTATCGCTCATTCTTTTGCTGCCTCTCATGATGCTAACCTCTGTAGAGAAGTCCGGTAAGCCATTGCTTTGCTTGCTGTTGTGTTTAAATCTTTTTTTATTATTATCATTCTCGACTGTTGCCTTATGAATTGTCTGATGTTAGAATTGTTAAATGGCTAGCGTGTACTAACCATAGTCTTTATTATTTGTCCAGGACATATAGCACAGGGCAAATGTTCTGTGCTTTCTGTTGTGATGTGAGTGTGTTTCATTGTGAATTACTGCATGTGCATGTGTGTGACTGCTCAGCAATTTTTATGGCTCATGTTGATTTCTTTGCCTTGGTACAAGAGCTCTGTCTTTAACTTGTTTCCGCTGACTAAGACCTCTTAAATCTGATTTTAATTAGTTCTGGAGTCTTGAGATTCCAGTTCTTGGTCTAAATGACACGACTACAAGCGAGGAAAAGGTCAAGCATGGAGTTTAAATGTTAGAAACTAAAATAAAGAGATCTTTCATCATGTATTCTTTCTTTGTTTTATGTCTACTGGCAGATTCAACCAGTAAGGCTTAATTTAGAAGACACAAACGTTATTGTTACTTACTTTCTTTCATATTATTTAGTCAAGTCTACAGACAAGATCAGTCACTTTACAGCCCAGCTGACCATTGAGATACAACAGCAAAGGCGCAACATAGATTTTCAAAAATGAAACAAAAGCTGTACTTCTGATTGTGATTTCAAGTATATCACACTATTGTTTGTAGTTGCTCACTTTAAATATCAGCACACAACTATGTGTGTGTCATTGACAAGCATTAGTCCCTCACAGAGAGTAAAAGGTCATAGTGTGTGACTCTGAACTCTTCATGTTGTTTTTCCTGTTTACATACAATACAGAGACAATGATTGGGTAGGACAAACTGTGATGCGCTGTGTGCTGCACCAGTTTACCCAATGAAATAATCCCTTCCACCAGGATGTCCCACCCCCCACGTTGCATCACTTTAATCACTCATGGCTCACTGCACAGCAGGAACAAGCACTGAGGGATGGAGGGGAGAGAGGGTTGAAGCAAGACAGAGGTGACGCAGGCAGATGGAGAGATTGCCGCAGAAATTAAAGAGACCAAGGAAACTCAAAAGGATTTGATGGCAGAAATTACAATTTTTTGATAAAACTTTTCAAATGATGATAAAAATGAGGAGTGAAAGAGTGATTGTGAGTGTTGAAGAGTGAAAAGTGATTTTTGCTGATGTGCAGGTTCACATATCCTCATTTATCTTCTATTTTCTTTTTTCTCACCATCAACAGAAAAGGCAGAGAGAAGGCATTAACCCAAAAGCACAGATAAATTTTCATCCTTGATTGTTTCCTAATATCCATTTATCCAGGACTTATCTGACTATCTATATACTTATGCTCATAAGTCCTGAAATAGCACAAGGCTGCACTAGAAATTTCTTATAAAATCTAAGTACAAATGAGCACAGCGCCATCTCTACGAACATGTTATCATCCTGATCCCCAGATCTAACTGATCAGGCCAGAAATCCTCTTCTCCTCATGTATGTGATGTCTGCTTTACTGATTTGTCACTCTCTGACCAGGTGTCTCTTCTCTCTTCCTTTTTGCTGGTCACAGAGACGTAGCCCGGTAAGTGTCCTTTTCTTCTGTCTCCATGGGGTCAGGCTGCAAAATATGCCACATGCTTCTTATTCCCTTTTCCTCCTTACCCTGTCCTTGGAGTCAGTTGAATAAGACAAGAAGTGAGTAGGTGGGCTCAGTGGCTGAGGGTACAGATCAAAACATATAGCAAATGTGATATTTTGACACATAAGTTTACAATATAGTAGGGATGTAACGGTGCATGTCTTGTGAAATATGTGAAGATTCAAATCGGCTGAGATGAAAAATGAATCTCGATACCCTTTTTAAACAGCAGAGGGTGAAATCTACTTTTGAATTCACTTGATCGACGCCACACGTTACTACGTGTTCGACGTTGTATATGTGGTATATTTGTGTATATGTGGTATTAAGACAGAACAAGAGATGTGGCCCTGGTCGCGAGTTATTTTGAAATCAAGGATGCACAGACCAGTTTCAAGTTTTTTGGAATCTTTTCAGTCATAATTTGTCTTTAAGCTCATTCTGTTTAAAAAAAAAAATTGTGAGAAAATGGCATTGAATTGTGACATCCCTACAGTACAGGATATACTTTTAACAGCTGGACCCTTTGATGTCTTACTTCAGTCACTCCCCAGCAATTGTGTCTTCTCGTCTCATCTATCTCCCCCCCTCCATGTCTTTATCTGCCCTATGCTTTTCATGACCTTTAGTGCTCCTCACATGGTGAATTTGATACATACCGTACACTCAGGTACTCATGTGTTTAAAATCACAGCTGGAAAAGGCAATATTATTGAGTTGTTTTCTCTCCAACAACAGAACAGCCTTGCTCTTTTAACTTTTCTTACACTCCAGTTTTATCAGCCTCACACTTTCTCCACTGCTGGCAGTGGCTTCTTAACACTTCAAAAGCAAGTTTTGAAAACTTCCCAATATCTATTTTTGGCTTTGTCACCTCAAACCACTGCTCACTGCAGTTGATTCGACACAGGCAGGAGATGCCATTTTTTAATGTGACACTAACAATGTTATTGTTATTGGACCCTTTTATGGAGTAGCTTACTCCCCTTAATTCAAACTGCATCCCTAATGACAGATATACAGGAGCTGCTGTAGTGATTTTTCTGTGCCATGTTTTACTGAACGTGCAGTGTTCAATGAATTACTTATAAAGCATAATGAAAGTGATTTACAGTGCTACCAAAGTGACCACTGTCATCTAGGTCAGCATTTGCCTCTCCAATGTTCTACCTCCAGCACTTGCAATCAGTATGAATATGTACTGTAGGTACAGAGACATGAGAACTGACAGTAATGCTTCCTCTAAAGTGGGCTTTGACAGGAAATGGATGTGTAAGTGTAAAGAAATCAAAAACTGTAAAAAGAATTTAAAAATGTTCTTTTACGGATGGACTGTGGGTTTGTCTGTGACCTTTGCTGCTCATTCCCAGTCTCTGTTTCCTCGTTTCCTCTCATGTCTCTTTTGTTCACTGTCTAATAAAGGCAAAACTTCTTCCTCTTCCTGTATAGTACTATCTTTCCTGTTCTGTGGTGTTTGTGTGTTAGTAATGCATAGTCATGTGTATCTTGTACCTGGTCAGGTAGTTCCACAGGTCTTACAAGATCAGCCTAGATCTGAAGTTAACATGTTACTGTAGCTTTCATCAATGTTCTTTTTAAACTAAACTGCTTGTTTTATTAACACAAAGGTCAGGTTTTTTTTTTTCCTCTCATGTGCTTGCAGCTGTTTTACGTAAAGGGGAATCTGTTGGATACTGATTATAACAACCTCATAGACAAATTTTGTTAGATTATTGGTGTAACCTTGTAATTGCTAGTGCTGTGTTGTGGTTTTGGGTCTTACATTTTACCGTCATTTCTTTCATGTTACAGGGTTTGAAAAGGAACACATCCAGTAAGTATCTGTTTTGTTGTGTCTTTGTTCAAAGTTTTAATGATGACGAATAACAGAGTAAGTGATGCAAGAGTCACGTGCTGAACTGATTTAATTATGGTTCCAGGTGAGGAGATTGCCAGACCGAGGCGCGTCGTCACTGCTTTGCCCACTGTGGTCCCCACACCAGCTCCAGCACCACAACCCTCCAGGTATGTACCTCTTGATCACCAAACAAGGGACACTGCCACTTAATGTTCAGGTGCTATGTCTATCATACAGCAGGTGTCACTGCTGATCCCATCTCTTGTCTTATGGCATTGTACTGCATAATATTGTCTTCTGTATGTTTGCATACCTACAAAAAAAATCACTTGCTCCACCACACACAGGTTTGAGAAACAATAACTGGTTTTGTTTGGGCTGAGGGTGAAATGCTGGCTCTATTTCTCTGTTTTGTATGATTAAAAGATGAAGCAGCAGTATGGATTTGCTGCATGCAGCATTTTTTGGCACACACTTTAAAATGCACCATACAGACAAATGGAGGTGGTTACAGGCAGGTCACACTAATCACAGTCAAGTCAGTATGAATTATAAAGATTTGTTATCATTTATTGGTGTTAAAATCATACTTGATCAATCAATTTCAATCAGAAATGGTAGTTTGTCATTTTTCAAACATATGTCATGTCATGTCATATATGTCATGTAACTCAGTGGACCAACACCAACCTTTATGCACCTATCAGGTAAACAGTTTTTCTATAAAAAAATGTTTTGTAGTTTTCACTTGCTTTATTTTAATATTCTTAATCAGATTTCATCGGCATCCAGTGTCACTTTTTGTTTTCTCTCACTGAACCTTACATATGACTCAAGGCTTTCTAATATTAATTGCTGCAGCTGTCTAGTTTGGTTTCATTGGGCCTCCACTTTGTTATTTATTTATTAGTTATTGCAGTCATACATCTTTTTAAAAAAAAAAACGATATCATGAAAAGAAAGAATTTTTTTGCGCAATACCCTTGGTATAACCAAGGCCATGAGATAAACCTGCTGTGTTGTGCTTCTAGCATAACAGCTGAAGAACACAACAACTCTAAACTCTCTTTAGAGTTACCCAACCTTTGTCATACCACTAAAATCTAAGATGTTTGAGACAAACAGTGTGTTTGTTCTGCTGGACAGCCACTGGAGGCTTCAGTGTGTCTACAGAATCGTCACTGTGTTTATTTCCTCAACAACACTGATGCTTTGTGAGCTCTGGGCACATAAACACATGTTCCTCTAATGTGAATGCTTGTATTTATAGTTTCTTCTACATATGTGTTTTTGTGGTTTGTTTGCTAGGTTTAGTGTTACCATGTGTCTTTACACATTATCACTTCATTCTGCCAATGGTTTGTTGAGCCCAGCACAGTCATTATTATTTTCCATATCTACAGTACTTCTGCCATAGCAATTTCTGATCTTTCTGTTGTTCAGACACTAAAAACATGGCCAAATAAAATCATCATCAGCACATTTGTGAAAGCAAAATCGAAGAGGGAAAGAAAAGAAAATGCATAAACCAGGTACATAGGTAATCTCTATGCATATTTTAGCATATTTAAATCAGTAACATCAAATACAGCAATAATATCAGTAATATATCAATAATAATAATATAATGTCAACAAAATTAAGGTAAAGATTGTGCCACAGAAGTGTGGACAAATGGCAGCTAAGAATTGCTATAATGCAGCTACATTAAGTGCACAGTCATTCATAAAATTCATTAAAACTATGACATTTTTAAGTTTATATTCATCCACAAAGTATGACGAGTGTGGTGCTTTTGCATTAAAAATCTGCATTAAAAATGATGAGCAGGGGTGTCTAACTCAGTTTTACCCCAGGCCACATCAGCATTATAGTTGCCCTCAAAGTGCCGGTTGTAATTTTAAGATTTTAAAAATATACTCTTTATTACTATTACCAAATTGCCTCAGCATTTGATTATCATTGGTTTAAGTAAATACTGAGCCCATCTAAACTAAAAATAATTGCATGCAGACACTCAAGCGTACAACTACAATTTACTTAAAAAATAGTTCATGAACAAAAACGCATGCTTGTGCGACAATATGCATGTACATAAAGACAAAATAGTGTATGTGGACACATATTTTTCTTTGTTGTTATAAATTTCACAAAGATGGGAAATTAAGGAACTCTCATCCATCAAACATTTTCAGGTGAATAAAAGTCATTTTTTATATTATTAAAATGGTAAAATCTCACAGCCAGTTTAGATCTGACAGTGCGGGCAAGTCCTTTAGTTTTCATGAAAAGAGCAATTTCTAGCTGAAGTTAAAAAAAAAAGTAATTGGAGGATGACACTCTGACTCCGTGTCCAGCTCTCTAAGAAACAGCTTCAACTGACAGTGGTTCACACTGAATGAAGTTCATTATTTTTGTGACTGTGGTCGTCACTTTATTGAGCTTCGTGGTGCATAATGCCATGGTAAGCTGTCAGTGGAGTGTGGCAGTTTTGCATTTTCTCTTTCAGTGAGTCCTATTAGCTTTTCTCAGACTCACTTCTTTTATTTTACTGATATTGCATTGAAGATGTTTTATCCTGTGTGTGGCGACCACATCCAGGAGCTCCTCACTGACAGACTAGTCCGCCTTCAAGCTTCTCCCAAAAAAATAATTAAAAGTATTTTTTTATTACCTCATCACTCGGCTAGAATGCTGCTACAGGCAACGGCTGATGCATGCGCTTACGGGCACGGGCTTTGAGTTTGACACATGGCCGAGGGATAAAATATTGTCTATCCACCAGTTGTACTATGTGTATATGTTTAAATGTATGTACCATGCATGACAGGACAGTCACTGTATTTAGTTAGATGATACAAACACCATAGCTGTCTCCTAAAATGTCCCTCTGTAACTGTTGTCTCACACAGCGTCTTCTCTCATATTGTCTTTGTGGCAGCAGTCAACAAACAGCAGTCTCTGAAGACACTACAGCCTTATTTGGGCCTCCTTTGGAATCAGCCTTTGGAGAAACAAAAACTGAAGGTAACCCTCCTCCCTGTGTCTTTGCCACTTTGTCTCTCTATCGCTTTACGCGTCTCTGTGCATCTATTTGTGTCCGTTGTTAGAATATGTTAATATTGAAGTCTGTTACCATTGTAATTATTTTTGTGGAATTGTGATAGCAACACAATGAAAAAGGTTTTCAGAACACACTTATTGTCTCTTTGAGGCTGCCAGCTGCTAAACCCTGCTTGTCTGTCATAGCGGAGATCTCTCTCTGTCTCTCTCTCTCTCTCTCTCTCTCTCTCTCTCTTTCTCACCCACCTATTCCTCTAACATCATCGTTCTTCCCACAGGCTTGCTGTGCAGTTGTGAATTTCCTCCATCTGTCTTTGCTCTAAGGTCAAAGTTGAACGGTGGTCATGTGCACTGTGCAGCTTGTTAATATGCAGGCACCACTGTCACACGCTCTCAACCAATCCAGAAGCATTTAGTGGTACAGGCTATGGGCTATGGGAGAGCTCTTATCTGTTATGCAACTGCCATGCCAGGCATAACTAGTATCAACTCGACACAAATTCATCGAGACGAATAAAATATCTGTTTGTGTGTCTTGTCTGGTACACAAGATACTGTATAAACAGCATGTCTAAATCCCTAATAAGTGTGTGATATGGATAATAGTTTTCACCATTAAATATTAAATATGATCCATTGTTGATTAGGTACATGTAGCCCAAACTAATACAGTGTTATGCAATAAATGCCACCTTCAACATAATGGTAATTTTGGAGGATGTACTGAGGTGAACTGCACTGTACTGTACATAGAGTTATTTCTGTTAGTCTACACTTGATATAAAAGGGTTGGGCAAACATCTATCTGTGAAACACAATAGAATTCAACAGCACCTCCAAAACAAAAAACATACAGTTGAATCAATCCCTCTCTAAAACCAGTTTTAACACAAACTTACCATTGTAACCCTTATGAATGGATTTATTGCATATTGCAACTGTTGCATTAGACTATGGTAGTTGAAGGTCTGCATACCTTATAAACAACTGAGGGAAGATTGTAAGAGGAGAGAGAAATGGTTTAGGGATAAAATAACTAAATCTAGTGAATTAAATGGCTGACAAAATGGTACGTGATCACATTAATGCAAATATCCTGTAAATCCAATATTATGTAAAGCTCTCATGCACTGTTTTGGCTTATATAACCAGATAGAAAGATAACTAGCTTGGTGGAAACAGTGTAATACAATCTGTTTCAATTAACAAAATTATTGTCACACCCAACATGAATAATCTGGGTTTTGACATCACATTTGTTACTATTTGAGACGAGTGGTCCGATAACAGGTTTATGGCAATCGTTTTTCTCTAATGATAGATTTGATTGACTTTTTCCTCTCATAACCCTAATGTGTCTTTAAACCCCCCAAAAAATCAGAAACCTTCACATCCTTTGAGGTCTAGTGTCCCTGACTTGGCCTGTTCTGTCCCCTCCTGAACTTAGTGGGTCTGTCTGAGTCTGATGCGTGGGGGACTGCTCTGTCAGAGCCCGAATCCTCTTTGACACGATCCTTCCCCACAGGAAGTAAGTTTTACAATTCTGTGCATATTGTGCTGCTCTATGTCTCCATGGAATGGCTGCACAGATCCATCACCTCCCCTCATGAACATCATCATCGTCTGACTAACAAACAGACCTGCAAACTGACTGGAACAACCACTTACTTGTGTGCCAGTAATACTTTGCTTCTCCTTATAAACAGCCAGCTGTAACCCGTTTCATGTCGTCAGCCATTTCCCCTCATTGCATTTAGCATGATGGTGACAGAATTTGATGTGCTGCATGGTTAAAGATTTATGGGTTGATGATCCCTTCTCTTCATGTTGTTGTGGTTGTATTTGACAGGAGTGATCAGAACTGTGTGTGGGTCCAAACTTTCTAAGCTTTTCTTACAAGAATGCATGTGTTATCTGTGAAACAGTTATTATTTTCTAGTCAAGTCAACATTGTATGCAGCCCCCTATAAGTTGCAGTGAAAACAAAGTAAAAAGTGTTAAATATACAATATGAATTCACTTTGTACAACCATGATGTCCCGTTATATTGGACTTCTCATTGTAGCACTTTTAATTTTATTGCAGCTCCACCTCCACTTCCACCCAAGAATGTCCCAACATCTCCCCTATCTACTGGCCTTCCCTCTGCAGACAACACTGGCAAGTGGTCTTCTCACATATTTTCCACTCCCTGTTAACATCACACCATCACCTCGGGATAAAACAAAATATTACATTTGATCTGTGCAGCTTCTTTATCTCTTGTTTCATTGCTGTAACTTTTTCTGTCTTTTGGCCGATACCAATATCCAATATTAATATTGCTGTCTATTTACCAATATCAATATATATATGGTATATATGTTAAAAAAAGTCTCTGAGATGATAACATTTTTTTTACAAACTGAAAATCATGCAAATTGATTTTTTTTGAATGTCTTCCTTTATTTTCAAAACATGCAACGTTTTTTTTCTCTCAATCATAAAACGCTGAAATCAGGGACATTTTCAGGGACGTTTAGTCACTTGACTATCATAAATTATGACACCACCACACTGCTGACATTTTTTCTCCTCTTCTATTTAACATCCCACAATCCTGTGCTGCTCCTATCCTTCTTCCGACACACAAATAGCAACCAGTCAGATATAAACATTGGTTGTTAATATCAGCCTAATTTCCTCTGCCAATACTAATATTAATGCCAATATGTTGTGCATTCTAAGTGTGAACCTACTGAATGCCTCTGCAGACACGGCCTTTGATTGATCTCTGCTTGCATGTGTTTCAGAAGTATTAACAGGAGCAGACAGGAAGCCCTCAATAGCTGACTTGGACAACATTTTTGGACCTGAACAGCCTCCTTCTGCTGCTGACGATGCAGGTGACTCGTGGGTCTGCTTCAGTGCAGAATCTCCTGATCAGCCCCCTCCACCAGAACAACCAGCACCTCCTCTACCAGGCCCCCCACCTCCACCTGAATCTCCCGCCCCACCCTTACCTACATCACCACCCCCTCGAGAGGACCCTGCACCACCTCTCCCTACATCCCCTCCGCCAAAAGAAGAACCTGTGCTCCTGCTTCCGACCTCTCCATGTTTCTCAGAGGAGCCCACGGCACCTCCTGTCCGCTCAGGTCCTCCTACACCAGAGGACAGAAATCCTCCCACACTCGCCACCTCACCACCCCCTGCACCACCAATGGAGCTTGCGTCTCCTCCCGCTTCCTCTCCCCCTCCTCTCGACTTACCCCCCATTGCCCCACCAGTCCCTGCTGCTACCAAAGTGAGCACCCCTCCAGTAGTGACTCCACCCGCTGAAGGACCTGCAGCATCCTCCGTCCTGCCGCCTCTCATCCTGTCTCAAGAGGAGCAGTCCACAAACACAGACATCAACCAGCCCAAAGATGACGGCGGTGAAGCTGTTACCTCACCCACAGATGCTAGCCAGGGAAGTCGGAGTACACATCCCCCACCTCCTCCCCCTACATATAGAGCAGTGGTGTCATCACCGGGTCCCACATCTGGAGCTGGTGGAACAAACAGTGGTGAGTAGTCATGATTCTAACTGGAATATAGTCATTAATGATGATTAATGATTAATGATAGTATTATAGTCTAGTCTATAACTTACTGAATCATAAATGCATAATAACAAACCTGTTGAGAGGACAGTGACAGTGAAGGGAATTATGAAAACAGTGAGAGATTTTTTTCTGGTCAGAAGGCTAGTCATATCAGTAGCATCCATATAAATAAGGTTAGAAAGAGACTGTTTTGACTGGAGTTGAAGGGGCTATATAACCAGCTCTGCACCTTATTTTTCTCAATTTCCTTTCAACTGATTGCGCTATCTTTGGAAAAGAGGTCATATTTTGGCCTGGATGGATGTACACTGCCTTTCTGAGTTATTTGAGCACATTTAGCATCTCTTCTGGAAGAAAATGAATGAGCCAGGAGTGAGCAGTCCAAACACATAAGCTTGTTGCCACTTTAGGAAAATCCTAATTTTCAGTGGCAACCGACACACAAGACAGCGAAAATAGGATGTATGGTATCTGTTCTCAATCCTCTATAGAGGAGTGCAAGATGGAGGTGAGAAAAATATTTCAAAGACTAAAGTGATACAACGAAAACTTCGTCTCTCTTCTTTTTGTGAAAGTGGAACTATTGCTAAGTATACACATTCCGTTTTCAAGTAAAAATTTTCCCAAAACATGCAAAAAAATATCGGAAATATGCTTGCCATGTGTCGAAAGATGATTCTTTCCATTGTGCATCTATTCGGCATGTATAATGAAGATGTTTCCACATTAATGAGTATCTACTGTTGTGCTCCGCAGGGTCCTCCTCTCCGGTGCGACCTGCCACTCCTTCGTCAGTCAACCCCACCCCACCACCACCTCCACCCCGCCCCTCTTCACGGCCCAAACTCCCTCCTGGGAAACCCTCTGTAGGAGATGCAGTAAGTGTTGCAGTTTGTCATGATTTCCTGTCTAACCGAGGTAAATGTGGTTTGGTATTTTGCCAGCTGTTTATGTCAGACTTAGCAACTGTGTGACAAGTTCTGGTCAGTTAATACTGGGGTGGGTCAGTCACTGCTCTCCTGGCCTTGGCTCACCTCTGTGCTTGCATGGACTAGCAGGAAATGTCCATAACCAAGCTTAAGGAGCCAGTCACATCTGTACCCTTATATATATGGTAAAATGAACTTCAACACATATGACAATGAAAATTTTATCTGATTGCTTGAAATAACTTCCCAATAGTGAAATGTTCAAAAACATGACAAGCAATGGCTGACGACAAAAAAAAAACCTTGATCTGTCTTTCTTCTTGCCATTTTATCTGTTCAGAATCGTCCGTTCAGTCCGCCGGTCCACTCGGCGAGCCCCCCTCCTATCGCCCCGTTGGCGCGGGCCGAGAGCACCTCCTCCATTTCCTCCACCAACTCCCTGAGTGCCGCCACGACCCCCACCGTTGGTAAAGAGCTGTCCGTGTCCGTGTCAGGTGTGTGATTCCTCAACCATTAGCTGAGCAGTCTGTGGTCTGACGGCTCTGCTCACAGCAATTAGCGGTGTTAGCTGAATTAAACATTTCATATTGAAATATTGATTTTATGCACTGTCTCTGTCCTTCCTTGTGCTCAGAGTTTCATGTAGTTTTTTTATTTATTTATTCATTATTGAATGTTTTTTTTTGGATGGTAACAGTTTCCTGGCAGTGATGTCCACTCAGTGCTGAATTCAGTAAAACAAAGCCAAAACCTGTTGTGGCATCTAATGGCTGCCCATCATTAAAATTCATGCATGTTCGCTGTTAATATCTGGAGATCATATAAGATATGACTACACTTTGTATTTTGATTTAAAATATTTGGGTGTTCATTTTAAAGCACAATCATTTTCAGCAAATCTTCCTCTAATGAATTACAGTTTATTCTTCTTGATCTATCTTTAGAGTTGTTGTTGGAGGACCTTGCAGTGCAAAGTTTGATGGATATTAGCAAATCTCAGCAGACTGTAACATAGCTGAGTCATAACAGATTTATGAAATAAACTATCTGGAGGCAGCAACAGTTACATAAAAACAGAATATACAGTAGTCCCCTGGAGGGTGGAGGTTGCTTTTTTGGAACAGATTGCAGAGACAAATAATAAGAAAACGGCCTCACTACATTCAAACAGTAGCATTAATTCTGCCTGGAGATTTCCTGAAGTCTTTCTCTTAGTCTTAAAAGTGTGCATTATGTATTCATCGTGGTTTTGTTGATAGATCAAAATGGACTTGGCAGTAATATAAAGGTCACTGAGACCATTTTAATTATATATTGGCACAGTTTCATTTTTTTTTTTCAGTTTCATTTTCATCTTGTTATGTTTCTGATGATTCATGTTTTTCTTTCACAGAAATTGATATTTGCGTGCATGACGGCACTTTCCTATTTTTTTTTAATTCACAGTTATTTTCTTCCTTGTTTTGATTTGCTTTCTGATTTCTTTGTTTTGCCGTTTGTTTGTCTCTTTATTTGTCCTTTGGCTTGTCAGAAGACGACGCTTATGTAGACAAACTGCCCACCTTTGAGAGACACTTTGATTCGTTTGCAGGTATAGTAAAGATTCCCTCAGAGAGTGGAGAGGGGATGGGTTGGGGCAGTTTTCCTGTGTCAGTTTTCAATCTGTTTGCTGCTCTTTTACCCAGAGTGCACTTGGCATAGAAGGGTAAAGGTCCATCATCATTGAGTGTCTTTGTGCTTTCCTCGATTAATGTTAGTCAAATGTGCAGTTATTTGGACAGTGAGACAGAAAGCCTCATGTCAGTGAATACATCTCAAATTATTTAGAGAATTGATTTTTGATTGATTTAGAAAATAAAAGACCATTTCTGTGTCATTATCCTAATACCTGCATATGTTTGACTAGTCTACTTCAGGTTTTGCTCACAGATGAAGGGACATAACACATGTCCATCTGGTGCTTTTCAAATGTGGAATTATTCTGTGAAATCCTGTTTCTTCTTCATTGTTTTTCTTTTGCTTTGTCATACCTTTTGACACATTTGCCAAGCATTTATGTACACACACACACACACACACACACACACATATATATATATATATATATACACAGTATATATACACGTATATATAGATATATATCAGCCTCTCTTTCACTCTTTTTTCTTTCTTGTCCAGAAAAAAATGAAAGCTGCTGTGACACAAAAATCTGAATCTATAGCAATTTGAGTGTCTTCTCCTTTTGCCCATCTGTCTGCTCGTGAGACTTTTCTCTCTGTTTTATGACTGTGACACCAGTGGCTATCTCACCATGTCACCATGGCAACCTTGTGTCTCTTCTTGTGTGTGTGCGTGTGCGTGTGTGTGTGTGTGTGTGTGTGTGTGTGTGTGTGTGTGTGTGTGTGTGTGTGTGTGTGTGTGTTTGCGCGTGCATGCGCGTGTGTGTGTGTGTGTGTGTGTGCAGTGCAGTCCATCCCAGATACCTTTACACTCAGTCTGCACCGCAGTAGTGTGAGTGTTTGTGTGCTCAGTGAGCATGTCTGAAGAGCTGCTTATCTGTGGGCCCTTGAGATTCATATTGTCTATCATTCTCTCTCCCACACACACACTCAAACACACACTTTCACACATGCTGTCAGATCAGAGCTGCTGCTCTCAGAGTCGTTTGAAGTCTGGCATAAGAATTAGGCAGAATTAGACAGGCAGCAGCTGTTTGGTATTCATGTCATCCTCTCAGTACTGCTGGAGTCGCACGACACAGCCTCAAGTTCAACCAATCTCCACTTGGCCTAAAGCCTCGGTCTGTTCCCACACTTGACCTCTAACACCCACCTGTCACACCTGTCACTCATGCACTCTCAAGCCATTGAAAAACACAACTCCAAAACCCCACCCTCCCCATTCAAACACCTGCCCTTTTGTTGTCTTCATGAAGTGCCACACGGCTCTCATCATTCCATCACCCAAAAACTGTTAGTCCACTCACTGAACAACACAGCTTCACTGCTAGGAACCAACATAAAAACAATAGCATGGACTAGAATACTTCTCTGCTCTGCTTTGTCTAAAAACTGAAACATTGACTGATCACAGAAGAGTCATGTTTTTGCTGGAAATAGTGCCAAAAAAAAAATCAGTGATAATGTTTACTCTAGTCAAACTACTGCTGCGTCCCAGTTCAGGGGCCAGATCCCAGACCAAATACATCACGACTGGTCAGAAAAGCTTCTTTTTCCCAAGGTTACTGGTCAGGACCATCTTATAATTCTGTATATCCTGTATCCTTTTTCACTTGTGTCTTTTAAATGAAGCATCCATGTGAGTTCTGGTTACAGGAATAATATGTCTTCGACTCGTGACAAATGCAATAATTTCCCTTCTCACGTGTTTCATTTAGATATTATTATAATCTTAGTCCTCCAATATGTCACAAGGAAAAATGTTTTGAAAGCTTTGTCATTGATCACGTTGTCTCATGAACTCATTAATTAATCCTGCCCCTGTGTTCAGAGATACTCTCAATTAGCTCATTATGTCAGGGAATACCAAATCCTATTCACACATTATGAGATATTCATGCTGACCTATCTGTTCTCCTTCATTTTACCAATGTACACTCTAAACTACAATAACTTGTCTGGATGCTGCTGTTTGTTTTGTCTCACATGACATGTATGCATCCCAATCAGCATATTGTCAGCTTTTTGAGTAGCACAAACAATATTTGAAGAACAGATATTTTGCAGGTGTAAAATAAACTTGCTAGAAGACAAACTTTTCAATGGTGACAGCATTTCTAAACCTGATATATATTTTTGGCATATCTGTCGACAGATATCCATGACCAATAATTTGTAATAACCTTAATGTTGGCCAATATATCAGGCTGACCAAACTACCCATCTCCCTCTAGTCAAGGAAAATATCTTTGTGATAGTCTTGCAATGAAGGTCTGAAGGTGTAGTTTCTCTCTTTGTAGTCTGTTGATTTGGAGGATCTAGCCTCTTAAATTGGGACTCAGCATCTCTCTTCCTGTGCACCACAGTCCTTCCTTCTCTGCACCCTGGTCTTAGTCTCATGGCTGCCCCCTGCAGGGTGTCTTATATGACGTGCTGCTTAGTTTGAAATGATCACACAGGAAGCTGCTGAGAGACAAGCCTCATAGTGATTAGCATTATTAACAATCTGAAGAACAAAGTATTGCCAGTAAGTGCTACCTGATTTCCACAATCAGAGTATCACTTTGTGTGGCATTACCATCTTATTATGGTGCATAATAGAAATGTCTGCTCTGCTGCACATTGAGGTGCACCACCACCAGCATCGAGCAGTTCATATCTGGCCCTCACTCCAACCAACTCCTTCCTTTCTCCAAGCACGCAAGCACCCACAAAAATACCATCACCCGCGCTGTCTCGGCTTGCCCCTCTTCGCCCCCACCCCCATCCCCAAGCCTCCACCTCCACGTTTCACCCCACTGTGACGTGTGATAGACCTGCCACATGAGACTCACGCTACTGTCCTTCTCTCCTCCCCCCTCACCCCTCCTCACCCACCTCCCTCCCTTCCATCCCTCTTCCACCTCCCTCCTCCTCCTCCTCCTCCCTTTCTCCGGCTCCCCACCTCCCCCACACAGAGAATGACCAGCCATCCCTTGTATGGTTTGACAGAGGGAAGTTTTATTTAACCTTTGAAGGTAAGTCTTCTCTGCACCAGGGTAGCGTGCACACACACTCTTCTGAGGCTCATTTGTGCAAGCTTTGCCCCCTGCCCTGCCCTGCCCCTTTCTTTCCTTCCTTCCTCCCTCCCCTTCCCTCCTTTTCCTCATTTGCAAACCCTCCATCACCCTAACCCACACCATGCTAACCCCTGGCTGAGCTCTCCACCCACCCTTCCTCATATGCAGCCTTGTCATATCTTCCTCTGCTTTCTCTTCCTGACATTGTTCATTCTTATTTCGTCTGACCGCCTTTCACTCCCTGAAGAATTGTTCTTCCTGTACTTTACTAATCTCTTTGTCGTCACTTTTGTCCTTTTGGTCATTTGGTTTTTGGTTTGATCTTTGGGCTCTCTGATCTTCTTTGATCTTGTCAGAATAATTCAGCTTTAACAGCATGTCTTGAATAAGCATGCATATCGCTCTGAGTCTCTCTCTATCTGCTTCTGTCTTTCCTTTCTCATCTATTTTAAATTAAGTCTGTATCCAAAATATGTGTTTTGTTCAAGGGAGGTGTCTGAAATGTGTTGCATTTCTACAATAACACAGTCAAAGAGCAGAGAGAAATGGCTATCCTCTTGACCTATAACCTGCTGTTTTCATATCACTTTACTAACACTGATATTTGTCCTCATTTCCAATATTTTTTAAGTTTTGTTTCATCCCAGTAGTTTGCACAATGCACAGCTTGTTTTGTTCTTTCATCAACGTAATACAAGTTAGGAAGAGTGTAAAGTCAAGTGTTTAAGTTGGAACATGTATCTATTCTTAATCTACTGACCTCATTTTATTGTCAGCCGTGGGCATGGCGTGTGTCTTGCCCTACTCAGACTGTCTTAACATATTTGTATGCATGTGTTGCCTCCAGGCTGCTCCAGAGGGCCCAGTCCTCTCACCATGGGGGCTCAGGACACACTTCCTGTGGCCGCTGCATTCACAGAGACGGTCAACAGCTTCTTTAAAGGAGCTGATCCCAGCAAGTAGGTCAACAGCTTCACACATTCACAAAAACAATATTATAATAGTGATTATGTATTTTTCACATCAGTTATTAAGTTATCATAGAGAGTGAAGGACAAATATTGTTTACAAACTGCAAATGATGTCTTTCTTATAAAACATTTCTTTTATATTAACATGTTATATGAAATGTTCACTGCTTATACCTGCTAACTAGAGTGTTTGCAACGCTATTGGAAACACACTGCAGTTGCACTGTCAGGCCGAATTAAGCATGCTCAATTTTAGTGTTTACAGTGCTTTGACAAGGGTTGAGGAGCTGAGAGGAATAAACTCAGAAGTTTAAATTATTGATTTATGCTTTTTGATATTGACTGGAGTTGTGTGAATCATGATCTACAAAGCGTTGACTATGTAAAGTGGGATATCGAGTGGGATCATGAGTACAGAGATCTATTAAGAAATGAATTTCCAAACAGATTTGGACGTTAAGATGTCCTTTGTCCATGTTTGTCACGAAAGAAAATGATGAAGAAGGATGATTGAGAAATCAACACAATAAGCGTAATGTACATTTTCTGTTTCTCCCAACCACTCATTGTCTTGTCTTCCTCTCAGGTGTGTTGTAAAGATCATAGGTGAGATGGTTTTGTCGTTTCCGGCGGGAATCACGCGGCACTTTGCCAATAACCCGTCCCCCGCTGTGCTAACCTTCAGCATAACCAACTACAGCCGACTGGAGCATGTGCTGCCTAACCCCCAGCTCCTCTGTTGGTAATGACCCCGCTGTGAACTCACCACCTCACTCTTGAAACACGTAATAAAGTCACCATTTTTCATCGGAGGCAGTGATCAACTGAAAAGACATTCCTACTTCACCCTCTTCAGTGTCTGAAAAGTTTTATTGTCCAGTTTGGAAATTCACAGTTATTTTGTGATGAATGTTTATAATTGAACCAAACTTCATTTAAACAAAATAAAATGCTCATCGTGCATTATAATATGTATTAATAATAATACTTTACTGAAAGATCATGTGAGATAATAGTTAAAAGAGCATGTTGCATCATGTAATCAAAATAAAGTCACCTTCTTGTAATATTATTTATTAAAGCAATAATAACAGTAGTCATTTCCACTCAACAATTTTTACTTACCACACAATCATGTTTTATATATGTGTGTGTGTGTTTCAGCCACAATATCTTCAACAGTGTGAAGTAAATTAACATGACCAAAAGAGAAAAATAAGGTCTTAAACTGCATAAAGTGGTGGAAGAAAAAAAAAACATATTTCTGTATTTTCAATTTGGAGTTAAATTGCAAAACTGAAAAACATAAAACATTCATTTGTAAGAATTTGTCAGTGAGGATGAGTAAACCTTAGATCATCATGAGGCCATCTGACTGTTCAGACCTGCTGCATTTTTTTTGTTTTAATGTTGTGATTCTTGTTGGAAAAAGTCAAAAACCATTCAAAATAAAAATCCATTTTAAAATGTATTGCCTCAGCATGTAGCGGAACAATTAGTTCTGTTGCATGAGATAATATACTGTATATATAAATATAAATATAAATTAATGAATATAAATTATATTCATAGAATATCTTAAATTTAAAATAATGAACGCATTTCTCCAAGAAGTCTTTTATAAACTGTTTTAAAGCACAACCTCTTGTGGCTCATAGTGAAAATAAAAACGCTGTCCAAAGCCTGTCAGATTGAAGGTGCTTCACTCTACTTTTCCAAAATAACAAGCAGCAGATTTCTCAGGTTAGACGAATCACCAGGATCATATATAGCATTTCTGCATTTTAATCGCTCTTTCCTATTTTGCTTCCCCACCAGCGACACCACCACACAAGCCAAGGCCGATGCCAAGGACTTCTGGGTGAACATGCCAAACCTGATAGCCCATTTAAAGAAGGTGGCAGAGCAGAAGCCACAGGCGACGTACTACAACGTGGACATGCTCAAGTATCAGGTGAGTTCCAACTTCACACTGCTAAGCTAAAAGATATGCAGCAGCTTTGATGGACATGTTCTTTAGAGGAGCTTATGCATTATGTTAATGTTTCCTGTTTGTGTGCAGGTATCAACAGAGGGCCTCCAGTCAATTCCTCTGAATCTAGCAGTGAGCTGGAGATGTGAGCCCACCAGCACTGACCTGAGGATAGACTACAAGTACAACGGGGAGGCCATGACGACGCCGATGGCTCTCAACAACGTCCAGTTCCTCATCCCTGTCGACGGAGGGGTTTCAAAACTACAGGCTGTCTTACCTCCTGCTGCATGGTACGGCCTGGACTTTCTGCACAAGTTTGACCTTTGACTGTCAGGTGTTCACTTAATGTTCAGACGCTTTTATAAATGTGTTTTTCTGCCCTCTCATAATCCTGACAGGAATGCGGAACAGCAAAGAATCCTTTGGAAGATTCCTGATATCTCGCATAAGTCTGAAAACGGAGGTAAGACTAAATTAGCACAAGCCCTTCACTTATACTGATATTCTTAATTCTTTGAGTGCCAGCCCTTTTATAAAACAGAAAGTGCCTTGTGAAAGTGTTTTGCCACTCTCACCGAAATGCCAGTTTTTGTCCAGAATCCGTCCGTTTTGCTCTCTAAACGCGATCATCTCCACTTCCTATTTTGATCTTTGTGGCGTATACCAGCTCTTTATGCTCTGACTACATCTCCCAGCAGCCCCAAAATTACTCACAGGCTGCAGGAGAAACGTGATTGGCGACCCACTGCCGAAAAACCACTTTGACATTGAAATACAGCAATGGTCCTCGAAAAATTAATACTTATGGTGAGTGATGAGACAATCCTGCTTTTAGTGTTATAATCATTAAATTAGTCAAAATTCTTGGTTTAAAATATGATGGCAGCTTGTCTTTGAGTCATCCTCCACATCTTAACCAACACTGAAGAATCAGATTAACTGAAAATGAATCTCTTTCAGTTAGCCCTATGCGTTCAAAAAATATTGATGTTATTGGCATAACAGTTATACAAAAACATGACAATAGACAATCATAGAAAAGAGCTAAGTTAAAAGAAAAAGCACAACTTGAGTTGTGTAACTCTATGTGCCATAGATACAGCTCAGCAGGTTACATAAAATAAGTTTAGCACATGATGTCCCTCAGGAAAAGACGGTGGCCTGAAATGAACAATGTCACCCGTTTGCTATTTTATGACTGTGTGTAAGTTCTCCACTGTGGCTGTTGCTCACCTGGTCTCCAGGAGAAAGACACAAAACTAGATTATGTACAATACAGCAAACATATCCAGGCTCAATCAGTTTAGCCCAGCTTTTTTTTTTTAAATACTTTGTCTTTTATCAGCCAAATCTCATATGGGTTGTAATTTTCTTTTGAAATGAGTCAGTCACTCATTGTGCATTCTTGAAATCTGTAACCTTGACATTGAACAGTCTTCCCGCATTGGAAAGTTAAATATAGCAACGTCTGTCGTCATCTGGAGCTGCGATGTGCATTTTTCCTTTTGTAACATCAGGGCCAACATATGAAAAGATACAATCTTTGAATCTGATTCCTTCATGCACGTGACCCTTTGTGAAATGTTTTCTTTCCTTCCTGACAGTTTCTCTAAAGTCGCTCTCTTCCCTCAGGTGTGGGATCGTTGCTAGCACGCTTTCAGCTAACAGAAGGCCCCAGTAAACCGGCTCCCCTGGCGGTGCAGTTCACCAGTGAGGGCAGCACACTGTCAGGCTGTGACATTGAACTGGCTGGGCCAGGATACCGCTTCTCTCTCATCAAGAAGAGGTTTGCTGCAGGTCAGTTAAGCATTGTAGTGACAACATGTAGAGGGATTTTTCAAACCAAGC
The DNA here is from genome assembly GCA_029721515.1 of Synanceia verrucosa. Taxonomy (NCBI): domain Eukaryota; kingdom Metazoa; phylum Chordata; class Actinopteri; order Perciformes; family Synanceiidae; genus Synanceia; species Synanceia verrucosa. Next base: position 16,678,749 of record CM056558.1, read on the forward strand.
GTTATTCATCACTGTTATGCCAAATGATCACTCTGCCAACTCATCCAGTAGATCAAACCTCTCTAAATCTGCAGTGTCTTCATGACATGAAGTGATATCATGATGGTCGTTTCATGTCAAATATACATATAAGTTAAGGAATATTAGCCACATTTTTTTTTTGTTTAACATTTTGAAAACTTTTTTTTTAAATATCTATTGTTTTGCTAATTTGTGGATTTAGGTATAACATACTTTCTAAGCAGGCAGATAAAAGATTAAGAGATGATTTAATTGGTTTAAAGTCAATCAACAGCAGTATGAAGTTAAAGAATCCATCATACTAAACTAAAATTCCTGCAGATTAATAAGAAAATATTTTTTTTTTTACAATAAAAGAAAACTTGACGTCATTTTGTGCCACATTGTTTTATGCATTAGGTTAATTTTCTTCCTTTTTATTTAGTACATATTGTAAATATTTATTACCATTATTATTACTTGTTATTTCATTGTTGTTTATTTTGTCTTTGTTACTGTATTTGTTAATGTGTCTATGCTGCTGTGGTGGGTGAATTTCCTCCTATGGGGATAAATTAAAAATGATTCTATTCCATTCTATTGCCATTATTATGTAATCGTGCAGCTTGTGTTTAGTGAAGAAACTTTCTCTGAAGTTAGCAGTAGATCCATTGTGACTCAAAATGACTGAAACGTTCATTGATGTGTTTCAGGAAAATACCTGGCAGACAACTAACCCATGCTACTGAGAACTGGGAACAAAACGATCGCAGTGGACTGACGTTGACACGGAGGACTGAGGACAAACCGACACCAGACGACAGACTTTCCGTTAACCTTTTCTGAACCCACGACACAGGTCCGCGGCCTACCCAGCAGTATTGTATAACTTGCATAATAGCATCGTGGAAACTGTTTTAGGTCATGTAATTATCGTATTTGTATCCATTTCATAACATCTGTATTGCTGCAGTTAGACACCTGGGTTCTTCCTCCCTCTGAAGTCTGTGTCTCTGTCTCTATCCTCCTCTGGTCAATGTGTGGTGGTGTTTTAAAGTTTCACTGCAGCTGCCTGACAGAAGACAGAAAGAGATTGGACTAGATTTTTTAACTCTGGGCGACAAACTGTCGTCAAGAGTCCAGGAAGATTTGGCTGAAAAATTGCCCTTGAATACGATGTTTGCAGTCAGACACACACCTCAGCCTCTGAGCCAGGTTTAACTTCCCAAAGTTAGACTGGTTCAAGTTGAAGCCGGGCCCAGGGCAACATATAGTAACTTAAAGACCTTCATTATCAGAAAATCAGCTCTTCTTCTGTCAGAGTCTGAGCTCAAAGCCCGACGGCAGCCATTTGCGTGTCTTTTGCTAGTAAGTAACTGCATTCACTGATGCATTTTGACACATTGTTGAAAGCAGCGTAATAAAAGTTGATGTTTCTCATCGGTGCTCGAAACACAGAATCAAGTAACTACAAAAAAGTAGGTTTTCATGCATCACATACTGGTACTACAGGGTCACATGACTTTGGATCACATCCTTTTAAATATAAATGCACTGATGAGTCAAACTGTTAATTTTATTCTTCTGGAATAAACAGATGTGGAGAAGTTTTTAGCTAGTTAGGCAGCTGCAATGATAAATGAATTTACTGGTTGCAAAACATGAAAAATCTGTTTTCCGTCAGAACAAAAGAAGTGTACAAAGTGTCATTTTAAACAATAATATATATATCTTAAAGGGCGTTTGGTGTTTTCCTCGTGTTGTCAGATAGCCTTTCTGTTGTTCCTAGAACAGCAGTGATAGACTCCAGAGTACATGACAGCATTCTATTTTTATTTATTGATGACGATGATTTGTTGTATAAAACGTGATTCTGTATACGAATAGAATTTGAATGGTATCACACAACTCAGAACCCTTAAAGGTATAAATATTTGAACCCTCTCTCTTTTGTTATCTGTGTAGTTGGGTAACCTGTGTACAGTATAAGGTATAATTTTTGAATTTATTTCAGATATAATTTTTTAACTCGAGTGCAACATAAGATTTGAGCTATATATGGGTGAGGGGGGTAATTTAAAGAAAAAGAGAAATATCTTCCTGGATGCTGTGTTATGCTTTGTGAAAGCAGTGTTAATGTCGAGTTTTGTTATATCATGGGCGAGGTCCACACTCCCAAGTTAGTTTGACATGTTGGGAAGTATTTGCTTTCGTTTTTGGAGAGTTTGACATAAACAGTACAAGCCAAGAGATGGTTTAGCTTAGCATAAACACTGGAAACGAATAGCCTGGTTTTACGGGTGCTTAACAAGTTATTACATGATTCATTTGAACTTTTCCTGTAGTGACACCATCAGGACAAATCCTGCATATGCCAATATTTTGCTTTATGATTACCAACAAAACTAATCTCATTTCCATCTGCCTCAGCTGTATTTTGTATTTACTGTCATACTAGTATGCTAATGTGAGCATGCTAACACGCTAAACTAAGATGGTGGACACGGTAAATATTTTATTTATTTATTAGTAGCGTGTTATTGTTGTTTAGGTGGAGATAGTTAGCATTTTGTCCCGAGTGTCGCTGTGCGGCCTCACAATGCTGCTGTAGACTCTCAGAGCCAGGCTAACTGTCCCCCAGTGTCCAGGCTTCATGCTAAGCTAAGCTAACCATCTTGTGGCTCCAACTTAACAGTATTCTCTGCAAGAAAGTGAATTATTATATTTCCCACTTTGTTAAGCTTTCCCTCTTAGTATGGTCAAGACAATGACAACAAAAGCTTGTTTGCTGACATTCTCAGTGCACATCTAGCTATTCAGTTATTCCTCAACCTGTCTGACTGTTTTCTGACCTGTCTCCGTTCACCTCGGTGGTACCTAAACTCCCAGATTACATCATGAGCACACCCCTGAACACCCAACCAGCGCTTGAATCCATGGCTTTATTTTGCATAAACGTAATGGTCTCTGTGAGATGACACGAGTTGAATGAGGTTGTGGAGCGAGGTTAAGTTGACCAAAATGCTTTTCTTTTTTTTGTATTATATGTGTGTGTGTACCCCGAACAGTCAGTCCTCTGTTAAGGAGAATAAGCTGAATATTTTTAAAACGGATAAAAATTACAAAAATATTATATTGTTTAATGTCTAATAAACACTGTGCTGATGATGTTGAACTTCCTGAATGCTCTGACAGTTAATACAAAGAACAAAAAATGTTAAGTGTTGCCGAAGCTCTCAGTACTGTACTCTGCTAGATGCAACCAACCATGGTCCTTTCAGAGCCATCATAGACGCATCCGAGGCTGAAATTAGGGCAAGAGGACTATTAGCGACATGTCAATACTCCGGATGTAGTTTGTTATTTGGCTTAAAAAGATGGGATTTGAGCTGTGCGGTTAAAGTCAATGTCTTGCTGAGTTGACCATGATTGGTGCCATTTAGCTCCCACATTAGTTTGGTAACATTTTTCTCTCAGTCATGTCCTTCATCATTAACTGGATGGATCAATATGCCTGACAGGAAGCTGTAACCTTCTAGGTGAATCTTGAAGCTATCAGTGCAACAGTCACTACAGCATTATCTACAGAGTCCCACCACACACATCCCCCATCATGTGTCTGTTAAATTGTCACCACTCTACAGGTTGCATGTCTTTCAGCTCGGGAGTCATGTTGCAGAACTGAGCTCACTCTCAGTCTGTTAGCTGCCAGATAATTTTTGCATCATCTTGTTGAAAAAAATGGAACAACACTTTTACAGATTTTCATCTCTGGTGAATTTGTCCTGCAGTAATTCATTATTGCATGCATAGCATGCAGTAAAAGGTGGGGCACCCATGATGTTAGATAGTACTGAAATGACGTGTTGTGCTGAGTGTCAGTTATCTGTGTTAATGTTTTCATAGAAGAGCAGGGAGTGTGTTTATGTGTGCTATAAGCCAGAATGCTTTTTGGTTCTGTACCATTAACCTCAAACACATGTGCAAGCTGTTTGTACAGTACATAACAATGCTAAGATGAACTGAGAAACTTAGTTTGCTTCTTTCCAAAACCAATAAAAGTTATAACTGGACATCTGTGTTTTCAGTTCTCCATGTATTATTCAGTCTTTCTCATCAGTTGTTACACTACCAGAATGGAGAGAATGTTGTATAGACAGTCATTGTCCCTCAGAGTGAATATTTGATTTTCATCCATGTGACAAAATTGGTAAAACATTTTGTAAAGACATTCATGGTTCCAGGACAATGTAGCATCTTTGGTGATCTAGCACCAGCATGAGATACACATTTATTTGTTAGGACAAGGTTGTGTTATTATTTATCTAGATTTTATTTTACAATAATTTGATTTGCTATCTTTCGGGAAAACTGTAAGAATGGCTGTGATTTAAAATGTTTTATTTTGTGCTTCTTTACAATTTTAAAAAGATGTCACACCTCACAGTGTAAGCTCCATGCAAGAACATTTATTAGACAAAACTAGTGAAATGATAGAATGCAGCTGAAGTTTTCTATCAATAAATCAAAGCAGAGAACATTACAACCCTGCCACCGTGTGGATTCCAGCTTCATACAGGACACAAGCCCGGGCTGAGCTATAAGTGATATAGTCCAGCACCCCTTAATATCATGCACATTGTGGATTTTCCTCTACTCATTTTTTTAATTCTCATAGGTGTATTTATATTATAATAAAGTGTTCAGAAACATGTTCACAGATGTGGTCCACATTCACGTCTACAAACCTTTTAAAGCAATTCACACAGATATCAAAACCAATTAGAAAGATTCAGATTTGGTTTGTGTGAGGCGAGATGAGAGAGAGAGAGAGAGAGCAGAGTCTTTTTGCAGAAAGAAGAAGATTGAAGAGGGTTAGCCTCAGCAGAGGAAGGTGAGGTCACTCTTCCTGCAGCCCACCTGGCAGCACACGGTGGTCAGTATGTTATTAATATCACGTCTGGTCAGCTCTGAGCCTGGGTTGCTGCTCTCCAAACTGCTCTGCTCACCTGTGGGCATCCCTGGAGCAACAAAAGGCAACATACAAAGAAACATTTGTTCTTATTCAATCCAATACGCACATATTTTCCTCTCAAGTCATTTCACAGATTACTGTTTTCAGATCAGTCTTTTGTAATTGAGGTTGATGTTCCCACTGAATAAGGAAACTCTAAGTGACTACTCAGATTAAGCCAGTGGCATTTGTCTTGTCCAGTGTCACTTTACGCTCTCTAATCAGCACAACTGATCGGCTAAATAGGTTTGTTTGTGTGTGACAGACAGAAGGAGGCTGCTGTCTGGACAACTGACTGCTGCAGTATTTAATCATGATATGTGGGATCCTCAAGCCTAATAAGGTAAAACAGCAGTGTATGTTTCTGGGATAGGGACCTGTCACCTGCACTGCAGCCGCTGAATTGATATAATGTACAGAATGCAGTACATGAAGCAAGACTCACAGCAGAAACTAGTGAAAACACTGAGAACACAGCAGTGAAAAGTCACTGCTTTTTAGACACGTTCATCCTCTTTAGTTTGAAAACCGTTTTATGTTTCAGTCTCACCATTAATAGCTTACATATAAGAATATTACTCTACACTTTGCCCATTCAAATGTTAATAACTGAGTCAGTGAAAATAACATCAAAACACATAAATGGTCACTTTTTGCAGAAAACGAGATACAGGAAATTTCAAATGTCCACGAAAGATGGATGCAAAAGCTGCAAATATAACTCGTATAGTAAGTACCAGACTTTTACAGATCGAACACTTATTTAGTTTGCACAGGGGTTTTCACTGTAATCATTCCTATGAGAAATGTCTAAATGACTGGTATAAGCAGAAGGAATGATTACTGCCAGCAAGACCTGTTTTAATGTTCATGTGGGAACTTAAATATTGTTTTAAGGTAGACTTGAAAAAAATGATCCTGTACTTTAATGCTTAATCTACACAGAAAAATAAATATTTTTTTCAGAATAATCCTTTAATTATAAGGTTGCTTCTGAAAAGTGGAAAAAAGTGTGATTTGTCTGCTGTTTTGAGAATTAAAGGAGAAGTTATCTCACCGTCCATGTCTGACTCACTGAGGAATCTCCTCCAACGGGAGCCTCCGCAGGTGTAAACGACGGCCCTCAGGAACTCTCGACCGCACAGCTTCACCGCCTTTACCTCTGCTCTTACCTGGACCACACTCACTACTGCACACAACAGCAGGGGCAAAACCAGCAGAGCACGCATGCTGTCCGCCTGACCGAGCTTTATCTCTTTGTGTGTCCTGTTTGTTCCTGAAAATCAGCTGCTCTGTCCTGTTTCCCTGTTGGTTTCCTTGCCAGCTGTCTTTGTGTCTTCTGTCTTGCATCTCCTTATATTATATACCATCCACCTTTCCGTTCATCAGTGCGGAGTGTCTCTCCACTTCCTCCCTTTAGCCCACCCCAATCACGCACACACAGTCACTCTGTCATGACAATCAAGTCGTTTTATGTTTCCGGTCATCCCCGCCGTCACCATTTTGATGACCATCAGCCTTTTACAAGCTTCAACTGACAATCACATTAGATGAGTGCAGCATCCTCTGTGATTATGTGATTTAATGCTGTGATTGCCCTGACCTTCACAACACTGCATGGCTAATTAAGAGATGCAAAGTGATTCCCAAACAGATGTTTCATCCATTTACAACACTATGATGGCCCTGTTGTCTTTGTCTTTACAGCGGCTTGTGCCGTTTTGAGGAGAAAGGTCAATGTTGACAGTCCCATCATGCAGGTCATTAAGGTGCTGCTGATGGTGCGATGTGATGCTCATCATGACATTTCAGTTCGATCATTAACAGTGGAGGTCCAGCTTAGGATGTCAATGAAATTATATCATGTTTAGATGGATGTGCTGTGTGGTTGTCCCTTTGGTAGAAGAAAACAAAGATGCAAAAATAGAAGTTATGAGGAGTATTTTATTTGTTGTTTTTCATTTTCTCATAGTAACATTTGATTAACAAGTTTAGTAGATTGAAGGAGATTAACTAAATCTTAAATCTCATGAAGAACAAACAAGGATTTTATGATAAGGTGACATCTAAAGTGTAAAGTGGGAAATGTTTTGTTTATTTTCTTATTTATATACTGAAATCAAGCTACACCGTTTGCTTTTTTCACATTAAGGTTTACTGAAAGTTGAAATAATTAATAATTTACTACTAACAAATGAGCTTTGTTCCACATGTGTCAGTGTGTCTACTTATCCAGAGACTCAGTGTTGGTGTTGCCTTTCACAGTAGCTTTTTCACAAATTGTTAAGGTTATCAGACAATTTATCACTGAATCAGTGAATATCATGTCACAATAATATTCTGACAAATGTTCCATTATTTGCATGCAGACCTCCATCATGGTACCCGAGCAAGTTCCCTCTGCTGATGAAGATTGTGTGCTCCGTTTGAAAGCTTTGCAAAATGCCAGTAAGTGATTGACTTGTCAGACCTAACATGTTCATCTTCATGCTCATTCCTTCCAGGTGAGGTTATCACTCAGTGTCAGCAGACACGTGGTTTATGAACTAAATCTGACTTTGCTGGCTGGCTTTATGAAGTTGCTCTGGCTCCTAGTTTTCTTTACATTTTTTATGTATTTGTCAGTATTCTGGTCATTACTAGACTATAAGTATAATTAATAAATGTTATGTGAAGTCAATAAAATGTAAAGATTTTAATAGATGTATAACAGTGTTTGCATTTCATTCTCCTCCTAATACAGTATGTCTGGACCTGATGAACACCGATGGCTCCAGTCAGAACTACAAAACATTTCTTTGTGCATCGTGATGAACTCAGGATGGACTCAGGTCCATCTGCTCTAATTATTAATCATGATTCTACGAGAGGCATAGAAGATTACCTTAAATGACCCTCAGTGACGTAGAATGATCAGGGTAAATGATAATAATGTCATCAGCCATTCGGACCGAGAACAACAAGTGTGTCTGTTTATCCCTTAAAATAATGTGACGTTGTTCACTGATACATGCTGAGCCTCAGCTATGATACTTGGGTTTGAATCCAAATGAACCATGTTTATGTGGTTTAAAAGAGACATGAAAGTGTGGTTCTTTCAAACTGAGCAGAAGCATCATGGTGGGAAGCTGGTTGATTATGTTTACATTAATAAATGTCACAGAAGACTTTTTTCATTCTATCCAACTTCAATGACAGTAGAGTTGAAGCCTAATTAAAGTTTAAAGAGAGGACCACATTCAATCTGAGTTTTAATTTACAGTTTATACTATCCTAAATGCAATGACATAGTAAAAGACAGTAAAGGATAACAGCCTTGGTAATGTAACATGAATACAATGTTATTCATCATAAACATTGATAAATGATCTATATTGTAAAAAGGGTTGATGCAGTATTTCTATTTTTAAAATACCATTATTAGTATGAAACCTGTTTACCAATTTCGCCATAACATAATTTGCTAGATAATATATACGAAGTAGCATTCACACTTTTAGTCTTTGGTTGACTCAGTGATCGTTTCATAGACTAAAACTGCACCTTCAAAATTCCATATATAATTACACTGCATTTCCCAGAAACATTAAACTATGTCTTTGTAACAGTAAATATTTGATATTCACAATGAAATCTAATGTGATGTTTGCAGATAAGATCTGTTCTAATGGGGTTGTTCGTATCTGAAGGAGACATTCAGTCGCCCATTTCTATGAGAACTAAATCTTACAAGAAGAGCCTCTAGATAAATGGATGAAACAGGCACAAACCTAATTGGCTTGGGGATACGTATGTGTGTGTGTGTGTGTGTGTGTGTCTCTCTCTCTCTCTCTCTCATATCAATCAATCTGTAGCCTGGAGTCTGAACGATGTCCCCAGACTGTCCACCTGAGAGAGCTGAGCCAGAGAGACACTCAGGTGTCCACATGTCATTGACTGACTGAGGGAATAATGGTTTCAAATTGTTGACATAAAATGCTGTAAAGCCAGCAAAAGTGCACTAACACAGACTGCAGTACAGTGTAATGTCAACAAAAGACAAAGATTACATGTTGATAGTATGGTACGTTCGATAAAAACCCATCAATTGTACCAAAATAGTGTATACTGTGTTTGGTTGAACAACATTAACTGCTTCTAATGTTAATCAAGAAAGGAAAATATAACGTATTCTCATATTTGTGTTTATGTTTTTTATAATTGGGATCATCTGTCCATCGCTGTCTGCTTCTAAAATAATGTTTTTTCTCATTTTTTAAAGCTAACTGTATTTAAGTCAGAGAAAATAAAAAAGAAAAAAAAAACTGGAAGGCTGAGGACATAAAGTGTGCCTATTTAAGGTGTTGAGAGACCACACGTAATTTGAGATTTCTTCCGTCAAAATCACTCCAGTCCCAAAACCTTTTTACAGTGTATGCCCTAAACCCACTGCTGGGATGGTCCAGCCAGAGAAATAATCTCAGTAAAGTGACATTAGGTTTAAAAGGCAGCACTAATTTTATATAGAGCTAATTTAAACTCAGTATTTGCTGTATTATGTTAACACATCTAATGTCATCCAATAATTCAGTTACTGTTACTGGTCACAAAAAAAGAATCATTTTACGATGTTAATTCACTTATATATTTTGGCATTACAAATTACTACTACTACTAGTACTCAGAGGTGTTTCCATTATTCTCTTGTATGTAGATCAGAAGTACAACACTTTAAAAACACCACCTTTGACGAAGAAACACCGTCAGATGGACACCATCCCTCCACCTGCCTCTGTGTTGTTACTCCTCCACACCTGCAGGTGACGATGTAACGTCAGTAGTCATGGGAAGTTCAGCTATTTTCAAAGATTCTGCTCTTTTGGCTCGGTTCCCTTAAAAGAGCAGCACTTATTGCTCCCAAATGGCTCTTCATTTAATTTCAGTCAGAGCCTTCTATTTTAGCTTCGTTCAGCAAATATGAATGGTTTGTGTATTGGTAAGTATTTTTTCATTCAGTGCTTTCATAAAAGCCTTATTTTCATGCATTTTTCCGTTAAAAATTCTTTAGTGCAGGTTTGTTGTTGACCGTCCTCTGGCAGATGTTTTCATTTTACAAATTCTGCACTGTTTTATAGTCAAATATCTTTGACGCTTTGTGCTCATTTCTTCACTTTTTCCCGACATGCTTGCATTTAAATCCGGCTCCTCGTCGCTGAGTACCTGGCCTGTACTGCTACACTTGCTGTCTTTGGAGCATCTGCCCCTTCCTTTTTTTCACATAATGGTATGATCCTAGTTGTCCTCGCATATGATTGGCCCGCCCCTGTATGCATGCCTTCTTAGCGGTTGAAGATTCGGCTCTTCTCGATGAGAGTCGGCTCTTCTCGTTCGTTACAAAGAATCGTCTGTTAGAGGCGACTCGTTCGCGAAAGCCACATCACTTGAGGAAGACAGCATAGTACAGGGAGATTAACAACTTTATAGAAATGTCACCTTTTTATCATTTCCTTAGGTAATCTGTTTGGAACAGCCAGACAGCGCTTGTCTTTCCCAAGGTGAGTCTTGCTTACTTGTTCAGTTTAACGTTACGACGCTACGTCTTTATATGCTAACATAGGAAGCTAACTTCAGCTAGCTAACCTCAGCTAGCTAAACTGTCCCATTACAGCAGGATTTAGTCACATGTGCCTGTGAACTGTAGCTGCTGTGGACACTTTAGATATCTGTGTGTCCTCTACGTTCAAAGTTTCTGCATGTATGTATGTACTAGACATGCGGCTTCATCTAAGAAACATACAAATTTGCAAGAAAATTACTGAGCGTTGACGACCTTGACTTCACCTGTTTACGTTACCTGCATGCAGCGACTATCATTTCCTACAGGATAACTGAAGTACTCTTAGGTCATTATATTGTATTTGTGTCTACGGAAGAAGTACTTAGGTCTTTTATTTTTTACTGAGTTAAAACTACCAGTAGTAAGTCATTTATTTAATATTCTGACTGATATCAGAGCATGCTAGTGCAGAAAAGTAAAAACACTCATGCAGAAACATATACCCTACTCAATATGATTTACTTAGAAACACATTGACACATTACTATGTATGTTACTTACTTCAGTGTTGTAAACTGCTAGGTAGCTTTTAAATTTCACAAATCCATTACTATCCATTTATCCATAATAATGCTAACCATTTATTTGTTGAGTATGGTTTGCTTTAATAACCCGAACTAGCACAGTAAGTTACACAGTAAAAGCCAGACAACTGTAGTGGCGCAAAGCGTACAGTATTTGATTTGTGGATTATAAATTGCATGAAATAGAAAGAGTCAAGTAAAGAATAAGCACCTTGCTATTTCACTTAAGCATGGTTCTTGAGTAAATGGACTTAATTACTTTCCATCACTGAGTTTAGCACTTAAATCATGTGTATTTGTGTTATTGTTGATAGCAGTACTAAGACCTGTAATTGTGAAAGCAGTTTACCCATTACAGTATGTCTTTCCACATTGTATAGTTGTATAATTGTACAATTCCACATTGTATACATTGTAGAAATGTAGGAAACTTGTAAACAATTATGTTTCCAACACTAATTTAAGAGCCTTTATTTAGTCAATTTGGTTATTTTCTTGATTAACTGCGTTATTGTTTTTTATTTTCAGAAAATACCCCAAGATGATTAAAATGGTCTGACCAGCAGACGTTTTGGCTTTTTTGGACAAAGCTCGAACCAGAGAGCATTTGTCATTTTCATTGGCAAAACGGCTCAAATGCTTAAAGGTACACTGTGTAAAAATTCTTGCCACCTAGTGGTGAGCTAGTGGAATGCAAGCAAATGAGATTGAAGCTTGTGCATATTGAAGCATTTGCACAACGGTGTCTTGTATAGACCAAACTTCCTCCAAGAGCATCCACCGTCTACAGCTGTTGCTACTCCTGCACTCATGCACAAGAAAAATGTGTAAGAAGGGGAGTTTACTGTAGTTTACGCTGTTGTGCTTGTAACATAGCTTCAAAATGAATACACAAATTAGTCTTACCGATCGAGCAAGAAACAAGCAACAGCTGCATCACTTTCCAGACCTCTCTCGTTCCTCAGACATCATCGAGTAAACGCAGCACCAATGTAAATTCTGTTTTTATTGTGTCTTCGCTGAGGACATTTTCTTTTTTTTTTGTCTTTGGTGTTAAGTTGTCTTCCTCTCGTTGACGGACATATCTGTAGTCATCCATTGCAGCTTCGGTCAGTTGCTATGGCAACTTTCTGTGCTTCCTCTGGGACTTCCTGTACGGACCGGAAACTCAAGCAACTCGAAACCTCCAAACTCGCAAAACGCTGTTTGTTCCTTTTGGGTATACAGTATATACACAAAGATAGCAATGCAACATGGCCGCCTCCTGTAGGTGTAGACTCGCACCCATGTAATATAATTAGCGATTTCAAGGCCTAATGTGAAACTGTGTTTGTTGATGTTATTAAACATTATGTTTTGCATATTAATGACAGGAGTAGGTAACTATTGAAAAAGTGTACTTTGAAAATTGCAATATTTTACGGTGTCCCTTTATTTCATGATAATAATCGTAAAACGAATGGTCCTTTTTTTTCCCTCTGTGACATGTTTTAGCTTTAACTGACTAGACTCATCAACCAGGTTCATCTACAATGGAGCCCATAATGAATCAGATATGGCCGAGAGTCTTCCAGCGGCTCTATAGAACCTCAGTACTTCCCCGGAGGAACCATTCTGGGGGTGTTGAGCATGCCACCGTTCCTGCCTCCACCAACTCCAGATGCCTCAAGCCCACACTCCTGGTGTCCCGCCTCTACCAGCCTTCAAACCTGCGTGATGTGGGGCAGGACAGCCGGCTGCAAGGAGAGATGACTTGTAAGAGTCAAAGGCTCATGCAACAAACCGGCCTTATCCATCCGTCCAACCCCGGTTGTTACTACTACCTACCTGCCGCCGTCCGCTCCATGGAGAAGCTGGTGAGACAGGTTATGGATATTAAACACGTCAGTGAAGCGTGGTGAATGTGTTTTTTTCTGATATGATTCTGAGACTGTTTACAGACAAATGATAAATAGTCATGAATGACTAATGAATTATGTAAGTATATGCTGTTGATATGTTGATGATGTATAATTTTTAGAATTGATCTTTTCACCTGTAAAATTGGTTAACATGATTTCCTCTTTTCTGTAATATTTAATGTTTTCTTGATTATTGCTCCTGTAACCACCATTTCGTTATTTTGTTTCTGGTTTATAGAAATTCATGAAAAATTTTTAGCACCCTGAAGAGGGAGAATTGATGAGGTGAAAAAAAACATGTTTAAAAAAACATCTGTTAGGGGAACGGTTGAGTATAAATGTATACTTTTTCAAATTGGTCCTAAAGATGTAATAACTGCTGTCTTCAATCTACAGGTGAGAGTAATTGACCAAGAGATGCAGGGGATCGGTGGGCAGAAGCTGGACATGCCCAGTTTGTGCTCAGCTCATCTGTGGAAAACCAGTGAACGATGGGACTTGATGGGAAAGGAGCTTTTCCGTCTGAAAGACCGCCACGGAGCCGACTACTGCTTGAGTCCCACACATGAGGAGGCAGTGACGACTCTCGTCGCTCACCAGACAACTCTCTCCTACAGACAGCTCCCTCTGCTTCTTTATCAGGTAGCTTTTAATCCAGTTGCCACCAGTGTATTTGTTATAATAAGCTGCAACATTTTCAATCATCAATTTTATTATTTATTATTATTATTATTATTATTTTTTTTTTTTTAAAAAATACAGATAACCCGCAAATTCAGAGATGAACCAAAGCCGAAGTTTGGTCTGCTTCGAGGGAGGGAGTTCTACATGAAGGACATGTACTCTTTTGATGTGAACGAAGAAGCAGCTTACGAAACCTATGAATCTGTATGCCAGGCATACACCAGGCTCTTTGACCGACTGGGTCTGCGTTGCGTTCAGGTGCAGGCAGATACGGGCAACATCGGTGGTAAACTCTCCCATGAGTTCCAGCTGCCGGCAGACATTGGTGAGGACCGGCTTTTGGTTTGTGGGAACTGCTCCTTCTCTGCTAATGTAGAGACTGTGTCGTCAGACAGAACTAAGTGCCCACAGTGCAAAACTGCCACACTGGTACAGTCAAAGGGTATAGAGGTCGGCCACACCTTTTACCTGGGTAAAAAGTACTCTCATATATTCAATGCTTCCTTCAGCAATGCACAGAACAAGCCTGGTATTGCGGAGATGGGCTGCTATGGTCTTGGTGTAACTCGTATTCTCGCTGCAGCCATTGAGGTGTTGTCAACAGAAGAGGGGATCCACTGGCCAGGCCTTATTGCCCCATACCAGGTGTGTGTTTTACCCCCAAAAAAGGGTAGTAAGGTAGATGAAGCTGCAGTTTTAGCAGACGAACTGGTTCACACTGTGGGAGAAACCATACCGCATTTGAGAGGGGAAGTTGTTTTTGATGATCGTACACAGATGACCATCGGAAAGAGGCTGAAGGATGCCAGCAGACTGGGCTACCCGTATGTTATTGTAGTAGGACAGGGAGCTCTGGAGGAAACCCCCAGGTTTGAGGTGATCTGTCAGCAGACAGGTGAGACAATGTTTCTCAGTAAAGATGAACTGTTAGATCTTCTGGGGAGAGTGGAAACTGTATGAATAGCAACTGTGAATGGACAAATAAATATTTCATTTTGTGTGTGTGCGTGTGTGGCTCAATCAGCAAGGTGGTGGGGGGAGGGAAAAGTCTTGTATGTTTTGTCCAAGAGGACTGCAAGTTCATTTTAAACATGTAATTTACATAAATTACTGTCACAACAAAAGCTTGAAAATGTTCTTTTAGGATCTGAAGTGGCATTTGGTTACATTGCTGATGTAACACAAAAATGGTTCCACTTATATTTTTTGCAGGCTTTCCATGTAAATAAAACACTAGAGGTGAACAGAGATAATGACTAATTTGCTGCTGTGTTTTAAGATTTGCATCTCTGACATACACCTGAGTCTGAGCTCCTTGTACTGCTCAACACTAGCATTTGATAAATACTGTAAATACCAAGAGAAGGTGTTCCTATGTACAATTGATTTTGATGAAAGCAATATCTTGTTACGGGTAGTCAGTTGGCTGCTGATTGTGCATAAAATATGCATCTGTAGCTGTTTACCACATTTAAGAGACATTTTTTTATTATTTTTTTACATTGTTAAATACAATCAGGAACTCATTATTACTGATGAAGGTTAATTTGAATTAATTTTACTGTATTTTCTGTTGGGTGAATTCTCATGGAGAATTCGTTTGCTTTCAAACGAATAAAATTATCATAAAATTATCTTTGTATGAAACATTACTTTGCAAAGTATACAGCACTTGAGAATAAATCGTTATATTAATTTTCCATATCTGGCGTTCTGATAATAAAATCTTATATTTATTAGTAGGTGGTCAGTTGGCGCCAGCGGAACTAATGTATCGGTTGGTACCGTGTTTCCGCCCGGATCTTTATCCATGTAGTACCACCCATACACATGGGTAGGCAAGACTGAGTAACTTCTAGAAGAGGTAACGATAATACAGCTGATGTGTTCGTATCTGTAACCTCATTTCATGGTTTCTGTAAGATTTATGAACAACATAAATAACAACAACGCCTCAAACCTACATTTTGCTCCAAAATGGCGGCCTCGAAGGCTCAATATGACAGCGATGATGGCATGGACGAGTTCATGGACAAATTTAAGACCCAGAGATATGACAACGCCTTCAACGAAAACAAATGGGAAGAGGTAACGCCAGCACGCAGAAGTTATTGACTGTCAAAATTGGAAAAGAAAGTTATTTCCATGTAAATGTGTTGCTAACTGTCGTTGTGTTTCTTGTAAGCTAGCAAACTGACGTTAGCTGATGACACTTTCTGTCCACCCGCAGTGATGTATCTGTTCCTGTCTCATTTAGGAGTTTGAGAAAGTACCTATGTTCATGAAAAAAGCCCCTGAAGTGATTGACCCCAAAAAATACCCTGAACTAGCCACTCTGCAGGCCATAATCCATGATGAAGATAGACCCCCACAAGGTAAGTGCACTGCAACTTGAGTTTCCTCAAGCTTTTGTAACACCTGCTAGAGTTTTGATTATATCTTAATGATGCAGTTCGTTCCCTCCTGTTTGTCCCCAGAGCAAGCACAGAGCCTAAAGGATGAGGGAAACGAGTTTTTCAAGGAGAAGAACTACGAGAAGGCCATTCTGTCCTACACAGCGGGTTTGAAGAAGAAATGTGGAGACCAGGAGCTTGACACCATCCTCCTCACCAACCGAGCTGCAGCACACTTCTACCTGGGTAAGGAGCTCTTATTTACATGTAATGCATATACATTAATAGTTTAAGACATGTACAGTCACACTTGTGGTTAGTTATAGGCATCCATTTCTTAATTTTCAGGCTCTCCCCGCTGCTCATAGAGTATGCACTATAAATATAACGTACATTAAATCTAAGTGGAGCATAAGACAGAACAGTGCATCAGTTAAAATACTGTGGTAGACATGATTAGAACAGTTAGTTTCAACAGAATCCTGTATTTCCTTGTTTGTATTTAATTGTATCCTGTTGTTTCTGATTTACTCCACACAGGTAACATGCGCTCTGCGTTAAATGATGCCACAGCTGCAAAGAAGCTCAAACCGGACCACCTTAAAGCCTTGATCAGAGGTATGTAACAGTCTGCACAGAAACTCACGCACATCTAACTTGAAATCATAACAGTCTCTAATATCATACATAGTGCATGAAAAGTAGAAAAAAATCTATATAATACAAGCCATAAATGTGAAAATCCATATATGGGCCAGTTACCTTAAAATTAATGCGTAAAGACCTAATGGATTCCCCAGAAATATATAGTACAGCTATATTTACAAATATATCACATTGTAGTTGAGCCTGAAAATTTATAAAGCCATGAAAAGTAAATATGTACAGTAAACATATGCTAAGACACAACCATCAAAGTATCTCTAGCGATAAGTACTACATGAATTAAAGAGACCTATACACTCCTGATGAAAATTTTGAGACCAGTTGAAAAATTGGAAGAATTTACATTTTGCACTGTTGGATCTTAAGAAGGTTCTAAGTAGTGCTTCAAAATGCAAAAAGAAGAAATGAGAGTGAGACAAAAAAAAATGAATAAGCAATATATTGCAAACAGCCATTAAACTGAAATAGGCTGTTCATGGTTAATGGTTATTTGCAATAAATTGCTTCCTCAAATTTTTTTTGTCTCACTCCCATTTCTTCTTTTTGCATTTTGAAGCACTACTTAGAATCGTCTTAAGAAAACAATTTTTCAACTGATCTTAAAATTTTCATCATGTTAAAAAAGACTGAAAATAATACAGACTGAATTTTTGAATGTCTTCCTTCTCATTTTCTAAACATGTTTTACTTCCACTTAAAATTGTTTTTTTTTAGCAGCCTTTACCACTTGTAGCAAGTGTGTAAATTAAATTAAAGTCCAGTTTAATTCCCTCAACATACAAAACTCCTGTGAGAAGGTTTGAATCATAAATTAAGGTGACCAGATTACTGAAATGAAATCAAGGGACCTTTCCAGCTCTGACATAATAACAGTTATTACATTAGCGATCGGCTTTAACCAGGGACTTGACATCCAACACGGGGACTGTCTCCAGAAATCTTTATCTTATCATAAATTAGAGACACTGTGAAATACAGCCACACTGCTGACATTTTTTTCTCCTCCTCTATTTAACACCCCACAGTCCTGTGCTGAGTTTAAAAAGCCCCTCTGTTTGCTGATTTTTGACTGGTTCTTTCGCGGAAATGTTAATTACTGTGTTTGAGTTGCTGGTGATGTTCGAGTCTAATGTCAATGTCAGCTTTATTTATATCACACATTTAAAAGCCTGTGGCCAACCAATAACATAATCAACAACAATAAAAGCAAAACTGTAAAAACACAAAAGATACAAACAAGTGACTGTGCTCAGCCAAAGGCCACAGTTAACAGGTGAGTGTTCAGGCATGTTTTAAAAATGGAGAGGCTGTTCGCCAACCGCACAGAAAAAGGCAAAGCGTTCCTCTAGTTTTTAAGTGGGATCGAGGAACATCCAGGATCATCTGGTCAGCTGACCTAAGGACTCTGGAGAATCAATGCACTGTTTGATCATTTTTTTAAAGATATTGAGTGACTTCTTGGTGGAAATCCAGAGTCGCTTTTGAATGTGAAGTAATTTTCAAACGAAGAAGTGATTGTGGCTAACGTTCTCTCTGATGGGTCGCTCCATGGATATATATATATGTAAATAGAATAGAATTACTATATTAAGCCCAACCTGGCTTTCATCTTGAGATAATTGTAGCTCCATGTATGATATTAGAGTTGATTATATATGTGTCTCCCATATACCAATCCTTCCTGCTATATCAGCTTACCTTGTCCTGGAATACCACTATAAATATGGTTAGTCAGTACCCCAAACAGTCCTGTGTTCATCTTGTGTGTGTTTCTTCAGGTGCTCAGAGTTGCATAGAGCTGCATAACTATGCAGAGGCCATCCGGTGGTGTGACGAGGCGCTCAAGATCCATCCCACTGACAAGAAGCTGCAGGAGCTGAGAGCAGCAGCAGATAAACACAAGGTACAATCACTAATGACTCAAGGTGATTTTTTTCTTTTGGGGTGGTGATTTTTTTTTCTGTGTTAAATATTGCGTTATTCCAATTAAACATAAAAGCTGTTTATTTGTTGTGCCACAGAGAGCAGCAGAGAGAGATGCCAGGAAGGCCAAGATCAGAGAAAAAAAGCTGCATGGTCAGAAAGAAGCTCTTCTGGCTGCTATAAAGGTACGTTTGGTAGTGATGATCAAATACATGTTTCATTATATTTGTTTAAATTATACTCTGAAAGCAATCAATAAATCAGTCGCTGCTATCTGTGGCCATCCATCCAGTCAGTTAATTCAGCCTGAATAAAGTTGTGGAACGACCTGCCCATGTACCTACCTGGTGTTCCACAAGCTGCTTGTTTGAATCATGTTCACTGTTCACGTTCATGACAAAGGAATGGGTCACATTCACTTCTTCACAGGGCAGAGGGTGCAGGGGGGTGTCAGAGGGGTGTTCATGGTCCATTATGGGCTTTTTTGAAGTTGTACATATTATGGATAGATGATGTAATATCATATGTAATAATATTCAGTAACAGGTAAAGTTTTTGTCACCATACCATGTTTCTTTCCTTCCAATATATTATGTCACTGGTGGGAATATTGTTTAGATTTCCTCTGGTGAGTGATATGGCCTAACTGGCTCTGATTGGCCCAATTTGGCCCAAATCTTTGTTAAATCTGTGTTGTTTGAAGGAGGCCTCCTTCTGCATTCAGATGGGAGAGACAAGGTGGTGAGGCTATGAAACGCTAAAAATGCAAATACACTAACTGCTATTTGTTGTTTTGTATTCAAACTTGAATTCCAGATGTTCATTGTTTTAGGATTTTCAAATACAAAATGCGTTTTGCATAGATTTTATTGGATACAGAATTAACTGGTTAGCAGATAAATTTGTGTGCTTTCCACAGGATCGAGGCATCAAGCTCTTCCAGCCTGTGAAGCCTCAATGTGGTTTAGACAGCGGCGATGACGATGAAGGCTCCTCAGCAGTGCTCTCACAGCTGAGTCTGGATGGTCTCAGCTGTCAGGAGGTCACCGGGGCTCAAGTCGTCCTGGATGAGCAGGGCACTCTGCACTGGCCTGTTTTCTTCCTCTATCCTGAACACCAGCAGACTGATTTCATCTCTGCTTTCTGCGAGAACCACTGGTAATCTCCTTTTCTTCTCTTCATCTGGTCCTGAATATATCTATGTTTCTGTGGGACTGAAGAGTTTTCTGTGTTTTAATTGGAGACACAGCTGCAGTATCATTCTCTTTATTTGTCTCGTTCAGTTTCATAGATCACCTGGCGGAGATGTTTGGAGAGGAACTTCCTCCGTGGGACACGGACAGAAAATACCAGCCAGAGAATTTGCAGGTTTGTGTGCTTTGCAGTCACTCATGAGATATACAGTAGATTTAGAAAAAATAAGCATGAGATAGTGCAGTTGTGTCAGAAAATGACAAGAAACAATTGTTATTCCTGAAAACATTTTACCCCTTCCTAGCTGTTCTTTGAAGACGAGGAGAAGGAGACATTCTACGACGTAAACCCAGAGACATCACTTTTAAAAGTCTTGCAGCATAAAAGGTACGTGCATTTCTTACTTTTCTTGTAATTTCATGTGGTGTTAGTGCTTATAAGTTGTAACTACACACACTTGACTTGTTTTTTTTGTCATAAATCCAAATATACTTGGGGAATGTTTATCTTGGAGGATGTTATCTGTACAATGGTGTCAAAGTTCCCTGACACTCATTCCCCAGCTCTCTGTCTTCTGTGTTCTGTTAACAGGTTTCATGTCAAGGGAAGCACTCCCAGCTTCATCGTTCTGGTGAAGGGATCATCATTTTGGAAGAAGTTCTTAACAGGAAAGAAAATACGAGGATTGTAAAAACATTTGCCTTCTAATCTTGGGACTTTTAATGCACTTAATTGTCTTCAAGAGGATGAACTTCCCTGAAAAATACAGTGGAAAATATGTAAGTCTTTTGTAGTCAAAATTAGTGTAAATGAATATAAAACAAATTAAATATCTTAAGAGTAATCCTTGTAAAGTTTTGTCTTTCTGTAAACTGAAAATTGAAAAGGGCATTCATCTTTTTGTGAGTTTAAAAAATAATGAAACAGAACATAACATTTAACCTGACACTTCTTGTGACCGAACCTTGCATGCATGGAACAGAAACAGGTAGGATTCAGAAGAGGAGCACAGCACTGTGTTAACAGTAGTACATGGCTGGTCATATCAAGAGTGCGTTTCCTATCTAGCTGGGTGAGCTGGCCGCAGATTCTCCTTTTTGTCAACAGTGCCAACTACCACACCTTTCAATAAGATAAATAATTCTGTGAGATTTTCCACATTTTTCACTATGCTGGTGCATGGCATTTTTTCAGTGTTTTTCAACAAACTATACAATGCTTTTGCCTGAATAGCTTCTTGATGATTTTTTTAAGACATTGTGCTATGAAGTCATTCAACACACCATAACAAGTCTTTCTGATGACATTCACATTTTATGACAATTTTTTTTTTTTTACCAATTTTCAATATGTCATAAAATGGCTTTTTTTTAACATTTTTTTTTCAACATATTGTGCAATGAAGTCATTCAACATACTATAATAAGTCTTTCTGATGTCTTGGACGTTTTAAATATTTAATTTTTTTTTACTTTTTGACATACCATAATATCACATTTTTACTCATTTTCTACATGCTGTAAAATGGTTTTTTCAACATATTGTGCTATGAAATCATTCAACATCCTATAATTTTTCCGATGACGTTTTGACATTTCAGATGTTTTTGTTTCATTTTTTGACATGCTATAGTACAACTTTTGGACAATTTTCAACATGCTTTTATTTTTTTTTATACAACTTTTTTCAACATATTGTTCTATGAAATCTTTCAGCACACTATAATTAAGGCTTACTGATTAGTCTTTTTTTGACATGTAGGTAAGGTGTATTGCAATACATATACATATACATATTGCATATGCGATAAGTCTCCGTCAACGTTGTCCAGATACCCGTGGTGCCTGAAGCAAATTTAAAGATCTCATATCAGGTTCAGATTGAGGTTCATGTTTGTATTTTGTTTCTACTGGAACATGTTTACATGCTATAATTTAAAAACTGAAAAAAATAAACTGTAACAGAACCCTATATTTTTTTCTTGAACTTCATCATGTCAAATCAGCTTTACATGCATGACAGCTTGATACCAATGGCTGCATGTGTCACATAATGTAAGGATTCTCTCCAAATCTTTCTGAAAGTGTACGGACAAGGATAAGGTTAGCACTAGAAACCATAGCAACCTGAAAAACACACAGATACAACAATTACTAAAAAATGATTTGAATTGTAAGGCCAACAAATATGTGTGGTATAAATTCTTACATGTACTCACATCTTTAACTCTTCGAGTGCCAAAGACCTATAAATACGTCTTTCCTTTTTTCCACCAGCAGGGACAAAGGAGCGCTCTCACACAGCCTGTGAGTAATGTTGTGGCTTCTGGGATTTGACATCGGGACATAAAGAGACGTTATACGCCACAGAGATCAAAGCAGGAAGTGGAGAAGATCGTGATTAGAGAGCAAAACAGAATCTGGAGGAAAAGTGGTGATTTTGGTGAAAGTGTCTTCTACTCTCTTCCAGAACAAGAATGAAACAAGGTAAAAACAAACTTTTAATTTGTTTTTTTAAATTTGAAAGCATTTTCATTGTTGTGATTCCACCAACATTAACACATACAAGTACAGGTTACACAGCGCACATACACAAAATGACAAGTTGACTGATGAGGCAAAGTGATTTCTCATTTTCATACAAACACAAACAAGGGCCCACACACTTAATGTGGTTTAGAAAAAAAAAAAAAAATAAAGGCCATCATTTTTGCAATTGTTACGTGATCATTGTTGCAGATAAATACAGTTATTTCAAATAAAAGTTTACACACAGTGACACAAATCTAATTTTCTGAAAGGCTTGATGACAGTTATATCAGATGTGAACTTAAAGCAACAAAAGAGACAAGAACAAGTACATATTTTGGTAATGCAGGTGACAGGTGCAGACTTCTGCTGCTTAAAGGCTTATTGTGAATGTTTTCATGGTCCATCATCTCAAGAACTTTACAGCAGGAGTCCACTTTTATAAGTGAGTCCTTGTTTTTTTAAAAAAATATATAATATCATAATAATAATAAATTTTATTTATAATGCACTTTACATTTGGCAACAAATCTCAACGTGCACAAAAACAGATAAAATTATCAGAACAACAACAAACAGTCAACAAATACAATCATCAGATAAAATCAGTCTGAAAAAGCTTTTCTAAAAAGGAAAGTTTTAAATACTTTTAAAAAAGCATCCACCATCTGTGGAGCCCTGAGATGTCAATATATATCATGATATATTATGATTGTTATTTTAACAGTTTGAGACTGAGATTTACCCACTGTGCTCAATTAGAAGCCACAAAGCTCAGTATGGATAAGCCATAGCAACTCCTGGTTGGGCCACGAAACCAACAGGAAGTGGTTGTCCAGAAACCATCATCACTGGAGGAGGCTGCACGTTGATAACAACAGTGTTGTTTTTCTTACGATGTTTTAACTCGCGTTGCATCTGACACCAGGAGCACCACACACAGAAACAGGAAGTGGCAATGTCCTTACACAGAGAACCCTGTAGAGAAGTACAGATTATGGTCTTTTATATATTCCTGTTGTTATTTCATATTTTACATTAATCAGTAAATGTAAAATCAGTAAATGTAGTTTAGATATTTCCACAGAGGAAATGAAAATGAAAAACATGATTTCTTGAACCTCAAGAATGTCCGACAAATGCAGCTTTTGTAAAATTACTATAACTTCTGTAGATGTACTTGAAGCGTTCATTCAAACATCATATAAGAAATCAGTGTGCGTTACTTTCATACCTTTATACCATATCTGTTTCTTATAGCAGCTCTTAGAGACAGGCCAGCAGGAGGGGCAAAAAGAGGAATCCCTAAGGATGCTGTTATGGCGGGGCTGCATATGTCACATATTGGGAGACAACGATTCTCTCCAAATCTTTCTGAAACTGTGCAGGCAAGGCAAGGGCAGCACCAGAAACCATAGCAACCTGAAAAACATACAGAGTACAAACTTTCTAAGTGATTTGCTAAAGAAGGCCAAATGAGACCGAGCATTTAATTTGAGAAACACACATTTATCAAATTCTTACATGTACTCGCATCTTCAAAGCAGTCACAGAGACCACTGTTCCAGTCTGTCAGTGGTGGTGCTGCCATTTGTTGTTGTAAAACTTTAGACAATGATCCTGTGAACACACTGAAATAAGAACTCAATATACTGAATATATTGTATATATTGTTTACCACTACTTCAGTAGGAGTGCATGTCTGAAAATATCTTGCACCACACATTTATCCTGTACAGACTTTGGAATACCTCGTAGCAAAAGTTGGTCATGAGAAAACGAGAAGCGTTTATGTGTAAAATGCTATATCAGTGCAATCAATTTAGTGTGTTTTCATTCAGGTTATTTCAGGTTTTCGTCGTTTACAAAGCATGTGACGATTGGATGATTACCACCTATTAATAGAACAGCTGATGAGGAAAAAAAACCTCTTTCCTGTCAGCCTCTAAAACAGGTTCTTTGGACTGATGTGGCAAAAATAAAATGCAATAAAAGCTTAGAGCATTGGCCAAACAGATGCCAAATGAAAAAATAAAGTATATAACCAAATAATAATCACTGGAAAAAAGAGAAATAAAGCTACCTCTCAAGGCAAAAGCACAACAGTAATCCTTTGTATTTTTAATATTATAGTTACATTTGTCAATGGATTAATGTTACTGTCCGTTAAAGGAAGTTACACCATAAAACACACTATATACCATTTAAGTAGTATGTATTATTATAAAATGCAAACTCGTTTTAAGACTTGATCATTTTCATATAATTTTGATACCTTTGTGTTTTTATATTCCAATTTACTGAAGATGCTAAGAATCACTAATATTCTCCTGTATTCTGTTCCTAAAAACGTCCCGAACTTACTTTCAAAAACTGCAGCATGTGACCCAAAATCTCTTGATCTTATAATGGTAAATTTATACTCTTACACTATGCCTATAAAATTTAATTTAACATTAAAGAAAAGTAACAACAGTGTAGTGTTTTACCTGAATGAGAGGCTACTTCCTTGCAAGTGAAGCTGTGAACAAATGAAAGGATATTACTGGATTAGGAGTGGCATCTTGTGTGTGTGTTGAACTTCAAAAAAAATGTAGTAAAACCTGAAGCTGCTGGCACAACAGTGGAAACGAAACTACATGTCAATAACAACAATAATAAACCATCATGTTTTTAATTTTTAAGCCAATTTAGATGTAACACTATGCTCTTCCATTGAAACACAGAACATACATGATGATATGATGAAAACTGTTCTTCCAGGGTTGTGTTAAAGAAGAGACATCGATAAGGAAAAATTATTTGTATAATATATATTTTTTTAAGCTGAAGTGACAGTAAAAAAAAGTTGATGATTCTCAGAAGCGTTCGATCAGATATAAGAAATCCGTTTTTATTCCTTAATATTAGAAACAGCAGCAGCCTGAAAAAACAGGAAGGAAAGTCCAGTGTGTAACGTCTGATGACATCTAGCGGTGAGGTTACTGGCTACAAGCTCAAACTCACAGGTCAGAAGTGGCTGCACGGCATTTATTCAACTCCTGATGACAAGAACTTGACTGAAAACATCAACAGGTACGGATAAAAACATTGATCAAGCGAGGGAAGTTTTGTCAGTGTGATCCACTTTCTGACAGTGGATACCTTATAAACACAAACATGCTACAATAACAACATGAGCCTCTCCCTGAGCATCATGACAATTCTTGTTATCAGCTGATGGAAGAGTGACACCGGTGGTATGCAAACAAATGAATGTGTTACTACTATTTACAAAAAAGATTTTTTTTAATTATATCTTTTAAACATTTGATTGTGATTCCATCCACATCAAGATACAGACACCAGCAGAGGTTACACAAGCACACGTACAAAATTCATTTTTTCTATTTTTACCAGAAATTTACTGGAACACATGTTGACTGATAAGGCTAAGCTACTACACTGAGATTGCATATAGCATATGAATAAAATTCACATAATGTCAAATACCTCCACCTTTTTTAAGTGGTGTTCAAATTAAAATGCATTTTATAGGACTTCTTTGTTAAATGATTATTGCTGTAGATGAAAATATTATTGTAAATAAACATGTAGAAACAGTGACACAAATTTATTTGGGTTTTAAACTCTGTCAGGAAGGTACTGAGTAAACACCATGACACAACCTTTTGTGTTTTACTTATACAGAATTCCTTCAACATAAATCCATAAGTTAGTCTTGTGATAATGTTCAGGAAACAGATGCAGATCTTTGCTCTTTCTCTTCCAAGATTTATTTGTAATTTTTCTCCTGGTCCATCACCTCGAGATCTTTACAAAACAGTATTTAACTTTTAAAGCAAGATAAGTTGTTGGTTTTTAAAAAGAGGAAGAGACTGATTATAGCAAACAGCTTCCAACCACCAAAATGTCATGATTATCATTGTTGCATGATGGGACTTTATCATGCCTGTCTCCCACAACTAAATTTAAAAAAAAAAAAAAAAAAACAGATTTGACCAAATACAACATGGTCACACCACAGATAGCTGATCTGAGCCAAGTCAAATTTTTCTTTAGAAGACAGAGCATACCAATGAGAAGCCACACCACAGCGACTCATTGCCCAGGACCCGCCACTGGTTGAGGCTGTACGTTCACAACTGTAGTCTTGTTTTTCTTGCGATATTTTAATTCACGATGCATCTGACACCAGGAGCACCACATACAGAAACAGGAAGTGGCAATGTCCTTACACAGAGAGCCCTGTAAAGAACCAAAGCACTGATTTTACTGTTTTATTAAATGACTCAGTTATTTATCAAGTCTTACATTAATTATTACGTTCAGTTTAAATATTTCCACCGAGGAAATAAAAAACGTGTTTTATTGAACATAGACATGTTTTTATTTTCTGTAGATGTGCAGAAGTGTTCATTCAGACATGATATAAGAAATCAATGTGCATTTTTTATACCTTGATGCCATAGCTGTGTCGAATGCCAACCCGTAGAGCCAAGGCTGCAGGGGGCACACACAGCGGAAGTCCAATGGCTGATGTTATGGCAGGGCTGCATATGTCACATAACGGGAGACACCGGTTCTCTCCAAATCTTCCTGCAACCGTGCAGGCGAGGCAAGGGCAGCACCAGAAACCATAGCAACCTGAAAAACAAGCAGGTTGGAAGGCCCAGTGTGTAAGATCTGGAACAAATTGCAAGATTTTCTGTGTGCCAGCATATCGGACGATTAGGATGGACGATGTGAAAACGAAATGGCCCTCTCTCTTTAGCAAGTTGTTGTAAGAGTAGCAGAGGTATTTAGAAAACTGCAGATTGTGTGTGTGTGCGTGTATGCATGCGTGTGTGTGTGTGAGAGAGAGAGAGACAGGGAAGTAAATGTCGAAGGGAGAGAGGGTGTGGTGGTGACTGTGTGCAGTGGCACAAGAGTAAGTTAGTTTAGCTTTGAGAATGTCAAGTTAGTACACAGTGGAAGTTGAAAGGAGTGAGTTCTTATTTTCAGCCAATTATTCACTAAAGAGAACTCTAATAATATAATATATTATATGCTGTGACATTATTCTGCATAAATATGTTGGTGATATTGATTCTTACAAGAGCTTATGTCATCACAACAGGAAAGGAGGCCTGTGTTCCAGCCTGTCAAGGGATATGCCATGACTCTTGAACTTGTTCAGATAGAGTAATTAACCTGTTAACACAAAGAAATCAGTGTATAAACCTGGGAAAAAATAAAAAAAAAATATTTTTTTTTCAATCCATGCTTCATTCTTACGGGTTGATCTGATTAGATTTTAGACCATGTTGTATGTAGTATTAATTTGAAAATCATGCACTATGTGCAGTACACAGTTGAAAAAAACAAACATTTTTTTTAAAACCTTGAAGGATTTCTTGCATTTGTTAAAAAAACATGCATAGATGTTAGAATCAGCAACACCGGCAGATGTTAATTGTGAAGTTTTTTCCATCCACTGACAATCAAAATATAGACAGGCTGCAGTGACGAGAGAAAACTCTCTCCACATATACACACACTCTCCAGGGTGTGTGAGCTCTGTAACATTCTAGCATCTTAATAGAGGTAGCTCTCTCCTGTTGGGGCTTTATAGTTCAGTAGTGAATGAAATAGCCATTTCTCGTTAGTTAGTGGCTGTGAAGTTGCATACTGTAAGACCCTACAGCAACTGGACAGAAATAACGAATGTCTCTGTTTTTGTGCCATGGCTGGTATGTTAGTATGTCAAATACTGTTGCATGTGGTTCATGCATGTACAGAACTGAAGCTAAAACTTTCATTTTCATTACTGATCTACATTTCTTATCTCTCATCAACAAAAATAAAACTCTTACCTGATTAAGCTGAAAGCCTTGTCGTCGCCTCGGAAAGCTGTGAAATGCCCAGTATGAGGAGTGGCATCTGATTCATATTGAGCAAGGAAGCACAAACTATGCTGCAGAACTTGAACCTTCATGCAAACAGAAATAGAAACAACAGTGCATATTAGTAATGGCCCTGGTGTTGTTGCAGGCCACCTGAACCAGGTGTGGCAAACCAGTCGGACATCAAGTTCCAGACTACTCCTGCATCTATTTAAAGAGAGTGACAATGACAGCACATGCTATTCATTTTTTCTTACCTTGCATTTAATCACATTTGACTCAGTGGTGGGATTTATACAATGCAAAAAAATCCTTTACATGTCAATTTCATGTATTTCATAGAAAAAAAAATATAATTACTTTATTGATCAACCTTAATTATAACTTTTATATCTTAAAAAAGAGTACAGCCATGACCAAAAGTTTTGAAAATGACACAAATATTAATTTTCACAAAGTTTGCTGTTTCTGTTTTTAAGATGACTATTTGCATACACTCCAGGATGTTATGAGGAGTGATCAGATGAATAGCAATTATTTACAAAGCCCCCCCTTTGTATGAAAATCAACTTAATCCCACAAAAAGCATACCCATTGAATTTCAGCCTTGCTACCAAAGGACCAGCTGGCATCATGTCACTGATTCTCTGGTTTACACAGGTGAGTGTTGTCCAGGACCAGCGTGGAGATCACTCTGTCGTGCTGATCGTGCTGCAGTCCTTATTCTTCCTCTGTTACCCATGGCTACCTGCAAGGAAACGTGCAGTCATCACTGGTTTGCACAAAAAGGACTTCACAGGCTGCTAAGTAATAGCAAAAAAACAGACAAAGAAAAACCCTCAAATTGTGACAAACTCCAAGCATTGATTTAGCAAGAATGGGCCACCAACAGTCACAATGTGACCCAGAAGCTGACTAATAACATGCCAGGGTGAACTGCAGAGTTCTTGAAAAAGTAGGGTGAACACTGCAAATATTGACTCTTTGCATGAACCTTATATAATTGTCTATAAAAACAAAACATTTTACACTCACATGAAATGCTTGTAATTATACTTCAGGATAATTATTGTAATCTGACAAAAAGATCAGAAAACACTGAAGAAGCAAACGTAAAAAACAAAAGTGTCATTCTCAAAACTTTTGGCGACAACCATAATGTGGTTCAACATACACCAATCAAGCATTATGACCACTTGCCTAACATTCTGTTGGTCTCCCTTTTGCTGTCAAAACAGCCTTGACTCCCCTAGACCCCTGAAGATCTAGTGGTGTGCTGTGGTATCCAGCACCAAGATGTTAGCAACAGATCATTTAATTCCTGAATTGTTTCTTCCACTTTTGGCAGATGCTGATCACCCCACAAGAGCGGCTCTGCTCGGCTGCAGTGTGAAAGGCATCCTGCGTCTAGCACACCTTTTTTTTATCGATCATGGCAGTGCACTGGCAACAATGAGAGGTCCTCGAGCTGCTCAGCATCCAAAGAGAAGAAGAGGTAAAAACAGACAGCAGCTCTCACAGCAAGAGGTGACAGAGCCCTCATGCTGACCCAAGGTGGTCAACCCAGGTCAGAAAATCAATTTCAGTGTGAAAGCAGTATTAGTTGTAAAGCCATCAATCCATCACTATTTGGACCTTGTCAAACTCGCTCAAATCCTGACGTTGCCTATTTTTCCTGCTTTTAACACATGAACTAATCAAAGGTAACCAAACACACAGAGGTACACCAACACACTATAAACTTTCATAAGTGACTTGCTAAAGAAGGCACTATGAATGAGACCAAGCATTTAACTCTTGATTTATTTATTTATATGTATTTTAAAATCTAACGCTTTAGTGCCATTGTTGTATTTGTCAAAGTGTTTTTTGGCAGCACACACAAGAGGGCGCTCACATACAGCCTGTGAGTAATATTGGGGCTTCTGGGATTTGTGGTCGGGACATAAAGAGAAGTTATATGCCACAGAGATGAAAACAGGAGAGGAGATTATTGTGATTAGAGAGCAAAACAAACCGAATCTGGATAAAAAGTGGTGATTTTGTATAGAATGGAACATTAAGTATCTTACTTTAATGTAGATATGACTGCAAAAAGCTGATGATGTACAGAAGCATTCAGACTTGATATAAGAATTTTTTTTTTTTTTTTTTACCTTGATATGAGAAACAATAGCAGCCTGAAAAACAAAAAGGAAGGAAGGTTCAGTGTGTTACATCTGGCAACATCTAGTGGTGAAGTTACTGATTACAAGCTCAAACTTACAGGAAACAGTGATGTTGTGGCTGTCAGGGGTGGCTGCAGGGCAACTATTCTGAGTTTTTATGAATACAAATTGATTCTGGTGATGTTGATTCTCACAAGCACTTACTATAGAAAGTAATTAACCTGTTAAGACAAAGAAATCAGTATAAACAAACTTATTTTAAATTATTTTGAATTGCATTTTATTTTTTCCAACACATCACTGAGGGTTGATGATCTGATTTTAGACCATGTTGCGATATTATTTAAATACAAAGAAAATCTTAGAATTATTGTTTTCATAGAATATTAGAACCAATCATGCAAAGATTAGTTTAAAATGATTCTAAACATCTTGAAAGACAAGATTTTTTTTCTGTAAAAAAAAAGAAATCTCCATAAATATATAAACACTGGCAAAGTAGGCTGCAGTGTGTAGCAACTTAATGCTAGTAGCTGTTTTCCGTTGGTGTGCATATAGCTCAGTAGTGAATGAAATATACAGTCATTTCTTAACAGTGAGCAGTGGTGAAGTCGCACAGTGTGCTACCCCACACTAACTGGTCGTCTTCAGAAATAATCAATGTCTCAGATTTTGTGGCAATGTCAAAACTGATGCGTGTGATACATGCATGTGCAAAACAAAATGAAAATCAAACCTCTTTGCTGGATGTTGCGGTCAGATCATCATCTTGCCTTGTATGAGGAGTGGCACAGAGTCATAGCAAGTAAGAAACAATACACACACACACACACACACACACAAACACGTATATATGTAAATAAAATGATATATGCTTGTGTATACATATATATATATATATATATATATACACACACACACACAAATAGTTCAAACTTTTTCACTGACCTCTCTTCTTTCCTCAATGTACAAATCTGTACTCGTTTCTTCACTCAGTTGCTTCTTTCTACCCATTTTTACGGTAGTTTGTCAGAGATTTTAAGTTGAGATTTATTGGGATTTTTGTGTGTAGACTCTCAAAAGTCAAAGAGATGTAAACTTTTTTTTTTTTTTTTTTTAAACTAGCACTTAAATTGTGACTCTTGCAAATCTTCTCGACCTTAAAACTAAGCCCCTCTTTTCTTTTGTTAACATTTATTCAGCAATTCAGCAAGGTAAATTAAGGAAAAAGGTGCATTTCAACGAAGGCAAAGTCTGATCATAGAGTAAAAACATCCCACATGATTCAGTGGTTACAATGTCTGTACTCTCCCAGTTATTGAAGCAGGAGAGTTTTATAGAGAGATATTGCTTCAGCAGCAGGAAAATTTTAAATGCTTTACTCAGCTGATCACGGATGATACTAACAGAAGACTGGATGGTATTATTAGAGATGTGCAGGAGCTGAGACTAGCTTGGAATTCACTCAGGATCATTTTGAAGAGATGAAAACTGTCATTTCACATCATTTGAAAGCAACATAATGAATTCTAAACAAGAATCTGATGGAATGTTTGCCAAGCTGGACTACATTCAAAATCAGTATAGGAGAACACATGTTTTAATTGATGGGATTGAGGATGAGAAAGAAGAAAACTGGAGTGAATCAGAGGAGAAGGTTTGATTAATGCTTTCAAGCAGTCTAGGCCTGGCAGGTTCAAAGATTGAGAGAAGAGAGAATTTGTAATTGTAAATTTTCTGCGCTTCAAAGACAGACAGAGTGTCCTTTCCTCTACTGAGAAATTAAAGGGCGCAAAAATCTACATCAAGGAAGACTTCTCAGAGGCGGTGCAACTAAGGAGAAAAGAGCTGTGAAAGCTGCCCAAGAAAAGGCC
This sequence comes from Synanceia verrucosa, assembly GCA_029721515.1. Lineage (NCBI taxonomy): Eukaryota > Metazoa > Chordata > Actinopteri > Perciformes > Synanceiidae > Synanceia > Synanceia verrucosa. The sequence continues at coordinate 16,711,099 of CM056558.1, forward strand.
AATTTATAGTACTCTGTAAATTGCTGTATGTAGAGACGGAGAGCCCTCTGCGTCACCAGAGAGCTTCTCCGTCCTCTCCGGGCACAGGAATTTTTTCCTAACTGTCCATCAATCCGTAAAGAGAAGACAGAGATGACAAGGGCTGTGATTGGTCCTCTAGTTGCACCCCTGCCATGAAATGCAGCCCCTTGCCCTACACAGAAACAGACAGACAGGTCTCCTCTGCATCAGCATGGACAGGACAGGAACTAAAGTATCGATTAGCCTTGTGAACTGCCAGATTAGTTCTTAATTGTTCATTCTGCACCAATGTGTGTGAGATTCATAAACGACTGTCCTAGTTAACTGTGACTGATAAATTGAAGTTACATTACAAACTGTTATATGGTACAATATGCCAAAATACTTTTGTGAAAAACTCATATATAGTGGTTTTTGTCATGGATATGCAACACATTAAATCAGTAGTGGTCAGTTGGCAATACCTAGACCACAATGTAATTATATGAAGCGAACCGTTCTGTATAGAGGTTCTTCTCTCTGGAATGGGCAGAAGAACCAAGGAATTTCAATCAGATAAAAGATAGTCTGCTTCAAGAAAGCACGAAAAAAAAACTATGTCATTTCGCCTAGCTGTGATTGCAATCATATCCACAAACCAAACCATTCAGTGAACCCCGTCCTGTTTTAAATCATTCCATTTTTTTTAATGTAATTTGTCATCTGTCTGTTGATCAACAGCATATGCTACATAACGAGTTAATAAATTAAAATAAATGAAAAATAGTCTTTTATCCATAGCACAAAACCTTTCATAAACCTTAATCTTGATGGTGTATAACTTCATCTGCACTGCACTGGTAGAGTATTGTAATCTCCCACTAAATGGGAAGTAAATATGACGCAGTCACTCTCTTTAGTTTAGCAATGCTCTCAGAAGGAGAGGTCATCTCATTTTATACAAAAACAGAAATATTTTAACATCATTTATTTCCATGGTAAAGCAAGCTTAAAAGGAATGTCCATCTATGTTATAGCATTCCAACTGTAGATTAGATTAGATTCAAAAGAGCTGATTGAACAAAACAGAATAAACAGCTTAAAACACACTTACAGTAAAGACAGCTTAATTACAGCTCTGTGTATTTTTAGTGAAATTCCACGTCCATAAATTACTGCATAGGTTGTGTGCCTGTATGGCTTTTAAAGTCACATATTTGCTTCATGATATAGAAAAAGACCTAGGCTTTGGTCTCTTCTTAACCAATTGTTTAGGTACTACCGTTTCCAGCAGCCTCTTCACTAGGTCTAGTCTGCCTGCCCTGATCAGAGCCCTGGATAACTCTGTCACCTCTGCTGTGTGAGCCCTATAAAGGTATCTCAGCTCAGATTTCACAGTATCTTCAGGGTACTTTTTCTCTGCCTTTTGCACCCACAGCTCCAATTGGGTGATGGTGAGGCTTGGGTCAGGTCCGCCCAGCATGAACACAGACAAAAGGGCCTGTAGAAGGCAACGGAGGGCTGTGGTGTCTGTGCTGCCCGGTCTCTCTAACTCCACCGCCCGTTTGAAGCAATCTGCAGCGTTCTGCTCCTCACCCTTCAGCAGGAGACAGCGTCCACGGAGCACATGGAGGTCTGGCAGGCTGTCACTCAGCTCAAACTGCAGGGCATGGGACAGACTGACCAACGCACTGTTCACTGCCCCCTCATCCACTAAAAGACTCTCCTGGAGTGCGTCGACACCCATGTAGTAGTACACCTGAAGGGAGGAAGATGCATCTGGAAATCCTGTTGATGTAGAAAATCCATTTACATTGCTCATCGGTGGTTTGTGTCTTTACCTGAGCCATCTCCAGGTGAGTTCGCAGACACTGACGCACACTCAGGACCTTGTCCAAGTCTTTTCTAGCCTCAGTTAGGTTCTGTCGGTCTGGGATTCCACCTTGACAATGTTTAGCCTTCTCCAGGTCCCGGATGTAGAGCGCCATATTGATCTAAAAGCAAAACACACCTTTTTATCAACTGTATTGAAATGTAAATGTAAATATAAAAGTTCCATCACATAAACTGAATATAAATACATAATATATATAAACATACAGTGAAAATAATAACCATTTCTACTTCACACCAGCTTAACTAAGAGGTAATGAGGCATTATGTGCATCTCTGAGCCAATTTAAATTAAGGCAAATTCTCAAGCATAAAAGGAATTCCACACAGTAATTGACAATTTTTGTCATCATTTTGAACGGCTGCAGTACCTTGGCACGGGTGCAGTAGGCCTGCCAGTTGAGCTCTGGGTCTGGAAGCACATTTAGGGCCATGTTGCAAATCCCTGTGGCCATCTCATGCTTGCCCAACAGAAAAAAGACCTTTGCCAGAAGGTTCAGGGTGAATGCATCATCACTGGCCAGGTTTATGGCCTGAGGATACAAACAGTTACATAATATGTCACTATGAATACACTGAAATTAACTATAATACTGAATATATACTAAATGAAGTCACTTGACCTCAATAATAAAGTAGATTTTACTTCCTTAACCTCATGTATATTCATTCAAAACATACACAGTTGAAATTTTTACCACATCTTCAAAGAATTTCTTACAGATGTGGAGCATGAGTACATTGGATGCACTAACTTTCAAATTACTTTAACTATAAAACAACTACAATTACTGCTTCGCATTTGTATGCCTCGACCACCCAGTCAAATTGCAGTTTGTTGAAAATGCCATCACTTTATCCAATTATACTTATTGTCATAATAAGCATAAAAATTTGACTTATGGCCAATATTGTGTTTTGTAAGTGCAAAGTGACCTTAACCTTTGTCCATCAGATTTGAATGGACAGATTTCTACTTGGTCTTTACTCAAAAGGTTGGTTCAAAGGTAGTCACGTGTTTAGTGTATGCCAAGTTTACTACATAAAAGAAACACTAGCTGGGAGGTGGGTGGTGTAGTTGTTAGCACTGCTCCTCACAGCAAGAAGGTACTGGGTTTGATTCCCAGCCCGGGGCCTTTCTGTGTGGAGTTTGCATGTTCTCCCCGTGTCTGTGTGGGTTCTCTTCGGGTACTCCGGCTTCCTCCCACCATCCATAAAACATGCATGGGGAATAGGTTAATGGCTAATTTCAATTGCCTGTAGGTGTGAATGTGAGTGTGAATGATTGTCTGTCTCTATGTGCCCTGTGATGAATTGGTGCCCCAAGACAGCTGGGATAGGCTCCAGCCCCCCTGCAACCCTATGCAAGGATAAGTGGCAGAAAATGGATGGATGAAACACTAGTAGTTGGTACTCTCTCTGTACACGGCTCTGGCCTGTGAGTAATATTGGGGCTTGTGGGATTTGTAGTCGGGAGATTGATCACAATTACACAGCAGAACAAATAGAATCTGGACAAAAAGTGGTAATTTTGGTGAAATTGGCCTCTACTCTCCTCCAGATAAAATGAGAATGAAACAAGCTAAAAACACACTTTTTTCATGATGAAATAGTCTTTCATTTGAGCTATTCTGAGAGATTGTGAGAGAGATTGAGCTATTCTGAGAGATATAAATGTGTGGGTTGACTTACGGTTCCATAGCAGGATAGCGGATCAGATGCTGAGTAGCCACAGTCATGTATAGACATTGGCACAGTGGTGAACTCTTCTTTCCTCTCCAACATGATGCCAACATAACACCAGGCAAGAGCTGAGAAGAGAGAGCCGAATCTGAGTTTTTCCTCCCCTTAGATTTAGGAACTTTACATGGATTGCAATATATATAATGAACTACAGAGGGCACAAAAGATAAAAGAAAAGCTGTGCTACACATTCAACACCACGCCTCTAAATGTACAACAGAGCAGACATATTAATAGAAAAACATGCTGCGTCTACCTTTGTGTTGTGTTTTCTCAGACTCTAATGTTTCTTTGAGGAGCTTCAGACCCTTATTGTAGTGAGACAGTCTGGAGTATTCAGAGTCCTCCTTGGTCTTTACTATATCATCCAGTCTGCAGGGAGAAAATGAGTTAATACAAATGACACATTAAGTGGTATACTGGTTATCATTTGATGATTTTGTTATATACCTTATATAGATGGTTGCCATTTTAAAATACCAGCTTCGTTTTTCCTCTGTTGGTATCTGAAAAACAATAATATTCTTTACTAATTGTCTTCAGTTATTTGTAAGTCTTCAGGTGTGTGCCCTGCAGCATTATTTAAATGATATTCTACCTAAATTAACATTTTTTTGCACTTGTCTTGATTGAAAAAAAAAAAACACTAAGGTAAAGGCTGCGTGCTGTGAAAAAAATATATTTCACATAAGATAATACTTTATTTTATTTTGTATTCCTGTCATTGTGACCTATTATATATTCCTGTTAGCATAACTACATCCTCTAACTTTTGTTTGTCATGCTTTCAATCCTAACCATTTAAATAGAGACGTAAGGTTTTATTCTGAGCATTACTGTGTGTTTATCTCACCAGATGACCCCCGTAGTCCAGTGCTCTGTTGTAAAGTGTCAACGCTGCCGTCAGTCTGTCTCTCAGGTCGTCCTCACTGTCCAGCTCCACATCATAGGGGTAAACGTAAGCCTGTTCAGCCAGGCAGCGGGCAGCCAGGAGCCGGGTCTCTTCTTGAGAGACTTCTCCAGCATCTAAGCCCATAAGGTGGGACACTTTCTCCACACACTCCCCTGCATCCAGCTCTCTCCCCAGCTTGTCATACACTTGGCCCAGGTTTGCCCAGGCATTGAGGTTACCAGGATCTTCTTTACAAATGCTCCTGAAAGTCAAAAATACACAGAGGGAGTGTGTGGTTAAAGATTAGGTCCCTCCATACAAGGTTGTGAACATTTTGACAAAAAGACAGACTGAGTGCTGTGAAATTTTGACTTCTATGGTTCCCAGAGAATGAATCCTACTGTTTTTGGTGATCCCCTGACTTTATCCTCTGGAACCAACATCAGGTTAAAATGTCTGACATGTTAATGACAATTAACATTAACATTTTGTCCAGTTCTTGGGTTCATGACTAAATACCTGCAAAACTACATTCCCATCAGCATCAGCTGTATACATCAGCAAACCCTAACAAGATAACATGCCTAACTAATGACTAATTCATTGAGAGCATACAAGGCTGTACTGCTGTACAAACACATAGCGGCGCAGAGCTGACAGCGCGGCTGTTAATTAGCATCTTAGTTCAGACTTTCCCTTTAACTAAGGAATCTGGAAATTACTGTAATTAGGTCAAACATGAAGTGGCCCAATGCAGTACAGTACAGCCACTTTTATACACCGAATGTATATAACACACTGGAACTGAGTTAATTGTCTGCTTGTCACTGTAAGGTCATCAGTCTACAGAGAAGTTATGTCACTGAAAAGCCTGAGAAAAGGAGAGAAACGTGATCAATGATCATGATCATGGCCAAAGAGTTTTTTTTTTTTTTTTTATCATGCCTACACTTCTCTCTCCTCAGTGCTGCTGTTTGTGATAGTCTGCCTTAAAGGGAATAACAGACTGATGCATTTTTCAAAAAGAAAGAGGAAAATACTTCAGTTTTCACACTAGGTTTGTTTATTTTTTCAATGAATAAATTCCATCCATCCATTTTCTACCGCTTATCTTCATAGGGTCATGGGGTCAATCCCTGCTTGCATAATGGCACCACCCAGCGTAGAATCGTCAGTGTTATATATCAGATCAAATTCAAGGTTTATGAATGTAATGTTTGACTGACTTTGCTCTGGAAAAGGTCTTACTACAATATCACACTTAACTCTGAGTGTAATTAAGGATTATTATTATTATTATTAAGTATATATATATATATATATATATATATATATATATATATATATATATACACACATTTTTACATATTTTAATATATTCAGATTTTGTTCATTTTCAACTAGGCCTATAGTTGTTAGAAGGTCAGATTCTGCTTTTAGGCTCCCTTTTCTACCTTCTTCTAACATTTTAACCTGTGTCGTGTTTCTGTTATAAAGAGTACTATAGATTTTAAAAACATATTAACAGTCAAGAGCTCTTGTGAAACAAAGCAAAAAAATTGCTTAATGATACATTTGAAATAATCTGCCTTTTTAGAAATAAATAGCAACGTGTCATCACCTGAATATTTCCTCAGCTGTGTCTAAGTGTGCCAGGTGAAAAGCCAGCAGACCCAGCAGATTTCGGACAGCATACTGTAGATATCCAACTTCAGCTTCTAGCTCGCCTCGCAGGCTCTCCTGTTTAAGGTAAGTGTCCCTGAGTCTCAGCTCCACAGGCCCAACAGCATTACAGTTCAGGTTGAGATCCAGGTGGAAGTGGCCGGGGATATAGTCCATGTTCTCCATGAGAGACTCAATGTCATCAGTGTTGTCTGTCTGCATGGCCTCCTGCTCCTCCTTCTTTACCTGATATCAAAAAAAAGAGAAGAAATACAATAAAAACACATTGATATACATTATTCTGACCAAACATCCTGTACGAGAACATACTTTGTCGTCCTCAGTCTACGGTTAAAGTGGCAGAATACACCCAACCACTCTTGACAGAACGTTGCAGACAGGTTGAACTGGTTGGGCTCAGGAGTGACAAGGGAGTGGAATAGCTAGATTAAAGGGGAGATTTTTTTTTTTTTTTTTTCAAAAACACACTTATTTTCCCCTACACAGTTTTTTTTTTCTCCCCTTTGAGTCCAATCCATAGAAACGCAAATTTTCTTTATTCATTTTTCTTTCAGAATAAAGGAAAGGACCATCACTTTACTGTTTTTTCCTCATTTGGCTTTTTGACAGAAGACCCAACTGACATTCCTTGAAGTCCTGTTCTGACAGGATTACATTATTTATGTCTTAAGTTTTGTTTTGGAGAATGGCCCTCTCCTCTGTCCTTGCCTGTGTCAGCTGTAGGCAAGAATGTAAACCATCAGGATTGGTGTGACTATGGAAGCACTGAATGTATGGTTGATTTAAATGTGCTATATAAATAAACTTGATTGGTTGAAGGATAATCAATGGAACTTAATGTTACTACAGTTCTGTTAGTAGTGTCTTAACATAATCTTAACTACCCCAGCTATGTATTACCACTATTCGTATCCATTATTTTTGTTTAAACTTCTAGTTAGATACAAGTGCATTTTGTTGTCTCAGGTCTTACATGCACTGATAATGTTGGACCTCATATAAGCCAAACTAAGCAGCTGTATGATGTTGTTGACAGAAAACTTGAAGGAAATATGCAGATACTCTGCAAATAGTTCAACACAAGCAAACACTGACTGTGAGCTCTTCAAGTCACAATACTAGCTTGGAAAATTTGACATGACAAGAACCCTTTTGTGTATAAATCCAAAATCTTCCACTAGAGGGTAAACTTACTATAATAAACAAGAGGCACAAAAAGGAGAGTGTCTTCTGTGATTTAAAATCACTAACATGTTCAATTATTCTATGTGCTTTCCAGGCCTGCATCACAAGTGGTTCCCAAGCAAGTGCAAGCTATCTAACAAGACTCCACAAAGCCTCATCACAAAAGAGACTAGTGGATAGATATAATTCAGAGAGAGAGAGAGAGAGATTAGCCCTCCTCTGACAGATGGGGTGCAACAATAACTATGGGAGGAAACAAATCAATTACAATAAAAAGTCTAGCTCAGCACATCTATAGTAAATGCAAATTAGATCAGACAAAATTAAATTAAATAGTTCAAAGCATTAATACAAATGGCATCAATACACAAAAACTTAACTGCCATATGTGTTAAAATGGAACCAGTGCTTTTCCTTACAATGGAAAATCTGTACCCTGGTGTCTCATATGTTTTCCGCAGACAAAATAAAGATAAAACACATAATTAATGCTGGAAGTCTCAAGTTTCCACAGCACAATTGTCCATCCATCCTGGTCTTAAACTGATGATTAATGTAAGCATGTGAGGTTGGAAGGATAGCGGCAGGATGATGTTAGATTAAACAAACAGTTACCTGATGAAGGAGGAGGCCGCTGAACTGTTAAATAGGAATATACAGTAGCATTACTGTCTGAAAAGTGCAAGAGCAGATCACAGCTGGCAGCAAACATACAGGATTTCTGGAAGCTGGATCACCTGAAGCAAACCCACACACGTGGAAGAAACATGCAAACCCACACAAAAATGCCGGTCAGGTTTGAACGGAGCTGAACCTCCTAAAACACCTCGATAGTTACTGGAAGAGTTTCATGATGTGTGGAGTTGCCCTCCATGTGGGCTGCCTTTTCCATTCATACCATGTGGGTGTACTGAAATCTGAAAATGTTCTCCTCTCCTCTGACAACTGTTGCCATGGTGGCCATCGTGGATATCAGGCTGATTACGTGGCAACAAAATGATTATGGATGCAGTGAGGCTGTGCATACTCCAAGACAAAGACAGAACATTATAAGCAACTCATAAATGCTTCAGTTTAGATGATAGTGTTTACTGCACATCCCAGCAGCAAAGAGACAAAACAACGGTATTATAGAGAAGATGATAACCCTAAATAATCCCTACAGCTTCAGCAGTACTCCCCTGTAAAGTGGGATTAGGATGTGTGTCCCACATACTGATAAAGGCCAAACCAACCCCTTGTTAACCCACAGAAACGTCTGGAGTCTGTCTTATTTTCTGGCACAAAGGAGAGTGTATAACTGATAAAGAATCATACACAGACAGTCAGGGATGAGAATAAAACTCGGGAGTGTAAACGTGAGCAAAGATGGCAACCTCGCAGCATCAAAGTTCTCTGAAATGCTTCTCTGCAGACACGTTACATTTACATTGACAGGAGCACAGTCAGGAACCTCGGGGCCCCTCACGAGATGTGACACTGAATACAAAGGATCACAGGATCACAGTAAAGCCTTATTAATCCAGATTTTATATCTTCTCTCTAAACTAATCTCTCCTCAATTACTAATGCCTTCACTCTTTTGTGTAGTCAAAAGCATTAATAAGAATAGATGGATTTATTGATTATGTATCATACTGTATGTTCTACATCTCTAATCATTCTAATACCCAGACTCAATAGCTCTACTGCTGAATGAGAAAGACTGAGACAGTCCTGATCCACTTCCTTTTGAATTTTGCTTTTAATATATTGTTATTCAATGTAATATCCACCCTCCTTTTCACTGCAGACTCCCCCTTGATCCCTTGTTCCTCTGAGACACACATGTACATGTAATTAGTGCTTAAAGCTGAAAACCCTCTGCCTTTCTAAGTCACCTCATCACTGTTGACTACAACTGTATTTCCATTCTTAGTCGGCTTCTCACCGACAGCCTGAGTGAGTGTTTGCAGCAAAAAGCAACTCCCCAGCTCCCTAGAGGCTTTCTCTGACTGCACATTACACCACCAAAAATCTCTTTGTAGTGTCCAGTGTAGTGTAATGAACATTTCTGTTCTGGAAATCTTAACAGAGCAAATTTACCAAAATGATAGCTAATGATATTCCTCTTTATGATTTGTTTCACATGTTATTTTCCATATATGTCAATTTGTATGTCAGTGATTATGGATAAAACAAGCTCCAGTTATAAGTCAGTTAGCAAATTGTTAAATTGAATTGTCTAATACCTATTGCCCCAAACCAATGCCAATGCAATATGTAATCCCAGCAGACTCATAACTGTGAGCTTTCAACCTGATGTATTATGGCAGCCACAGTTATCGTGGTTCTACATGAGAAGGTCCAGGCCTGTTGAGAAAAAAATTTGCCTGGACTGAGTGTTGGCTGGAAGAAAACTGTAATGGAGAGCCACGGGGTAGGAGTGTATTCTAGTGTAAAGATATTCTTTACTAACAGAAACTTCTGTCAACGTTTAATACACTGATTAGGCTCTTTATCCATCCCACCCCACAGGAACTCTGCTGCTGTTTGTTTGCACCATAGACTGTATCTAAAAATATGTATATGCCACACAAAATAAGTGAGGAGTGGAAGTGGGTTATATAACCCTCAAAGGGTAAGTCTGCATTCAGTCTATGGTCTGCATCTATGCTGATTTACATGCCAGATGTAACAGAATTAAATTCATTTTTAAATTAGTCAGTAAGCAAGCCCATCACTGAAACCACACTTGCATCCAGTACCTTTATACCTTAACTCAGGTACTGTACTTAAATCGGAGACAATTATTAGAGATAAGTGCACTTTACTTGAGAAATTTGATTTTCTGCCACTTTGTTCTTTCATTCCACTAGGCTACATATTAGAAGGAAATATGGGTCTTTTCAATTCATTACTTGATTAACTCAGCTTGGTAAATTACTCTACAGATTCAGATTACTAATGTAAAATTGTCATTGTGGCACGGCAGTGTAGTGGTTAGCACTGTCCCCTCACAGAAAGAAGGTACCGGGTTCGATTCCCGGCTCAAGGTCTTTCTGTGTGGAGTTTGCATGTTCTCCCCGTGTCTGCGTGGGTTTTCTCCGGGTACTCTGGCGTCCTCCCACTATCCAAAAACATGCATGGGGATAAGGTTAATTGGCTAATTTAAATTGACCATAGGTGTGAATGTGAGTGGTTGTCTGAAGACTTGTCCAGGGTGTACCTTTTGCCCTAAGACAGTTGGGATAGGCTCCAGCGGTAAGAGGTAGATAATGGATGGATGGATGGGTAATATAACCCTACCTCGATATTGTGCTTGGGTACACTACTGTACCGTGCTGCGTCAAGTTACATTGCAATTCTGTGCAGTAAACTTTGTAAACAGTTCAGTTCAATTGCTATTTTTAGTGTATTTTGGTAATGCACAATACTCCAACATTTTCCTTTATGCGTGTTCTATTTTGAAAGTTTTACCGGAAGTTCTGTGAGGTCATTGTCTGGGATCTCCTCTGCTCTCACTCTGCGGCTGCTGGTCGCTGCTGTCATCATGCAGGTGGAATCTGCGCAATGTTCATCTCCAACCAGACACATCACCATCGGCCTGCAGCGCTCACACACACACACACACACACACACACTGGACTCCTGAGACCATGCACGCTCTATTTACCGCTATGGAGGAACCAACAAACAAGACACGGGAAATAAACTAAACAGCAGATTTATTTTTTCCTATTTTCACTTGAAAATCATCCGTTTGTTTTAGATATAAATGCAGTTTGACATCAGATGACAGTACAGCTAAATTAATTAATATTTTCTCCAAGCATTACTCTACATATTGTTGTGTGACGCTGTCAGGTTGTTGTTTTTCTCTCCTGGCGCAGTCTAACTCAGCTGGAGTCGCATAGGATGCCATACTATCCTATAGGAAGTGACTCTCGCAGCGTGACAGGCAGCACTTTTCAAGAAACGAAAAGGACGTAATATTGCGGATCTTTTCGCTTCAAAACACACGGACGCGATGGAGGAAGGCACCGCCAGCGAGACCATCCCGGATCTGAAAGACATAGAGGTGAAAATCGGACGGAAGACTCCCGAGGGTTTGCTCAGGTGGATGCGGGAAGAGGCGTCCTCTCTACGGGGAGACGCCAAGCTGGCCACCGTGCACGACACCAAGGAGACGGGGAAGAAGAGTTTGGATGAGAAGATCAGGAAACTGAGGATGGAGATGGTAAGGGACCTTTAGTCGGTCATGTATGTGTGTGTGTCTGTGTGTGTGCGCGCGCTTGCGTAGCTGTTGAACGTGCGGTATACTCTTGTTTTGCACAATGGGACATTTAATGAAGTCACCGCCGTACTGAGATATCATATGATGATTTGAGCCAGCTCTGCTCCAGTCTGAATAAATATCCATTGAGCAGATCAGCTGTCTCAGGGATGGTTGAAAACAGCACTGCCATAGCTTACATGTACAGTAGCCTACAACTCTTGAAAGCATAAACAAATACAATAATAATCAAATACAAATACAATAATTATGCTTAAACATCCAGTATCCTGTTTGTTTGAATATGACTGCAGCTTATTCATGTAAACCACAACTACCAAAATGTGAGCCCAAAAGTCACACAGCAAAATGTGATAATATCATATATTGTCCATTCATGCATTTTTTTTTTTAACTACAAATAAACAAGCATAGTCTTTATACAGATCCCTTAGTTTTGCCTATTTTTTTAAATTTGTGATTAAGACACAGGCTATAGAGGAGGATATAAAAATCAGCACAACATTCCAGAGTACCTCAAAATCTGTTAACATAAAGTATTGCAATTTATTGTTACTTATTCGCCAATATACTCACAGATAGTCCTACTCAATATTTCCACAATAAGCTGCTATCATGGATTTATTAGTGTGGACTCAAAGTGTCCATTTTATTGTTGGTTATGTACCAGACTTAACTGAAACAGTGACTTCCTGGAGGCTTGTGGTCGCCGGGAAGTTGCCAGGCAACCATTGAATACAGAGTGATATCAATCTTTATTTATCGCAATTAGTTTGGATGAAGGTATCTAATAATTAGAATGGATAACTTTGATTGCTCTTACTATGTAAATTGCATCAGTGATATTTGCCATTTGAAGGCTCTTCATGCTCAGTTAGTAATTCATGGTCAGATGGTAATCACACCATGCAAATGTTTTTCTCACCTATTACACCACTTTGTTTCTCCTGAGACTCAGTTTTGGTATGATACACTATATTGCCAAAAGTATTCGCTCACCCATCCAAATAATCAGAATCAGGTGTTCCAATCACTTCCATGGCCACAGGTGTATAAAACCAAGCACCTAGGCATGCAGACCGCTTTTACAAACATTTGTGAAAGAATGAGTCACTCTCAGGAGCTCAGTGAATTCCAGTGTGGAACTGTGATAGGATGCCACCTGTGCAACAAATCCAGTCGTGAAATTTCCTCGCTCCTAAATATTCCACAGTCAGCTGTCAGTTGTATTATAGGAATGTGGAAGTGTTTGGGAACGACAGCAACTCAGCCACAAAGTGGGAGGCTACGTAAACTGATGGAGCGGGGTCAGCGGATGCTGAGGAGCATAGTGTGAAGAGGTCACCAACTTTCTGCAGAGTCAATCACTACAGACCTCCAAACTTCATGTGGCCATCAGATTAGCTCAAGCTGCTACTGGACTCTAGAGCAGTGGAGACGTGTTCTCTGGAGTGACGAATCACGCTTCTCCATTTGGCAAATTGATGATTGAGTCTGGGTTTGGCGGTTGCCAGGAGAACGATACTTGTCGGACTGCATTGTGCCAAGTGTAAACTTTGGTGGAGGGGGGATTATGGTGTGGGGTTGTTTTTCAGCAGCTGGGCTTGGCCCCTTAGTTCCAGTGAAAGGAACTCTGAATGCTTCAGCATACCAAGACATTTTGGACAATTCCATGCTCCCAACTTTGTGGGAACAGTTTGGAGCTGGCCCCTTCCTCTTCCAACATGACTGTGCACCAGTGCAGAAAGCAAGGTCCATAAAGACATGGATGACAGAGTCTGGTGTGGATGAACCTGACTGGCCTGCACAGAGTCCTGACCTCAACCCGATAGAACACCTTTGGGATGAATTAGAGCAGAGACTGAGAGCCAGGCCTTCACATCCAACATTAGTGTGTGACCTCACAAATACACTTCTGGAAGAATGGTCAAAAATTCCCATAAACACACTCCTAAACCTTGTGGACAGCCTTCCCAGAAGAGTTGAAGCTGTTATAGCTGCAAAGGGTGGACCAACATCATATTGAACTCTATGGATTAGGAATGGGATGTCACTTAATTCATATGTGCGTCAAGGCAGGTGAGCGAATACCTTTGGCAATATATTGTAGATTGGTACATTATCCCTCTTAAATAGGTTTAGCTTCATTCATTTGCTATGTGAAAAAAAACACTTTTTTTAATGAGCATCACACCTAGAATCTTTCAAACCACAACCAAACTTTTTTTTTTCTTTTGTCCAGCTAGACCTGTCCTCTGTTTTGACAGTGTTGAAACAAATACCTCGCTTGCTTGTTATTTACATGACGTCCTGCTTTTCCAAACACAGAAGACCTGAAGCAATAATGCACTACTCTACTGTTGTTTTGTTTCCCCTTCTCTGATCATGTATGTCATACGTTCCTGTGGTTGTGACACAAAGCATGTGCGCCGCTACCAAAACCCTCTTCTGAGAGAATTGCTCCAAAAACATGTTGGTTACATTCAAACATGTAAAACACATTATCAGTCCGGTCAGAAATATAAACTTATTCACTTAAGCGCTGTAGCAACGCCAGCTCATGATTCTGGCAGACGGCCCAGATGCACTTTAGAAGTCTGGAGGGTCCTTAAGAGGAAATAGTGCTGCTGTAACTGAACATTTGCTGATGAACCATTATCATCTGCACTTTTAGGAATGTGGGCTTATTGATACTGGTGGCCTTTTCCCACTATCTTACATTTATGTTTAACATGTAGAACCTAGTTTAAGTCACTTATGACATTAATATGAGTTTGACCAGTATGGGCAGTTTAGGCATACAGTATACTGTACACTACTGTCACACATATGTGTCATATATAGGGATAGGGATAAAAGGATACACATTTATATGTACATTTCTATGTGTCCCATTGTATGAAACTTTATTGTACAAGGGAAAAATATAATTTCAAGACAAAAGATGTGACGCACTCTGTACATGTACATATTTGATTTAAATGGAGGCATTCAGAGTCTTCTAATCCTCTCTTTTTATTCCTTACTTTGTGGTTGCTGGATGTTCTGTTGATGGTATAGAAAAAGCAGGAGCATGTGCCACAATGCCAAAGAAAATTTCTATTAGTGATATTTTTACAAAACATACATTTTGATTGTATCCATTCGAGGTCCCAAATCGCCAAGGATCTCCATCAACATTCATGCTAATCAAGATCAATTTGATGGCTTGGTATGTAAAACTAATGCTAAAATAAATGAAATACCAGACATGGGAGGAAATATATTTGAATATGATTTTGGTGACGGCGATTTGGATCTGTTTGTTGACATCATTCCTCTCAGTATTGTCTGAGACCAGACATAGGTATATTTAGTCCACCAGCTTTCCAGCAACCCATTCATCTCATAAGGAATGATGACAATAACTGGGCTATAAAAATGGGAATGTTAAGTTTTGTAACCTCTGGACACTAGTTCCTTGGTGTTAGTTGATCAGTTCCACGTGCCAAGTGCCCAGTTTGGATTCACAAAGCATCCAGAGTGTTTGTATAAACCTGCTGAGAGCAGTTAACAGTTTGTCATTAATCATGCCTCCTAAAAGAAAAGATACTGACAGAGTAATGATAAAAGCCTCTTCCTAACTGGAGGGGAGGGAAACTTCTAGCTCTCTCTGTCTGTGTGAGTTTGTGTGTTGGTTGCAGCATTCATCTATGAGAGTGGTGTGATGGATGTAATGGGAATGCAGAAGAGGAGTTCAGAACATTACACTTTCATCAGAAATCTGCTTAGTAAGGTGTTCAGAGTGTCTGCAGAGTAATGCTAAATGGAGAAGCTCACATCGCACACAAGTTTGTTCATGCATACTGAAGATGAAGGATGTGTTTTTGAGTTGAAGTAGTAGGCTTAGTGCCCAATATTTGCTTCTTTTTTTCTCACTTTCCGTCTGTGTTGTGTTCCACAGTCATCTGTTGCTCTACTCTATCTGTAACCGCACAGCATGACCATGGTGGGCTGCAGCATCTGTCTGCTGTGAGATCAAGGATGTGTGTGTATCTGTGTGTGGGCCATGTTGTCACACTGTCACCACAAGTAAGGAAATGTTGCTCTGCTGCTTGTTAACAGCTGTCAGTGCACTCCATCTAGTCTGTGTTGGATGGGAACATATACATTTCATCAATCCATGGTAGAGTCAAATTGGAATGTTTGAGAAAAGCAGATGCTCCATATATATCTTTATTTTTGCAGAAGTACCCTGTGCAGGTTTTGACCACTAGCAATGCTATGGAGCAATTGTATGGTGCACTTTTGATTGGGCACATGGTGACGCCAATGGCCCAACTGTTGTAATAAGATTAGAGAAGTATTGCACATGTTGAGATGTGATAATTCACATTAAGTAATATAATATGATTATTGCACATGTAGATTATGAGAGAGTTACAACTCTCTTAGTTACTGGACATTGTGTGTATTTTGGTGTGATTACTGGCAGCAGTATTGATTGTAGACCACTGCAAGAAGAAAACACCTGCAGTTCAACTGACTGCCGAAATGAAAAAAGTATAAAATTTATAATGCTTCAGAGATGGCTTAATGATTTCTTTGCCAGAAATGTTCATAAAAACTTCATGTCATTAATTTATCCAATAATGTGATTGCGCTTTCATCATTGTTCTTACAATACCAATAAAATCAGAGAAATCTACGGAAGAGATCAGAAACATAAAGAAAGTGTACTTCATTAGTGAAAAGGCTTTTAGTGTGTGATCATCCTAGCTGTCTGCTGTGTGACTTTGGGCTGTCTGCTAACATCAGTGCTTCTATGGTAAAGACCATTTTACAGCAGTGTGAGCAGTATTTCAGCTATCAAAGGGAGACATACTGTACAGACTTATTGCCAGGGGTATGTCTTTTTGCTACATGTCTGCTTGTATCTCTCTGTCACTCCTATTCTCCGTCTTCCACCTCTGGGCAGATGAATGACATTGCAAAGTCAGCTTTGAGTGCTGAGCTGAGCTGTAGGGAATCAAAATCTCGTCCATCTAATCTCTATCTGGCTACTGGCTGTCTCCTCAAATACTTTGTCTAATTAAATTATTGCTAAATTATCATTACATTTTGTTTTTAACTCTGTCTCTAAGAAATTATGCCCTTGACCAGGGGCTGTAAGTTCCCAAACATAACCACAGAATGCTGAATAATGCTGTAGTTACCACAAGAGGATATTGAAGGATAATTAATTAAATGCAAAAGTAAACATTTTTTTTCTGTTGCCAATTTTGAAGTAATATCACAGACAAAGGTTCGTTTATTTGTTTACTATGCTTCATTTCCTCTGTCTCATTTTTAGTCATTATTGAGCTAAAAGGACTTTTCAACCTCATCTCATGGGAAGGCATAAATAACATAATATTTTCATGATATGGCTGCGAAAACTGGTAATAGCCACAGTTTTGGCAACAGGGCCACTCAGGTTTAGGAAAAACACATATGTCACTCATGTAACTTAAAAATAACATACCACTTGAGAAATATTGGTGTCCCGGTTCAAAGTCCTGTTTGTTACACCCATCCACAAATAATCGCTCTCACCTTTATCTAAAGTGTTTTACATTCTGTATGCATTATATGTATGCATGTGTGTATGTATATATATATATATATATATATATATATATATATATATATATATATGCATTTTTAGCATTTTTTATATATACATACTGTAGAGCTACTTCTCATAGCTGCTACTTGTAAAAATGTGTTACAATATTTTCCAGGCAGTATTTAAATTCTGTGAAACATGTATTTTCTTTTCTCATTCTTGTACCATTCAGTAAATCATGTGTGCTGCCATTCAGAACATAGTTTGTAAAAGAGAAACCAAACAAAATAATTCAAAACAAAAGAAAAAACATAGGGAAGAAAAAAAAACAGGTGGAACAATGTTTTTGTCAGTAAAATAGGGAAACAGAAGACACAACTCACGGATGATTTTTTTATGGATCGTTCAGAGTTGAATACAGACAGATGGAACAGTTGGAGGTTTATGGACACACAGGGCTGAACCTCTGCTCTATCTATTGAGGCCATAGGGACCCTGCAAGGACGCCGTATGTCTGAGGGAAGGTGAAACATCAGACAGTGACACCAGGGGACATGAGCGAGAGACTGTGCAGAAAGACATGGGTGTTTATTGTGCTGTCCCTGCTGGCAGTGATTCAGCAGTCTGTTAGGTAGCTGTGTGACATTGGGACTCTGTTTTCATCCATAAGGAGAGTCTGCATCATGGATCATGCTTCAGCTGTGCAGACGTTTTAAGTGCAATGTATTATGACTGGTTATTTGTGTTTATCTCTCAATATTATGCATACTTACTGTACTCTTGGAATTCCCCCGAGAGAAAAAAATGATCTCATCAGATTCATTTTGCATATTGAAGAGGAAAAAAAGGCTACCATAACATCTAACATATAACTGAAAGGATAATGATGTTTTATTACAAGTTTTTGGTTAAAATAATGTTGTACTCACCAGAAATAGCTGATGTGTTTATTGCAATGAAGACAGATGGCAAAAGACAGTCAGCCAACACTGTCTGTAAACAAGCCAACAGTATTACAATCACAGATTAGACTCTGAAAAAAGTGTACCATTTTAATCCTTTCAGAAAAGGAGTTAGCGTGAGGCCTTGTGTAAACTGGAAAAAAAATGTCATTAATGAAGAAATATCTTGGAACAAAAGCTACAACTTCTTGCACATTTGAAGAGTAAAGATAACAGCATCTGATGTCATGCTCACATGTCAGTGGTTAAAAATAGCAATCACTGAAGTCTTATCTAAACTGTGTAAACCATGGTTTAAACACGTAATCCAAAACACTGCAGCACAATTTGTTCTGCCACAAAATCCACATTTTGATGGAAAAATGTGAAAGAAAAGTGAAAGAAAGTGTCCAAGCATAACTACAACCTGACAGGAATCCAACAAAGCAGCCATAATAGTAAAGTTTCAAACAGTGTTTTCAGTGTGAAGCTGTGTTAGGATGCGTGAGGGAGTCAGGGCGCATTCAAGGTCTCTCTGGTTCCTTCCAGTTTAAAGTTTGAGAAAGTTAGTCAAAGTCAGGGAGTGAAATACACCTTCGGTGAAATTCCCTCATGCTCCCGAGATCACTGAAGTGTTACCGTCTTCTCCTGTTGGCGTTTGCATTCAGTGCTGAAGGCTTTTTCCTGAAGCTCAGTGGTGTTAAACAGAGGCATCATTTGCAGTTCATTAGGCTGATTACCCCCTAATTACAAAGAAAAGGTAATTTGACCTTAGAAAAGTCCTGAACCGAGTGAAATCTCCAGATTTATTTTAGTATTAGATATTGGATATTGTTTGCAGTGCAAAGGCAGGAAAATGAGCTTTCCAGAATCCTATGGACTCATGATTGATGAGTGTTTCAGTTGCTGTTTCTTTCTGAAACAGTTAACCTTTTTTAATTCAAGTGGGTTGTCTCTAAAATTGCTCTGTTTGACTCATGTCATGTAATTAAAGGCTGTAATCAATCTGGAAATGATACAAGATGAAATTTGCTGCTGGAACTGCAGCTCAACACACAGCATAAGACACAGTTAGCTTGTAGCCCACATACGCTGGATAGATTGGGACGAGGATAGATCTTTTAATTAAAAAAATGATGAAACATACGGTCATTTTGCGTGAAAGACAATGCTTTATTTTGTCACACAATGTGATACCATTTTGCATTTTAATGTTGATTTCTAGTTTGATATGCCCTCTGATTTAACGATAAAAGACAGTATTTGCGGGCGGCACAGCGGTGTAGTCAGTACTGTCGCCTCACAGCAAGAAGGTACTGGGTTTGATTCCCAGCCCAGGGCCTTTCTGTGTGGAGTTTGCATGTTCTCCCCGTGTCTGTGTGGGTTCTCTCCGGGTACTCCGGCTTCCTCCCACCATCCAAAAACATGCATGGGGATTAGGTTCATTGGCTAATTTAAATTGACTGTAGATGTGAATGTTAGTGTGAGTGGTGTCTGTCTCTATGTGTCCTGTGATGAGGTGTTGACTTGTCCAGGGTGTACCCTGCCTTTCACCCTAAGACAGCTGGGATAGGCTCCAGCCCCCCCATGACCCTATGAGGATAAGTGGTAGGTAATGGACACAGTATTGCTGTTAATAAAGCCAAGAAACACCCTTCTTGCATTTTATATAATGAAATTAACTAATCTGACTTACTTACTTTTTTTTAGTCATTGACACTCTTCTTTCTTGGAAGCTGTATTGTAATAAATAATGTGCACTTCTTTTAAGATAACAAATCTATATTAAACTATGATTAACCTGCCAATCATTTTCTTGATTCGTTGATTCATCTTTTCGAAGTGAAATCTTAGTAGTGTATATTTTCTGAACTACAGCCCAAAATTGCACAGTTTAATATCACATAGGACAAACAAATCCCCATAATTAATAAATTACTAAAAGAGTTGATTTTGCTGAGTAGAATATGAAGTAAAACGCATCTTTTCCATTTAAGGAGAGTGTGTAAAACAGTGAAACGTGAGAGCAATGCTGGTGTGTCATCACAGGGCAGAGTTAGCTCAGATTGGTGGATCGCTCAGCATTGTTAGCGTCGTACCATCTCAGCGCTGACAGGCATGGAGCTACTTTTACTGCCACCCTCATTAGACGCTCAGCCTCTGCCAGCTGAAAAAAAACCCTCAAACCTCAAACCTGAACCCCACCCAGAAATGTCTGACTGTGCCCCGGGACGCCAGCCAGTTTATAGCCACACACAAGGACAGAAAGCTATGGCTGTTGATCTTCTTTGTCTGCCACTCCTCCCTGCAATGTGCCTTTTATGTTTCATGTTCAGAGGTGGATGGATCAGATGAATAAGCAGATAGAAATATCTTGCTTTTATCTCGTTCCCTTCATTTCTTTGTCCTTCATCTCCTGTTCTCAGAGCTGTGTCTGCCAGTTTAGCCTACAGTGTGATTTTGGCATCAGTAGATCTGCACATTAACCACACAACTCATTTCTGTCCATTTTGCTTCATCTCATCTGTTCCAGGTCTCCATTCTCCATCTCAGATGATACAGTATATGTATGCCTGTGTGTGTTCCTCTATCAACTTGGGGATAAGCATCATCATAATTTGCATTTTTATCCAAATATGTGTATTAAATTTGAAAAAAACAGGCCTGTGTCCAGATATTCCCAGTGAGATTGGAGTAAGTCCTTTCATGACTCTTCCCAGAGGACAAAAACTGGTTCTTGCTAGCTTAATCCTCTATGTATTTTGGATCAAAACATGTTTTTGGGTTGAAATTAAAGTCATGCTTTGGTGATGGTTTGGCTAAGGGTTAGGGTTAGGCATCTAGTGGTTATGGTTAGTTAGTATCCCAGCAAGTGACATAAACAATGGGTCAAAGCAATCACACAAATAGTAAGATGATGAGAGATCCCATGGGTAACAATGGGTGTAAGTAACATGAACTGAACCACTCATATAAGACCAGCAAATGTTATGGAATGGGATTTTTCTTTGTCTTGTATAATTTTAAGTATTTTTAGAAGTCAGAAGAGGTGAATGTCTCCAATATTCAGTCACCTCATACGCATAGAGATGTTTATTTTCTGTGCATACACAGTTTTCCTTGTAGATGGAAGAAACTCAGGCACTTAAATGCAATTTTTTCTGTTATGATACAGATATACAGTATACAGATGTTATGATGCATTGCTCCACTGGAGGCATAACCACCTATGATAATTTTATGCAGGACTAAGAGATAAACAGCTTTGGCATGTTGGAAGAATCAATATGTTCTTCTTCAGTGGTTTATTGATACAACCATGAAAGGTCATAAGGGTCACCCAAGATAGGAAATAAGATGTGTATGCAGAGACTCAGAGAGCAAAGGTCTTCAGGCACTGCTACACAAGATGTTTTTATTATGTTGTCTTATTGTGATCATCACGACTTGGGCCACTAGTTTATTTCTGATGCACAAACATTTGCTGGACAAATTTGAGTTATTTGTACTTAACCAACACTTTAAACATTTTCTCCATTATATTTAAGAGGACATTATACTTTTTCTAATGATAGACAGGTGGACAGGTAATTTTACAGTGTAATTTTGGTGCATTTACTTATGTAAAGAATACATGTCGTCAGTGATAGAGCATTCTTTTGCTGTTATAATTGCAAATATGATTACCCACCAGGTGATATAAAATGTGCAAAAACATATATTGTAAACATAATTTTATTGCTGTGAGACAAAAGACAGAAACATTTTATGCTAATATATGCTGTTTGTTAATTATTCATCTTACTGAGCCACAGTCACCTTCGAAAAGAAAGAGACACTGACACTCTGAGGGGCCACAATAAGAAAAGAAATAAAGAGAAATAGTATTATGTGCAGGAAGCTGAGATAGTTAAATACTAAAGTCTTAAGCTTTGAGAGGGACTTGTTATCTGCAGAGAGGGGTGGACAGCTTTGAATGTCAGTGCCATATATCACCTCTTGGTCCTGCAATTCACCACAGACTTCTGCTAATGTATTCTGGGGAGGAATTTTCCATGACCGCAGCCGCCTTTTCCCAACTTATTCATCGTTTAGCTTTTTCAAACTCACACACACACACACACACACACTAGAAGACAGCAGTGGTTGTTATTTCTGATTAATCTTTATTTGATTTATTATACCAGATGACATCATGACTAAATACACGTTTGAGTATTTTTTTTCACCATTTATAGCGCATTTAGTCATCTTAAATATTTTTTTCTTTATTGTATTTTCAAATGTGTCATACTTTCCACTGTATCAATTTTCCTTCTTCTTTCTCCTTAGTTTTGATGGTTAAAAGGTCCCTTTTAACACATGTAAACAGCTTAATCCACCATTTCTCTAAACCCTTTTTCACCAGTTTATCTCTCTTTCTGTTTCCTTTTTTAACTAGTCATAAACTTGGTCACTTTATCCATATTTTCTTTTTATTTCTTTGCAGGCTCACTTGCGCTCAGTGGACGTGAAGATCTTGCAGCAGTTGCTGGCGGTTCATGAAGGCATCGAGGCAGTGAAATGGCTGCTGGAGGAGCGCAGCACGTTGACGAGCCGCTGCAGCAGCCTAACCAGCAGCCAGTACAGCCTGGGCGAGGGCCCTGACACCTCCTGGAGAGGCTCCTGGAGCAGCCTGCAGGACCCCAACGACAAGCTGGACAACATCTCCATCGGCAGCTACCTGGATACCCTGGCAGATGACATGGATGAGTACTGCCCCTCTAGCTCGGAGTCGGTCATCTGCTCCATTACGCCACTGGTCTCAGAGGCTGCCGCTGGGGCCCGGACAGGCCAGTTAGGCCCTGGAGCCACAGGCGCAGCAGGTGCTGGTTTAGGGGTGAGGCCTGGTACTGGAGCTGTAAGTGGGAATCGGGTTGGGCCGGGTGAAAATGGAACTGAGGTTGGAAACGGGATGGAGGTGAAAGGTAGGCCAGGGACTGGGATCACCAGTGCTGTCACTGGGATCACTGAGACTGGAACTGGGAAACCAGCTGTGCCTGTCAGCTCTCTCCAAGCCAAGTCTGAGGGCCCCAAACAAGACACTCCAGTCTGGACGAAGGCTTCAGTGACAGGTAAAGGGAGCCCTGTTTCTAAGGACAATACCCAGACACAAACCATTAAGACTAATGGCATCCTGCAAACAGGCAACCCAACTCGCCTCAGCCTCAATGAGAAAATGGGAACCGGCCAGAGTCCCAAACTCAAACCTTACAAAAACGGAAAGATCGACTTGGATACTTGCAAAATGAATGGCAAAATGCATCTGGAGTATGACGCGCACTGGCGGTGGGTGCAGTCGCAAGAAGATGTAACGTTTTTGTAAGGAGGATAATAACAGAGGGGACGAAAGCCACTATTGAGTTCTCCCTCTGCAACATTGAAGACCAGATCACTGAAGGATACAAGAAGAGTGAAGCGCTGTTGTGGAATGCACATAGCAAGACTTTTCTTGTTGAAAGTCACTGGGTTTGAAAGACAAATAATAACTTATTTTGTCCTGTTATTCCCTCCTGTGACTGCACTAATGTTCTATAAAACATTGATGTCAGTATTAAGGTGGATGCACATTTCAGGATTTTGCCCATATTTAGCCAAAATGGGCTGCCTCACAGAAACTTAGGAAAATAAGTTTTAAATCCTGTCACGTTTTTCTCAGGGTCTTTCTTTCAATTCCCTGATTTTTTTTTCTTTTCAAAAGCACAGTGAGACGATGTGCTGGAGAGCTGAAACATGATTTCAGATTGCTTGATGTCATACATCAACCAATGGAAATTAGAAGATTTGAGTTATGATGTGACTTTCTGATACAGAAAAATAATACCCATGAGCTACAATTTCTCACACTCAACCTGTAATTAAAACCGATGGGCACAACAAAAAGACTATTGCTCTGGGATGCCCTTAATTACTTTATATATTCTGCATTGGGCCTTCAACTATGTTACTAACAGCACTGATAGAGCCAGTTTTACTGCATTTAGGTTCGTAGAAGACCAAAGTTTTCCCCTGTCAGCCCATTATCTTTGAGTCACAAATTCAATTTATGGTATAAACCTTCAATCTCAAGACAATATAACTCAACATTTGACCTTTTGATGAAATGTGTGACCGTGTTCCCCCCAAAACTCTTAGGTGCCTGAACATAAGGTAGAGAATATTTAAAAAATATAAGACAGAGCACTGAGGTTATTAATAGTTCCCCTTATTGAAAAACAATGTACCCAGTGTTAGCATTTGTGTCTTTGTGGAGCTAAATACCTTCAGTGCTTCACCAACCATCTGCAATATTGTATTTTCACTGAATCGCAATACAGCTACTCTGTGCATCAGGTACTAGTCGTGACTGGTTGTAGGCAAATATTGAATATGGCTGAATATTTTTTCTTCTTTTAACTGTTATGGTAACCTGTGTATGCTTTTCTAAGCAGATGTTGTGCCTGACTGGTGAAAACCTTAACTATGCCTGTGCTTTTCCCTCCTGAGATGACTGCACTGCTGTTATGATAATCTGAGTGTTTTTGACTCATTTTCATATTTTTTTTTGCTCCCTCTTGCTTGTGTGTAAAAAAAAAAAACAAAAACGTCTAGACTGGTAAATGTGTTAACTGGGTGGATATTGCATGCCTTGCGTTGAGAGCTTTATTGGTTAAATCATGAAAAATACATGGAACCTAAACCTAAAACAATCAGAAAAGAAAAGCAATATTTCTTGAAGCCTTTCCAGTGGCTTACATAAGCAGCCTCTTCTCAGCAAATCTAATATTATTGTCTGTTCTTCAGGGGTTTCCAAGACTACTGACAGGGAGAGGATGTGTGTTTATGTCTGTGTGTGTGTGTGTGTGTGTGTGTGTATTTGAGAGAAAGAGAGAGAGAGACAGGAGACAGATGCCGACTGCTGGCCTGTCGTCTTCAGATAAGAATAGATGAGTCCCAAAGGTTTTAAAAGGTTTTCAGCACATTCATCACAGCATTACATCTCTTGCCAGTCTACTGTTAGTCATGTTAATGCTGCCGACATATTTGATAAAAGGAGGGGAACATATTACATAATCAGCGCATAACTTTTTATACTGCAGTATAGCT
Organism: Synanceia verrucosa; assembly: GCA_029721515.1. Classification (NCBI taxonomy): domain Eukaryota; kingdom Metazoa; phylum Chordata; class Actinopteri; order Perciformes; family Synanceiidae; genus Synanceia; species Synanceia verrucosa. The sequence goes on from CM056558.1 coordinate 16,736,424, forward strand.
TGTTTTAAAAAAAAAGTACTCCTGGTAAAAGGTTTGGCTTACCCTTTTTCCTACCATGTACATTAACCTATGACCTTTTTGAAAAAGCTGACAGGGCAGATCGGGGTTAGCTCTCAAAATACCCCAACAAATTATACATTCATACATGCCAACCAACCATGCTGATGTTAGATCCCTATTTTACCATCACTAACACTGAGGAGAATATTTTGACGTTTTTTCTCCTGTGATTTTCAGAAGGACCAGAAAATAGCTTTGTGCCAATCAACCCTGGTCTCCCCTATCCCTCTTGAATCATTGCACGCCTCAAAATCTTAAAAAGTTTCACTTAATCGTTCCCAGTTCACTTTCTGCAGATCTCACTGTAAGGAAATCTTTATAGGCAGCTACAGTAAGATGTTAAAGTCAGCATCTCCATTTGTTTGAGCAACTGAAGTATTTCCTCCTCCTCCTGCCTTTCTTTTCATCCTACTTTCCACGACCACACTGGTTCAGTGGAAATGCTCAGTCTGTGCCAACACACGCATCATGCACACACAATGCCCTCTCTGGCTTTGAGACAGCACCATAAAGCCAGCACCACAGAAACACTGACTGCAGGCCGATCCTGGAGACAGGAAAGGAAAACTGTGCTCAAAATGGACCTTGAACTCCTGGACAATGCAAATATGTTTTCTCTTTCTCTTTTCCTGTAAACCTCCTTGAATACAAAAGAAGAACACCTATCCATTGCTGGATAGTAGATAGTGTACGTATTTCATCTTTCATGGTATGTCATCCAGCCACAGACATGAAGTCATTTGAAACTCTCTTTTTAACATATGTGCTGGCTGTGAAGCAGCACTGCATGCCAAAAAGACTGTCTGCTCTGCTAGTTTGTGGTTTTCTTTCCAGATTTGCCGAGCCATATGGGGGGAAAGAAACTACTTTTTGATGCTGGGAGCAAACCTGTAAAACACATTACATGAAGCTATACTGTGCCTCAATGGAGGTACACTGTAGCCCAAGATGTCATGTGTTTTCAGTGGGCACATCCAGTTTAAAATTAGAATATGTTGTAAACCACTCTTTGGCAGAGATTTAATGAGTTCTGAGGTGCCAGGAGAAATCGCCTGGAGCCTGATTGTTTTTGAAAGAGGGATAATAGCTGCTGTGTGTGCATGGATGGCAAGAATGGAAGTGTTACTAACTGGCAAGCCTGTGGAAAATACCTTTCAGTCAAAGCATTCCAGTGTTTTTTAAAGTGTAGGGAAGTAAACACAACCCGGCAGGCTCCTTCCATCCTCTCCTTTTATGATGTCCAGGATTTATCAGATGCCCAGTGCATGGTGTGTTTGCCTTGGCTTTAGGTGCCAGTCTCCCTCCAGCTATTCTGGGCAACAAGACAAACGTCATGATTACATAGACGAGTGGCTATCCACACGGTTGCTATGACAATGAGATCCCTAGTGGTGACATAAAACAATGCCCACAGCAGCGCTAGTGGTGGTAGAGCAGTGACTGTGTGAATGATGGCAGGTGAGATGAAAGAGATATAAGATGACTGGTGGTGCATTTTAACATGTTTGACAAAATGATAACCAGTAGAAGGTTATTTAACACCTTTATAAACAATTTGTGATAAATCCTGCTCACGTTGGCAGGTAGGCTACCACTTTGTAGTTTTTAGTTTCTAATTTGATGTGTTTTACTGATCAATTGTGAGCCATTAATTGTCACAAAAGTTGGGTTGCCAGTTAGTGAAAAATCCCTTATGACAAGAATAATTGCTGCAGACCATTATTAACATTTACAGCTGCAGACTTTTTTGAAATATTTACAAAGTTAGACATCAATGAGCATTAACGTACTGCCAACATTTACCTGCATTAATATCAAAAGGATCTTCAAAGAATAAGCATCGACTAATGGGATGTTTTATCTTTAAGACAAAATGTGTTGTGTCATTAACCAAAGCAGTTAGTTACAACTTATAAACATATAATTGGTATCTTATAAGAAGTGGTACCTATTATCATTATAATCTGTGAAACAAGAATAACCACCATACAGGCCAACTGAGGGAATGTGAATTTTTGAATTAGTATATTTCAGTTTTTGAAAAATTTGAAAAGACTTCAAAATCTTCAAAAGCTCTAGAAATTATTTCTGATAATCGGCTATTATTGTCATCAAAAATGTCTTGTTTCTTCTTTACCCAAACATACTTTTTCTCATGTCATGAAACAGAAATTGTAAAGAGTTTTTCAAGGCAGAAATCACAAGCCACCCATTAAAAACCAAATGATACTTAAATTCATCAAGATATCGGCATTAGTTTTCTTTATTTCATTCCTTGCTTTAGCACACAGCTCACGCTCTCTGGCCCTTTTCCTGCAACTTTTGGACATTTCTGAGCTAAAATACAGACTGGTTGTGTTTCCCCGGAGGCAGAATAGAGGGATAAACAGTGAACTGAACGCTGATGCAGACAGCATGCAGCTAAAAGAAAGCCTCCACTCCCGGTGTCCTGCTGTTTTCTTCCTTCCTCTTATACATACACAAACACGCACAAGCACAATTCATCCGGGGTCTTTTGGTACCTGACAGCCCCTCTAACAGCACCATTGGGAATTTCCTTTGCTTGAATCTTATTTGTCCTTATGTGTGTTTTTTTTATTCACATCCTGCTCACAACTGCTCAAAGACATGAATGGAAATAAACCCCACTGAGTGCACACACTGGGCTCTGAACTGGGCCCAAAACTTAACTGAGGCAACACAAAGCTTAGAGGATGGAAAGATGAAAGCCAGAGAGACCGACTGCAGGTCACTGGATCAGTCCAATCAATATCTTGCTTGAGTGAGTGGAACAGTTTTTATTTCCACGGTACGATGCATTTTTATTATTTTGCAATCCAGAGAAAATATTTTTTTTTTTTCGTTGTAAAGTGGAAATGTTCAACTGATTATGTCCATAAATGTGGAAAATTATAGTATGCATTATGTAAATTATACAAGCTTATCCAATGATTAAAGATATTTTAAATGTTTTTGCTTGTTTCTTTATTCTGTCATTGAGGAGGGATTCAGCAGTTTGACCTCTTGATCTTTTGGACAATCTCTCCCCAAAGAAAATAAGATAACTAAGAAACTCCCCCATCCCTACCTTCTCTTGATCAGCAGCGGCTTTTCTCTCCTGATCTCTCTATATAAACTGCGCTGAGTGCTTTCTGTGAACCTGATGTAGACTTCTGATCAATACTTGGCCCAGCCATCCCATAAAGGCTTATCAATGCAACTCCATTAGCACTCAAAGCACTCCATGGCCATTTTCCAAAATAACGCAGTATAGTGTGCTATTTGATGAAGTGAAGGATGCGTCATTGTTCCTTTTGCAGGAAACTGAAAGAATGTGTTTAGCTGAAGGTAGCAGAGAGAATGGATTTGGAAGAATATAAAACACTAGGAGATCACCTGGTATTTTCACTGAAAAAACATAATCAAAAAAGGTTTGGTGTCAAAAAAGAGCACACCAAGTGTGTACACTTCAGAAGCACCTCAGATAAATGGCAAATGCTTCCTTGAGTAGCATGTTTCAATATTTACTTCAACACATTAAGTTAGTGATTATTATTATTACACTGTATTTCCACTGCTTCAAATACTCGTTGTGAAAAAAAAATAATTACAAATGATGAGAAAGCAAATCAACATTATATCATTATACTCACGTGAGGTTTTGTTACAGAGCTTACTTGACTCTCAGGGCAGTTTTCCCATTCCCAGTGTTAAGCACAGCTAACCACCAACTTTCTGTAGCTTCATATTTACAAATTATAATGGTATATATATATATATATATATATATATATATATATATATATATATATGTGTGTGTTTGGGGCAATGGAGCATCCCACCTCCTGAGCATCCCACCTCCTGACAGACTCACATTTTTATAGGGTCACAAATCTAAAGCATTTCATCCCCTCTGTAGTATTTTATTTTGAAATGCTTTCCAAATCATCATCCCATGTGTGCATTCAGTGTGTGCTCATGTATAAATCCATTTTTCTTCACACCCCCTCACCTTACAGCTCAGTAGCATAATGGTTGATCTGCTCTACTCATCTACATTCTGGACTCAAAAACAAAAAAAAAGTCTGTATATGTCAGGTATATTTTTATCTATCATAGTTTATCATTAATTACACCAGGTACTATTTCATATTCTAACATAATCTGCACCTTGTATTAATCTCTCAGACTTTATCACAATCTGCACCTTGTAGTCCTCTTATGTATCTATTATAGTATTATAATTTATTATATATATATATATATATATATATATATATATATATATATATATTATATATATTATATATATATATATATATATAATATATTATATTATATATGTTATATATTATATTATATATGTTATTGATATTTTATTTTATCCTATTTTATTTGTATTTCCTTAAACCCTGTGTGTTTCCATCTTTCCAGCTGCTGGACCTGTGATATTCTCTGTGTGATGATATCTATCTCTGTCTATCTACTGGTCTAATACTGGCCCGTAATCCAACAACCTTTAAGTCCTATTGTTTGTCTATATTCTGTCTAGGATTATAAAGGATCGGGGGATGGCAGGGATGTGGTGCACTTTTTCTGTGGATCTGAAGGTAAGCTGGTCTGTTTAACAGATTGAGGTGATGATGGCAGGGTGTGTGGGTGGGTGAGAAGGTGTTGTTGGTGTTAGGGGGACGGGTGTGATGATGCCCTCTGGGTGAGTGAAAGCCAGACATCCAGCTGTCAAGGCTAAAATGTGGATTAGTGAGGAGTGCAAACTGTGCTTGTCTTCTTTTGTCAATTTGTCAAGCCAAACTAGAGCTTCCCATCTCCACTTCCAGCAATCTGATTTCACCATGACATCCTGGCCATTGATAATTGTGTTGACATCAGCTGTTATCTCAGCACAGCCCACCTCCATTCCTCCAGGTCCTGCTCCAGTTCACATAACAATTCTGCAGATCTTCGCTACTTCTCTGTTTGGCATTCCTTGTGCAGTTACATGTATGTAAGGAACTCTTGTCCTATTGCACACTCAAAACACAAGAAATCTTGTACACCTTTATGTCTGTTTTAGTGATGAGAGCACACAACGGTGATTGAGTCTATGGCCAACTGATGTAAGCCCTGGCATTTTTCAGTATTACGAAGCATGCATCTGTCACAACATTTGGAAAAGTCACAAGCAGCAACACTTGTGAGCGCTATGCAAGTAAAATACAATGCCTAGAGACAAAAAAAAACAACAAAAAAAAAACACAACTGCTATTACGCTCATCGCCATAGCGGCAAGTGGTAAAAGCAAAGAAAACAAAATAGAAAGATTTAAGAACTGAACGTAAAAATGTACTTTCCTAACACATTTTAACAGTTCTTATGGATAAAATGCATAATAGGCAAATTAAAACCCTGTACTTGGAGTTGAGGGATTACTGTAGCATGAAAGTAACAATATCAAATTGTGAATGGAAACAGACAAAATTTTACATTTGTTGAAATGATATCTGTCCATCCACACTGACAGGTAAGGCAGTGCAGAATAAAAGCAGACAATGTGCAGCTCTATTGACAAGACGAACTGCTGTATCTCAATGCTGGCATCAGTGTTTGCTATTGATTTTCAAAGGAGACAGTGGTTTCATCTGGTAACTCACAGCTCTGCTAATTGAAGCAGGCTAAGTGTTTGCGGCTGTTGTTGATGCCTGTGTCAGCAGAGACTTGCATTTTACAGCCAACGAGCATGAGGAGCCACAAGAGCCGTTGATGCTAAGCACAACTGTAGCGCAGCTCATTTGAACTGGCAGTTAATCGACTCATTATGCAAATGCCACGGCTTCTACCTGTGTTCTTTTCACAGCCCTGACAGGGTATTTTTATTTCCACTTGAGCATGTTTTTTTTCCACAGTGGGTGGTAAGTGTAGAGAGTGCATGTAAACAATGTGGACAGGCTGTAAAAGCACAGTGGGAAGGAGGAAGGTTACGAGTCAGAGAGGAGGACACAGGAGAGATGTAGGATGCTGGTGATGGAGAAAAGATAACAAAAGGAATAATATTAATATATGCTTAAACATGCTTATGCTGCTATCCTGGCTTAGAGTTAGATAAGAAGATTGCTACCTCTCACCTGTCTATACAGAAAATATGAGGGTTGAGCCAGCAGCCAATTAGATTAGCTTAGCACAAAGACTGGTGAAATCAATGCACCTGACAAAGAAATAATTCTAATAAGTATGTACCCCTAAAACCACAACATTCTTTACCTCTCTATGTTTTTTTGAAGCCAATGATGTAACATGTTAAAGCTACAGTTGATAAAGAAACATTTCACCAAGTTTAACAAACAGGACTACCAACTATAGCTTTAATGTGTCAAATTAAGAGGAACTGGTTTGTGGCCCTTTTCAACATTGGACAGATTCAAGCCCTGCATCCAGTCTTTATGCTAAGCTAAGCTAACTGCTGAGTCCAATTTCATATTTAACAGACAAATATGACTCACAAACAAGTATACAGTGTTTTCCTGAAATGTCAAACTATTACACAGGAAAAAATAATTGAAATAGTTGAACAAGAAAAGAGAAAAGAGAAAAGAGATGAGGTGGCGACTTGTCCAGGGTGTACCCTGCCTTCTGCCCTAAGCTGGGATAGGCTCCAGCCACCCCCCCGCGACCCTATGAGGATAAGCGGTAGAAAATGGATGGATGGATGAACATGAAAAGATGGACAAGTAGAAAAATAACTTAACATTGTACATTTTAATGAATGATGTCACATATTTAAATAAGAATATTTAAATATTTTAAAAAAAGTGCAAAAAAAGTGTTCAGTTCAGTTGGGTTGTGATGCTGTATATTACATTAAAGATGAATTTGAACTGTTTTTGTTGTACACACACCATAATTACTATTATGGATGGAGGTAGTCTGTGAACTCCAGTGCTCCCTAACGAGCCTCTCACTGGGAACACCTGTCCTCGTTGTACCCAGGTGGTGCTCATCAGTCTGGCTAATCTATATGAGGAGGCGCTTTCGTTCAGTTGAATGTATGACACCAGAGTCAACACCATCAGTTGGCTTGCTTTGGTCTGTGAGAGTGTTTTGCAAGAGTGAGTGTAAGTGCATGTATGCATGTATATGGGGGGGAAGAATATTAGAAGTTTTGAAAGGATAGGTGTCTTGGAAGATTTTTTTTCTCTTCCCAGTCATTTTGTTTTTAAGCTCTTTCACTTAGGTTTGTATTTCTTTGATAGATTTAGTGGGTAGTTGTGGAGAGTTATAACTTAACTCTTTGCTTAAAATCTTGAAGGCCTTAAATTTTTCTTTTTCTTTGTGAAGATGCTGTTTTTTTATTTGTTAGTTTAGCTGTCAGTGATTGCTGATTTTTAGTTTCAAGCAACTTGCAGAAATGTAACAATACTGTTAATCTGAGTCCTGTCAGCTATCCAATCAGGTTAAGGATAATGGTTATAATGAGGTGCAGCCACACAGCACCACTAATCTCTGCGGATACCCATCAATGTCATGACAAAAACTATTCAAAGTAGTTTGGAATTTTCTGAAACAGGAAGGGAAACAACACAGGTCCTCCTTTTCTCAGCCACAGTGTGATGTGAGGGAAAACCACAGATCAGGGCCTCTTTATCCTTCAGTATTTTTTTTGATCAAACACCTTCACAGTGGGGACAAACTCATGTTTTCAGGGAAGAATCCAAATCTCAACATAATATTTACTGGTGAGACTGATTTAATGGCAGAAAATTTTAGTTTTCTGTGCAAACACACATGCAGCAGAAAAGTAGAAAGTGTTATTTAGGAGAAGGTGAGCTGTTAAAGTGAGTTACTCTGTTTGTTTTTTTTTTTTTTTTGTTTTTTTTTTGTTTTTTTTTTTATTTTCATGGTTCAGTATTGAGTGGATAAAGAAGCCGGCCAAAAAAAAAAAAAAGAGCGTATGAGCTCACTGAGTTGAACTTTACTGAAGCAGATGAAATAAATTGATGAGGATTTTTGTGGACGTTGATCCAGTGATGCCAAATTTCAGCTTCTTCATGGTCTGTGATTTGAGGAAAATTGGACTCAACCATAACTATTGTAAATAATGCAATGGAATACACAGTATGTGTTGGTGAAAAAGACCAAGTGATGGGGAATGGGTTCTTGGCTGATTCGAAGCATTTCAGCACTCTTTAGTGAAAACCAAGGAAAATTTAGGGGTGACTCCCTTACTTACAATAGTCAGTAACTCTCTTGTTTCTGTTATAAGTCATAATTACTAGGAAGGGTTATTTTAACCCTTTTCATGGAGTCCATCAGGTTTCAAACAGCTAACAATGTAACTACCGTTTTGCACACAATAACTTACTTCACGGCAGTCATGGAAAAGGAGGAGTGAGGGGAGAAGTACTCAGTTAGTTAGTTGCAATCTGCAACAACTAAACCACTAGATGCCACTAATTTCTACACATTGCAGAGGTGGTGCAGAGGAATTACACGCTACCCAACATCTTCTGGTTGGTGTGGTGGAGAAGAGGACATGCTACTTTTCTCAGAATCCATCGCTGACAGCTTGATGATGCTGTTAATCCCCTTTGGACACTAAATGAACTGCAACAACATAAACACAGCAACAAAGATGTTTGTCCATTTTGGCCTTTTTTGAGATTAAAATAGCACATAGTAACAAAATAAATAAATGTATTTTCACATGTGGTAGCGTCATGTTTTTAATCCCATCATGTGTTCCTTCCTCTCACATTAACAACTACTTTGATCCTGTAACAGTTCATTTAGATGTTCCCAGGCAGAGGAATGTGCCACGAGCGGGATGCTACTGTCTGGTGTTTTTACTCCCGAGGTCCCTGGGCTCTATGGGACATTGAGGGGAAACAAACAAGAAGAAGCAGAACTAGGCCATGGTGTTCCCGCCGAGTGATGTGATCTTACGTGGGTGAAGGTCAACAGAGGCCAAGCTTTTTAGGAATTGTTTTTGAGAGTTTCCAATGGCTACACTAAGATTTTGTGGTGAAGTAACTCACAACGTGGTTGAGGCTGAAGCCATCTGTTTCATGTTAGTGTGACTGAGTTTCTCAGCAGGGTTCCCCAGTTCCATACTCCATTTTGTGTTCACTGCTCACATATTATTATTATTATTATTATTATTCTTTCTATGTTAGTTTATATACCAAATTAAGTGACGATTGGCTGAAAATTGTACATCCTGGAGCATTCAGAAATATGCAAAATCTCTCATACATTACGTACGTATTTCTGAACACTCATTTGACCTTGATCACCTTGAATCGGATCCGATCACCACCAAAAATGAATCCGTTTTAAGTTAGGCTATTTCTCACCAATCCTGAAAATTTCGTCAAACTCCGTCCATAACTTTTTGAGTTATGTTGCAAACCAACATACAAATAAACAAACCCTGGTGAAAACATAACCTCCTTGGTAGAGGTAATTACTTGACATTAATTGTGGCCCTGTTCCATTTAGGTATGACAGGGTCCTGGTATTATACCTGCTGGCTCACTGGGATGGATGTGGCATAAATTCAACCATAAATTGAAGCAAATATTGAGTGGGATCACTCTCAGGGTAGGCGAGGTACAGAATTACCAGAGACTAGATAAGGCAAAACACAGCGTGGGTGTGCAGGACCTTAAAATGATAAAAGTCACCTTCATGTTCCTAGGCACTTTAATGTCAAATGTCCCACTCAAAACCTTAGGGGGTAAATTTAGTGAGTGCACTCTATAGTATTCTGGACACAGACAGCGTACACCTGCCTTTGATGAAGGTCCGCAGGGACTGACAAGTTTGTTTTGATTGACTAAATGTCTTTAATGTAAGGTTCTACACACCAGATACACAGGTTTAAAGATCTGACATAGGTTTAAAAATGTATCTGACATGGACACACTCACAGAGCAGTATGTCGTTTAAGGAGTAAAAAACAATACATGGCTGAATGGGTCTCTGGAGAGGAGTGACTGGAGTATTCCAGTAATGCGTTAAAGGGATGGAACACACCACTGATGCTTTTCTGGATTGCTAACATAGTTTGCGGTGATCTCTCTCTCTCTCTCTCTCTCACACACTCACACACTCTGTCACACATACAAATGTGTGTGCAAATTCATATTAACACACTGAAATACATTGCAAAGACAAAGCTACACTAATATGACTGTCCTGTGACATTCACTCATTAGATACTTAATCTGTGGGCCAAATGAACTGTAAAAATACCCAAGTAATTGTCTAAAACATTCAAAGAGAACATACAAACCCCTGGTTTAAAACCTACGTTGGTTCTTCAAAGATCAAAGGAATATTTCCAGTCAGAAAATATGGAACAAGTGCACAGAAGCCCTGGGTGTCGCCTTGCCACATGCCTGTTGTGGACGTCAAACCAATTAGACCTTAATTGAGTGTCAGAAAGAAAGGAGGCCATTCAGCTGAGCCTCTTTCACCCTGTTAGCCAGAGACAAGCATGCTTTGTGACACACTTACTGACTGATCTGGAGGCATTTCGGCTATCCGACCCACTTACAGAATAAGCTGCCCTGGGTCCCTTTCAAAAGCTCATGTGCATCTCACGTTTCCTCCCACAAACAAGGAGACAAATGGGTTTTGCCATGAAAATGATTGGGTTAATGGTTTTTGGTTGGATGCTAGTTTGTGCCCCATAAATAGATGGGTAAATGGTTTCTCTTTCCCTCCTATGAACAAGCAGAATAACAAGCCTTTTAATGACATTTGTCGATACCAACAGTGTGGAGAGTTTGTGTGTCTCTATCAAGCTTGAGTAACCTTGTTGTTCTGTCTCCAAACAACAGCTAACAGCAATGGAGAAAGGTTGTGTGAGGTAATATGGAATATACACTATAATGCCAAAAGTATTCGCTCACACATCCAAATAATCAGAATCAGGTGTTCCAATCACTTCCATGGCCACAGGTGTATAAAATCAAGCACCTAGCCATGCAGACTGCTTTTACAAACATTTGTTGAAAGAATGGGTCGCTCTCAGGAGCTCAGTGAATTCCAGCGTGGAACTGTGATAGGATGCCACCTGTGCAACAAATCCAGTCGTGAAATTTCCTCGCTCCTAAATATTCCACAGTCAACTGTCAGCTGTATTATAAGAACATGGAAGTGTTTGGGAACGACAGCAACTCAGCCACAAAGTGGTAGGCCACGTAAACTGACGGCGTGGGGTCAGCGGATGCTGAGGCGCATAGTGTGAAGAGGTCACCAACTTTCTGCAGAGTCAATCACTACAGCCAATCTCCAAACTTCATGTGGCCTTCAGATTAGCTCAAGAACAGTGCACAGAGAGCTTCATGGAATGGGTTTCCATGGCTGAGCAGCTGCATCTAAGCCATACATCACCAGTGCAATGCAAAGCATCGCATGCAGTGGTGTAAAGCACTCCGCCACTGGACTCTAGAGCAGTGGAGATGCATTCTCAGTGACGAATTACGCTTCTACATCTGGCAATCTGATGAATGAGTCTGGGTTTGGCGGTTGCCAGGAGAACGATACCTGTCAGAGTGTATTGTGCCAAGTGTAAAGTTTGGTAGAGGGGGGATTATGGTGTGGGGTTGTTTTTCAGGAGCTGGGCTTGGCCCCTTAGTTCCAGTGAAAGGAACTCTGAATGGTTCAGCATACCAAGATGTTTTGGACAATTCCATGCTCCCAACTTTGTGGGAACAGTTTGGAACTGGCCCCTTGCTCTCCCAACATGACTGTGCACCAGTGCACAAAGCAAGGTCCATAAAGACATGGAGGACAGAGTCTGGTGTGGATGAACTTGACTGGCCTGCACAGAGTCCTGACCTCAACCTGATAGAACACCTTTGGGATGAATTAGAGCAGAGACTGAGAGCCAGGCCTTCTCATCCAACATCAGTGTGTGACCTCACAAATACACTTCTGGAAGAATGGTCAAAAATTCCCATAAACACACTCCTAAACCTTGTGGACAGCTTTCCCAGAAGAGTTGAAGCTGTTATAGCTGCAAAGGGTGGACTGACATCATATTGAACCCTATGGATTAGGAATGGGATGCCACTTAAGTGCCAGTGTGTATTTATTGGCCAAAACACAGATGGAGGACAATATTCGTAATATTCATTCATGTTTTCATTAGTGTATAAAGTAGACTATGTAACTAGATGAGGAATACATCTCTACTTTTTCTCGATGAAAAAAAGTGAAGCGACAATATCTCAGATATGAGAGCTGCCATCTTGAAATGTTTATGTCATCTGGAGCCAGAGTACACAAAGTGAATGAAAGGGTTGGGACAAAGGACTCAATTAAGCTGTGAATGAGACATACTGTGGTGAATGTGAGTTCACATGTTAAGCAACCAATTCAGCTGCATTTGGATAGACAAATATATAAGAAATAAAATTAATTTAATTCGGAGGGGTCCTCCAAGTCCTTAAGCAACATGGGAAAGCAAGTTCAAGTTTTTTATTTATTGCATTTATTTCTCAAAGCCAAATGACAAAACAACATCTAGAACATAATTTCAGCCACTGAGCTCTTCATTAAATGTGTCAAAATATCAACTTTTCATATCTTCCGTGACCTCTAGGATGGGGGGAAACAGTACCTCAAAACAAACTTTACAGTATGTACAATGAATTGCTATACTGCCCTGATGAAGGCATTACAGTGTAAGTCCTAGGAGAAGACTTCAAATCAGATCAAACATCAAAGTGGACCAAATCTTGATCTGAATCATGTTTTCTTTGTCTGCATGAAGGTCAAGGTCAGCACAGCTCTAGTCTACAGGTTCTCTCTCTCTCTCTCTCTCCATGAATATTGATGATACTGATATTTCACTAAATTGAGCTGCAGTTGACCGAAGATTACAAGGAGTGAGTGAGGCTTTACATTTCCAGAGAGCCAAAATCTATCCAACTCGCAGTGTCCTGATGCCTGGCAACCAAACCCAGTTTGTCTTTCCTCACTCTCTGTTTACTAAAAGAGGGAGCAAAGCCAAATGCCGCGTGCTCATGAAGCTCCAAACCAGCTTGGGCAGATTTTCCTCATTTCCTTTGCGGCCGTGGAGTTTCACAGTGAACTTGCCATAATGTGACCTTTAGCCCAGATGTTAAGGCCTTCAAAGCCAACGTGGATAAACATCAGTAGCTAAAGCCCTTCACGTTTGCTGCAGAAATTAATGCCAGGCGATCAATGAAGGATTTATAATGTCAAGCTGCTAAATCTTCCTCCTGATTCACATTAACAGGGTGGATGGCAAAAGCTCTAACATGAACCGTGATGTCAGTGCAGAGACGCACACTTATCTTTTAGGTCAATTTTTATTAATGTGTTGTGCAAAATTCAGCAGCAAATGCATAAATGTCACTATGTCGTCATAGTTTCTCATAAACAGGCTAAACTTTTATGAAGCAAACATGTTGACTTTTATTTGTAACCCATTGAATGATTTCAGCACATCAGGTTTGGTTTACACAAATGCACTAATTCTACCAACTGTTAACTTATAAGTAAGTTACATTCTTTATTTTATCTAGCTCTGATGGATGTGTGTGGTGGATGACCACAGCTAAGTAGTGACACCCTTCCTGGACTGCTGACTCCACCCTGGCCTTTCCTAACAGACCACACCAGTGTGTTTGCAAAGATGCAGATCTTTTAAGTTTGCAGGCTCCAGCTTCACTTTTGTACATCCAACTAGTAGATGTACAAAAGTGAAGCTGGAGCCTATCCCAGCTGTCTTAGGGCGGAAGGCAGGGTACATCCTGGACAAGTCGCCACCTCATTGCAGGGCAGAGACAGACAACCGCTCACACTCACATTCACACCTACGGGCAATTTAAATTAGCCATTTAACCTAATCCCCATGCATGTTTTTGGATAGTGGGAGGAAGCCGGAGTACCCGGAGAGAACCCACGCAGACAGAGAGAACATGCAAACTCCACACAAAAAGGGCCCGGGATTTGAACCCGGTACCTTCTTGCTGTGGGGTGACAGTGCCAACCTTGACAGAAACCATCTTTGGGAAAAATGCATGTACTTTAATCTGTTTGTTTAGCCCATCTGCTAACATGGAGAGGGCAGTATTTATTTATTTTTACTACAGCAAGCCACCAGGGAGGGCTCAAGAAAAAATTATGTGCTGATTCACAGATATCTCTTTCCCAGTGTAAGTCCATGGGAAAACAATATTTTGGGTCCATTGGGATCATGTGACAGACCAATAAAGTTATAATTCCACATTTTGGCCTCTCTGTGAAAACTCTTTCCTGGGGGCAAAGTATAGCCTACCATGTAACTCTCTCTCTCTGTAACCTCTGCTCTGCAATATTTTTTATTTTTTTTTTTTGAAGAAAGTTGCAACACCAGGCAGATATTTCCTGGGAGGAGGAAACTTTCTGTGGACGTGTTTGCACATCCATTTCCAGATGAATGGATCCAGGCAGAGACGGGGCTGAGGACCAGAGAGAAGAGAAAAATGGGAATAGTGATAAAATTTAATGTAATGAAGTTAGCCATACATTCATTTGTGATACATTACACATTTGTTGTATTGATTAATTAGTTTCCATTGTCGTTCTAAAATGTACGTACATTATGTCATATTTCTACTTTTACACTGTATGCTTAATAACATAAAATAAATTTGAGATTACATACTACTAGTTTTGATTTAAAATGTCAAATGGGACAACTAGGAAGCACTGTTTTGTGAAACATTTGAGTTTTGTGTGAACATTTAACAATTATACTCTTTACTTTCCAGTGTTAAAGCTTAAACTGCTTTCAGTCATGGCAAAGTTCATGGCTTTGTACATTTGTGCTGGGAACAAATGACATACACTTTTTTTTTTTCCTCTAGAGTCAGTCTTTCCCTGCTAATGAACAAAAGCTCGAGTTTAAGAATGAGATTACAGCATTTTACAGATACTTCCACTTTGTTTACGCCACTTCACAGGCAAAGTGTTTTGTTGGAGCTCAATCTTTATTCAGTAATGCTGATTTGACACAGCTGAGCGATCAGCAGAAAGAACTTTCACATGTGCAGCATTTCCCTTCCAGGCCGTCTTATCTCACGACCCTGTGTTAAGCTGCTAAGTTTGCCTGCCAGGAAGCAGGTACTGAGGTCTGCTGGGGGAATCTGGGTCACTTGACCAGACATAGCATCACTACTGGAAGCTTGGTTCTTGATTCTTGATCTTTTGATGATTAATGGGATGTTGATTTGAAACACTTGATCCTTGAAGTCATTATGACGTTACAGGAGTCCTCTCAGCACGGAAAATATAATTCTGGGCTCCAAACAACCATAAACACAACCTCTTGCCCTCTGTGTGTGTTTCCATCGCTCTGTTACCATATCTAACTGTGCTGTAGCAGGGCATCACGCCTCTGTGCTTTCAAACCTCTCTTTGCCAAAACCAGCAGCTCTCTGCAACCATCATGTCCTTCTATGGCAAATTCACCCAGTACAGAGGGCCTTTAAGGGTATCAAGCCTTTGGCATCACTGTGTGGTGGAGGGGAACGAGCTACTGAGGTCCGTAAGTGGTACTTTTCTGTCCCCCTGTGGCTGCAAATTGTAAGCACATCTGCATAACAACGACAATGCCATGGGGCCTTCATTTTGATTAGCCTCAGTTTATTGTGATTGTTCACTCAACGAAAGCACAGGGTTATTTCAGTTACTATTGCTGTCATTTCGAACTGATTTCGTCCATTCTTTGTAATGTTGAATGAATGATGTTATGCCTGAAAATCCCAGTAGATCAGCAGTTTCTAAAATACTCAGACCAGCCAGACCTGCCACCAACAATCATACCACATTCAAAGTTGAAATCACATTTCTCCCCATTTTGATACTCGCTTTGAACTTAATCTTCAGCAAGTTGTCTTGACTAGGTATACATGCCTGTATCATACTGATTAGATATTTGCATTTGTGAGCGGTTGAACAGGTGTGCCTGATGCAGTGGTAGGTGTCATCAATTGAATATAAAAGCCTACATGTGCGCTATGACAGCTGCGACAGACTCCAGCCTCCTTGCAATGTAGGATAAGTGGTTAATAATTGATGGATGGATAAAAGCCTCCATAAAACATGGGAATCATTTCTATAATGTGTGCATTGTAATGTGTTGCAATATATGTAACTGTTTGTTATTCATAGCTCCTGAATGACTGAATAACGAATGGTTCCTGTGAAACAATGTCAGATAATCAAGTACCCTTTCAGTGGCTTTAAATATAAGTTGAGGCAAATGTGTTTTTAATGTGCAAATACACAATATAACAACTTTTGCAACACTGAAATATTTTTAGACTATTAAGATGAGCTGAGGAGAAACAAGACATTCTTTTTTGCAGTTTAAGGAGTGCATGGGATTTAGTTCAAACTTATCTTATAGTGACCTCTAGTGGTATTTCAGAACTAGTAACAATGATGTTTAGGTGATTTAAATTCATTTACTGAAATTATGTAAAGAAAATGTGTTAATCTCGCTCTAAAAAATCGGACAGCTGCTGCTCGAGTCCTCACTAAGACCAAACCTGTTGGTTTATAAAGCACTAAATGATTTGGGGCCAAAATACATGTCTGAACTTCTGCTACATTATCAGCCATCCAGACCTCTCAGGTCATCTGGTTCAGGTCTACTTACTGTCCCCAGAGTCAAAACCAAACATGGAGAAGCAGCGTTCAGTTTTTATTCTCCTTATATCTGGAACAAACTTATAGAAAACTGCAGGTCAGCTGCAACTCTCACTTCTTTTAAATTGAGGCTGAAGACCTTTCTGTTTGCAGCTGCTTGTTATTAATTTTTATTAATATCTTCTGCACTGAAACTTTTATTCTTGGATTTTATACCTGTCCTATCCTTTTTTTAAGATATTTTTTTGCTTTTAATGTCCTATACTTTGATGCTTTTAATTCTTGATGTTTAATGTAAAGCACTTTGAATTGCCCTGTTGCTGAAATGTGCCATATAAATAAAATTGTCTTCCTTACCTTAATGGTTCATCAGCTTTTTCCTGTGGTTTGGTGTCATAAATAAACAGAGCCAGATCACTGATAGAAGAAGACAGCCGTGTGTTCAGTGGGTGAACTGAAATGCCGCTGAAAGAGACACGCTCTCTTCATTTGAAACCCTGATAATGATCGGTCAAGGTTGAAACTGGTGGGTTTTCTTTTCAGTGCGTGTAACCATTGAAGCCTTTATCAAAACCTTGTTCTGTTCCACAAACCAGACAAAACCCACATTAAACACTTTATTTCCACCATGAAAAATAGACGGAACATCTTCATGTACAATAACAGTTTCTGTTGCACCAGTACTTTCTTTACTTTTAAATTCTGTCTTCATCTGGTTTAAAATATACATTCTTTTGTCGTTTATTTACACCAGACAGCAGGCGTTCATCTTGGCCAAACACGAGAAAAAATAGAAATCACATTTCTCACAGATTGTAACAAAGTGTCAAATACATTACAGCACAAAGTACAAAAAGACATTCTTCAGGTTGGTGAATGACTTGCAGTGATGTGAATGACTTGGTGCATGCAGAAGTTGTTTTGCAAGCTGATTACAAATGCCGTAAACGCTGTGTCCAAACCCACCTGTGGTTACTTAGACTGATCTGTTCTCATCATTAACGTGAATTTAATCTAGTCACAACAGGGTCGAAGTGAAATCCAACATTTGCAGGAAACTGAAACTTTGCAGGTCATGAGCCTTTTCTCTCTCTCGCTTTCTGTGCCTTTATTTATTATTGTCTTTTAACCTCGTCCATCAGTTTCACTTGCAATGTAACTGAAATAATTCAGTAGACAATGAAAGAAAACATGTTTTTTTTCATACAACCTGTGCAATCTGCTGCACGTAAAGAACGTTTGAAGCCATAAGATGCCTCTCACCTCTATTATTCCGTTTTGGACAATAATACTGCTTGTACCATCTGTCTGCTGCTCTCTGTGAGGACTGTACATGATTTCACTGGCCTAATCTCCATTTGAAAAAGTTAAGTTTTCTCAAGCACGTGCTCCTGCATCATTTACCAAGATACAGCAACACTGTGGCACAGTTGAATCTGGCTTTTAAAGCCCCATAAAGAAGAAGAAATGCCTATGACTGAGGCTTGTGCTCTCCGGACATCTTTCCCCATACAACACAATAGCAGCATTGATGAATATCAACTCGCAATCACACATAAGTCGAGGTATTTTTTACATATCTTCAGCTCCACGCCTCACTATATCTGAAGGGACGTGCAAATGCGCTTTGACAAAAGCTGAATCGTGACGCAGTCTATGACACAATGGATTTTAAAAGGTGCACATTTGCATTTTAAATGCAGTCTGAATGAGACAGTCACGGCTGGGGTCTGCCATCTTGTGGTTGAGCTGTGAGTTGTCTCGCGCATTGAGCAGTTCTGAACTGAGGCAGGTACAGCGGCGGAAAGTCATGTGACGACGCTGAGTGCAGCTCCCTCGAGTCCTCAGGGCCGAGCAAAGGATGTGACTCCACAGAGCAGTCCCTGTTCAAAACTCCATTTTTAAGCAGCTCAATATTTGTCTCCTCTTCTTTGTGCCCCTCGTCCTCCTCAACCTCCGCTGGATAGTCCATTCCTAGATAATACAAGTCCTTCTCTTCTCTCACATCCTCTCCTTCATCTTCTTGCTCAGATGTTTCAGAAAGCTCCTCCACTGAATTGTAGGAGCAGGAGCGTCGCGGGTCGTCCACCTCTCCACTTGTGCAGCCATCGAGCTCCCACAGGCCACCGGGGAAAGATCCAGAAATGTCTGAGTTGTTGGCAGAGAAATTACCCTCGTCGCTGGAGCTGCTGCCGCCACTGCCGTCCTTGTAGCGGAGATGAATGGGCTGCTGCTCCTGCTTCAGATCAGAGATCAGCAAGGTGGTGTATGTGACTGAAGACTGAGCGGAGCTGTCATTGCTGTCTTGGGGGTTGACTAGCTGCAACTGACCTATTCTTGGTCTTGAACTGGTTGAAGTATCCAGATTAAGGTCTGAGACAGGCGCTCCACATGGGAGCTCCTCACTCTCCATGGGTTGGGCTTGTTCCATTGCTGAGTCAAACCCTGGAGGAGTGCAAATAGATGAGACACTGGCCGGGTCAAGTGGGGCTTGGACTAGAGCTGTGGTCAGAGCTGAGAGATCGAGTTCATCTACTAAAACAACTTTGGAAATGTTCTCAGATGGTAGGAGCAGCGGCCAGGCGGACAGACCCTCTGAAGGTCTGAACGGGTGGTCAAAGGCGTCGGCCTAGAAAGATGTGCACAAAAAGATATACCATTAGTTTTGTGTGTGAAACATCTTATGAGAATAAAATCACTACTGCACATTTTCTTTTTTTTCCCCTTTTACCTTTTTGAGGTCTAGTCCTTTGGCCCAGCTGCACTTATTTGGGTTGGGCACATCCTTCCACACAAACTTCCTCATTCTAGAAAGAAACACAACAGATATTTAGGTATCATCTTTCCATTTAAAGGCTTTCCTTTCTCCCTGCTCCCACCTCCTTCCAGCTAGAATCCAGGTATAATTACACCCTTGTGACCTATTAAATGTCACACTCACACTATTTTTTCATGGTCAGTGTCACTGCCCTTTAAATTAGATGTCACCCTAGATATCGCCATCATTTATCATGTCTTAGAGGGGTAAAAAAACATACACAGATGCTAAACAACAACATCTGGTGTATGATAAATATGAAACCATTCTACATGTAAAGTAACTTTTTTAAAATATAATTGCAATTGCAGCACTTAAACAGTGATGATCTTTGGAGAGTTTATCCACTTACTGGTTTTGTGAGAGGATCAATGTGACAAACAGGACGATGGACAGGAAGGAGATGATCATTAGCATCATGTAGGCTGCAGGGTCTCCTCTGGTGGCTGTGACAGTTGGAAAAATACACATCAGACCTATGACTGACAATAAGAAGACATCCTTATATGTTGGATCATGATTCTGACAGCTAGAAAATTACCTATAGCCATCATGGGTTCCCCTTCTCCATCAGCAAACACAGGATATAAGTAAAAGTCTGACTCCTCTGAGCCCAAGAAATCCCCTGAAATACATTCATTGATACATTGAAGTCATGTTGGCTGGGTTTACATGCTCATTCACAGTGACACACATTACACAGAGAAACAGATTATTAAAAAAAGAACAGGTGGAATAGATCCTGTCACCTCTCAGATAGATGGGACGGTCAGTGTAGGGCAGTCTGGCCCATGTTTCTCCGCTCTGACCTTTGTGATGATTGGAGTCCTGTTGCCTCTGTGGAGACCACTGGACCACCATGAACAGAGGCACGGAGCTGTTGTCCAACAGACTCCAAGTCAGAGACACACAGGTGCTGTTGATAACCAACACACTGAATGACCGCACAGAGCGGCCTGCAAAGGAGAGAAGAAATAGAGTGAATACAAATCCTCCAAGTGACTTCTATTCTCATGGTTCAAGCTCTGCAACACCTACAACTTCTAAAATATAATGTACTCTCTATGTAGTTGGAATAGAGAGATGGTGTTGGGTATGAGAGTGTGGTAGTTTAATATTCATATAAAATATGGATGATGTCATCCAAAGGATTCTGAAAAGCCGTTGTGATGCCCAAAGTGTCTCCCTCTGGGCAGTGACAACGCATCCTCCTGACTAATCCAAAAACAAGAAGAGGTGTTTGGTTGATGGAGCTGACACTCAAGTGATGCAGCAGAGCAGACTGCTAATGACCGGATTTGATAACTTGAGCGCTTGACTCACTTTTAGAGGCAAACCCAAGAGGCCACAGTTTTTGACACTTTGACACACTAAACCGACAAATGACTGCCTGTTTGTCTACAATTAAATCTGTGGTAACTTTTCTTGCCATCTGGACAGCAATGATTAACTTGTTTGCATTGAGCTGCATATTTACACATCCAAGAGACACAGCAACATTAGCCTTATCATGGAGTCTTATTTGTTTTTTTGTTTTTTTTTTACCTGAAGAATGAAGACTAACATTCAATGCCTTTTTCACCTTGATTTGAATTCCTGAGGGAAATGAGGCCAGACTCTCTAACGCCTAAATGCTCTTCTAAGTTCACCAGCTAGTTGCGACCGTCACCTGTTTTCCAAAATATTCTGTGGGTCTTCAAAAAGTCAACACGGCTTAAACGCTGAGACAAGCCACTTCTGTTTATAAAAGGGCTGGCACTCAATGAGTTAATATAAAAAAATATTGCTTATAGACACTTCAAGTAGCATGCAGTTGCATTTATGAACTTGTGACAAAGAGAAAATCCTGTATAAAAGAGCTAAGAAACAAGTTGCAGGTGATTCCTCAGAGGCTATCCCTTAATGGTTTGCTGAATCATAAATTACTGTTTGGTCTTTTCAATGTCACCATACATTATTTAGCTGCTAATGACACTGAAAACATTTCTTAGGGTGCTAATGGGAAATGTCTTTGTTTTCTCTGCAAAACAAAATGGAAAACCATTTTGGGTCTGCCAGTAGTTCAATGAAAATACCTTTCCCTGAATTCTGAGTAATAAGAGAGGGACACAAACATCCCTCTGTCTCACACAGACTAATATCATTTAAAAATACCTCTGTAGGAGGGCTGCTAATATTATTTACGACACAAAAGCTAATGGCAGCGGGGACAGGGTCAATCAGCTCTTTCCTGTGCTCTCCACAGACCTAATGGATGGATGTTTATGTCCCCAGCTTTCTGTCATGTATTATGAGGCCAAACAGACAAGAAAAACATGTTTAAATGGTAAAACGTTGAAGCAATGACATTCTCAGGTCAACCACTTAAAAAATGGTAGACAGTGATGCTTTTTGAGAAATATGCACTTCCGAGAAGACATGAAAAACAAAGGGTCTATTTACATAACTTCTGGAAACCACCTGGTTATTTCTCTTTCCAGTACATGTACACCTGTGTGTGTGAGTGAAGCACTCGACCAGCAATCTGACTGATCTTAGCCTGGAATATGTCTTCACAGTGCAATAAAACCACAAACCCGTTTGATCTTGGCTCTAAATATATTTACAGGAACATATCAGATGAAACTGATGAAACTGTTCTTTCTTCTGGCTGCTTGAATCTCATTAAGTTATTTTAGACTGGTTTTAGTTCTATTTATGGTTTTGAAGTTGTTTCTAAGATTTATTTTCATCTGACCATACTGGAAACTCTTCCTGGATTTAGAATCAGTTATATAGAATTATGATTTGTAGTATATTTTGTGTTACCTCTCTCACATAGTTTGCTGCATTGTTATTGCAGCCACAAGACCTGGGGGGTATTCCATCCAAGTTGCTAATCATAGCAGCGCTTAAGTGATTAAGCCTCGCTTGAAGTAGAGTCAACTTTAACATGAGGCCGAAGCCGTTCCATTAACACGTTTAAGCTGCTCCTCAGCGGAGTTATCTTCAGCGAGGCTTAACCAAGCTTCTATTAGGCGCGTGTGGGGTACACAAGAAGCCCAGAGCATGCGATTGTTGAAAACGTGATCATGTCGAAGAATCGGCCTGATTTTTTTCAGCAGTGCAGAGCAAAAAAGCTTTTGTGACTATGAGAAGTATAAACTGACGATAAACAAGAAGGGAAATACATGGCGTGGTAGGAAATTGCAGACTGCTTAAATGCGCAATTTAAAGTTTATAACAATGCTGAATGTTAAATTTGTTTTTTAAAGTGAGGATATGTATTCCACACCGTGTGTTTGACCTGTCAGTAGGATAGAGGAAACGTTACAGTCTGATATGTGAGAGACCTGCGTACGGTACCCGCTCAATGCAGATGATGGTGTGAACTATTTTCATGTTTATAGAGCTGTTTTGTCAGTTGGAGTTTCTTTTTAATGTGAAAAAGTACTTGCACTTGAACTAATATGCCAAATTGCGATATATTTGAACAGGAGTGGTGTCAATAAGGTGAAGAAGACTGATTTGCAGGTTAAGACAAAGCATAAAACATTCTGCAGAGTGGTCAAGTGTTAATGTTAGGCCTAGGTGATATTTATAAGTTCTATAGCTTAATAATATGAATAATAGTAAATAGATTAAATATAGGTTTAATAGCATGGTGTTCATTCACATTTATGTAATATGTGACAAAAGTTAGTGAAACTATAACAAATACTTTTCTTAAGTATAACTTTTGTTCCCGTTGGGAATCAAACCCCAGAATCCCGCATGATTCACGGTACACTTAACCACTCATCCAACATCCCGGTAATATTATCATAGAGACATTATCACATTTGAAGACCTAATCATGACAACAACATTATTTGAAATAATTTTAATTGATAAAAATTCTCCAAAACTGACCAACAATGTAAGGTCAATTATTTTTTTGCTCACATTGTCACCTTTGTTTTCGGACAACATGGACAATCATACGGGGAGCGTGAGGAACTGATTGTTTGATACTCTGTTTACTACAGGTACGTATTCTTTCTAACATCGCTAACCCTAAGCCTAATAGTTAGCCTGCCACGGAGCAGGTTAGCTCAGAAGCATATGTTACCCTGGTAACTCAGCTGAGATTCCTGTTAGCGAGAGTGATGGAACCGAACTCTCACTAAAACTAGCGGGGCTTACCGAAGTTTGCGAGGATTTGCATTTAGCGCGGTTGATGGAATACCCCCTGAAAGGTGATTTGTAACCTCAAGGTTTTCCTGCTTGCATAAAGGTTGTATGGAAAAAATGGATTTGGATTGGATTAGCCATTCAGTCAGTGCCAAGTGCAAAAAAAAAAAAAAAAAAAATCAATGAAGCGAAAAATGTCAATCCCAGAACCCAAGGTGATGTGGAAATTCACACAAAAACTGTAAGGCATAAAAAGTGAAGTATTATATTCATCATATACATATAGGTACATACAGTACATGAAATCTGAACCCATTTATGCAGCAGTGGGCTGCCTGGAAGCACCGGGGGTTAAGTGCCAAATGACAAATACAGCACAGACCAGAGCCACACTTAAGGAGCTTTTCCACAGGCGTGGTACGGTACCGCATGGCTCTACACGGTTGTGGCGCAAACAACAAATACATGATCATTTCGGAGATCTCCATTGTCCTCCAACCCACAGTCCTGTGCTTTGTTTGCTTCACTGACAGTATCACACGCCCAAATACCGCATGCCCAAATCTCACTCTCTTTCTCCCGACATACAAACAGCAACTAGATGGATATAAACATTCGTTGTTAATATAGACCCAATTTTACTCAGTAGACCGATATGTTAATAAAAATGACGACATTAATGCAGATTTATCATGCATCCCTACATAAGATAAATGAAATATATTTTTCATCTCACTCACGTCTGGGCTGTCTCTCCAGTGTCATGTTGATGTTGTTGGTAGAGCTCCCCAGGTTATTGAAGGCTTCCACAGTCACAGTTTGCATCACCCGGTTCCACTCAAAGCTGTATGAGGACGCCAGCTCGATCTGCTCCCTCATTACAGAGCCACTCAGCGCCTGGTACTGGACTATAAATCCATCCACGCAGTAAGAGCGCTCTGATATTTGCAGATGCTGCGAGAAGAAAAAAAAAAAAAAAAAAAGCAGGAAAGTCAACATTATATTTATTTCTATACTAATTATAAGCTTGAGCATGTTTACATACCTTAAACAGCAGAGTGACATTAGTCTGGTTTCTGTAGGGATCATCTTGAAGGATTCTCCAAAAATCAGGGCCGTGCTCAGGAGCTGAGGGGGAGACCGACAAATTAAATCAGCTTACACCTCTCCGTCAGTAGTATGATGCATGTCGTGTGGGCCATTTTCCATTAGAGCTAAAGTGAGATGGTCACATGAGGCATTATCTGACACCATAAAAAATTATTCTAGTATTATTTGGAATTTTGGGTGAAATTAATGGTGATCTAGCGCACCTCTGCTGTTTTCAGGTGTGGAGTAGACTGGATCGCTCCATTCGCTCCAGTAGCCGATGTCGTCAGTGTGCTTGCAGCTTACTTGTACCACATACACCCGGCACATGTCCGACACTGTGACCTCCGCCCACGGGACCCGCACTGGACTCTGGACCTGCAGGCACGATGTTTTATATAATGCACATTTTAGACAAAGGAAATGGGGGAAAAAGCCAGAACACATCTGTTTCCTTCATCTATCCATTTCATCCAAACCACAGCAGAGAATAATATCATCATCTTTCTCATCAGCTGACAGCATGTGGCCAATTTAAGAGAGAATTTTTCAATCAGCGGGACAGAGGGTCTCCTACCAGCATGTATCAGATGACGTCAAACTGACCGGTTAAGTCAATGTCAAGTGTTCAGTGTAATTTAAGGAGATATAACATGTATTTACCAGCCATCTGAGGAACATCTTTCTCAGGGGTAGAAAACCATTTGGGAATACAAACATACAACTTCAGATAATTGGATGTAAGGCCTTTAGTTGGTAACCAACAGATCAGCTCACCTGCCACTCCGACTGGGCTCTCAAAGAGGAGGGGGAGTGGTACCGAAACCTACACTGGAGCCCCTCGACTGGCAAAGACGGAGGCTCCCATGTGACCATCAGGACCCCGTTGGTTCGGCTCACTGCCTTCACACTAACGGGTGCGTGGGGTTTCACTGCAAGCGAAATGGAAGTTCCAAAAAAAATGGTTTAAAGTTAGAAATTATTTTATTTTAAAGACACAAATTCTCTCAAAGAAAATGTCTAAACTTCTGTGAGAAATTTAACCAATACTGTAAAACAATATCTGTATATAGATCAATTAATAACTGATACAGTGTATATCTAAATACTAAATGAAGAAAACCATTTCTAAGTGTGTCATTTCAGCTTATTTACACTGATATAAGCCTCGAGGGACATTAAAATCTAACTGTGTAGTTGTGAAATGAGCCACCCATGAATCCATCGTGCTCACCATGATCTATGGGTGACAGGTAGACGGCTTTCGACCTGATGGGGCCCACTTCCAGCCACAGCTTGTAGCAGTTCATCCTCAGAGGATGGATGGTGCAGGTTTTCTGCTTGGATCGAATCTGCGTGCAAGATGGCCCCATCTCACCAACTTTCTCCCCCGCTCTTTCCCTCTCCTCCATCACATCACATGGCAGGTCAGCCCATCTGACGAGAGAAAAATAAAAATGAATGTGTTATTCCTGTAGGTCTTTTCCAGATACAATCCAATACAGCTCAATAATCAACAACTGTGTCAAACCCAGTTGTAAAAAGAATAATTCAAGTTTCAGATAACTTGGCTCTTATTTTTGTATGGAGAGTAACTTGAAGTTTTTTGCTGAATAAATTATGGCTTTATTTGAAAACCACTGTTTGTCCGACTGTCCATTTTTCTTGCCTTAGCAATATTTCAATATTCCCAAACAATACCTAAATTGTAATAAAATGGAACTATACTTAAATGTACA
The DNA here is from genome assembly GCA_029721515.1 of Synanceia verrucosa. NCBI lineage: Eukaryota > Metazoa > Chordata > Actinopteri > Perciformes > Synanceiidae > Synanceia > Synanceia verrucosa. The sequence goes on from CM056558.1 coordinate 16,762,950, forward strand.
AATATTGTCTTAAAATAGCAAATCTTCTCTTGTATATGAAAATAGAGAATTACAGGAAAAGTAAAAGCAATAGGAGCTGGAGTAAAACACAGTAGTGTTGCAAGAGAGAGTTATGAAACAAACAACTGTGTAGAGACTTTCTCTTCCTGTGAGGCCAGAAGTCCTGCTGACAGATGAAATAAACTTCCTGGTATTACTTCATACAACTATTTCGAGGTTGTGTTCACTAAATGTGCTGCCTGGTACTCTGTTCAGTGACTTAAGAGGCTTTCAGCACACTGAGTTCTGAGGTTTCTTTAATAATGCTGCAAACATCTGAAACCATCGCACTTAAAGAGAGAGCTACTGTAGAATAGAGCTGTCCCTGACCAAAGAAATTCACAGTCTAACGAACTGATTAGTTGATTTCATTGACAATTCTCCACAATGAAACAAAAGGACCAATTGAAATCTGAGGTTTCTTGGAAATAAATTATTAACTCTGAGTGCCATTGATGTGATCAACATCATTCAAAATCCAAAGCTTGAGTGCCAAAGTTACAAAAAAGTGCCAAAAGTACAAAAAGTGGTGATTTTTTTGAAAGTGGCCTCTGCTCTCCTCCACACAAAACGAGAACAGAACAAGGTAAAAATAACCTTTTTTTCATGATGAAATAGCACAACTCTTCTTTCATTTGAGCTACTCATTGTTTTCAGAGACATGGTACAAAATATTGAAATATGACTGAAAAATGGGCACAAGGCACTTGATGAAAAGGCGTCAACTGAGATCTAAACGACTGAGAAGGGGCAGCCCTGTTGTGACATGTAAATGGTGCTTTACCTGGATCTGAATTTGAGTTTAGTCCACTGTGTGTTCTTCCAGCTGCAGTCCATAGCATCAATATCACCGTTGGTTTCACAGTTTATATCGATGGATGCTCCTAAGGCACAGAAACACTCACTTTTAGTTCACAATAACAAGCGTGACCTGACACAGCCTCTGTGCACTGGGATTATCTTGGGACACACTGTTGTGTGTCGTCTCTCTCTTTCCTGCCTTTGTCCACTGCCGCAGAAAACTGATGCAAAGAAAGTGGGACTTCCAGGAATTTTAAAACATCCAAAGTGAAATGTTGATGTTTGACTAAATAGCTCATGATGGTTTCTTTCTATTTGTAATGTTCAGGTTAGCTCACCTTCTACATAGATGAGACTGTAAGGGATTGTCCACTCCTGAGTGCACTGCAGCAGATCGTACATCCGAGTCTCTGAAGGACGAACTGTGATCTGGCTGACCTGGTTGAAGAAAGGAAAAGCATAATCTATGGAGTTATTGACATAAACTGTACTTTTCTAAAAATACTGTACACAGGAAGTCATTGAAGCGTGTTTTTTTTTCTTCTTCTTCTTACCCACTGGCTGACTGGGTGGTACTGACTGCGATGAAGCCGCTGTTGGAAGTTGAGCTTCCACATGGCCATGCTGGCATTGATGCTGTGGTCGTTGAACACACAATACACGGTTACGTTCTCCCCTGGTCGTGCCACCACTTTCTCTGGGATGTAACTCACAGCTGCACACACAAACAGATTTTTTTTGTTTAAAAACTCAAACCACGACATTTTCTATTTTTTTTATTTGAAGTTTTCTTCTACAAAACATCTATCAGGAATGAAGACATGTTGGGGAAAGGACAACAAAGCTAAATGAATGTAAAAGGTATCAGAGGAGAGCAGAACAAAGACCCTTAGTCCATAAAACAACTGACTCATTGTTAGTCACCCACAGTTTCCATTTGATTTTTTTTTTTTTTCCCTCTTACAAAAGAACGAAAACTTTTCAAGGATTTTCCAACTGTTTTGGTTTGTCACATGCTCTGAAACAACACACTCTGCCTGTGAGGGCTGTCATCTAACCACCTCTTCAGATGCAGCCAACCGAAACATCTGCATGGAGTCAAAAGAAAAGTGACTCATCAGCAAAACAGGTAACAGCTCAACACAGGACAACTTTTATATACATTGAAAAAGCTAGTTCATGTCTCATCATCATTCAAATTTTAAGGATGGTACACATTTAAAAAACCTTCCAAAATATTTTTAGTCACTCTTTCAATCTTCCAGCTGTCATTTCATTTTTTGAAGGTTGTTTCTTTGAGATGACTCAGAGTGGTTTAGTCTCACCAACTTTTCACCCCATGACACATGGGCATCACTGTGACGTTTCCTCTCGTCATACAGAGTTGAATTGCAACTGTCTACACAATTAAAAACAAAAGCGGTTATGCACACAGACACAAAGCACCGCCAGCTACTCGATTAGTTTGTTGTGTTGCTTAACGCCCTCAGACTAATGCTTACACAGTAATTAGCATTTAAATGTCACAGAACAGAAACTAGCAACAAGCCAACATGAACAATTTACAGTCTCTGATTAAAAGGAACATTTTGAGGGTGCAAACCAGCCGCTGTCTCATTTTTCAACTCTCAGTTTCTGAATTTTAATCAGTGGCTACTTTGTGTTGTGCATTTTGAGCAGATATGCAGCTTGTGAAAACGACCTCTGGTTCAGAGTCTACTGACGTTGGCCACTGGAATAAGTTCTTCATTAACAGTGGAGGAGCTGGACTAATTTCATAAATTAACATTGACATAAATCTACCCGAGTGATAACAGAGGTCACTTCTATGAACCTACCAGTCAGTGATGGGTGTTGAATTACAGCCATCAGAACAGGCTTGAAATGTTAGCTAGCCTGGCTCATTGCAAAAAAAAAAAAAAAGAAAAAAAAGAAATAATGTAATCTCCAACCCCAGTTTAAGAGCCATCAAATACTGAGTTCTGCTGCTGCGGATATGAAACAACACAGTGAAACAATCCAGTTTCAAAATCAGCAGTTTGTTTTTACCATAACAGAATCTCACTGTAGCGTGAACTACCAGAGGCAGATTTGCATCATCTGCCAGGTGTTTTTACTTTTGTGTTGTGAGCATATCTTGTGACCACAATTCATTCTGAACAAAAATGGTGGACTGAGCATCTGATGCTGTTCTACTGAGCCACTAGCACAGCTAAAAACACATTTCAATGTTAGCTGGTTTCTGCTGAATTCATTGAACACACACTGTAGGTTTTCCACGAATCCACACAGTCATTGACCCCCTTCAAAGATTTTCAACCAAGTCTTTAAAGCTTAAAAAAGTGACAAAGCAGATGCAAAGACCATCCAGCTTCAACAAAGGGTAAGAGTAAGCAATGTGTCTTTTGCATTGAGGCCAATTTATAGTATTCCATACATTGCTGTACGTAGACAGAGAGCCCTCTGTGTTGCCAGAGAGCCTCTCCATCCCCTCCAGGTGCATGAAATATTTTTTTTAACAGTCTGTCACTCCGTCAAGGGAAGACAGAGACGGTAAGGGCTGTGAATGGTCCTCTAGTTGCACCCCTGTCGTGAAATGCAGCCCTTCGCCCTACACAGAAACAGACAGACAGGTCACCTCCGCAGCAGCGCAGACAAGACAGGAACTAAAGTATCGATTAGCCTTGAGAAACGCAAGTCAAATGGATTCAACTTGCTCAAAAAAATCCATTTAATTCATTTAGTAATTATGGCTGGGGTATATTTCCACAGAGCATACTTTACAGTGTTAGTTTGCGTTTGCTATTATTCAATTTTGTGTTGAGAAGAACATCTGCACACTGTTCTTCTCTTCTATCTCTTTCACAAATTATTAAATCATAAAATTGTGTTTTCCCCTGCTTTTGTCTGTGATATTTAAGGTGAATTGCTTCACTTTCCGAGGAGGTGCATGTCACAGCAGGGCTGCACAACACGCATCACGACAACTACGAGGGCTCGAGGGGTCTCCGTAGTTACGGAGTTGGATAACGTATTACGTAGTCGGAGAAGTATATTCCAGCCTTAACGCTGTCATTATTGGTCTCCAAACACTTGAAAGGGAACAGTTCTTACTGTCCAGGTAGATGTGGTGAGGTTCACTCCACTCGCTCCACACTGCAGGCTCGTCCAGACCGGAGCATCGAACCTGGATGGTGTAGTTCAGTCTGGGCTTCAGCTCCAGAGACAACCTGGGTTCTGCAGGAACAGACACCACCTGGACACATCAGAGACACAAGCAACGCATAAATGAGAGACACAAGCGCACGGACCAACAAGGCTCATTAACTGGATGGTGCAAGGAGACACCTGCAGATTCTGGCTATGTTCCTTGAAAGCCTTTTTTTCCATGTGTCAAATTTAAAAAGTGGACACTGTAGCAATATGCAAGTAAGAGTTCTGATTTCTTATGTTTAACCAAAATAAAATGTTCAGGATTATTTGACCCCAGAGATCCATACCAAGAGTCACTTAAACACACCAAATTAACTGACATGATATTAAGAGATACCATATTTTATTTATCCACCAACAGGTGTATTAAACACAAGGTTTTAAGTGTGACCCCTGGATGAATCATGCATTGTCTGATGTACTGCTGCACACTGTACACTGTGTGAGGCTATTAAACCCCCGTATGACAGTGAGTAAGTTGCACTGAATAAACACGGTGGAAATGTGCACTGCGTAAAAGCAGCACTGCCTCAGTCAAAGGCAAATACAGAGAGTGAGTGTGAGACTCAGTCAAGGCTAAGTTGTGTACATTTCTCTATAACGTCAATGAAAAGCATGACCAATGAAAGACCTACTGTAAATTCTTTAACACTATATTTTGCACCTGTCGTCATGTTTTTTATTAGTTTTTAAAAAGGCAATCTCTATAAAGGTTTTTAAGTTGCAACTAGTGCTTACAGATGCTTTATAGTTTATAATTATATATTATAATTTTTTTAGTTTTTAGTTAGTTTATTTATAATTATTGTATAATAATTATAAACAAATTTTGGGTTAATGCAGTGTTAAAAAAAAAACACTATTAACATATTATTATTACTGTTTTAACGTTTAGAGCTGAAGAACAGATATGGTACAAACATGGATTATCAACTTGTACGTTCATTATTACCAATTACCAGTCCAGAAACCCATAATAATAGATTATAACTGTTGTTTTGCCAACAATAAAGCCCTTCATTACAGTTTACAAACCCCTTTTAAAGGGTGCCTTATTATAAAATGGCACCTAGTCCTAGACGGTGCAGTGGCAAAAGTTATGACATCTCAGGCAACATTTTATCAACGCTCAGTGCTACCTGCCAGACTGGATGAGTGGTGTTGGAAGAGTATCGGACTTCGTATCTCAGCGGACTAGAATCAGAGTCTGACGGGTCGTCCCAGAGTAGAAACAGCTCTGCCTCAATGGTCTGAATATGTGACAGGTTGACGGGAGGACTTGGTTTCACTGTAGATAAACAACATGAAATATTTACAGTAGAATCACAGCAGAATCAATATACTGTTCATCTTAACGCCACATTGATCCTGATTTAATGTCAATTCACATTCTATCAAATGTTACTAAATCCTATGAATCAATACAATAACAGTGCATAAAGTTAGATTTACATTAGATTTAAATGCAATATCTGAGCTTGCATCTGTCAGGGATTTAAAGAGCTTTAAGGTCACTTATTACTGGATGGGCATTTGAATGAATCAATAATACACAGAGTTAACAAAAAATATTGACAGAATATAATTCAATTACTCTGCTGGGCATTAACTGAAAATTTGCTTGGTTTTTGCATGTAAAAGAAGCTTACAGACATGAATGTCAGCTAATAATGATTTTTGAATTAAGGCATATAGCTGAGATTTATTAACATCCCATGAATCATGTGTGCAGAATATCAAGCTTAATATTTAGGCTGAGGTGGATTATAGAGGCGTGGACCCAGACTTATGAGACAGGCTCAATTATAACAAATGCAGAAAGAGATATTAAGTGAGTCGCATAGGCCTACTGGGAGAGACGTGATTACTGAACATTATGAGTAATAACCCAACAATGAATTTTCCAGACAGCTCTCACAGCAAGGAAAATACAAGCTTTTTATTTTCATCTGAAGGAATAATTTGAAGCAACATTTATTACTGTCTTATAAAAAGACTGATCACATCAAGCGCCATCGAAATGAACACGTTTCACTGGCTGGTCATAGCAAAAGTGTGATTTTTTTCAGGCATGAGCTGAATACAGTGTTCAATGAGTGTTTGTTTCCATGGTTACGGAGTGAGAACTGTTAGTAGTTAACTAAGTATGAACTTTTAAGATGTAACAAATCTTGCCCAGCCACAACAGTTAACCTAATTTGATAATAAACCAATGAGGTGTGGATTTTTTTATAATAACTTTCATAACTAATTCAAATATTTGATGGCTTGCAGTTTTTCAAATGTAAGAATTTGCTCCCTGGTCTTACATTGCTATAGTATAAATGTGGATTTGGATTATTGATCATACAAAAGACGATGTTTAATGACGTCATCTGGGTCTCTAGGTCACTGTGATTTACATTTTGTCAGGTTCAACAATGTCCCATTGGCATTGTCCTGATATATATATGTAATTCCACAAAAAGTTTTATTTTGATTTCATAAAAGCTAACCAAGAATATATATACTGTATAGTACAGTACACAAAAGTAAAAATTCATAAAAATAACGACTAAGGTGCCAAAACATTGGCACATTATACTCTTTCCAATCGTTACAGCTAATTTCGAACAGACACTGTGTAACCTAGACTGAAAGAAAAGGATCGAACTAAAGAGTGAAGGAAATGAAAACAACACACTGTCACTATTTAGTTTCTGCTCTGCTCTGTCAGTTTAACCAAAAGGTCGACTTGAACAAATATACCATGGAAAGTCCTTCTCTGTCACCGTGGAGATCTCAGTTTGGATGTGGTTGCACAAACACTGATACACATCTACACACACACACACACTAACATAGAGGACCACAGCCCAGCTGCTCTTAGCTATTCCCATCACGTCTGCCAGTCACAACTCTCTCTCTCTTATCTCTGCAAAATCATCCCTTTGAAGATGGACATTGGAAAATCATTGGTGTTTCAAACATTGATGGGCATCACCTTCATACATGTCTGAATTTATTCTGAGGATCTAATGCCAGTAACTGAGTGACTTGCTGGGAACGTCCTTTTCTTATCCGAATCCCTACTCCCCAAAGAAAATAATTGATAACTGAGGACAAATCAAACCTTATAGCATGTGCACACATACTTACACAACAATAAAGATGAGATTTTGATTATGATTAATACATCATTTTATAATGCTTCAGGTGTCAGACTGATAAAGAGAAGTTTTAGGTTGCCAGGCTGCAATTTAAAACTTGTATATAAACTCCTATCACAAAAGTAGTCAGTGACTTCTCACTGTAGCATACTTACATCTGTCCCAGCAATAGGTCCCAAAATGCAATCCCTACAGCACTGCCATAAACTCTAGCTACAGCAAAGCAAGAGTTTTCCAGTTTAGTTAAAACAGTAATAGCACACTACTCCTTAGGGATGCATTACATTAAGAGTCTGTTGAGAAAACTGTGACCTCTGACTCCGGCACAACTGATTCTTCCAACTTCCTTCTATTATACCACAAAGAATGAGACAAAAACATGCCTCTCTTACCAGGGCGGGCAGGAATCCTGAGGCGAACTGGTGGAGCAACAGCATTGGAGATGCTGACGGTTACCACGGTGGGAAAACTTGTTGCAGTTTCAAGAGCGAGCGAACACATGAAGGAATCCTCCGCCTCACAAATGACTGGATTATCAGGTACAGTGTTCCCATCCTTCACCTCTGTGTCATTTTTCAGGGAGCTGAGAAATGGATACGACATATACTTCAGTCACTGTGTGAAAAATTAAGTACCTGAAATCAAAAACATGTCATGAAAACTAAATATTAATAAATGTCTGAAACAATGAGACATTATCTTCACTAGCATCGATGAGAAGTTTTTCAACATCTATAGTTCTGTGACTACTTCGTCTGCTGATCAGTGTGTGTCATCAGTTTGTGAAACATTCCAGACAAACTAATAAATGGACCTTGAGGAAGAAAATGTCAGAACAGTGAACAATATGTAGAGCTGCCCAATGTCAGGCATTTCATATTAAGTGTGTATTATTTAAGCATAATAAAAGTCTGATATTTCATACTCACATACGCTGCAGACTGACTGCTATGAGACCAGTTTCCAGCTTGGCTGATGGTGGGCGGTGGGGCTGAAGGTCACATGTTAAATTTTCCCACTTTTCCTCAATTCTGCACAGTATGTCTAAACAGGTGCCTGCCAAGAAAGCAGACTTACATATTAGCTGCACAGGTTATTCCCATCAGATGTTGACATGAAGGCTTCTCAGAAAAACTGCCAAGCTTGGTATTCTAAGAAATATTATAGATGCAAGCGGCAACATGGTGTCTGGACATTTAGCCTTGAAGGGGAAAAATTCATTAGAGATTTATATTGTTTGTGCTGAAGTTAGATATATTTTAAACAATCAAAATAAGGTGATGGCAATTATTCTGGGAAAAAACTATTGTATAGTGGCACTCTTGGCGTAATACTAACATCAGCGACATGTTAATTTTCAGCATTACCATGTAATTATCATTAAATACAGAGTAAAGCTGAGGATGAAGGGAATGTCATGATGAATTAACTCTTTGAGTGCCATTGGCGAATTTCAAAGTCAAAGTGTTTTTTTTGGCAGTGGGTCGCCGATCACGGTCTCCCACAGCCTGTGAGTGAGTTTGGGGCTTCTGGGAGATGTAGTCGAAGCATTAAGAGATGGTATACATCACAGAGATCAAAACAGGAAGGTTATTTAAAATCCAACGCTTGAGTGCCATTGACATATATATATATATATATATATATATATATATATATATATATATATATATACGTCAAAGTGTTTTTTTTCCCAGCGGCTAACAGCCTAGTAATTTTAGGGGCTTCTAGGATATGTAGTCAGAACATAAAGAGATGGCATACGCAAAGCAGGAAGCGGAGCCGATCGCGACTGGAGAGCAAAAAAAAAAACAGAATCTGGACAATAAGTGGTGTTTTTGGTGAAAGTGGCCTCTACTCTCCTCCAGATAAAACAAGAATGGAACAAGGTTAAAAACAAACCTTTTATCCATGATGAATTAGAGAGTCTCTTCTTTCATTTGATCTACTCAGTGTTTTCACTCATTGACTATTTTAACCATTTCAGGGGTTGGAGCTTAGACTTTCCAACTTTCAATTTTAAGGACCACTCTAATGTGTATATGTCAAGAAGAAAGTTAGTACTGATGTCAGAAAGCCTGGTACATCGGTCTTGAAGATATTTTTTGGTGATGAAGCAATAAAGGATGTGAAAAAATAATCATGACTAACAATCAAACAAGAATGAGCAAAATGGCTGGGGACCTTGCAGCTGAATCACACTGCTGACTGTGAAAAGGCCTCATAAAGCAGTCTGGAGGCACAGCGTAGGCCTTTAACGTCTCCAACGTGAAATCGTCATTGCTTAGACACAAAGCCTGGAAGGTCTTGGCTAATCACCATTGATTCTAATGCGTCACAGCGTCTCACAGAATCAATAACAAGAAATAAATCCTCCTCACCTCTCTTGTGTCTCAATATCACCTTATTTCTGTTTACCTTCCCTCTTACCTTCAGTATCAAGAGAGCATTTCATAATTATGTCTCACTGGCTCCACTCATCTACCTTCATATTTTCTCTTCTTACCTGTGGTGCTGAACAACTTCCTGGTTAAGAAAAGTTAAGATTATTTGTGCCAATAAAGGGAAATCCTTGTCGTAAGGCCATCAAAGTGTAATGAGCCTGTCAGGCTGGTTTTTAGAGGCATCACTATCCGTGACGAGTGACAACACTGCAGAGAGTCACAAGGCTCTGTCTCACACTAGCCCTGCTGTTTGTTTCATTATATTTCCACCCTGTTGCTGCATGGGATCAAGCGTATCACTTTGATTCCTCATGAAGACACAGATGTTTGTCCTGAACAGCTCAGCTGAGGTGCCTGAGAGTAGCCTGAGTATGGTATTTCAGTTACATTGCAGCACTTGAGGAAACCTTACATAATTTTATCTAATGGTTATGACTGTGAGGGAGCCACTGCAAAATCTGCCTAGCAGACTCATGTTTGATTTCAACAGACATATGCTGTGAAGTACATAACTTCCCATGCAAAGCCTTAATCGTTAATTGTCATTTAAATTAATCAAGAAACATAACACACAATTATTACCAGAGGGCTCACGGGGGTTTGCTTTGGGGGTCGAGCTCCTGAAGCTGCAGAGGGGATAGTGTGGGAGGTCTGATTCAGAGCGGTTTGTCTCCGGCTGGTGTGTGTCGTCTCTCTCTGCAGTGAAGTGGGCTGAAGGTGAGTCACAGCACAGCTCATCCTGCCACGGGAGGTCCAGGCCAGAGGATTCCTCCTCAGGCTCCAAACACTGAGCACCTGCTCTCACACAGACAAGACAGTCAGCACAGGTTTTGACACAGGGACAGGGGGAAAAAATACAAAAAAACTACAGTGCTTTTAGATTTTAAGTTCTGTATTCTATTCTGCATTAGACAAGTAAAATTATCATTTGTTGAATGTATTTGGTATCTTCACAAAAGTAACATTGTATTTATGTATAGACACACACAAGTTTCAGTCAGTTTTTTCTTTTTGCTTCAGACATTTTAAGATTATAATATAAAAGCAGGTTATGATATAAAGTTTTTTTTTGTTTTTTTTTTTAACCAGGTAATGTAATGTAGGCAACAATGCATTTCCTTATTACTGAGACATACTGGAAGAGTGTATAAAGCATTTGATTTATACAGTACAATTGTATCTTTTTTTGATGTTGTTTAATGTGTAAATTAAATAGAATTTGATTTATTCCATGCCTGTCTTGAATGTGCAAACATGCAATATGTCCCTTTTATAAGTGTAATAAATCAAAGAGAGATTTCTATACAATCAAAGGGCTAAAATGGTTGGTGAAGAAGAATATATGGTTAGGTTTAGGTCAATGCCATTTTAGGACAATTATTGTTTCCATTTTCTGTTCCCCAAAACATTTTGCAAAATCAATATTTTTCTGAGACATCCATGTAAATTTTTGTGTTTAAAGCAAGGCAACAGCCAGACACAGACTGTTGTCTGCACAAAGGCCTTGTTAGAGTACACCTGTGGTGATATTGACTTAGCTCAGGTGAAACTCATCAACTGGTATGGGGAAAACATTATGCACTGTCAAAGAAGAGCACAGTAGGTTTAATGTTGACAGCTCCACATAGGAACTCTATTGACTATACCACTATAAATCCCAAGTGTCAACATTGTATGATGCTACTGTGTATCTGGAGACCATAGAGACTCATCTAGACATTTGTGACCAGTGTTACCTGAGTATAACTTCAGTAGAAATGTCAGTTACAAACTGAAATTAAACTTAAAATATATGGGGATTTTAAGATTTAAACCACCTTCTTGTACACATTATTAACATCTATAATACCATTGTCAGAATCTGTCAGAAACTCACAAATTCCATATCATACATTAAAGTCATACAGATTTACAGTGTATGCAACATAAACTAGGGATTAAGCTTGATCAATAGTACCCTAGTAAGATATTTGAAATATCATTTAGTTTACTCCAAACATGAACTATAGCTCTAACAGCTATATCTGAATATTTTATAGAGAAAGTAAACTATTACAAGGTTGAGGACTCCTACAAGCTGTTGCGCTAGAGGTTTAACTCACCATGAAAGACCAGGATGTTATGAATCAGGAGGACTGTCAACATTACAGACCGAACCCTGCAGAGAGACAGAGAAGGGATAAGTAATGGGGGGGTGGAGGGCAGAAAGACAAACTTTGATATTAGAGCTGTAAAAAAAAAATCCTAGCAATACAGATAGTGACAGAAATGAGACATAAGAGACAGGCATTTACTGACCGAGTCATGTATCAAGGGAAGCACTGATCAATTTAGGGTTGTTTCAGAAACACAACACAGGTGCAAACTGAGAAAATGAAGCATCCTGTTTTTAGAAATATCTTCAATCTTTCCAAGTGTTTATTCTCTGTGACACATTTAGAATTAACTGGAAATGGGAGGGAGTCATTATGCATGACATCAAGGATTTTCAACTATCCATGCTTAATTATGAAAAAAACATGAATTACAATCTCACAATTGCAACAGAATCGGGCACTGGCAGACATGGTCATGAGTGCCACAGTGAACAAACCAGTAATAGTGTCGCCCATCTTATTAAATGTCTGTCATTTGAGAAATGGTCAAGTTTGTGTCATTTACTGGCTGCATTTCTGTGCCCGCTTCACTCCTGTTAAATGGATATCACCAAACCCAAATATCATCAGAAATACTCCAAAGTGATACCGGTGAGTAATTGGCAGTATTTTATCCCTTAAATATTTTAAAAAAAAAAAAAAAAAAAACAGAACTTCCCCTTTAAAAGCTTTTCAGAAACTGATAGGATTTTATACAAGACAAATTCCATGATTTGATGGTTTTCATCATTGGCTTCTGCCATGTGTCTGTCCAGTAGAAGGGCATCAAAATGTGGAATTCCCTCCAGTAGCCATGAATGTATTAGATAGTGGTAATTCTGATAATTATTTGATAACATTCACCTTCATACAGTGTGGTTATACTCACATTGTAGTGGTCATAACATGAGCATGGCCTAGCTGGGCTTTGGCTGGGGTGAATCTTACTGAGGAGAGAGAGAGAGAGATATTCAAAACTCTACACAAGCAAGTCAATTTTGACTCCAAGCGTATCACTTGATCCCTAATACAGATTAGGAAAAAATACTTAAAAGATAATTAAAAGATTCTCTCAAACACATTCTATTTGAGAAGCAGTTCTCTCAGTGATAGCAGCACCTCCCACTCTATATATAACCTTCTGGAACAAAATTGTGGACTCAAAAGTAGGGCTGGGAATAATTAAAACAAAAAAAAAAAAAAAACAGTAGGTCAATTGGTGAGAGGTTAAGGCAGAGTCTGGCATCAGGAAAGCACTCAGTGAGGGCAAACAGGACTTGGCCGTGCATTAGATGATGTGTTAAATGCTTGGGGGAAAAGAAGGCTGCTGGTAATGTATGCAGGGAAGCTAATGAGAGAACAGGGATCAGGTGACTGGGAATGTGGGAACACATTGAGGGTGACTACAAGCACACAGATCTGAAAGAACAAGAGAGGATAATGACTGGAAAGAGGAAAAGAAGCAAAAGAGATCAACATTAAGACACCTTCACTGATTTAAAAAAAAAAAACTCCAGTGCTGCTGTTCACTTGAAAGAAAAAGAAAACCCTTTTCTCTCTAAGTCATCGTCACATGACAGTTATTTCTCAGAACGACAACCGCACAGCTAGATAACAAGATGCTGCTGTATTTGTAAGTTCTGGACATTTTTGCACAGAAGAGTGATCATTTCCTCTCAAACATGTCTCCCCTGATTAATTTGTGTTGCACTTTATTTTGCTTGACATGACCCTTCGTTATAAAACTCAGCAAGGCAATAAACAACTATAGTGTGTAGTTCACACAAAGCAGTGATCATATGCTGGACCACAACAAGCCCAGCATGCATTGAAAAACACCACTATGGACATGCTGCAGTGTGTGTGTTCATGCCAGGAACTTTGTATGTGTGATCAGGTTATCATATGCAAATCAATTTGTAAATAAATCTATCAGAATAAACTATTAAAGCATTGCACGTACCTGCAGGTCAAACAATAACAATATGGAACAGAAGTTGCACCGTCCACAAAAACAAAACATACTTAATCAATTAATCGAGGCAAAGCAGCAATATCAGTCCGAGTAGATTGCAGGACAAAAATATGATCTTATGTGTTTAAACATGTCAGCCATCACCCTCAGGTGTGTGCTGTACAGGTGTAAAACAAATAGTGTCTTTGAAAAAAGATTAAATAAAAAACAGGTATAAATACCAACACTGGCCTCAGGTTGAAAGGTGTCACAGCAATTTTCATTTGCATGTTAGATGGAAAGCAGCAGCATGTTAGATGGAAAGCAGCAGAATCCTGAAAAACTTCCAACCTCTGTTGGATCATAACCAATGCTTTAGTGAAACAGGATATTGATCCCCAGAGAGGAAAATCAGAAAAGATATGGTTAACCCCTCTTCACAGTCTATGTGACTCTGCTCTATATCATAACATCAACATGTATTGAGAGATATTGAGAAATTGGTCATGGAAAAAATAATCAGATTTCATTCAATATCTACATTTTCACTAATGTGGAACAAAATTATACTAAACTCAGACACTGACACAGAAAACCCTACTCACTGATTTGCACCTCCGTCTACACAGGTTTAATGTAAAAAGAGCTATTAATTGGACAACTGCCGCAGTATAAACAGTATGAAATTCCTAACATGCCATAGTTTTAACTGTCAGACATTGCCTGGAGAGGACCAATCAAAATCTCAAAGCCAATAGCAAGTAGTAGATTATATACAGAAAAGTCACTTGTATATGTGTCTGGTTATTTTCCCAGTCAAATCATAATCATATATTCATTATAACCGAACTAAAGACCACAACTGTCAGGATGGGATGAATGAACAGAGAAAGGGGATGCTCATTACATGTTGAAAGTGGATGACATGTTTACATTATCATGTTACCATGTATTGTTTTTAATATATCTTGCAGCCTTTTTTGTGCTATAAAAAAATACATCTCAGTTCTGACCGCTGATGCTCAGTACCTTGTCACATGTTGCTAAAGTATTTCTATCTTCTTAATAAAAAGTTGTCCACTATCTTTGCTATGGAAACAATTAGGCTCTGATCAAGACAACCATCTTTTCCACATGTTAAAAAAAAAGAAGCTCTGCCCCTCTGCTCCATGTCATCCAGGGACTCCACCTCACCAACTATTCATCCAGGTCTGACTCACTCCCTGCCAGTCTCAAGCTGCTGTGCAATGGAGGCGTGATAGGGCTTGTTCATGGCAAGTTTCTCTTTTACCAGTTTTGACACAAATATTTGAATAAATACTTGAATATTTGACTCAAACTTTGAATAAAAACAAGTTAATGTAAACCGCATGTGCTGCCATTTATCCATCTATGTTATAACATGCCGGTAAAGTGCAACGTCAATGGAGCCTAAATAACAGAAATGACAGGAGCCACAAACCACAAAAAAAGAAAAACCTCAAAATACATCAGAGAAAACATTCAAGCTGTCAGTTTGACAGTTTGTGAGTAATTCACCACCTCTGTGTGAAGGATAGAAAGTCCCAAGAACGGTCCGACCCCAAACACACCATACATTATGTGGCCACTGAAAGTGAGAATTTGTTTTACATGAAGTGCATCATGAGTGGAGGATAATAAGGCAGAAAATGATCAAAGCAGAAACGCATCAGACGTTATAACTGTCAGTTTAGCAGAAGTTTGTGAGGAATTTCCCACATCTATGTGAAACAGACAGAAAGGCATATGTGGTTATTGGAAAGTGAGAAACAGTAGGATGATGATGATGATAATAATAATAATAATAATAAGTCTGTCCTTACATCGCTCCTGGAAGTTTTCTCTGGTTTTCTTTTGTCCGAGGTTCATCCAGGTGAGCTTAAATCCTCGATGAAGAAGACGTGTGTGCCTCTGCCAGTCTCCACTGTCCACGTTTGACTCTGAGACCAACAACAACAACAACAACGATGATGAGGAGGAGGAGGAGAAGAAGAGTGCTTTTAACAAACACAAGCGTTTTCTCACTCTCACACGTCGTTGCTGCTTCCTTGACGTGGAGACCATCTGGTACTCCCGGCGTAAAGACATGAGACTGAGCACAGGAGGGAGCAAAGAGTCTCCGGCATACACAACAGCGTCCTGCCCACCGTGATGCGTTCAGGAGCACCTTCGGAAATCCTATCACTTTTTCACTGTCATTACATTTTGTGCTTTAGCTTTCTTGAAAAAAAAACATTTGTTCTGGAATAAGCAAACATCACGCTGTACTAAACCAGAGTACCATTTCGAAAAGCTTGAACTTAAAGCTACTCATGCGTATTTTAATCTAAATACTGCTTTTGTTACACTACTGGCAACATTTTACTCCAAGGGCTACATTTATCTGACATCTATAGCTACATTGCTTACATGATCACATACACATTATATCATCTTTTGAAACATGGTTCGTCCTGACAGATTAATACCCAGCAGTGTTATAAATTGTGACCATTTGCTTGAAATTGACCACATACTAATGTTTATTCTGCTTCGCTTGAGCATCAGCAACAATACAAATATACACTGACAGAGGTAATTATCCTAGCAGCCTATGTTTTGCACTGTTGCATTACTACATTTACTGACAGTGTGAGCAAAGAACTTCAATTGATTCAATTGATAAGGAGTGTATGGTAAATGAAAGCAGAAGCCAGATGTCCGCTATATTGGACTGAAGGCAACTGCTGTTTTATCAAAGGATACCAGTCAAATGGCCACTTAAACGTGAAGTAAAGCAAAAATATTTCTGTAATATTGTTATATTCATTCAACTAAAATTCTTTTCTGTTAATTTTTTGCTTACAGTATGCAAAGTGTGGAGAAAGCTTGTAGCACGGTGAGTTAGCAGGAGCACTGGGATGATAAACGTTAGCTGTTTACAATATATAGAACGTCTATGGGACGATTTGCACTCAGTTACTTTATTTTATAGTACTTAATATTGACAATACAATGCCATGTCTCTACGGCACTAACTTATATTCAATAATTATAGCTACATGAGCAGTAGAACATAATGTGGCGTGTTGGGAGATGAGGTGGGCCTTTGAGAGCAGCCAAACCTAAGCTAAGACAGAGACATGGGTCAAAAATAATAATTCCAAATTTATTTAGAATAAATTTGTTGATTGGTTAGTGGGGCGTGAACTGAATTAGAAAAATAAAATCAACTTTTATTACAATAGCTTAAAACTAAGAAATGTAACTAGAGACACACAACTGGTAAAAACCACTAAAATTACCAAGGGGTAAAAGTGAGAGGACATATGCCAGCCAGGGCAAGGCAGTTTATCTCAGGGTGTGTTCCAAGTGCACCAATTCACCCATGGCAATCATCGACCACTGCAAACTATCATCACTGCAAACGGGGTCCCAGTACAGTTAACACTACAGTATAATCCACAGGCAGGAGCAAGGGATAACCTGCTGCCACAAGTGGTTAAATACTGCCAACTAATTAGGAGGTTGGGTCTAAATGAGGAGTTGACCTACTTCTGCCATGGTGTGTTCATGGCCTGACAAAGTGTGGGACGATTACCAGCACAGCAAGACATAATGTGCACCATCTCTTGCGGACAACAAGCGATTTATCACATAATGAGGATTCTCAATTCAGTTTGGACTTAAAAAAGTTAGTTAATCCATTCATCCATCCATCTCCAAATGCAACATATAGATTTGTTTGTTTGTCCAGTTTTGACATATCTCTTTAACATTCCACATTTAGCTCACTTTGCTTTTAGCTGTCACCAAGGGAGGAGCCAAATGTTTTGCTCCAGACACATACCAAACAAGCAGCACTTTTTTTTATTTTTTTTTACAATTAAGTGAGTTTGCAGCTGTGTGCATGAACCAGTAGTGGTGATCAATGACTAAAAACTCAAATCTGGTGAGAATCTGTCTCTTCTGCACCATTTCTTAAGAGAACACTATACACCATGTACCACACCTATCATAACATAGCACAGAGCTTGAAAACTTTTGGACACAGGGACTTTCCAAAATTCCCAACAATACTTTAATTTTATTATGAATTGTTAATTAATATATATTCCAAAGACCAACATGATTATAAATGCCTCGATGCATCTGTCTTCCTCTCATTACCACTTCCTTCTGCTTTCTGTATCTCTTCCACTGAAAAAAGACTTCTTAGGAAGTACACTTATTGGCAACTACACTTCACAGAATGTCACAGATCCACATCAGTTGTACAAGTACTTCTTGTATTTGTATGAAATAGGAGTCAACAAATTGCATTGAATGGGGATAAATGTAAGAGCAAACAAGCTAGTGAATTAGTGCTCTCATGCAGACACTCATTTTTTTCTTATTCCTTTCTTTTTGTAAATGCTACTAAAAAGCTCACTGTTTTATTCCTGGAAAATACAGTCTCTTTCCAGCTGTGGATCGCTGGCCACACTGCTAAGTCAACCTACTTTTCCAAATGCAAACAGACAGTTTAGTCAGTAATCTGTTATTTGAATGGAAAGTATGTCTACGACAAGATTACTTTTCAGGGAACTCCACATAGAGGAGTGAATAGTGAATGATTTTGTTGTCCTGGAGATGTGGCCTGAAATTTGTGTGACATATTTTTCCCTAAATGTTTAACATCCAGTTAAATATACAGACTATTCTGTACGTCATTACTGTAATGCTGCCTGTATGCGTAGATTTCTCCAGAAGTGAGCTAACATTGAATTGTAAATTTATGTCAATGGAAAACACAGGTATTGTCTGCCTGAAGAGAAAAAGGTGGACTTTTAGAAACAAGAATAAAAAGGAAAGAGTTTATTTAAACTTTCAGCTTATCAGTGTTTCTCACAGACTTAATATTCATTTGTGGCATTGACCTTCCAAACAGTACTGGATATATATATAATGACTGCACAGATTTGCACTTCCAGCTGTGATTGTAACTTATTTCATGTTTAAAATATAGCATCTTCTTCTGCTTATCCGGGGTCTCCCCAGCTACTTAGTCCAGCTCTTCTGGAGGAATCCAGGAGACATAGTCTATCCAGCGTGTCCTGGGACGTCCCAGGGGTCTCCTGCTGGTGGAACATGCTCGGTACACCTCACCAGGGAGGTGGCCACGAGCCATCCTGACCAGATGCCAGAGTCACCTCATCCGGCTCGTCTTGATGAGCAGAGGCTCTACTCTAAGCCTCTCCCAGATGACCAATCTTCTCACCCTATCTCTAAGGGAGAGCACGGACACCCTGTGGAGGGCTGAGCCAAAGGGATCAGCTCTCAATTTACCACGACAGACTGGTACAGCAACCTGCTCCATTCTTTCCACACTCCTGAAAAAAACCCCAAGATACTTAAACCCCTCCAATTGGGTAAAGGCACGCCCCCCTTTTCTGACTAAGATGATGACACCTGGAGGTGCTGATTCTCAATGCACTTGGCTGCGAACCGCTCCAGTGAGAGTTGAAGGTCACGGCTTGATGAAGCCAACAGAACCACATCGTCTGCGAAAAGCAGGGATGTGAAACTGAGGCCACCCGAAACGGACCCTCTCAACACACATGGCTGCACCTAGATATTCTCTCCATAAAGGACAACGCGGACCATCGCTATACACAGTGTTGATGGTGCACTGCTTCCCTCTCCTGCAATGATGTATGGTGGACCAGAATTTCCTCAAAAAGGTCTGGAAATCATTCTCCATGACCTCACCATGTTTGCTACTGTGTGTGTTTTTCATGGTTTGCCAGCACGTTTTTCTCTCACGATCAATGTAATGTTCCCAACATGCTTGTTTTTGTCATTAGTTCTCTGCGTGGGTGTTCCCAGATGTTCTGTGAAAATGAAACCACAGTACATTAAAAATAATGAGGTCTAATGTAATGTAAATCACTGGCCGTCAGACAGAAAAGAAGTGTGGGAAGCGTCATACACTGGTGTTAGCGACAGTGATTATTAAGATGACAAGGTTTTTCTGTCAGTAGGTGTGAATCCTAATTAGGTTGAGGTATTAATTTGCCATACCACACATATTCTTTATTGGTATGTTGTCATTGTTTTGCTTGATGATGTAGATTATGACTAAAGGCTGGAATATACTTCTCAGACTGCGTAATCCGTTATCCGACTCTGTAGCTACGGAGAGCCCTCTAGCCCTCGCAGTTCTCCGTCATGATGCGTGTTGTGCAGCCCTGCCGTGAAATGCACCCCCTCGGAAAGTGAAGCAATTCGCCTTAATATTGCAGATAAAAGCAGGGCAAAATACTATTTTATGATTTAATTATTTGTGAGGGAGCTAGAAGAGAAGAACATCAACAACAACTTTCAGTCTTAAAAACTCCTCTTCCTCTTTCTTCTCAACACAAAATCAGATAATAGCGAATGCAAACCAACACCTTTCGGTATGGTCTGTGGAAATATACTCCAGCCATAATTACTAAATGAATTAAATAGATTTTTTGAGCAGGTTGAATGTGTTTGACTTGCGTTTCACAAGGATAATCAATACTTTAGTTCCTGTCCTGTCCACGCTGCTGCGGAAGCAACCGGTCTGTCTGTTTCTGTGTAGGGAGAGGGGCTGCATTTCACGACAGGGGTGCAACTAGAGGACCATTCACAGCCCTTACTGTCTCCATCTTCCCTTGACAGATTGATGGACAGTTAAAAAAAAAATTCCTGTAACCTGAGAGGACAGAGAGGCTCTCCCTCAGGTTCTCCAGTGACACAGAGGGCTCTCCGTCTCTACTTACGGCACTTTACGGAGTACTATATATTGTCCATAAGCCTTCCAGCAATTAATGTACTCTAACTTTGTAGTAAAAGTTTGGTTTATTTAGTATGTAATCATTATAATACGGCAATTTGGCTGAGAAGCACGGGACATTGGAAAGGCTTAGAAGAATGTGAGAGGACACCTGAGCATCTGGAGGAAAGCCATGCAAAAAAAAAAAAACATGCAAAATCCTTAAAAGACACAACTGGCTGGCAGATGTGGACCCAAGACCTTCTTAATGGGTGGAATTAAGCGCTAAAACTAAATCACAAATTTATTGTTAAGGTTTGACATAGAGCAGTTATGGTTAAAGCTGGAGTGAGCTTCAAGGAATTTAGAGCAACACAAGGCCCTCACAAGTAGAGTAATACATATTTGTGTGTGTGTGTGTGCGTGTGTGTGTGTGTGTGTGTATGTGTGTGAGAGTGTGACAGCGACAGCGTGAGATACTGCCTGCAGTCACTATATAACTTTATGACATAGAAAGGATGCATCATCATGTGCTTGCATAAATTTGCGTACGTAAAGAGCAGGAGGATCATTTGTAAATGAATTTCCTTGATCTGCGTCACGATGGAGGGACAGCATTTCACTTCCACAGCCCATTGAGCTTTATGGAGATGGATTTTGCTCATTATTGTCAGCAGCCTGTTATTGCTCTAATGCTGCAGTGTTAGCAGCATCTGCTTTCACATCAATTCACAGGAGCAGAGAGCTTTAGTAAAGAAAACAGTTAGTTCTGAGGTTAGTTTTTTCTTGCAAACATCTATTACAGTCTTATTACTGGCAGATAAATTGTGACTGAAAACATGTCACATGCAAGTAAGAAAACTGTTGCAGATAACAGACACTTTTGACACTTACTGCAGACGTTACTCATAGAGTCAACAACTCATAGAGTCAACAACTCTTGAAAAGGACAAATAGATATGGTGTCAAAGGGAATCGCTTATGAGTTTTTCCCGCAAAAAACATGATACCAAAATCACTTTCACAATCGCTTCATTCTTGCTGCAGAGATATGAGATTCACAGCCTACTACCTGTATATACAATAAGGTAAAAGTTGTAAGATTCACTAATCAGACAGGGCTGTGAAAAAGAGCATGAGCAGGGAAACACTCTGCAGTCTCGCCTACAGCATGCATTCAAAATGAGGGGATGACATCATTCCCTCCAATGATATCATCCCAGCCTGTGTGCAAGAATGACGTCATCCTTTTGGTATGTAATCCCCTATGATGACATCAGTGTGGTGCAAAAGTAAATAAACAAGTACATAACAAATCAAAAGCAGATAATTACTGAGGGTAGGACTTGATTCGTGATCAGTGGTTGTTCATTTTGACTTCGATTTTTTTATCTATTTATAGGGCATATGTTTATTTTTTATGTTTCTTTTGTCTTTTTCTAGAAAATTACAATCATTACTCTCATTTTAATAATTTGATTTCTCACACCACTAATAAATGTAATTTCAGTCAGGATAAATTAGCATCTTTAGTTTATTGTTGCAGAGTGAAATTCCTTGTATGTGTGAGCATACCTAGCCATTGAACTGTTATTTTAATTACATTTAATTGCAAATATAATTTTCAATCAGGTTCAATCTTAAGTGTGGCACCAATATGATTCATTATCATTACACCCATGTCAATATGGCACAGGGGGATCACGTAGAGCCACAGTGTCATCAGTCGATGAGTTAAGCTTTTTACACTGTACTGACATTCAGAGATGACTCCTTATAAGGAACAGCTTCCAGGCCATTGCAGCATCTCTGCACATCAAGCGGGGAAGCCGCTCATGAATAATTTATCAAATTCTGCCCATGAGCAAAAAATCCTCATGAGGGATTACATACCAAAAAGATGATGTCATGGTTGCAGACTGGGTGGGATGAGGTCACTCTAGGAATGATGTAATCTCTTTTATTTCTTATGAGATTTACCTGCTAGCACCCAGTCTTTGAAGGATGTAACTTGATGCAGTTAGCACTGTCACCTCGTAGCAAGAAGGTCCTGGGTTCTTTCCAGGGCCTTTCTGTGTGGAGTTTGCATGTTCTGCCAGTGTCTGCGTGGTTTCTCTCCAAAAAGACATGCATGGGGAGGGTCATTTGGCTAATTTAAACTGCCCATAGGTGTGAATGTGAGTGTGAATGGTTGTCTGTCTCTATGTGCCCTGTGATGAACTGGCGACTTGTCCAGGAACCCTGCCTTTCGCCCTAAGACAGCTGGGATAGGTCTGCTGAAACTCAAAGTAGATCATCCTGGTGTCCATTCTCCTCTGGGAAGACAGAGGAGCCCAGAGAGGGGGAAAGTCCGGGGTGGAGCAGTACAGGTGTGAAGAATATGTTTTCACTTATCATTTAGAGATCTGAACGATTTTTCCTTCTACATTTAAGTTACATAAGACGGATCTGTAGTGACATCCTCTTTTAGTGTACTAAGCATTGTAGAGTACTGTATACTTCGCTCCCCTGGCATTTTGAATCTTGAAATTCCAAACATGTGACATTTGCTTGCTCATGTCCAATATAAAACATTTTTCCTCTTCATAGCTAAAATATTTGTACTATAAAGTCCTTCATCCTCATATTTGTTGAAACACCCTTATACTGGACATCTTTATTTCCATTAGCATAATGTTCAGGTCAGTCTATGAATATCCTTGTTACTGAGAAATGCAGCAGCAAAAGTGAAAGGGAGCTCAGAGGAAAACTCAAAAGTGGATTAACAACCTTATCACTTTGTCAACTTTCCCTTTTTTATTTGAAAGACATGAACACAGATTATGAGCTCCAGTCTGAGTGTTTATTTATCATAAAAGTAACATCATCATCATGAAAGCACTCGTGTGCTGACGAAGTTTGAGTGTGATGCCTTTTCCAGACTACAGCTGTGTCACATGTCTCCTCAAAAGCTATGCCTGCTAAAATACAAGCTGACACTGCTTTTCTACCAAGTTCTGGTTAATGCATATCTACACTTTCTGAGTGCTTTTCTAGTTATAAAAGCATTGTTTACATTCACTTCACTTCATTAAAAGAAGTAAAGTTAGGTGGTAATTTTCCACTGTTAAGGGGCAGTTGATTGAATTAAGGGAAAAGATGTCCAATTGCAGAGCTGTGTATGAGACACAGCACCTGCCAAACATCTAGTCCTGTGAGAGAAGAGACAGATGCAGAAAGTGTGAGAGAAGTAGAGAGGAAAAAAAAGAGAGTGAGTTAAAGCCAGTATGCGCCCTAACCACCATAGGAGGAAAACATTTAGACTGTGGACTGATAGTTAAAAGGGTATGAAGGCCTTTGCCTTCTCTCATTGGGTATTTCTGTTTTATAATATTTTATTGAACTTCTTTATATCATGAGCCAGATTGATTAAAGAAAGAAAGTATATCATATTGGAAGACAATCATTAGTTGGAGCCCTGTTGTTCCCACCTCCCTGTTTCTCTTGTGGAGGTTTGCCTGTGTGTCGCAACATAACTGGAGCTTAATTCAGGTCATGTGTGCGCACTTATGAGGGCCAATAAACCCATCCAACTCTGTCACTGTGTGTGTGCATGTGCATGCAGGTGTGTGTGTGTGTGTGTGTGTGTGTGTGCATGTGCGTTTCAGAGAGAGAGAGCAAAAACTGTGCGTGCAGCCCTCTGGTTTAGCAGGAGTTAACGAGACAGCCACAGCTAATAGATGTAATGGGTGTTATTAATGCAGATGCAATGCACCTTCCCGCCAGCACAAAAAACCAGCCCGGAAAACACAAGCAGCAGTTGTTGTTGAGGTTTTACGGATGCACAACACATATTAGTGCCAGATGTGAGTGGATAACATCTGGCAGTGACACTAGCGAGGCACAAAGATGAAGGTTTGTGGGGGTAACACGTAGCGTCAGAGACCAAAGAAAAGAGCCTGAGGGGTGAGATGAGCATTTCTTATTCATCCTGCGGTTCTTCCTTTTTTTTCTTGATTTCTTTCTTTCTTTCTACCTCTGGCTCAAACACACTCTGACATAAACACACATCAGCACTCAGTCAGCAGCTGTGTGTCTGTGTGTGTGTATACGTGTGTGTGTGTGTGTGTGTGTGTGTGTGTGTGAGATGATGTGATGAAATGAGCACAATGTTGACCCTGAGCTTGTTCTCTGCACTGCTTCAACCACATCATCAGAGGGTGATGGAGTCACTCGTGAAACCACAATCACAGTCTCTCCATGGGATACAATTGCCACCTTGTTTTTGTGAACACACACACACACACACGCAAACACACACACAATCCACACACATTCAACTGTTCTGTCACTTGTTCCACGCACAAGAAACTTATGTGCTCATACACTTTCTCCTTTGGGAGACGAGTTAAATTATAAGGGAGTGTGTCTCCTCTTTCCATCTTCCTGGGGAATTTCCAAGTATGGAAAGGATTAGAGAGAAAGAGGAATATAGAGAAAGTGCTGAGGCCCACTGCAAAGCATGTGCGTCACCAGATTGCATTGTCAGCTTTGGATGAAACAGCCTGCATTCAGATATGATACTGTATATGAACCAAGGTTGGGATATTCAAAACACCACTGCAATGACTTTGTGTGAGTTTCCCATCATTATGTTCTGTTTTAGTTTAATTTTATTGATTACTGTCAGAAGTCACACCAAAAGAAAAGGAAAAATGTTCCATCGTAGTTGTCTGTCAGAATACTATAGTAAGCCTAAAGCAGCAGACTGAAAAAAATATTGAAAAATTTGCAGATTAGTGGTCCAACAGTGATCAAGATTTCTGAGGAGGCAATAACAAAAGCTTCAAAATTTCTATTAAAAGGAGTCAAACTGGTCACAAGATACCGTGCAAAGCAAAAGAGTGTAATAACAACAATGTTCTTG
Source organism: Synanceia verrucosa (assembly GCA_029721515.1). Lineage (NCBI taxonomy): Eukaryota > Metazoa > Chordata > Actinopteri > Perciformes > Synanceiidae > Synanceia > Synanceia verrucosa. The sequence goes on from CM056558.1 coordinate 16,788,372, forward strand.
TTGGCCGTACTGACTGAGGTCTGTACTTACTGATGTCTGTCTATGCCACTGAATTCAGTGGATTCCATACTGAGCGCTGGTGTATGCTGCAATCTGCAAACGGCTGCCAAAAATCCAGATGTATAGAACAGTGTGAATGCTGGAATACATGCATCTTCCCTTGAAACATCCCAATCAGCATGGAATTAAACACACACATCGGAGTCACAGACTCCTCCCTCGCCCTCATATAAATATGCAAATTAATTTACTCACCACAATCTCTACCATGGTTAAAAGCAAGAAGAGAAACTTCACGGAGTGTGAGTTGGAGGTGCTCCTGTCTGAGGTCGAAGCACACAAGAAAACACCCCTTGGCACCTTAATTTCACGTGTCAATAACAAGCGAAAGATGAACCTATGTATGCCAACGGGTGAACATGGTTGATGCAGAACAGCTCCCCCACAGAGCTAAAGAAGAAATGTGAAGGTGGAGGTGAACTGTTGGACCGCTGCCCACCAGCTGGCCAGACAGTTCAACTGCATTGTGGGAGTTTTATATGCATGGCTGAGATGTGGATCATCCCGGCCAACGCAGGTGGCATGGCCTGGCTTAGGGTCGTCTGACTCCCTCCCGATCGTTCGGCCAGCTCCCGCTGAAATGAGCCATCCAAGAAGTCTGGTGTGGTCAGTAGCTGGAGGAGAACTGCCTGCGGTAATCGGAAACAGCTGATTAGCCAATCGTCAGTGTTGGCCAACAAATCTGACCTCTCCAGAAAAGTGTGCTCACGCCATTGGCCAAGTCCTCCAATATGGCTAGTGCTGTCGTTGTGTTAGTAATATATTCTGTACAGTTTTTGGAGCCAGATGCGCACAGTTACCCAGCATCTCCTCTAAGTGTCGCCAACCGATCAAAAGTATCAGAACCAGGCATACGCCAGCTATGAAGTTGGTATGGAGCGGTGCCAGTTTTCATGTCACTATTGATACATTCGAACATGAGCATGGATGATGGTGTATGCTACTTTCATACATGAGGCTCCAGGATTTGTAATCAGGATATCGGTGTTCAGTAAAGTTTGTCACATTCTTGATATTAATATTACATTTTTTCCATAGCTACTCAAGCCCATTGTGGTGCTTGTAATATTTTGCCTTAAAGAGACAAAGATTTGAGACAGACATGGAGTTAATTATTCAAAGCAAAAAAGTTAAGTAAACTTTAGAGAAACTTTATTTAATTTAATCACTAGCAAAGAAACATTTCCAAAACTCAAACCCATCAACTTTGTAATCTGAGGAATAAATGCTTTTATTGTTTTCTGAGGTGTCAGTCTGTAATGAAGTACATAATTCTCACTCCTCAACCACCCTCGTGTCTGTGCATGTGTTGATATCTTCGTTCAGCACCCACTCTCACCAAAAGCCGTGTATCTGAGTCATGCTTCTGATCTCTACCTTAATGTCTCTCTGCATCCTCGCAGCAGTGGCAACATCAATTTGGCCTCCTGAGCTTTTCAAATGATCTTATTTTTCTGAATGAAAGCTCTTAAAGTCATAAAGCCTGTGTGTAGGGAAGTGTTATCTGAGTGTACGGAAGTTTCCTGCAATGTTCTGAACGAAAGTGCTCCATCTGCCCTAGCTGAACCAAACTCCCTAGTGCCATAGAATCACTCGTATTGTTTGTTTTGTTCCTACTCAAATGCCTTGTAAATGTAGTTTGAGTTGGTTATTTGCAGTCAGACGTCATTCACATTTGCTTTCTAATCAAACTTCATCAGCTTGCCAGTGGGCTCACGGGAGACATTTCACATTATTACATGAAAAAGCCTTAGTTCGTGTTATACTTCTGAACAACTCTTGTTCATCCAGCCCTGTTTTTTTTCTAGCTTTCATTCCCACTACATTAATGCAGCTTGACCTTTTCAACAAAAAAACAGCAATGTTTACAGGAGCAGTCGTGTGAGCACAAAAACAGGTCTTCTCAAAAATGGAAAACAGTGCAGAATGAAAATAAAGTATTAGAATAAATTATTACAAGAGAGAGCAGAGTGGTGACAGAACTTGCGTAATGAAGATAAATAAAGAGGTTAACAACATGGACATAATGACGGATAATGGGAAAGGTGGAGAGAAAGTAACACAACAGGAATGTAGTTTCCTTTCTCTATATATTAATAAAATAAATGCACATCAGGTCTTACTAGAGTATCTGCTCTAGCCTGGGCTCGCCCATACTTTCTGTGACGCTGCACAAATTTTCGTGACCAAGTCAATCTGGCCAAGTTGCCTATCTCTTCAATTTCAAATCTCTCAGGAATGTGGACCAATGAAAATCTAGCATTTCCAAAAGCTCGATTGAGGCGTGTTTAAGGCAATGACGCACTAGTTCTTTGGATCAAGCAGTTTCCGTCACTACTCATACGTTAAATGAAAGAGTGGTCTGATTGGTTAAAACTTTGTCCAGTAGCACACAGAGGCATTTGATAGACGCGGGTTAAGCCCGCCCTCTGAGAACTTGGTTTACAAGGCAGCTTGGCCAGACTACGCTCACAGAGCAAGTAGTCGCGTCTGTTCGGCTGTACACCTAAAAGCATTATTACCATAAAACAACAGGTGAGGTCCTTGTTAATAGTGACTGATAGGAGACCAAAGCGACTGACAGGTAGGGACATCAACAAATTGCACAAAAACACTCATGCACACATAATTGTTTGTCATGTAGTCAGTGTTTATAGTCAAATGAAGATACTGTAGTTGTAAAAGTCCCTTTACTTCCTAAAACCTTGAACTCAGGGTCACTGTGTTGTCTGGGGTAAAGTGCAGTCAGTCCAAGGACATGAAGCCTTAAATGGAAACTTTAAATGTTTCAACATGAATGTATGCATGTAGGTTAGCTCCTCCTCCAGCTCCCTGCAACCTTGAGCACCAATAAGCAGGTGTACACAAGGGAAAGACAGATTGATTTTTATTGATAAAAGTCTTTTTTCTCTTAAGACACCAACAACAAAATCTCAATTTTTTTATGCTGATTTTAGTCATTCATTCATCCACCTGCTTATCCTATTGAGGGTCTTGGGGGGGTGTAGCCAATTCCAGGGTTAGGCAAAATTGGGTTCACCTTGGACCATCACAGTGCCAGAGAACCCGGAAAGAGCCCATGCTACTATGGGAAAACATGCAAACTCCACACAGAAGGACCCAGGTCAGATTTTAACCTGTGACCCAAACAGAGCCACCACTACACTGCTCTAGCACATATTTTGGGTTGATTATTTAAATAGTAGCATTTATTCCATCACAAGTGCAGAGATGTTTTTACTTTTAGTTAGTTCAGCCTTCCTGAGCTTGATGAAAAATGATGAAAAAAAAACTCCCAAACAGTTACCAATGATAGAATCTCAAATGGTTCTGTGAAAAAAAAAATGATTATCTAATCATTTCAACAAACTCAAAGAACATACAACCTTTTATCTGTGTTTTGTGTTATCATATTACATTATTTTTGGAAAATGAGCAGGAAAGGCAACCATGAAATTAAGTATTTTGGTTTTATTCCCCAAGGTGAATAATATTAAGATTTTGGCAGTTGTAGATGGAGTCAGATGATCAGTTTTCTCCCATTTAAAATACATAAGAGTGGTGTAATCTAAATGTTATGTCTAAATATTTCATTGCACATTGTAAGTTGCCCAGGTTGATAAACACCTCACACTATATTGCCAAAAGTATTCGCTCACCCATCCAAATGATCAGACTCAAGTGTTCCAATCACTTCCATGGCCACAGGTGTATAAAATCAAGCACCTATGCATCCAGACAGCTTTTACAAACATTTGTGAAAGAATGGGTCGCTCTCAGGAGGTCAGTGAATTCCAGCGTGGAACTGTGATAGGATGCCACCTGTGCAACAAATCCAGTCGTGAAATTTCCTTGCTCCTAAATAGTCCACAGTCAACTGTCAGCTGTATTATAAGAACGTGGAAGTGTTTGGGAACGACAGCAACTCAGCCACAAAGTGGTAGGCCACGTAAACTGACGGAGCGGGGTCAGCGGATGCTGAGGCGCATAGTGCGAAGAGGTCACCGACTTTCTGCAGAGTCAATTGCTACAGAACTCCAAACTTCATGTGGCCTTCAGATTAGCTCAAGAACAGTGCACAGAGAGCTTCATGGAATGGGTTTCCATGGCCGAGCAGCTGCATCCAAGCCATACATCACCAAGTGCAATGCAAAGCGTCAGATGCAGTGGTGTCAAGCACGCCACCACTGGACTCTAGAGCAGTGGAGACGTGTTCTCTGGAGCGATGCATCACGCTTCTCCATCTGGCAATCTGATGGATGAGTCTGGGTTTGGCGGTTGCCAGGAGAACGATACTTATCAGACTGCATTGTGCCAAGTGTAAAGTTTGGTGGAGGGAGGATTATGGTGTGGGGTTGTTTTTCAGGAGCTGGGCTTGGCCCCTTAGTTCCAGTGAAAGGAACTCTGAATGCTTCAGCATACCAAGACATTTTGGACAATTCCATGCTCCCAACTTTGTGGGAAGAGTTTGGAGCTGGCCCCTTCCTCTTCCAATATGACTGTGCACCAGTTCACAAAGCAAGGTCCACAAAGACATGGATGACAGAGTCTGGTGTGGATGAACTTGACTGGCCTGCACAGAGTCCTGACCTCAACCTGATAGAACACCTTTGGGATGAATTAGAGCAGAGACTGAGAGCCAGGCCTTCTTGTCCAACATCAGTGTGTGACTTCACAAATACGCTTCTGGGAGAATGGTCAAAAATTCCCATAAACACACTCCTAAACCTTGTGGACAGCCTTCCCAGAAGAGTTGAAGCTGTTATAGCTGCAAAGGGTGGACCGACCCTATTGAACCCTATGGATTAGGAATGGGATGTCACTTAAGTTCAGATGTGAGTCAAGGCAGGTGAGCGAATACTTTTGGAAATATAGTGTATTTCCAAAAGCAAATGCTGATGAAAAGAGCTGAGAGACCTTAATAGAAGCTACAAAAGCAACTGGAGCAACACAGGGTTAAATCTTAAATCTTTTATCTCCTGTGTAAATTCAGCCCTAGAGGTCCGACTGAGCAAACAGTACAGACACCCCTCATCACCATGGAGACCTCTGTGATTATAGCCCCTGCAGTTCTATAGTTTAAATAAATCAAATAGCCAGATTGGCTGTAAAATGCAACCCTGCTGGATGACCTTAGCTGTTAGCTCTAACACATATTAGTCTCTACCTCTGAGAATCTAGTGCTGATCTGTCGATCGAGGTCAGTCTGGTCAGCTTTCGCCTGAGGCACATCTGAAATGTGGCCAAAGCACTTGTTTTCAGCTTGCTGTTAGTGAGGCCTCTCACACTGCAGTTTAGACATAAGAGCGGTTTTCATTCTTGTAGAAATAGAAAACATGGCCCCTTTTCAACTAAAGCACAGAACAGAAAATAATGGAACTTAAAGAATAAATGTTTTTAAGAATCTACAGCTGAGGACACAATATTGCTGATCTCAAGTTACAGATTGGATAAACTACGCTTGGAGCTTCAATAAAAGTTTCATGTGAGATTTAAAATTAATAAATCAACATTTTGCTTGCTAACGGAATATCTGTCTAATGGATAAGAGCCACCATTTAGCTTAGCCTTGTTCTGCACAGAGGTACAAGTTAAATCCATCAACAAGTATCCAGGATGTTACTGATCCTGGCCAAGAAATAGTCCAACAGTCTATGAGTCCAACACAGCAACACTGACGTGTATTGGCATCTGTTCTGCTCTTCAGTTATAATTTCTTGTCACATATTCAGAAGTTCTCCTGTCGTTTCAGTTCCTGTTCTTGTGTTTTAGAAAACTGTTATGATCTGTGTTTCCTATTGTGCTGCGTCACTCAAAATTGAAGCAAAAACTATATCAACACCCATGGACAAAGCAGCAGATATATTGCAGCAAAGCTCAAGTTCAATTACAAGAGAAAACAGAGAGAACATGACAGAAAAACAGAGACAGAAGCACAAGGTAGAGTCTGCAGCGTTAATTGCCTCTCCTCAAAATGCTAAAACAATTCCAGTGCCTCCATATCTAAACAAAAAGCAAACTCACATAACTGCCAAATCAAGTGAGTCATTGTGGACAACGTGAGCAGGGTGTCATTCACCTCACCGCTTTTCTTCCATGTCTTTTTAAAAGTTGAACTATAATGAGGTAAAAATTACTCACCAGCTGCCCCACACCAGCAGACCTCCAGAAGAATACCATAGGAAATAAAGTTTGACTTCCAACTGATACCCTGAACGTCTGTAGTAGCAAACAGAGAGTTTTATGTGGAGCAGTGTGTCTCTGGGCATGAGGGGCTATTTCTGATCCATGGTGTCAGAATACACATCACCAATCACTCACAACACTACACACAAGCCAGTGTGTGCACGCTGCATGCATGTGCACTTATCTGTGTATCCGCAGGTGTAAGTGTAGATGGGGATTAGAGTTTACTGGATGGAAGCCGCTTCTATTCTTGTGTACAGATGCATATACTGGATGTGTATATGTGTAGCTGTTGGTAGAAAGGGATTTCACAGAGCCTTAGATAAACATGAGCATAGTGACAAGCCTACCCTTCTGTCAACGGTCACCTCAGATGTTCCCCTCTGTTAGAGGTACAGTACAAAGGGGTTCGCTGTGTGTGTGTGTGCATGTGTGCATGTGTGTGTGTGTGTGTGTGACGTGATATTTGATCCCATAATTCCTCTGACGCACTCTAGCCAAGAGCTGCCTTTGCGTTGCGGTACAACCTGTGAAACCTCTGCAACTGAATGTCACACTGCTGTAAGGTGACAGAGGACAAACTATGCAAAACTTACAGCTGCTTCAATCAATTTTTAAAGTTACACTGTGTAAAGGATATGGCATCTAGTGGTGTGGTTGCAGATTGCTACCAACAAGGGATCCCTTCGCTCTCTTCTCTCTTTCCAAGACTGCAGTAACATGACCCACCAAGCCATTCACCTCACTGAGAAGCAAATTTCAGTACCAACAAGTCAGACAGTGACTGGCATTATCACGTTACTGCAGTTTCACAAGCATGTCAGAGAACTACGGAGGCCTACGAGTAACAGAATAAAGTGAAGGGCCCTCTCTAGAACCAATGTTTGGTTTGTCTGCAGTAACCCAAAACAAACAATGCAGAAAAATGTCATTGAAACATGGTGGAGGCCCCACTCCTAATGTAGATATGATGTTCACTTTCACCATTTGCACAATGTTTTTTTTTTTTTTCAGCAAAAACCTGTCTGCTAAGCACCAAACAGCAGACAGACACAGCTAGCGATCAGCTGGTGACCACAAGGGAGCATTTAACATATAAAGAGCTGAATGTTTTCCCCAAGAGTAGGTGGAGAACAAAACAGAGCTAAAAGCAGAGTGAATACCGGACTTTTGTGACCACTTTTGTGAATGAGTGCGTAAACCCCAAAGAAGAGATGACTAAGTATAACTCAAGAAGCAAATAGCAACAAACCCCAACAACAGCTATTCTATTTCAAATGCTTGTAAAAATTATTATCATACTGCCATTGTTAGTTTCCATCACAGCTGCATGTTACATATAACCCAAGCTTGTGAAGTGGCAGATTCAAGGGGGATGCGACTATTTTTAAACTGCCAGTAAGATACTAAAACTGCTGACAACAGCAGGGATACAAAGTGGACCTGAGCTGAGACCAGAAGTGATTTGAAAGAAACCTTCTCTGATTACCAGTGATTCCAACATGGTTTTGTCTGTCCTATTCTGCTTGTAAATCAATAAAATATAATTTTATTAAGTCATTATCATTATGTAGCAGTTACAAAATGTCCAAACTGCTTTTTTTGGGGTTGCATAGAGTTGTCTCTATTTGATATTAGCGACCATGGAGGGTTTGAACTACTGTATATATACGTATCAGTAAATCAGCTGTTGCTTGTTCTCATCTCTGGAAAATAAGCAAAGAAATCAAGAAATACCAAAGACAATGCTGAGACTAAAACAAATTTTGTTCCTTGGGTGAAAAGGACACACCCGACAGCAATACTGGTGTTCTCTCACACCCACCCAACCACACACACACACACTGTTATTGCATCACAGATGCAAAATGTTCCCTCATATCAAATTTCTGTATGTAGCAAGGAGAGGCTGGATAGCAGTTTATGACTGAATTCTGAGCACTTCCCTGTATTAGTGTGATGTTTAAGGATGGCGGAGGAAGTCTGTTCTGTTGCATGGAAATATATACTGAAAGTGGGTGATTCAGCACAATGACAGCAATGAAAAAAATTCCTCATAAAACAATCACATTAAATATGAATCGTTTCATCATCAGGAGTTTTACAGAGATATCATTCATACTGCTTTTAATCTATGATATACAAACAACAACATATAACAAATCATCAGACTAACACACTTAACTAAGTTGTGACCATCTACTCCATTTTTTTGCTGTTACCCTCTTATAGTTATCACAAATTAAACAATGGATGCCTTATTTTTTTTACTTAAACTGTATGTGTCTATGATTGATATTCTCGGACGTTGCAGATCTGATTCAAATATGATCACAAGTCTCCTGCTCATACACTTATAACTCAAATGAACAGCAATACTAGAAAATCAACGATCACTCTCCAAACAAATTAAACATCCACAATTTTAGTATTTCTATTAATGACCCTTCACTGGAGAAGCCATGTGGTGGGGAAGTATCTTTGGAGAAAATCCCAGCTGCCTTTAAGATAACAATTTGTCTTTTTTTTTTTTTTTTTAAAAAAAAGCTTATTTATTTTTGCTGTACTTCAGCAGAGCAGGACATGCTCTGTTTACCAGACATATCCGGTGTCACAGTAACACAGTTACACAGTCAGTCGCAGCAGGTTCCAGCAGGAGGTCTTGTGAAGCACTTATACCTTCATGGGTAAATTAACAGTTGTGCTTCATAGAGCATTTATTCATTTTTATTCAGTCCACCTTACAACAGCACTGCTTCTCTAAGGTGACAGTTTCAATGAATAAAAACAATGTTCTATCAGTTAACTGCCTGTTATTGTGTGAAAGGGAGGTTTATTTAAAACACTGCCTCTTCAAGAACAGCATGTCTGTCTCAAGCTTGGCTGTAAATCTGACCTCTTGATGTTGTTTATTTATCCACTCTTTCATGCACATATAGCTCTGCCTACAGCTTACAACATGTTCTTTTCATGAATGAGTATTTATATTGGTTGGTGGGACACATTATTCCCTTTAAGGTGAATGATTCAGGGTTAGGAGAAATGAAAGCAAGTTGTTCATTCAGTGGGCAGACAGAAAAAAATATGATTTGTCTGGATCAGATGATTCACCATTTCAGTTATGTACCACTCACCATGAAAACAATTGGAGAGAAATTCCTTTTTTAAACTAAGCACATTTGCCATATCATGTTTGGCATGCTCTTTTTGCCCATGGAATGACAAACAACATAACAAACCATTAGAACAAATTAAGGACATTATATAAATAAGACACATAAAAATAATTTCAACAGCATAAATATCAAAATAGCACCCACCTAAATTGGATTTCCTGGTTATTGTATAATATTTCCTTTACATTGCACAGTGTTATGAGAGTTGCTAAAAGCAGCACAAGGTTTGAGACCCAAACACAAGAAGCCGCAGACCAAAATTCAAAGTCAAGAATAACTTTAATAACAATCACAATACTACTACTACTACTACTACCACTAATAATAATAATAATAATAATCAATAATCATAACCTGAGTTGAACTACATAACCAGACAAACACAGCAAACGTGACTGCACTAAATAACAAAGGAAAAGGGAACTAGACTATGAGGTTAAAAAGGAAATGGGGACTAACTAGGAGGAAAATATTAATAGGGCTTCACACTATAAGGAACATCTAATTAACAATCAAAAGGCTTCACGAGAATGACAACCACTGACCAAATAGGGGAAATACAAAAAATCTTTAATTCCTCAAACTAATGATGGGATGTTCGGGTTTTTTCAGACAGCTGACTCTTTTGACTCACCTCCCAAAGACGAGCCAGCTCTGTCGACTCCTGAACGGCTGTTAACTCCTTGAGTGCCATTGATGTAATTCGACGTCAAAGTGTTTTTTTGGCAGCGGGTCGGCAATCACGGTCTCCCACAGCCTTTGAGCAAAATGGCTAGATTCTGGACAAAAAGTGGTATTTAGGGTGAAACTGGCCTCTATTCTACCCCTGAAAAAACAAGAACAGAAGAAGGTAAAACAAATTGTTTTTTCATGATGAAATAAAGAGTCTCTTCTTTCATTCAGTGTTTTCAAAGTCATAGTACAAAATATTCCATGGGTACTGAAATATGACTCGAAATGGGCAAAAAAATCACTAGCACAAGTTACTTTCTGTTTTATAAAACAGCTGGCACTCAAAGAGTTAATTTAGGATCTTTTGCAGCGCTACATCTTACATTAACTTTGCAAAAATGTATAGTTTGTGATTTCGAAATGTTATGTTTTCTTAATTCTTTGGCTCTCTGAAAAAAGCCAAACTTCCCATCACGACTAGAAATAAGACTGAAATATACAAAGAACAAAAACAAAACAAAAAATGGTACTCATGAGGAAATGAGGATCTACAAACATAACTAAACAAAAGACAATCAACACTCACTTGGCAAGACACTTGACGAGGGGCCCGTTGCACAAAAATAGGATTCAGACATCCAGGATAAGTGTCTGAGCTGGGTTCAACCAATCCAAAACAAAAGCATCCAGGTTTATTTGGTTGCACAAAGACCAAGCCAGGATGAGCGGACACGGATTCATCAAGCCAGGTGAAACCAATCCAGGATAAGTGTGCACACGCAGCTTCCTCTAATGGACCCCGTCATCGATCACAGATTCACCGTCTCACCATGGCAATGAGAGTGGCAAAAAAGATGGTTAATCTAATTTTATCAACATTTTTGATCTGCTTTAATCCCTTTAGTTTCGCATTTTGTCGAGCCAGTCGAGCCAGTTAAATTGAGCCAGGATAACCAAGATATCCCAGCTTAATCCCTGACCCTAGTCTGTGCAAATGGCCCTACGTGCCCTCTGGTGCTACGTGACATGGACGTGGACATGGACGAACACAAGTCAACAAGAGACAAGAGGAGACAAGACGACTTGGTAATCAGGTGGAAACAATCAGAGCGGAATTAACTATCACAAAGGCAGGAAACAAACAAAGATAGGGATCAAATCAAGACACAAAACAAGACATCAAGAATTTAAAATAAAAAAGGAACTGACACGATGACATGGAAACAGGACTGAGATTTAAAAACTAAACTTGACAAATGACAAGACACCATGAAGACAAGACTGATACTCAAATTCCTAAACTTATCAAGGACACGACAGTCGCTGTTATTGTCGTATATGTTCTGTGTTATCTCTAGCAGTTCGTAGCAAAGGCATCTTTTCCTCTTAACACCCATGACGATGTCTACAAGCTTGTCCACATTCATCTTGCCCCAAAGAACATCCATTCCCCTGCTCGTGTCAATATGTTTATTCAAAACAAAAAACATATTCTCTTGGCATCTAAATGAGACTTGTGGCTAATGATGTAGGATAGCTAAATGCTGATGGTCCTCATCCATCAGAGCTGAATCTGCCTCAGGAAGTGCGTCAGCAGAGCAAGTTAGGGGAGGGAAAAACTGAAGAGCAGCAGCTGCAGCAGTAACCTTATTTCACAATGAATCACTGATTAGGCTGGGGGGAGACATATTTTCAATTACCCTGAATTTCCTCCTGGATAGTCAAACACTGACTCTGCAGTCCTGTTTTTCCCGGAGCTGGTCCCCAAAGGAAAACTGATCAAACCCCCTAACTGGTCATGAATGAGAGGAGATGAAGCTATGAACAGCAGCATTATAATGCAGCATATTGTTGAAGTCTATTTTCATTACCATAAAATTACTTCTATCACTGATAATAAAGAGCAAAACAGATATTTGTCACAAGGGAAACAAAAACTGTCAATACATGAGGTAACTGGAGCACAAGTGAAGAAAATCAGAGTGGGGAGCACAATCACAGGAAGTCAGGTTACCTGATACGAGAGGGAAAAACTACTAACAAAATAAAACAGGAAATGACACAACCATCACACAGGACTGAAGTCTACATATTATTAAGGACAACATAACTTACACAGCATTACAGTTAGTGGTTGCTTTTTGGATTAATATTTGACATTAAAAACAGAAAATACAGTGCATTTTAAGATATTAAAGAGGTTTTGTGTTCATTTCCTTTCCTTTCCTAGTGTGTGATATAGAATATAAGCTCATCAAAGTTACATGGCCCAAAATCCCACTGCTTGGACACCTTGCTTGGAGTCCTGCCTTTTCTCCCTTTACAGGGTGATGTCACCAAGTTACACATTTGTATAATACCTGCCAAGCAGCTAGTTTGGCCTGGCCTGTTTGGTTACAGTGGACCAGATGACCAATCAGAGCAGACTTGACTTTTCTTATTTACTATTTGAAACCCAAATATTTAAACTATCCAGCGAGAAGCAAAATATGAATAGCAACTTATGTATTTGAATGTTGTTTTTACTTCATTCCTGTCCCACTAATCATGTCATGACCCCTCACATTCATCGTGTGGCAATTTGGAAAGCTCCTGGCCCCCTGAGTGGGAATCTCTCATTCATCAGTAACAATATAATGATGTAATATATGATAATACATCACTCCCACCAAGTTAGTTTTTGTGTTAGAGTTTTACTTTTCATAGAGTAGATTTGGATGATTCAAATACTTGTTCCATCAACGAGGACGCTGCAGTGGTTGTAGTTCATGTGTTAAACGCTGCTACCCTCTAGTGATCAAAAGGAGAAACACTGAAAGAAGACAAAACTTGATGAATGCTGCCTGTTTTCTTTACTATTTATTTTTGTGCACTGCACTTGATCATTATGTACATCCTGTAATGGTAAACAGACCTGAAAAGGAACACACAAACATAGTTTTAGTAATACTTGAACACCAGACAGGCAAACACATAACGTACAGGTCTGTATCCAAATCTGATCACTTCCATACATACCACAACTTCAAACAACACACATCCATTGACTACGATATAGAGGTTAGCTTTTTAACATAGCCATAAGATTGCAGATAGAGAATTCAGTCAGCGAGGGAGCTTATGGGGGTTATTTCACAAGAAAGGTCCTTGGTGTAAGTAGAGTACAGGAGCGCACATTACACACTTCCTGTGTCTGGTGGGTCACCACAGAAAGCCTCTTGATCAGAGTTCAGCATTTCCTGCCTGAAAACCCAAAGTCCTGTTCAGGGACTCATTTCTGTCAAGACGCTGTGTCCAGTTGAAGAAACTAAAAATCCAAATAAAAAAATTTAAAAAAAGAATAAAAATCCTAGGTAATAATTAAGTCCTTCAAATGGAGAAACATGGTTAACTCCAAAACAGAGAGAGCATGAAAACAATATAAAGGACAGTTATGAAGGCAAATAGTCTGAAAATTGACTATAAGCACTTTTTTTTGATAACCAATGGGTTTATAGCAACACCTGTCCTGTTGTTAGAAGAATGTTATAGTGTCATATTATGGGTGTCCATCAAAACCAACCAACCATCAAAAAGGATGCTTCAGTTTCCACTTGCAATAAGTAATTACATATATTTTGATTTTGCATATATTTGTCATTTCCCATGGACTTCATCCCAGGACTTTATACACAATGTAAAGAGTAAATATCATCAACATATCAGTGAAATGATATAAAAACAACTGAAATCTGCTCTAGATAGAAACTATTAGAAACCTGCAAAATGGGTGTTGTACCTTATTCCATATTCAGACCAAAAACTGCATGATAATTACAAAAAAAATCAGTGTTTTGATGGAAAACGCCTCACAAATGTAAACAAAAACATAAAAAGCTAAACTATGAACATCAGTGTTTCGATAAAAGTGCTGTCATGACAGTACATGATCTGAGTAAGTGAAATTAGGAATTTGTGATATGAAGAAGTGAGACATACTAAAGCACATTAACTCACTTATCAGTCTGACCGTTTACATATCATCTTACAGTATGAGAACATTTTCCCAACCTGTAAAATCAACCTAAGACTTTGCGTTGTGGGAATAGGAACATCAGATGAGTGCAGTGTTTTAGCACATTAGTGCCATTTCTACAGGTATGGACTAAAAAAGGTTATACTCACAAAAAAGTGCCATAGACTAACTTAACAGTCAGTTAATGAGTTAAACATAACTCACAACAAAAATATTAACAAATAAATAAATAAGCTGCACCGAGTTCAGTTTGTGCTTTCACAGAGTCCTCTTGCAGAAACACATGTATTACAGTATGAATGAGGCCTTGAGGTGCTCCATGTACAGAACTGTGCTAATCCGAAAACACAGTATACAATCCTCAGTTCCCTGCAAACATGGAAACACCTGATTACATCAGATCACTCCCCTACAGTAGAGACACCTTTTTCTTGATCTGTCATATGGATACTAAATCAGGAATTGAGATTTTAGCAGCCGTCTGACTTGTGTTTTTAAAGTAGAAGCCCAACATTTTCATTTTTCAATTATCTTCAGCAGACTAAATAACTACGGCTATGGAGCTAGAGACCAACCAGAATTATTATCAAAAACCATAATAGCAATTTTCTTTTACAACATTTTCTTAAATTAGAATATTAATCAGTACCTCTAAACAGCCTGTTTAAGCGTGAAAAACATTATTAATTGGAAAACCTATTGTAAGTTCAATTCTCTGTACTTCTGTGAACATTCAATTTCTTTAAAAGTATGGATTTGATATAACAGAACTGATCATGAATCCAATTTTCACACACAAAGTAGAACAGAATTTTTTGTGATGAAATGTCTTGATTGCTGTTAAATGCTTATTTGTGCCTTACAGACTATGTGGCACTCTGAACCCCGTATTCAGAGCAGTCTGTGAAATGCTTCTTCACTTCACTCCCTGATGTGTTTTTCTCTTATATATGTGTCCGTCATTGTCCCCCCCGACCACTCTCTTTTGACCCGTCTCCTCTCAATCAAGCACTTCTTTTTTTTTTTCTAGACGTCCTGGTGACTCTGCTTTGATTGGTGGGTCAGTTTAAGGACTGAGGACACTCAGCAAGGAAGGGCAAAGTTGCACCATACATACAGTAGGTACATGTGAGCTACAGAGAGTCTTTTGTTCAGTCATACTCTTAGTCAGGATGCTAGAATTCAGTTTCAGTTCAGTTTCTTGCCATCTTTGCAGATGAACTGAATGTTCTGTGTTTTTGTGTGGTGAGAAGAGAGGTATGGGTTAAAGCACAGGTATAAAGGCAGATGTCATAGAGTACAGCCAGAAATGTTGATAAGTATTTAGCATTAAATGACTGAATCCTCTCCTCGCTCATTTCCTCTCTCTGTTTATTCAGTAGAGGGGTTTTTGTCCTTGGCTTTCAAATTCTGACCAGGCGTCATTTAATTCCATGAAAATCATCTTGGCATATTGTTCATACGGTTGTCCCGTCGCCTGTGACGGAAAACAGAAAAAAAAGTTAGACCTGTAAGAAAATGAAAACATATTCCAGCCCTGGCCATATTAGACATAAAACATGACAGACATTTAAAGCTGAAACATCTTAAAATTGATGAGCTTCAATACCATACATTTCATAGAGCACTACAAAAATAAAAGTAAAATACATTCTAAAGGAAAACAAACAAAATCAAGTAATTAATCTATTGTTTTATCTATTCATTTAACTCCTTGTCCTTATGTGTCATTATGTGCATACAACTTTGTGTTTGTGCCCATGTTTATTGTGGCCATATGTAACCAAACCATGTCTGCTGTACAGCAGCCTCTATGTCTGCCCTGTTTTGATTATTTAAATCCTGCCGTCTTGTCTTGTAATGGCTGATCAGTACGATTTTATCAGGGTACATGTTAGGTTGTGCGTACACTCTTGCTCTGATGTAAGAGAGGATGGATGAAAGGATCAGAAGTGTTTTCTCTGCTGCCCGCTGGTGAGGTTCACCTGTCATGATCGTAGAACTGTAACCTGGATCTTCTCAGTATTCCTGACAGTAAAAAGAGGCTGGTCTGCTGACTGAAACCACTGGTAAGTTTGAATTTATTATCATGACCTCTCCTTTAACATTTGTAAAGACAATGTTTTGCTGTGCTGCTGTGACTGATGCCTTTCAGACTCCAGATGATGGCGATGATGTTCTGCTAGAGCGTTGAGACTCTGTGACTATCTGGAGACCACATTTCGTAGATTCACTGAAACAATGCCACTAATCCTGCACCTCCTAACACTGGTCTTTGGTGGAGCACACCACAGGAGCTCTACAGGCTGTGTAAGCACCAAACACAATAGTAGACTTACACAGCTGGAGAGGGTTTACCTCTGATGGCTTTACCTGCCTCTGACTGTGACACCTGCCACCTGATGCATGTTCTGTTATCTAAGTCCTGTTCTCACCCCGGCTGCTCCAGTCTCTCCAGTGAGACCACTGAACTGCTCCAGTGGACATGGAAACTGCTACAGATGTCTCAAACCCCCCGAACCTGTTCCCATTCAGCTCATCCCTGTGAAGTTCCCTTGGTGTCTCCAGAATGACGGTGACACACCCGTAGGACAATCAGACTGCCTCCACACATTTAAATGGGACCCGAGACAAACCAATTTTAAACTTGAACCTCTGGATATTGCACCGAAGCATTGTTTGGAAGCAGTAGGCCAAGCTCACTTCAATGCCCTCGCTCACTGCACTGCTAGCTGCTCCATCTCCTCTCCAATGGGAATGTACTGGGTATGTAGAAACCTTGCATACCCTTATCTCCCTGTGGATTACAAAGGACGCTGCGGGTTGGCGTACGTTATCCCAGCTATGAGAGTGGCTCACTCCCTGCCAAAGAAACCTCTGAAACGGGAACGGCGTGGACTTTCAGATGCCTTCGGGACTCATCATCAATCAAAGTTCAACAACATACTCGGCCCCCTTCTTCCTTTTTACGGCGTTATGTCCGCGTAAGATCAAATTGCACATCTGTCACATGCTATAGAGGTTATAGCTAATGTAACTGGCAGGGCTCTCATGCTTCTGTCGAGTGAACTCGCCTCTGTCAGACTTTTAGCTTTACAAAACAGAGCAGCTTTGGATTTTCTTTTAGCAGCCCAAGGTGGAACTTGTGCTATTATCGGTTCTGAATGTTGCACCTTTGTGCCTGAATATAATGCTATGATTGGTGATATAGTTAACCACCTCCATGACACTGCTAATGCTGTTCACCAGGACAGCGGTTCATTATTCAACTGGTTGAAAACTACCTTTGGTTCAATGAGTTGTCACGCTATTGAATTGATGATAATTGTGGTTGTTTATATTGTATTATTTTCTTTCTTCATATCATGTGTGAAAAAGTTCATCTTCAATATAAGTTAAACTGAAATAACTAGTATTACAAACTGTGAAAAGGTGCCCACCACACCTTTTAACGCTGCACCAGTGTTGCCAACTAATTTTCAGGAGAAGTCGCTAAAGTTCTGTTTGTTGCTAACAGTTACATAGTGTCGTTGTGATGTCATTGTGTCAAGTAAGTTTAGCAAACATCCCACCAGAGAAATCCATGTTTTTTTGTTTGTTTTTTTTAAATCAAATGTTTTCAAACCTTTTTCAAGACTGTGTGACAGAGAAACTTGTTTTGTGTCATTTTCAGGGAAAATGAGTGCGTGTTAGCATTTGAGTCACTTTTCAAAAGTTGTTAAAATTTTCCAAATAATTTTCAAAAGTAAATTTGTTGCCAGGTGCTTCTTGCAAAAAAGTTGCTGGGGTAATTCTAGTAACAAAATCGCTAAGTTGGCATTAATGCTTGGTTCATCTCAATTATCTCTGGTGTATAAACTCAGGAGGATGTTAATGGTTAAATTTAGGTTCCCTTTTTGTTTGTCAGACTTAACGACCCTATATTAAATATTAGAACTTTACATTGGAACCTGAAGTTCTTTTCCCATGGCTTTGCTCAGATCCCTGTGTGATGGTTTGGTCTGATTGGGGTTGGGCCAGCATAAGTTTTATATATGAAGCCACTGTTGATGCAGCACAGCGGCTGTGGTGTGTTTATTTTTTCCCTATAGGTTTGACTTTGTTTGTTTACTTGAGACTTTGTTTTGCTCTTTAGAGATTAAATTTTTGTTGAATAAAACTTGCATTTTTTTCATGGATTTCTGTCTCCTGAGGCTTTTTCTCAAACCACCACCTTACTGCCTCACTCCAGAGCCAGATAGCCACCCCAAAATCCCAAAGTAGCAATTGGATCGCAGCCAGTGATGCTAGAATCTAGATTGTATGAGTAAAAACTCCAGCACAGCATAAAACCATGTGGCTCATGACACAATGTTGTTTTATTGGCTTGACACTTCCTGTGTTTTTCTTAAAATCATAAAAAGTGCGTATAAACATGAGTTGGAACAGATGTGTTTCAGAAGTCTGCCACATTACTTCTGTTTTTGGTCTCTGAAACCACAGCCGTAAAGAACAAATGCAACAGATGAATAAATACAACAGCTTTTCATTTGCTCGACTGTATATCTGTGATTGGTGTGCCACACAACTCGTCTGTTATTTAAGTTTTGTAACAGTTTGATTGCAGGAGAGGTCACCAATCATAAGTAATATCATCATCAGAAGAACTGATTTTCCATGTCTTTGACGATGCCTTTTTGGCAAACAAAAGGGATTCCTAGCACATAAAACAAATGAATCACTCAGAAGTAAATTAATTATTATTATTATTATTATCATTATTAATAATAATAATGATAATAAAAATAATAATAACAATAACAATAATATTAACAACAACAATAATAAAAAGTAGTAAATAAAGTAATAACACTCATTATTTGGGGTATTTTGTGTCAAGAATGCCCAGTGGGATTTAACAATAAGAACAGATCAGAAGAAAAGGAAAAAATGTGAGAAAAAGCAAATTAAAACTGCAATTACTCTTAGAGTTTTCACACCGTAGATGAATGACAAAATTAGAATGAGAAAATTAAGCTGATGTAAACAAAAGATTAAGTTTAAGAGGGGAACTTATTTGATGTAGGGACAGAACGTGCATACAGGTATAAATACCATGCACATTCATTCATTTTCTGTCTCACCTTATCTGGGTGGACGACCAGGACTGCTTTGCGGTAGACCTTCTTGACCTGTTCTGGTGTAACCAGGTCAGCCATGCCCACAGGCTTCCAGCGCGTCTCTCCCTCCCACAGCACAGTATGCATGGTGGACAGCAGAGCACGAATGTTACGCTCTTTCCCCTCGATCCAGTCCAGAATCTGGGTCACAAACGAGAGAGGGAGAAAAGAGGAACCATTAGCCAGTGATGAGCAGATTTGGAACAGTTATTAGTGGAAATTCTTTCAGTATTTTTTTTGGCTCTGGTGGAATGACTTTAAAGGAGTAATTAGAGGAACCAAAGTTTGGTCATGGGAGACCTACATTGGTTGCTTCATTACTTCTGGATTACACAGAAAGGCTTGAACGGATTTTGAGTATGCCTGTCTGCTTTTGGGAGTCACTGAATTGCTTCTATTGTGCTACACTGGACAAAGAGGTGACAGAAACCCAGTGAACTTATGTCAAACTGTAGTTCTACTCAGATGAAGCGATACAAGAGTCATGGGACTTCAACAGCAATTAAGAGCAACAAACCATTCTTTATTTTAACAAACCATTCCTCAGTTTTAGCTATTTGTATCATTAGTACACAGTTATTCAACATCACATCAGGAAAATGCCCCTGCCTTTATTTTCTCAGGGTCCATCTCTTTGGCCATCTCCTCCTTCCTCATCTCTGCAATGGTCCTGGGTCCTTTCTTCTCTTTCGTCCCTGCAAAGCCCTGACCCGACAGCAGGTCATCAAAGTTGGCATGCGAGGCTTTGGGCTTAGAACCTGGCACAGAGGAATTCAAACACAAATACAGAAAACTTATTTGTCTGACGTTGTATTATGGCACTTATTGAACTGTACTATGAGATTCAATGTACTGTAAACCACAAGATCCATTCTCACTGAAGAATTATGATGAACCTACCTGGTACTTTATGTATCAAAGACAATACAGATAAGCATTTGTTACATAGAGGAGTAATGTAACTCAAACTCGATTCTATGTCATATGTCTGCAATAACTGAACAAATTTACAACCTGACCACAAACTTTGCATCATGACAGACTGCTCACCCATGGCAGCCTGTGATTTGCCTCCTGCACTGGGCGAGCCCCCTCCCATTGCAGAGAAACTGACATTGTAGTTAGGTCGGTTTTGGGGTGACGTGTGAGGCATGGGGGTGTGGCTGGGGCTGGGCTTTGGCTGTGCTGCAGGGCTCGGTCCTTGTTGATGCCATCCTCCACCGCCTCCAGCACCTGACTGCCATGAGGGGAAGCCGGCCCCTGTGTGGGACTGCCACCCTTCTGCATGCTGGGGAGAGGGAGGAGGTCGCGACGGAGAGCCCATGGTAGGAAGGGAAGGAGCAGTTCCAGTAGGAGTGGTGGGTTTGCTGGAGAATCCAGAACCTGCTAACGGAAAGGACGAAAATTATGGCATATGGTAGCAATAACAAAGACATTTAGGAAGACTTTCCAGTGACTGACCTCCAAGGTTGCCAATGTCAGCGAATGGGTCCAGGGTATTTGGCTTGGATTGGTGGGTGGGTGTGCTATGGACCGAGCCAGTGGGGCTCGTGGTGGTTGACCGACTGCCCATGCCAAAGCCTCCCCCTGGACAAATCATAAAACGATGCATATTCTTTGTTCTTCAGCATTTAGTTCCACTGATGTGAATACATAAATATTGTCCAGTAGTTTTTGCCAATTTAAACATCCAATGAACATTCAGTGTTGTTTATGTTTATGTGTTTTATGCTTTCTACCTGTGCTTGTAGTAGCCGGTCTGTTCCAGTCCCATCCTCCCTTTGCATTTTGCTGCTGAATGTTGACGGTTGGAGTGGTGGGTGGGATGGGAGAACTCCGGCCTATTGAAGCACACAAAGATTTGAGAAAACAAAGTGACTGAACTGAGCAAACCACATGAACATGAACCCACACAGCCAGAGAAAATAACAGGCTTGAATCTTATGAGAGGCTTTATGGGCTCTTTTCACAGCAGCTATTTTGTCACGGCAGGGTGAACAAAGGTACAATTATTAACATTAATTATGGCCTTGTTCCATTTAGGTGGGCCAGGCCCTCATATTATGCATGCTAATTTTACTGTTGATATCTCCTTGCTGAAAAGGCACCAAAAGTATCATACCATTCTGGTCATGTGACTTATTTGTTGACATGGTGGTCTGCAACCTCTTCTGCAAATTCATCAGTCCTGTTGCTATCCATTTTTACAAGTATCACTGCAAGTTCATGTTTGGCTCAGGCCAGCAATGCAACTGAAATGCTGCTGTCAGTTTTAATATTAGCATGCTACATTGATTAGCAGGAATACTGATGACTTTGTTGTGGTATTTCTTCATCATGCACACACTGCTCTGTGAAGTAAATATATGTCTGCAGGCTGATGTTGTTAGTTGATGGTTGAATGATTCGTGCTGAAGGTGAAATATTAAGCCTGTGCAATATTCACACAATATTAGTCAGAAAGGCTGCAAATACTCATCATGCAAACCCATTTATTTCCATACATACAGCAGCAAAGTTCATGCACAGAAACCATCACAATGGATGTTGATTGCTTAAGGTTGTGGCAACAAATGTGCAGATACACCGCAACATGCCTTACCAAGATATGGACTCTTTTATTGACTCCAAAATGTTGTGAAAATGTGCTGCAGAAGCATGCCTTACCCAAGCTTGCAGGTTGCAGTGTGGGTGATGGAGAGCGAGCAACATGCAGGAAGGGGTCTGGCTGCCCCGCGTTACCTGGTCCAAGGAATGAACCCATCACATCCTGAGGCTTAGGCATGGGTCCCGTCCCAAAGGGATCAAACGCTGTGGGAATAGAACACACAAAACATTGTTATTGTCTTACTCTACAAAATTACATGGCCATACTTGAAACTTGCTTCATTTTATTAATTTATTGTGTTTTGCCTGACATAATGTAGAATGGTACTTTCTTTGTATAAGATATTGTTAATTTTTTTTATTTCACAACCTTACTGTTGGATTACAACTTTATTTTTCTAAAAAATTGTTTTGTTTTTTTTTTTTTACCTTTTCTGGCCTATGACCCATTTTTCAGATCTCCAAATTTTCATAACCTAGATGTAAGAATTTGAACACAGCGTAATTTTGCCTTCTTGGCATTTTCATGCATTTATATCTTAATAAATATTACAAATAATATTATAAATAATCAACCAACAAAACTTAAGGTAAATTTATGCTGTCATGAACAGCATGGAATGAGGAGATTTAACTCCACGTCATCTGATGAAAAGCAAGAAATGTAGCCACAGAGAAAGTCAGTAAATGGAGCTTGTGCTGAGATTATTTTGTGAGACTACTGATTGAGTGTGATGAATTAACTCAGTCTTCTCAGTTGCACTGAAACACTTAATGTGAAGCAAGTGTTGTACAGTATCACCTTTGTGATACTGGGATGTGTCCCAGATCAAATCTACCTCCAAACTTCAGGTCTCACCTGGTGCAGGAGAGGGACATGGCGAAGCAGTGTTTGGGACTACTTTATGTGGTGTGGACTGGGCAGATGACGCGCCACTGGTTGGCTGGGGTGGGCCCCCGAACAAGTCCCCTAGGAGATCAGTGGCTGTGGCTACAGCAGGAGGGGCCTGAGACGAAGGATGGTTGATCTCCTCCCCATCGAGGCCAAGAAGATCCACTTCCTCAGCAGGTGGCGGCACGGCAGGCGTTGGTGCAGGGGGGTCAGGTTTCTGGGGGGCTGTGCTGGTGTTGCTTCGCTGGCTGGAGAGAGACAGCATCTCATCATCTGAGGGTTCGCTCTCCTCGCCGTGGCCCCGACCGTCTGGACCTCCGTGGGGCCGACTTGGCTCTGTAGGAAATGAAATTAGAAGGAAAGAGGCAGAGAAAAGAAAGAGACAGAGGAAAAATGCAATGAATTACCAAATGACATAAAGGCAAGAAGTGAAGAAAGTAGAAAGAAATAACGAACACCAAGGAAATTAATTGGGAGACAAGGCAGAAATATAGAGTGAGATAAGAGAAAATATGAGGGAATAATGAGCAACTATTCATACAATAGGTTATCTCTGCTACAAGCAGCAGTTTTTCTCCTATCTCCTATCCCACAGTATCTACACTAAGCTGCATACTTTGCAGTTTGCCACTGACAGCTGCTGTCAGCTCAAATCTTAATGTATGGGTCCAATCAATAAAATATACATTATGCTTTTAAAGAGGGGATGGGATGTTCAGTGTGACTTTGAACCTCAGCTAGTGTTAAATAGAGCAATATTTCACTTTGATAGAACATTTTTAATTTGTACCACATAAAATATAGCCGCAGGTTTTCCCTTCATTTTATTCAGCTATTACCAGAATTATTTACCAGTTCTCAATTTTGAGCTAGATACAGAGAAATATATATTGGATTGCTGCTGAATATCATCACCAATATATTCAGGTACAGATTAAAATCATCTACCAAAATGATATATCAATGCATAACAAAGATAGGGTTCATTTCAATTCAATCGACACAGCTCATAAATGAAAATGGCTAAGTGATTTTCTACTAGCAGAAGATTTCTTCACCACTGGGTTCAAGGCTCTCTTTACATTTTGGGGGGGAGTATGATTGAACTAAATGAATCCCTGTTAATTTTTCTAGCAGGTCTGTGGTCTCCTCTACTGTCTTACCCTCCAGATCCAATCCCTCCATCTCATCTTGTTGAGACAAAAACGAGAGTTAGTTCATGAGTACGATCGCATGTCTGTATGTGTGAACCTTGCAGTTGTGCACCATCTTGTGTAATGTGTATGTATTTATGAGTGTGGATGTGTATTATTCACTTGTTTGTAGACAAGATTTATAAACAGTTCATTTTAGTGTCAGTTTTAGTAAATAACTGACAGGATTACAGTTTGTGTTTAGATAGGGTAAGGTTAGTTTACAGTTAGGACTTATGTTAAGTTATTTTAGGTTCATCTTTAGGTTATTAGCATTGATAACTAGTTAGCTACATGTGTAATTGTGTGGCAGCCTTTGTTAATTTTTGTTTAAATGACAAGCATTTAGTGTGGTAGTGGACAGAAAAACCCTTTTTCAGATAAAAGAGACAAATACACAAAGGCAAATGGATCAGATTCTAATAAAAATATGTAGATAGACCACATAAATTGGATTAAACATAAGTGTACCAGCAATAGCCAGTGCATCCTGATGCTCCTGGTGGCAGGAGAAAAGTACGTTAGGGTTGAGGTCTTTACAGGGGAACTGCTCCCACGGTGGCGTCAGGTCTTTTTGTTTGTCCACCCCTTCCACCAACACATCCAATATCACATGGAAAAGCTGTGGATACTTCTCAGGAGAGTCACATGCATCCAGCTCTGGTCTGCAAGGAAACATGTATGTGTGTTATAGTGAGAGGCAGACAGAGCGTGAGAAAACAGATTGGGATTGGCAGGATAGTTTAAAACGTGTCCCCAAATTAAAAACAGAAGAAATGTTCTTACTTGTTAAACTTTAACATGTTGGTACCAGGAGCAATAAAGCCAGTGTGGAATTGGATCTGGAACATCTGGGTGTTGGACACCTAATAACAATAGAACTAATATATATCACCAAATTTACACCAAAAGTTTTAAGTAAAATGATACCACTAGAGGAAAACTTTAGAAAGGGCTGCTGTGAAAACTACATATTTATATAAACTAGGCACATCAGGAAATGAACAACCTGTCACCAACAAATATTTAAAGCAGCACCCACACCTTGAGGCTGTTTGATGGCTGATAGTTCATCCTGTGCCAACAAGTGTCTACCAACATTGTCCAAAATTGGCCCATGTGAAGTTTACCTTGGCCTGCAGTCGTCCCCCGATCGTCGACCTCATGTGATAGACTGAAACAACGACATCTCCTTGCACACTAACACCCAGAGGGAAAACTACTTTACCCTCTTGGACCCTGTGCTCTCTGGAGTGTGTGGGAGGAGAAATGAAACAAAGAGCAGAGGAGGAAAGAATAAATAGGGTATCAAGTGGGAGAAAAGTAGTTAAGAGGAAAAATAGAGGAAAAGGAGAATGAGATGTGATATGTTTCACACCCTTTGATTACATGTATGTCATATACAGAATGTCTAAAAGTTTGAGTGCTACATAAGGCTGCTCCCACCTCATCCTCTCGTACTCCTGTGCGGTGGTGAAGATCTTTGTCTCTCCGATGAGGACGTCGCAGAAGGGCCGACAGCCGCTGCGCTGCTTGTTGAAGCAGGGGACCGGACTCATGGTGAGGCTCTTGATCATCAAGGGCTTAGAGTGGGGTACACTGGGTTTCTCCGACACCATGCTGCACACATAGCCTATGTACCTGCATAGAGAGAAGGAAAGATTACATCCTGTTTTAGTTTTCAGTGTGAAATGCACGCCTTATTTTGTGTTGTGTATATGATAAAGCTGCCATTTCAATAAACTATCAAAGTCTAATGCTCGAACAAGGACTGATAATTAATACAGCTGGCTGGCAGGGTAATAAAATGTCCAACATTGAGGGTCTGACAACTCTGTAGCCTAAGATCCACGCTCACGCTGAGGAAACATCAGACTGCTGTACACACAGTGCACTATTTACTGTTTATATACTTTGATTACACAGCAAGAAGGTACCGGGTTCAATTCCCGGCCCAGGGCCTTCTCTGTTCTCCCCGTGTCTGCGTGGGTTCTCTCCAGGTACTCTGCCTTCCTCCCACCATCCAAAAACATGCATGGGATTAGGTTAATTGGCTGTAAGTGTGAATGTGAGTGTGAGTGGTTGTCTGTGCCTTGCGATGAACTGGAGACTTGTCCAGGGTGTACCCTGCCTTTCACCCTAACACAGCTGGGATAGACTCCAGCGCCCCTGTGACCCTATGTGAGGATAAGCAGTAGAAAATAGATGGATGGATAGACCTACTCCTGAAAGTACACGATTATGCTGGATAAAAAAAAGGCTTCGAAATGGGAACCTGCTGATAGCGTCAATGTGTTTAATTCTGGCAGCTATATTAGATGGTCAACAATTGGATTCAACAGTTAGAAGTCAAAACATCTGACATAGATGGCATTTTCCTTACTCCCTCACTTCCCCCTTTCTAATTCCTCATCTCACACACACACACACACACACACAGTTGCAAACCTGCGGTGTGAGGGCCAGAGGCCGGAACCTGGTCTCTTGGCGCTGAGCAGCTGCATGGCAGGAACTGGGTTGTTGAAGAGGTGGCAGAAGCAGAACATGGCACAAACCAAAACGCCTGAGGGAGCACGACCATCCTAAAAACCCACAGCCAAAAGGAGATGCTGAGACACATCAAGAAATGCTGGATTATTATTATATTTTAAAGCCTTGCTAATTTTTTACCAACTCCTGTACTTCTTTTGGCATCTTGCCATTGCAAGCAGTGATAACATGTATAGAACAAACAGTGACTCTTTGACTTTGTGAATGCTGGATACTAAATTCCAGCCATCTCAAACTCCAAACTCTAAAATGAACCATTAAAGGAAGCACATGCTGTCTAACGTCCTAAAAGTCATAACTAAAATAATTTTAATGTGTAAGTTTATGAAGATGTCTGATGATGAAGGAATGTGTCCAAACCAATGCTAAATATAAGAGTCGTTAAGATTTTTGCTCACTGTCGAAAACTCTCTGCGTTCATTTCAGGTTACGAGAGGACAAAAACATTCTTGTGATCCTAAGCAGAGAAAGGAATAGTTTGGTGGAGGTTATGCAAGATGGAGCAGTTTGCCAAACCAGAGCAAAACCACAGTGCCTTGGCAATAACATGCTCCACAGTGTCCACAGTGCACAGTGTGGCTGTCATTGAATTAAAACAGGCAGAAAGGCCTGTTTCAAATACTTTAGTATTACTGATTGTATTACAAAACATTTGTAGGTCTATGTGGGGTTTTAACTGGGCTTGAAATATGCCTGACAGCTTCCAAAAGGTTGCTGAGGAAGCTTTGTTGAGTATACGTTATACATTTTAGACGAGAAGGGTTCTACATCTTAAATTGTAATGATGCGTTTTACCAAATACCAACACTTAAATGAGATAGTCAAGAACTCATACAGTCCAGTGACCAACATACTGAAACATGACTCACATTTGAACATCAAAAGCTGGACTTAAATACTCCTCTCTTTTACTTTCTCAGGATTCAATTCTCTTTTTAATGCATGGACCAACTGCTGAGCAACGACAGAGGTAGAGAAACTGACAGCACAGAAAGAATGAGAGCCGTTCGACAAGCCTCAAGCTGTGTTTTACTGTAATAAAAAACACGGCAGACCAAAATTGCAGCATCCAAGGTTGGCAACAATGAAAAAGAGAACAAGGAAGAACAGAGAAACTGGAAATAGGCTTATAGTGGGTTTTTTTTTCCTTGTTAGAAATCCTTGTGTGGTTTAATTGCCTTCATTTGAGGGAAAGTGTGGAGCTCACCTTGCACATTTAGTTTTTACTCTTACATGGTACAATCAACATTTCACAGTATTAAAAACTGTTTCTCAAAAGTCACCTGTTTTAGCAATAATATCTACACTGAGGGCTGTTCGTCTAGACTCAAAAGTGGGTCAGTCAAAATGTCTTTTGTGCTCCCTTTCATGTTTTCCACAACTGGTGACTGTCTGGACCTCAGTGAAATCAAATCTTAGATCATTGTGTTAGTCCTTTTAAAATGTCTGTTTTGCTCTTTTAGTCCCTTTTCTAGTTATTTTCTAGTTTAGCAATTATCAGTTATTATATTAAAAAGCACTTTTGTTACATACTTTTTCCAACTGCCTCTAGTTAGAGTGAGTTTCAGTTGTTACTTTGTTAAAAATCTTCATCCCTGCCTTGCAAGTCATGTGCTGTATTATTATTATTTTGCATTCAACAGAGTTTTGCAGACCTGAGATCTTGTGGTACAATCAAATATTACTTTTCATTCATAGAAGACTAAACAGAACATGACAATACAAAGTAAGAGGTCAGCAATACAAAAGCAAATACAATTTGGATGAGATAATCAGATAAATATAAATGGAGGACATGGATGGATATGATGAGCATCTTCTTACCGAACACGTGATGACACACACATTCTTGGGATTCTGTTTGAGCCAGTTGTGCATATTTTTACACACAGCAAACAGGTTGTGGAGGCTGGGAGCCTGGCGAGAAGGCCAATTACACTCTGAAACCTGGAAAGTGCAAGAAGTAAGACAGAGATGAGGAATGAGGGAAACGGAGTGACACAGAAATAGACCCATAGAAATACAGCACAGAGGAGGCAGAGAAGGAAGAGAAGGAAGGCAGAGAGACAGGTGAGAGGAGACGAGAGTGAAGAAATGGAGGAAAAAATGAAAATCAGGAGGGGAGGAGAAAGGAGAGGTGGAGGTTAGCAACAGCACTGCAGCAGCAGAGCAACACAACACAGCAGTTGCCATGATGAGTCATCTGCTCAAGATACAGCAACCTCCACAAACAGACTAGGGGCCATCTTGGCCATGTTAATTCCACAGCTCGACTCGCCAGCTTTCTTGGAGGTTTCTGCCGGAGGGTGGCAGTCTTTTATCTATAGATATATGTGCCTCCCAATTGAATCCAAATCCAGCTGCGCAAATGTGCTGAATGACATAAAGCACGAATGGCTATACGACTGTGTATGAGATTATGTGACTTAACACTGAGTAGTAGAGGCAGTAATGCATTCAACTGCCTGAGTCATGGGTTCAGACAATGTATTATTTGTTCCTGCTGAGAGACGTCTAACTCTGCAGCTCTTTGAAGTGCTCAGTAATTTTGACTTATTGTTTTATTTCTCCACTCTGCATGTTTGCCTCACAGTTTCTTAATGTTAGCAAGCAACCTGCTGAGCACTAAAGTAGAGTGATAAGCAAGCCGAGTGGCACTGGTAGACATTAAACCTGCATTTATTGCATTTTTGCCACCATACCATATGACAAATATTACCAATTTTTTACAGTTTCTTTTACATTCAGCAGAGCAATATTGTAATTAATTTAAGTTGTGTTTCTGGTCACATCAAGTCCAACATTCATGATCCTTTTAGCTCTGTTTTAGGTCTCCACCAACAGGGATATATCAGAATATAACTGCTAAAAATACTCCATTCTGGCTACAAGCTAGACACAATCTTTGTCAGTTTGATGTTGGAAAGGGTGCGTACAGTGGTTTAATCGCAGATTTATCTGAAAAAAAGCTATGATTCTGATAAAGGCAGGGAGGGTGAACCAAAAATTGTATCCAGTAAAACCAAAATAATATGAAAGATGCTGAAATGCTTTGTCAAGATGCATTTCTGTGGGTTTGTCACTTCAAGCTTGCCTAACAACAGAAAAAAAACTTGTTGTAGTTTAAATGACACAAGAGAGGCAGCAAACAAAGGTCCTTCTCTGGGTGCCTCCATAGTTTGAGCTGTTTTTGGTCTGCAATTTAAAACCCTGGTGAACCAAAAATAGCCATCAAACAATAAGACCTCATATCTCACTCTAGCACTGTAATAATCCAGGACGTGAAAATGACGCAGCAACCACTAACAACTAGGTACAAACTAATAAATGTGTAAAGGCTTCACGTGCAGTATCACACTCACTCTGTTGGAGAATTTGGCGCCGCGGTAGTTGCGCTGTGATAGATTAAAGACAGTGTAGTGATCGGCGTGGCGGCTGTCAAGGAAGGAGCGGATGTCCTCTACATGGTTCTGGTAGCCAATCTGCACTGACTCCGCTGGGTAGGTCATCACTGAAAATAAACGCCATTATTCAGGACTTTCAGTGTTGGTGGTTTCTATACACAATAAGCTCACGCTCTCTTTGACAATGTCCTCCATCTTGTATCCCACGCTACAATTATTCTGTAGTTCTGAAGTTCATTTTGAAATTTGAAATGTGGTGAGTAAGTCCACATTCCAGCACAACCATCAGCAGCCACAGACAAAACCCTCAGATGACAAATGTCCAGTTGACTATGTTCTCTAAAGAACACACTGCTGCTTTAATGTCATGAGCCTGTGAAGCTGGAAGCAATGTGAGAATGAGAGATGAGGACAGAGCTGAGGATGCAGATGTCTGTCTATCTGAATGTCTTTATGCACACGTGAATGTTCATATCGCCTTAGGATAACACAAAGACACAAAGATTATCTCCTTATTTATTAAAATTTGAATGTAATTACCTTCTCATCTGTACAGTCTAAGTCCACGAAAGCTGTTTTCTTAGTCTGCTAAGAATTGGAATCTTACATGAACACACTACTTTCAGACAGACACAGGATTTAGAAACCTTTGAATTTAAATCTAATAATAGTTGTTTAGTTGTTTGGTCAAGTCGTGTCTAGAAGGTTACCCACAAGATAGGAAACTCTTACAACTCTCAAAAGGTTAAGCATTGATATTGAATAGTTAAGGTTAGGAAAGACTGTCAGGCAGTGAGGATCACAAGACTGTCACAGATAATGAAACTGAATTAAATCAAACCCACACAGCTCTGAGTTTTTCAGTGTTAAATTCTTAATAAACATGTTTCTACTTTGATTATTGCTTATTTAGTCACTGTTTTCAAGTCATAAGAGAATTAAAATGACAATTAGTTAGAGTATCTACACACACATACAGCTCATGCACACACAAAAGTTGTTTACCTATGATCCGTGATGTGATGTAGGCAATGTCCAGCTCCCCTTTAGTGTACCTACAACAAAGAAATAGAACTTTAAATATATTTTTAAAGATTTTTTCTCCATGCGTTCCACACAGAGAAAAGACAGAGCCACAGAAATGTTGAGAGAACAAGTAAAAGCAATGACCATCTTCAGCAATAAGCACAAAGAATGTGACTGAGTCCACAAACACCTCAAGACAGAAAATTTGCACATTATTTGTGAAGCAAATTTTATTCACGGTTTACTGTTATATGGTTTTCACATATTTTTTTAATAGGTGGAGTCAAAAGATGCCCTCTTCTTGACCAGTATCAACTCATTAAAAAGAAGAGATCAATGCATGACCAGCACCCAAAAGGTCGACCCATCTGTCTCTGGCTGTCAGTGCATCAGGCTGCCTGTCATGCAAATCCAAGTAATTAGACCCAACAGCCTTTAGAGCTGAAGCTTCCGTGTGTTTGGCTGTGGGGAAGTTGTCTTTTTCAGCCTCACCACACTAGGCTGAACTGCCTGGGATCAAAGGGATACCATATGTGAATACTTCATTTGAGCATCAGGGCCTTTTCATCGCCTAAATTTAGCTATTCCATGTGGAGGATTTTTTTTTATTACAAAACTCCAAGAGCAGCTGCAGTGTACACAGTAACCCACTAGTGCTGCACCATGGAAGTGGTGGAAAACACTACTTATGAAAATTAGGTGCAGAGTGGAGTGGAATAACAAATTTACTAAACTACTAAACTGCTGTTTTACTCAACAGCAGCCACAGCATGACTCGACAACCCACTGCACTGCAATCATCATGCAAAACACATTAGCAGGCTAATGTGCATCACATTGAGTTGACTTGTTGCCTACTGTGAAAATCCCCTAGCAGGACTGATCTGGGCCCTCTGTGTGATCATGGAGGAGTGCCATATGTCATGTTGGCAACTGAAAGCAGCACAAGGACTAGGACCTAGCGCGGAAAAAAACACATTAAACTGCCATCTTGGCTGGTCAAAACATGATAGAATGCACTGTTTGGAGACAAAAATGTGCACTTAAATGCCCTCTTCAGTGGCCAGAACAGGTAGGTGGTTTTTTTTTTTCTTTTCGCCCCTGCCTTTCAAAACGTCTACGCACACCACTGACAGCAAGAAAAGCAAAAGAAGAAAAGACTTCAAAATAAAACAGGAACTGACAACACGAAGACAGGACTAAAACTTAAAATCTAAACTAAAACTTAAACTTGACAAGTGACCATGAAAACAAGATGAAAACTAGAAACCTAAACTTGATAAATGATGGGAAATGACATCATATGGCAATGATGCCATCCTAGACCTGGTTATGTAATGCAGTGCTACTCAACTAGTCTGCTTTGGAGTGTCAGCTTTATAAATATGTCTTGAATGTTTCTGTAGTATTCCATAAATACATTTTTGAGTATGATGATTCATCTTACAGCAACAATCTTTCTCTGTCATTCAACATGCTAAAAAGACAGACAAACAACCTGAGTTAAACCCATCAGAGCTGTGAGGTTTCTGTAAGTCCTCCATAATTAAGTAATTGGACCACAGTTCAGGTTTCTATTTTCATCCAAACCTGTTTGTCCCAGAGTGAAAATGTAGACTGGAGTGTTAAGAAAGGAGAATATCTGGACAGTAAACTCCTGTTCAAGTCATTACACTGATTATTTTTCTTAACCTTAATGTTAATTACCCTAGGGAAATGAGAAATATTTGAAGAAAAATAAAAATACATATTTCAAGGAACTGAACAAACTGCATTCATTTCCATCATTTTGTCTTTTGTTTTGTCCCAAAAATATACCCCCCCAAATCTGTGGTGTCCCTGCTTATTTCCTGAAATAGCTTGTTGGCTACTAAAACAGAAAAGCAGGTTTAAATAGTCATGCCCAATAGCTGTGGAGCATGCAAATGAGCAGCATCACTGACCTCTTGAGGTTAGAGCTGCAGCCAATTAAAATGTAATGCAAGGTGTGGTGCAGAGAATGAATAGACTAAGGACATGATTGGAAAGAACGTTAGGCTAACAGTGTTTGACTGATTTTATTTCAACTGTGGAATTTTACAGTCTAATTTATGAATTTCTATCATTTTACATTAACACCTTTGGTCTTACTTTCGAGTTTATGGTACCTCATTTTTAATCACTCTGAGTCAATTTGTTATCCAATTCTGTTTTCACAGTTTCACAATCCCTCTCAGTCCAACTGCTGTCTGCAAAGCTGCATTTGTTAACGTTGAGCTAATATGATAAGATGTTATTCAACTGTCAGTATATCCTGACAGTTGTGCACAATACAGATAATCTAACCGGGCAGTTCTAGTCAGCTGTCAGTTGCTTGTGAATGCCGATAAAACTGTCACACTATGCAATGCTGATCAAATATAATGGTTAGCTGTAAAATTAGAAAACTTGGCCACCAGGTTGAGAACAGTCCAGATAAAAACCAAGCACCACTTACCAAAACAGCAATTTTTTTTTTCATTTTACAGCTAAGTAGTGCACTAAACTATGTTGCTCAAAACTCTTGAGATGAGAAATAGATGTAACAGTAACAGAATCTTGATTCTGCCAAGTTTGACACTTTGATCAGAGTTTGCAAGTATCTTGAGCAGCTGCTGTAGAGAATGCCTGAATCTGGTTGTTTTCCTTTGGTGTGTGAAATTTTGCAATAGTCTTTAATAGTATGAGGAAGACACAGAGGATCATCATCATCAGAGGTCATGCACTGCTGTCAGAATATAGTGACCATATAAAATAACTTTTTTTAAATCATATTTGCTGAAAGTTATTTTGTTTGAAACGTATTTAGCTCACAACTTGGCAGTGTAATTATATGTATTAAGTGCCAACACCAGAGTTCCTATTATTTATTTATTATTTAGTTTCTTACTGGAAAGTAAACATTAGGAGCAGGGAAGCCATTTTAGGTCTGATTTCAGTGGAGAGGCCCTCTAACTGAGTCTCAATGACTATACATTCACACAAATACAGTGTAAGTGGGTTGGATCCTCATGGATATTAGATTTGGGTTTTCTTAATTCCCTCCAGCCTCTCCCCAATTCTCTATTTTCTCTGATATAAGAGGTAACTGAAAGGCACTGGCCTCATTTGCACTGCGACACCAGGGTCTGATTTAACATCTTTCACACAAGGAGGGGTGTCAGAGGAGTGTTAATGAAATGGGGACAAATGACAAATAAAAATGAGTGAGGTGAATGTGTTTGTGGCAGGGGAGGGTGTCTGGGCTCAGACCAAGACACTGTGCCTTTCACAAAACCAGACCAGCCATCCAGACTCTATTTGTGCTTCTCACAGACAGAGGAAGACACAGCTGAGCAATGTTGACAAATTGTTTTTTCTGCAAAAATTCTCTTCAACCAGGTTTGCAAACAAGCAGGCTGCTTTAAATAATTCAGCAACAGCCTTTAGCCAGGAATCAAAGTCTAGTTGAGGTGTTAAAAGGAGGCCTGGTTAACAACCAAGGTCACAGGCCTTGGATCAAGCTCACTATGTAAAAAAAACAGTAAAAGGACTAACATTTATGTAACACCTTAGTCATCTGATGAAGTGATGTCAACATTCACCCATTCACACATGCATTCATGACCTGACAGAAAAGGCTGCCATGAAAGGAGCCAACCTGCCCATCAGGATCTAATGTAAATATACATTCACACACCAGTAGCACAAGCAAAATGGGGTATGGTATCTTGCCCAAGGACAACTGATATGTGCACAGCAGGACAACCCGCTTTGCACACTCTGACAGCAAAAAAAACCTTCAAACTGCAAAAAATAATGTCCTTCTATGAAAAGGAGAACCTTGTGTAATCCAGATAAATTTCTACCATTCTACCAATGGGGTAAAAAAAGATTCAAAATATGTTTTGAGACTATAATTATAATCAGGTCAACAAAATAATATACATATTTTGGATACTGGAAAAAGAGAGGTTATTTAGTGACTATTTACAGAGAGAAAAAGAGCCGTGTTTAGTGTTAATGAAATGGGGATGATAAAGAAACAAAAGTGAGGAGAGGATGTATGAAAACCAGTGAAAGCGAGGGATAGAGAACCCTTTTTTTGCAGGGTGAAAGAGAGCTGCCAACCTCTCAGGAATACATCATTAGATCCTGCAGCTCTTTATTTTATATCTCTAACTGCTGACTTTGACTCAGTGGAACAACACAGGGGAGCCACCAGTGACGGTCAATGGGCAGGACCCAGAAAATCCTGATTCTATCTCCATATTCCTACCATCATGCTCTGTAGATTGGCGAGAGACAGTCAACATCTCCATTCATGGGATGATTTTTTTATTAATGAGGGCAACACACCATGGGAAATTACTTGTGTTGTCACAGTCATCATCTCTGTCTTACAGAGATACAGTGATTAAATGGTATCCATGCAACAGCACAATAATCTCTCCGGTGAGTCAGATCAAAGGAGGATAATTAATGCTGACTCATCAAATCAGAGAAACTTATTTAAAATGTACTGCTCTAATCTGGGGTACATTATTGTACCTCTGCTCATCTACCTTTCCTATTTGAGGCTGGTTGCCACAGTATCCTGCCTCCCACCCCCCAATTATCCCAACCGCCAGCTACACACACCACCACACACAGGGCCCTAATGAAATGAATCCTTCTGTATCAGCAGTGCACTGGCCGTTGGGCACAATAAACCTCCATGAATAATTCAGTCAGGAGAGGAGACGGCAAATAGAGGAGAGAAGGAAAGGTGGAGCCGAGATGAGAGAGGAGAGGAGAGGCGGCAGAAAAACACAGAGGGATGACATGGACAGGAGAGTGGGAGTTTGCCAAGATGTGAGCAGCAGCGGAGCGGCGACACGGCGATCAAACTTGCTGAGTCAATAGAGAGAGAGGCACTGTGTGTGTTTCTGTACAGACAATACAGAGGGCTCTTTGTGTTGCCCGGTGCAGATGCCTGTGCACAAACACACTGGGACGACCGAGCCGTGCCAGACTCTGCTGCCTCCCTCCTTTCTCCCTCCATCCACACTGCTCCATTTCTCCTCTAAAGCTGTTGGAGACTCACTTTACACTGTAATCAACAGCTGAAACAGCATTCAATTTATCAAAGCAATCACTACATTTGATAAGAAGTACATGAATGTGTGCAAAATCCACCTATTATTTGAGTTAATTTTGCAGTTTAGCTTGATCACAATGATTAATTATGGTAATGTCTTGTTAGAGATTTTCATAGTAAGAGTCATGAGGTGTTAGTATATCCAGTGTAGGAAGTGAAGGGTGCGGTATGAGTCATGCTGTCATAAAACTGTTTTGCTTTACTTAATAAACCATTCTAAATTCTATGATAAAGCATGTCACATGAGGATTTATGTCATGAGTCTCTATGTCAGACTACAAAATAATAGTATTAAGAGTTTGCCTGCTTATCTATAGGCAACTTCATCATTTTATCCTGTTAGACATTCAAGTGAAATTATCATAATAAGCATTTTAATATGAGGGTTATGGCCAAAATGTGCTTTCTGAAGTCACGGTGACCTTTGACCTTTGAAAACCATGAGCATTTAGCTCATCCCTGAGTCCAAGTGGATAACATAAGAATGGACCGGACAACCTGCAAGCGTGGAAGCATAGAAACAGATGTGAGCAGAGATATTTCATCAACCCACATATTCTGCTCATTATGTCATATTGTGATTGTTTGGTTTGTATTGTATGTGGGTTGTAGCAGCTGTCACATTATGGGATTGGGGTCTTTAGTGCCAGGATGTTGATCTAGGCTGTGTCTTGTCACAAAAGCACCAAATTGGTATTTCTCTTACAATTATCAATGGGATAACCAACATTTATAGATGTGTAAAAACTCTCAAGGATTTTTCTCATCAATAGTATGTTTTGATGATCCAGGCCCAAACATTATCATGATGTACGTGCAGAGCTGCAGCACTTCTCCACATACTTTCTCCCTAAATTGCAAGTCAAAGCACGAGTTCCACCAGCAGGTAATGAGGCAATGTGTCGTTTGTCCTCGAAGACTATATTGGCTTATTCTTCTAAGCATTTCTGACAAAAAAAAAGATTTATACTCTCATGCAACAGCAGGTTGCATCAGATGCATTTTTGTGATCTTACAGATGTTTACCCAGATAAGATGTTTGCCATGGGCTAAAGGAAAACTGTTCAAATCAAGAAATACTGCTCTGCTCCTGTCTCCAAAACCAAGTAAAGCAGGGCACCATACAAAGTTAACAGTAGGCGCTAATGCAATATTATAGTACATGATGTGTGTGAATGCAGCGGTAACTTACGTGGCAACCTGATGCATGACCTTGGTGGAGGTGTCTTTCAGCGTGTCCTTCAAGTTGTCTTTGAAATTGCTGAAGAACTTGCCGGCTCCTCCCTTCACCATATCCAACAGTCCTCCACCATAATTGGCATCCATATCTGGAGACAGAGGACCTTTAGCCAATCAGAATCCCAGGGGGAAACAAAATACACACAGATGCATGCACACACATACTGAGGGTGTGACTGTTGGATAAACACCTGCTTTTGCTACTTTTTCAAAAGAATTATAATACGTTTTCTATGCAGATGATGTCAATTAAATAAATGTGATCCTTCATTTGCAAACATAATGAACATATGAGTCACTGCACAACGCACCATGTAGGCATGTGTAAGTGTGAAGAAATGATGGACGAGGATACAGGAGACAAGACACAAGACACCATCTGGAGCTGTACGTGTGTGTGATTACATTGTAAAAAATAAGCAAATGTTGGCGCACACCCGAGTGTCATGCCTTAGTCAGCACCCCACTGGTGATTTAAGATTTTCTTTCCCTCTATCTCTTTTCTTCTTTCTCTCTCTCCATCGGCACAGCAGCAACCATAGTGACATCACTGGTAACTGAGTCAGTGCTGGTAAATCTGCAGACGTTCAACATTGGGGGGGTTGGGGTTGAGCTTGAACTGTTTAGTTGTAAACATCTGATGACTCAAACGAGGTATGACTCTAATATATTTAAGTCATAATTGTCTGTATTATATTCAATATAAAACAGGGGGGAAATAAATACAATACAAATAATCTGTGTTCAATTTCTCATATTACTTTTATGCCTACTGAAATTTTGCCACATTGCTTCATGTTGTATGCACTATCTACCATCTCTATTTACATAATATACTGTGTAGCCACATCAGCTATGTGCGTAGGCTTCTGTAAATTTCTAAAATACTTGTTAAAAAACAGCTTCTCAAACCCTCTGATTATCCAGATGAATACTTTTCTTTGTGAAATGTGACATCTGCTCTGACCTTATTACAGTTTGAAATTTCATCAAAAGTTCATCAAGCCAATACAGGCAAAAGTTAAAGTCGAGCATGATATCATAGTTCATTAAGATGAGATACTATAGTGTCACTAGCTGGTAGTTGGCTGTAATCTGTGTGATGGTATTGCCACTAAAAACATAACCTAAGAGGAACAGCTAATTGGCTATTCAGGCCACTTTTGCTTTATGCTGGTGGGCCCCTTGTGCCTTATTCAGTGTGAACCTCTTATAGTTTGAGCTACTTCCACATTAGTTGTTCTCTGAGCTGAAAACCCATGCTATCTCTTTCGCTTTGATGAAGAAGTAAATTATAACGTTGGGTCAGGCCAGGTTCAGGTCTCCTGTGAACGCTATATACAATGTTTTCTCACATATAGTTCTGTTGTTATCATACTGATTATGAGGTTTCTCAACTAGGAGAATCCTCTGAGAGAATAAGTGTGGTGCAATTGAGGGGCACACTTTTGATTGATTTTAAAAGTTCACACTTACTCACAAAGGCATTACAAACACTGTCTCTGAGGAAATCTGCTGGCTGCTGAGACAAAGTTTCCTGATTAATCCAAAACAGTCTGCTTCTGATCCCTCATTCCTCTCTTTCCCTATCTGGTTCACTCCATCCCATCCTCTCAATTGTTTCTTAAGTCTAAATTTAGACTTTTCATCTATGCCTGTTTATAGCTGCCTGTATCAAATGTACTGTATGTGTGCCTTTACACCTGGAAACCTATAGTTACCTTGAAACACTCTTTGACATCCCGTTGCTCATCCACAGCTATTTGAGGTAACTTGTTTTGTGTGGCTTCAGGCATTTCATCTTTACTTATCTGTAGTGCAGAAGGTTTCAAGACTTGGTAAGACTGAAAGAAAAGGGAAATTAACATGCAGCAAATGCTGAGCTCCTCAGTAAATTCCATGTTTTTTTCTTTTCTGGCACTTCCACAGAGAATATTCTTTTTGATTGATGCCTGACTTTACATCATTTAATTTGTTGATTGCATCCTGGGCTGATGCCAAACAATCACAATTTAACCTTCCTTTGCTGAGGCTTAAATAAATAGATCAATATCACTTTCATATCTACACACTAATATGATGCTATAGCCTGAAGCTGTTAGCTTAGCATGTTATAAATCTTGTTTGTTTAAACATAACCACCCGCTAGCTGTAGCTTTGTAATTAGCCTACTGTGCATACAGGAGAGCGGTAACAATCTTTTCACAAGAAATAGGGTAGGTGTATTTCTCAAAATGTTGAACTATTCCTTTAAATTGGCAGCCATTCTGAGCTACATCGAGGAATATATACTGACACGTTCCCCATGAATGTGGACTGTAAGTTTGGGT
The DNA here is from genome assembly GCA_029721515.1 of Synanceia verrucosa. Taxonomy (NCBI): domain Eukaryota; kingdom Metazoa; phylum Chordata; class Actinopteri; order Perciformes; family Synanceiidae; genus Synanceia; species Synanceia verrucosa. The sequence goes on from CM056558.1 coordinate 16,828,018, forward strand.
CTATTTTTAACTTCTTTACTATGCAAATTTCCCAGTGAGAGAGCATGACAGGATATATCAGGATAACCTGCTCCTCCTTGAAATCAAGAGCTATGTGAGCTTGACCTGGATCTGCCAATCATGTTCAGACACCTGCGCAGGTAAAGAGAGTATCTCTTACGATGAAGGAGGAAGCATGCTTCAAATAAATTTTACCACAAAGAGAGCTGCCCCACAAAAAAACAGGACTAGGCCAAGAGCTCACTCCTCCTCCCCTCCTCAACCGCCTCCTACCACTTTCTTAGCTGACCAATAAAAACAGAGAGGGGAGGAAGACACTTCTAGTTAAGTCCAGAGGGAGCTGTGGGCTGTCTGAATAAGTCTTCCTCCTCCTACAGCCACAAAATATTTCTCCCTCAATATCCGACTTGGTGTGAATGACACAGATGGATGCACTCACATAACAAAATAAAGCTTCACAAGCAAACTCATACAGCACTGTGCCTTGCTTTGTGGTGTCCTCAGCCCGAACGACTGCGGTGTCAACTGTAATCTGCTTAATTATAGATGATGCTGATGAGACAAGGAGTGCATGATTAATCATCTACTATACTATACTGCACAGTGGTGCAGTGGTTAGCACTGTTGCCTCAGAGCAAGAAGGTACTGGGTTTGATTCCCGGCGCGGGGCCTTTCTGTGTGGAGTTTGCATGTTCTCCCCGTGTCTGCATGGGTTCTCTCCGGGTACCATCCCACCATCCAAAAACATGCATGGGGATTAGGTTAATTGGCTAATTTAAATTGTCCGTAGGTGTGAATGTGAGTGTGAGTGGTTGTCTGTCTCTATGTGCCCTGCGATAAACTGGAGACTTGTCCAGGGTGTACCCTGCCTTTCACCATAAGACAGCTGGGATAGACTCCAGCCACCCTGTGTGGGGATATGGGGTAGAAAATGGATGGATATACTAAAGGAGAATCCCACAGCTTTGAATGGCTTGCATGCCCATACAGGCAGCTGAACATATGATATGACATGTGAAAAGCTGGAAGTGCACACTGACAGCATAATTGTCACACAATAAAAAGGAAAACATTTCTGAGGTTTTTAACTACATGTGTACCTTCTTTTAACACATTCTCCAAAATAGATTGTGAAATCTAAACATCATAATTTGCAAAAAAAGTTCTTGCTGTCAAATGAATTTGTGTTGACAAACTGACAGTGGAGAGATGACAGGCAATGAGGGGAAAGAGAAGGATATGGAGAATGCTGTGCAATAAAGGCTCCCACATGGACTAAAAGTGAGGATGTTGTGGGTTATGATCAGCTCTTTAACCCCTATAGGCCACCCGTGCACATCAAATCTGCAACGTGACAGAGTTGCTGAGAGACTGAGCACCCACCTTATTCACAGCAAAATATGTAAAGTAATAATCAACTCGATAGTTTACTGCCATGTCAGCACCTCTTAAAAACAAACATATAAGAAAATAAAAGATGGCATCACATTTATACATTCAAAAATGCATAATGTGATCAAATTTAAATAAAGTGTTTACGGTGCTGCCTACCTACAATCCTTTTTAAAGTGGTTGTTGACTAATGCTTGCTCTACTACTACTAAGTGTTTGTGTGTCAGAGTTTAAGTATTGGATGGATGTGTGCTATTCCTGAGGTGACATGTCCTACACACCGAACTCTGCAATCTCCCTCCAGAAGGGAGAGGTGAGAAGATGAAACGAGCAATACTGGAGGTGATGTTGCTCTCAGTGGCCTAAAACTTCTATCTGTGTTATCTTTAGCCTACGTCTTTGAAATAGTGTGTTTTATAATACAATAACAGACTATGAATCCTGAGTGGTACACCCCTCTGTAGAGATAAAACAAACTCTAAATGTTAGCTGTGTTTACTGACACCAAATGATAAATAGGACGTGGAAGTATTATCTAGCATGCTTTTTGGCTCCTGACCCTTAACACTAGTGTTCCCTACTCAGTGGTGAAATATGAACATCATAAAGATGTTTTATAGACTATAAAATATAAAATTGATTGACCTTTTCCTCTTTTCTGTCCCATTAAACATCTTGTTTCCAACCACTGGTCTATTTAGATCAAGCATGTTTGGAAACAAATATATACCAGAAATATAAAATAGCTTACTGCTAAGTTGTTAGCATTAAGCTATTATGTGCACACATCAGGGCTGAACAACATCAACATATATTTCAGTTGTTTTTTTGTTTTTTTTTGTTTTTTTTTTTTGACATTTTATTGTTCAATTGCAGGAGTCCCCAGGAAAATGAGGATTAGTTTATTTTCACTATTTAATAGAATCACTATAGAAGTGAAAGTATGTATGTTAGAGTCATAAGAGTGGCTATTCTTATCATAGTTTCCACTTTCTCCTCAGTTATCTTCTCAACTGCAGGTGACAATTAAATAATTCATCAAACAGCCCAAATATTATTCGATACAATTCCCTGAAGCAAAATGTTGCATTAAAAGATTATAACAATAACTAAAACTACATAACTATTATAACTAAAAAAAAATAGTTGTGAATATTATAGCCAATTTCTGCTAATGCATTACAATACTACACAATGTTCCTTTACATTTCAGCACCCCTGTATATCGTGATCTCGCCTCTACATTTTGTACCTATTTCCATGCATATCTGCGTGGATCTGCGAGCTGCTCTATGTGCCTCTTCGTCTGTAGCCAGATGGTTGTGGGGGTGTGCAGACTGCTGAGCCCGTTACAGTGACAAACCTTTCCAATACAGACACCAGGGGGAGGCTCTGAAACTCCATCAGGTAATACAGTAGCAGCAGAGAGCCCAGCCACTCACAGTGAGAGTAAAAGCCGGACGTCGACAGTTCTCTGCATTGCCAGAAAGATCAATGCATGTGTCTCCCTTCTTCTGGAGTGCCAACCTTTACCCCCTCAGCATCAGGCTGTGTGTGAATGGGACAGATGGATGCACTGGACACACACTCAGACAGGGACAATCACACATGTACATGAAAGAGACCATCCATAAGCTCTTGGAGAGCAGACAGACATCTGACACTGAAGCCCCCGTCCTCCACCACCAACCCCACCCCCATTATCACCATCCCCAATCCTCATCCACCCGTCTTTCATTTCACACAAATGTTCATCCCTGGAGGATGGCTGACTCCACAGAGCACTGCAGCAACACTCTACTGACTGTACTGTAACTTTGAACATCCAAAAAAGTAATGCACGTGACCATTAGCCTGCAAATCCTATAATTACTGCTATTATGTTGTAATATTAGTAGTATTGCTATTTATTTCTGTAAGGGATAAATAAGAATGGTTGTGATTATCAAAAATAAATCTTACAAAACTAATCTTCAGAAACTATTTTGCTGTGGGAGTCTTCCACTGAGTGTGGATGTTATTATTGTTGTTGTTGTTGTCGTTGTTGTTGTTGTACAGTGTAAATGTTAATGACTATTGTTGGACTAAGAAAGATATTTGGAGATGAGTACAGACAGGCTTGTATTTTTTGTACTATTCAGTGCACAATTTGATTGGCATAACATAAAGATACCATTTAAAAATTTAAAGAACTTCACATTGTGGTAATGATGATTTATCCGTTTATTTATGTTGATATTTCACGGCAGCTTTGATCCAATTAGGATAAGCCACATGTGTTGTATGTCACAAAGTGCAAACTAAACTGTAACTGAAACAGCAGTTTCTGTTATTACAGTCATGACAGTAATGCCCACAATAGCAGTAGTAACATCACTAAATGATTAAATGATTAGATGCTAGTGGGGAATGAGGTGCCAGAACAAAGGAGCTATTATGACTGAATTCAATAAGGCGCGTAGGGGATTTGTCACCAGATTACTGATATATTATTTTGGTTTTAATTGGGGATACATTAGGTTTATAATGCATCATACATGGCCAGTTGGCTAAACTTCTGAACTGTATAAGTATTTTGTGCTTTTCCTACCTAAAACTGAAACAAGATTTATTTTCTTAAATGATGAGATTTCTTAACTGAAAAATTCCTTTGTATATGCTTCATATGTATATTTTACACATTCTACTCTAGAGATGGGGAATACGGATGCATATTATCTAAACTACGATAAGCATCAATACAAATATTTTTTGACATTTTGCACATCTAAACCTAAGTCTAGTCTGCATGTCTGTATATCAAATGCATTCCCTCTAGTCACCCTGTTCAAGACTGGCTGTCGCCTCATGTTTGACACATTATGCAGACAATCTTAGAACTACTAGGTTTATACAAATGTCTAGGACATTTCGTTGTTCTGCATACACTAGTCCAATACAGCCTTTTTGGTTGGGTCTGGGAGCCACTGTGAACCTAATGGACTCACTCTAGCCCTTACTTTCACTACTGTTTTCCATTGTTGTGGTGTCCACCGCTACATCAGGTCAGTAGCAGCAGGCCACGCAAATACTGCGTGAAGTCATCCCATCTTACTCAAGCGCTCCCCACGTCTGCGTGCAATGACCAACCAAGCACCCGGAGGCGGTGAGGACGCTTACCTGAGCTGTCCATGGTGCTGCAGTCCTCCTCTCTCAGCTGGCCTGCCTTCGGTCCAAGGGTTGCTGCGATGGAACCTGCGAGTGTGCCGCTGCCGCTGCTGTTACCGCCGCCGCTTCCGCTTCCTCTGCCAACACTGAAGCTATCCCCGCCGCTATCGACCAACTGCAAAGATTCATAGCCATCGTAACTGGTCTTTTTCTTGTAGGCCCCCAGCAAGCTCATTACCGAAGCACACACACAAAAAGAAGGAAATTAAAGATAAAAGATGCTCAAAAGACGTCAAGCTAGTCGGCAACGCTGCTCCGTGTCCGCCGCCACCGCTACGGCCGCCGCTGCTGCCGCTACTGCTGCTGTGTACACCACATGTCCGAGCAGGAGAGGACGACCGGTCTCCTCTGTTTTGTGAGGAAAGAAATATTCTGGTGCTCCCTCTGCCTCTCTCTCTATCTTTTTCTCTCCCTCTCTCTCTCTCTCTTTCTGCGTCTGCCTATCGCCTCCTCTTTTCACAGCAGCGCCGCATTTTACTACGACGCTTCTGCTGCTACTGCTGCTGCTATCGCTGTCGTCCCCGACTGAGTAAAGGGGAAATCCACCCCAATGCACAACCCTCTCCTGCTACTGCTACATCTATTATTCACATACTCTAATCAGTAGCCAGGAGTATTCCCATTAGATTACTCTATTATTGTCAGTATGATTAGGCTTATTTCTAAAGCTCCCCAATAGGCTACAGTAAAAATAAGGTCCTAACATATCAGGAGATTATAAAGTAAAAAAAAACATCAACACATGGGAATATCATCAAAATCATGTCTTGAAGTAGTATAATGATTTTAAATATTTTTATTTCATAATTATATTATCCTGAAAATATTAGTCAGTCACAGGATTCTTAAATGTGGGATCCTAATTTTGTTAACAATGTCTTAGTTCCTATTCTGGATGGATTTCTCCCTTTAAGACTCTAAATGTCTGTGGGCTAGAAGCCACTATGAGCCACTAGAAGCCACAGTGTCAATGACACTATGTGGGATGGCAATCCACCCTGCATCCTCTTACTGTTTCCACACAATTTCATCTAGCCTACATTAACCACAACATTATGTATATAAAATGTCATAAAATAGTGATTAACAACCATCACTATGACCACTTGATAGTGTTAGATTTGCCCAGTCATGTGTCAGCTTTAAAAGTGACTCAAATGATATCACTCATCAAAATAGTTGCCAAAGTAACTGCACTTAAACACACTGTACTTCTCAGCACTCAACAAATTGAGGCTGAATTAATAGTAATGCTATTAAAATCCAATATTTGTAATATTAGCACCAATTATTTTTTGTGTGCAATGACCCTGGATCCATGAAGGACAAAACACTGACCACTGATGGCGTGCTTCCTTCCTTGGCCTTGTCCCTTAGCAACGGAAACCCTGCATGGTTGTGAAAAGAGGACATAAGCCTGGGAAACTCTTTTAGGAGAGCAGAGGGGAGCTCAAAGCACAGCAGGAACGGAATGTCCAAAAGATGCCCCCACCATCACCGGACGCAAAGTGCTACCGCTCCATTGTTGCCATGGAGCTTCCTGTTCTGGCCGTGCCTACCAGTATTTTCTCCATGATGTCCTTATGAGTGTGGCTGTTTAGGATACAGCACACAGGTGAGGTGAGGGTGTCATGATCTACTTCCACAATCAAATGTTTACACATGAAGACAAGTCCAGTCAAATAAATGGAATATTTATTCATTGTTTGGTCCCTGGATAAAAAATGTATGACAGTTAATTTATTATCTGATTAAACATTTCAGTAATTTCATTCATTGAGCATTTCAAATGTGATTTGTCAAATATATAAATATTGAATATGTTTGGGTTTTTGCACTGTTGGTCAGACAAAACAAGCAAATTATAAATTTATATGTGCAACAGTGCAATGAGTATGCTATAGTATAGTTCTGCTCAATAAGTATAAGTACAGATTTATATAACAAATTATGGAAAGATTTATATAACAAATGCCAAATAATAACTTGAAAGTAATAACAGCATTTTAAGGCATCTCATTTCAACCCCTATGGTTTTGGGTGACTGGCTCACAACAACAAGTAAATGCCCACAACTATAAAGCCCATGCAGCACTTGTATTAGTGATATCAGAGATGCTGTCAGCCAGGTTTTCACAGACCTAATAACTGATGCTTTTATTATTTATATCCTTCTTTAAAGCCTCTGAATGTAACATTGCTTTGATACTATGGTCTGAATCTGTAGGACTCAACTGAAAAGACTAACAGTGGACTTGAATCTGTAATCCAAGGATTCTTGTTCTGTGCTGTAAAAACTGAAACACAACAGACACGCACTGGCTGCTGCATGTCTTCATAGAAAAAAAAAAGGATTTCCATGCTGTCCCTGTTTGCTACCACTGAGCTGGCAGACAGTTCACTTTATGGACTGAAAACTGGAGGATCATAATTTTCATGAGCAGCATTTATCCCTTTGAAATTTTGCTGAGCAAAGCACAGATTCTTTGTTCTCTGTTTACTTATTTACAAGCTCTAGGGCCCGGCCTTCAACCATAAAGAACTTTTTACACCAGCTCTTTTGAATGCCCTATAAACAGAAGAATTGCAAATACAACTATCTATTAATTTAGTCTGCACTTCAAAGACACAATGAAAGGCAAAATACACCTTTTGAGTTCTAATCCTGTGTGGATTATTCATTCATGATTAATATGTCTAATAATAACATTTTGTGTACATTTTAATGACAAAATCACTCTTATTTCATGTAAAGCGTTATTTTAATGGCTCTAAGAACATTTACTCAAGTACAGTTTTGAATCATTGGAATGTTGAATTGTTCTGTTTCCATTCTGTGACCTCTCTACAGTTACATTAGCCTATAGGCTAGTTTATAGATTATATATTAAAATGTGTGTCTGTTATGGCAGTGACTATTGCTCTACTTTTTAAAACAAAAACAATGATCGCAAAAAAGAAATGAAATGTTTGCTGTGTCAGTTTTTGATCACAGCATGAAACCTCACCAAGAAGTGAAGCATGTCACGTGACGTGACGTAACGTTGACGCAGTCCTCTTAGAATGGAGAACCAGCCCTGGAGGCTGAATATGGTGATTCTATGATAATCAAGACACATCAATCATGCAGTAACACCTATGGAAGCTATTTTTAGACACAAAATATAAATAAAAAAACTTCCCTCGAATCAATTTGCGGACAGTGCTGTGTGCCTTTAACTGGTGTCCTGAAAAGACGTTGACATCATCAGCTGACAGGAAAATAAAATACAGCTGATATTAAAGCGGCACTGTTAATTCAATTCAGTCCTGGGGATATAATTTATTATTAGAAAAAAATCCCCAGCATACCTAAACTGGATGTGTCTTATTTCATATATACATATAGGCTATAAATATTTGAAAAAAAAATAAACTGACACCAGCTAAACAAAAATAGCCCAAATGATGTCATTCTCCCGTGTGTATCTTCTTCAGCCACATGCTATACAGCATGCATGTTGGTGATTTTAGATTAATTTGTCTCCTAAAGATCATGATCATAGATAGAACAAGTGTATGTCGGTGAAGATAAGCCTTCTGTCAACCGAGCAGAGATGCACTATGGAGGAGAGGAAGTGGTGTGCATTTCCAAAGGAAGCCTGATATTATGTAACATTCACACGCGCGCGCATCATGATGCTCTCTCCGCTTCTTCGCCTGGTTAGAGATGAAGAGGCAATGCAACTCAAATTGAATGAATGGAAACATATGACACTTACCTTTCAGGGTAGCCTTTTCTCCAACATCCTCTCGGGAGCGCAGTCTCGTGTCGTGGGGGAGATGCGCTTTGAACCTCGCAGGCAGCGACCTTTGATTTGTCATTCGCTTCCAGTCAAAGGTCAAAGCGCTAAACGTCCAGTGAGACGCGCTTTTCCTGCAAGGATTTCCCGGTTTATCCTGTCAGTAGGCCAACATTTACAAATGCAGCACCAGCTATATAGGCTACATCATCATCATCATCACCATCATCATCACATTTTGGCATATGAGCAACAAACTGGATCCAGCGATGGCGATTGGTAGATCTGAAGCTGATGTGGATGAGACTAAAGCAGGCTGTGCAGGGCGGAGCGCGTGTATGTGGATCTGTACAGTGTAGAAACTGCGCCGCTCAGTGGGTCCTGCCAGAGCGGCCAGTGTGACTGAGAGCAGCCCGGTAAAACCTGGGATGGATCTCACAAACAGACTGGGACTGCATGTGAATCTGCTGCAGGGCATACAGGGCTTAACAAATACACTAGACCACTTGATCTATTTGTCTTAAAGAGCATTCAACATCATGAAGAGCATTAATTCAGACTCTTTCTGTCTCACTGAGTTCCCTATGCTTCACAAATTCGAACAGGAGTGACGAGTTTACACAGACTTTTTCCTTTCCAAATTTGAGCCAGAACACTGGAATTCTCTGAGAAGTCAGCCAGAAATTAACCAAGAATAACAAACAATGAAAAAAAAAATCTGATCAGGAATGCAAGTAAATAACTGTAATTTAGCATCTCAATCAAAAATTAATAATGTGCTTTGTTCTATTTTGAAATACAGTCAATTTGAAAATACATGGATAACAAGAATAATCACATTTTAACATTAAATATCTAATTTTAATTAAAGCCTATACAATTATATAAGCCTATACAAAAATGTTTTGGTAATCAGCAATAGGCCTACTGGTAATTTACGCTATATATAGCAGTGTAAAAACTTTACACCAGGTGGTGGTATGAATTTAATTTTATTTATTTACTCATAAAACAGTTGATAGTGTAGAAGAAATACTGCAGTCACAGCCTGGCTCTATGGCTGCAACAAAAAGGGAGACAAAAACTTGATTTATTTTTCCAAAACAAAAATAACTAAAAAATAATGTGGTGATCAGTGGGTCAGTGATGTGGAGCATGTATGGGTGTGTGTAGTGGAAACAACAAAACCAGAAATTCATGTTGGGGTCATGCTGCTGAGATGGTGGTGGTATATCTTTTTTTCTGATATCCACAAGAAAATAAAATGCAACACCAAGAATACTCATCTAAACAGTCCTGCACACTCATCAAAGGTAAACACAGCAGAAGAGACTAAGCCGACAGCTCTAATGCACATGGGGTTTATTTACAGAGCTGAGAGGATTAGACACGAGAGGAGGAGATATAGACATTGCCGCGTATGTGTGTTTGTCAGCAGCCTACACGTGTTTAGAATATCCACCATGGGTTTTGCATTTAGTGCGAGATAGCACACCCTCCTGCTGCTTCCTGTTTTGGTCACATGAGATGACAGATCAAGGAGCAAAGCAGCTCTTAGTTTTATGTGTGTGGGAAAGAAAGAAGTCTATAGTCATGGCTTTAGATTTTAATTAATATCTAGAGATTCTAGAGAGTTATAAAAGTAGGGCAAGATGTGTACTGTGTAGTCAAACCACTACAAAAAATAAAAAAAATAACTTAAAATATCTAAAACAAAAAAGAAACTGCCATTTGAATTATTTAAAACACAGACCTTTTTGTCATGCCTAAACTTACAGTATGTTCAGAGTGAGAAAGCAAAACCCAACCAAAATATGAATAACTGTAGCTGGTAGTCTCCTACAGAAAAAAATGGCAGCCAACGTTTTGTTGCAATGCAGTACATAAAAATACATTAAAACAGCTTTGAGAAAATAGTTTTATTGTTCTTAGAGTGTTTGGACAGCATGCTTTAGAAATAGGGAAGAACAAAAAAAGCCCACATTATCTGGTGTTACACAACAGCAGTGGGGCGTGGTCCCATACAAGATGACACTACAGCTCCACACCCTTTCATTCACCAACACAACCTGGCATGAAAGTGTAAACCAGATTCTGTGAGAGTGACTCATCCATAACCTTTATCCTTTTTATCAAAGACTGCTTCATCCTTTTGTATCTTGGCATCTTGGCGGGAACTTCAATTATTCTTGGTCTTTACTGCACGGGCTACTTGTGTGATTAAGCAAGATTTTTTAACTTCAGATGATGGAGCAGAAGATATTGTGAAGGGTGAGAAATTATTACAAATCTTTACCAGTCACTTACATCAATAAAAAATAAAAATAATAATTTTACAACATTTTACAAGTTGTTCACCCTGCGACAGTAATTGATACATTCAATCTGAAAAATAAGAACTACACATATGATTCATCTTAAGACTAATAATGACCTATTTCTTGTTGAGGCTTTCCTTAGCAGTGTCTTACACTTGAACAAATACTGCAAAAAATAACATTTTCAAAACAAAACTCAATGACATTTTGTTGATTAATATATCTATGCAACCAGATATTTTCAAAAAGAAATGTAACAGCATTGAAGGCACTCTATTTTTCTGTGCTTTGGTCTTCATCCCAGCCACAGTGTGTGCTCAAGAGTGACTGTGAGGGCTTCATGAAGCCCAGGAGATTGTCCTGCATGCTGTTGGATGCAGACTGCATGATATTTTTCAGGATGATACACAAAAACAAAATCAAAAAGTAGCTCTCTATACAGTGCACATTGTTTGCGTGATCAATTAATCCATTCTAGAAACACAGAGCTAAAAAAGCAAAACAATGAAAACAGGTTCTGCAGGATCACTGCAGATGGAGCAGCTGACTTATGGCCATTCTACACAGCATGATACACAACATCCAGGCTTTCACCACTTTTAAGGAATAAATACCCAATTAATATCTGTCAGGGACTGATTCTGACCTTTGAAACGACACAATGCATAATGTCAGTTTTGCCCTCAGTGAATGTGTCAGTTAAGGCTGTGATGAGTCTGAATCTATGAAAAGTTATGTTGATATGTGTGTTGATATTCATCTCAATAAATACAACTCCTCAGTTATTTGCATATTGAAGGGTAAGGATTTCACTCCAACATTAGATAGAATATATTCATGGAGACAAGCTTTTATTTGCTTGATAATAACACGTACATCAGTGCAATAAATCAAATCTGCAAAGATATAACTTTGGTAACATTTCATGAAAGTTTTATTTTCATAATAATTCTATGGACTTTGGTATCACATATTTAATGCTGGAGTGATACACTTAATATTTTGGTTCAATATTCAACCTTACCCATAAAGTATTGATACTGGAGAGCTACAATGAATACAAGGAATCCTTCGTCCTCTTTGGACTTTTTCTACTGCTATGATTTAAATCCAATGTGTCGGCATTGGAACAACTGCAGACAAAAAAACCCAAAAAAAAACAAAAAACACAGAAATGCTGCTTGATGACGAGTGCTTGTGTGAAATTTACAAAAATTCTCAGTTTTGATATTGCCTTGAAAGATCTCAACATTTCACTATAATAATGCAGAAATCAACACAATCAGTAAAGCTTGAGAAATATTTGCATACAACCATTTCATATGAAAAACCACCTGGTGACTGAATCACAAACAAGTTGGAGGACAACAGTTTTGAAAAAGGGTCCGTATCCGTCTTTCACTAAACCGCACTAAGGAAACTGAAAGCAGACACCAGCACAGGGAAATGTCTCCCCACTTCCTCTGGCTGCATCTAGATGTTTCCCTGTGGTCTTTTCATGCAGGTTTCAGGGTGTCTGGTTTTGGACGACATCTGATGGCTGTGTTTGCATCTTGGCGCTGAGGAGGGAGTTGATATAAGGCCAAATCCGGTCCGTCTCTGTGCCGGAAAAAGAATGAAGGATTCCCTGTGACCTGAGCGAAGAAACAAAAAAAATTAACAATTAGAAATAAAAAAATATTGACTGATGGATTGAATGGTATAATGTGGCAAACAGTGAGAAATATCTGAATCAATGCTTCACATAAAGTGAGACCTATTACCATAGAGATAAAGACTCCTATATGAGAATTGAGCTTTATAGATAAATTGACGTCTTTATAACTCCACCTTCCCAGGTTTTTTTTTAGTTTTCAAACTTGTCTTTGCTTGAGGCAACTGACCAATTTGTGTAGCTCCCTATTGAGCCACAAAATGATTTATAAAATTTGCCAAGTCACCAATTCAAGTGATCACTTTCATGAATTGAGCCGACTGGTTTCCGGTATAAGATATTAGATAAGGAGAGAAGACTTCCATGGTAAAGATAAAGAGGTATTTACTGACTTGTATAAGTCTATGACAGGCTTGGCCACATCTTTGTAGTGTCTCAGTCTGGCCATCAAGGCTTCTGGTTTGTCATCATCATGCTGAATCAGTGGCTCCCCAGTGATGTCATCCTTACCCTGACGGTAGAAATGCAACAATCCAACAACACAGCAACACAAATCCCAAAGCTCATATATATATATATATATATATATATATATATACATACATACACACTGTGTGTGTGTATGTATATATGTGTACAGTATGTGTGTTCTCAGACTTCCCAGACCTGCACTTGTGGTGGGTTGAAACCCATGTTGTAGACTCGACCACTGTTTGGATGGATCCATCGGTCGCTCAGTCGCTCCCTCAGGGTCTCGTAGGGGATATTGAGACTGATAACCAAGTCCAGCTGACATAAATTGTTCAGGGCCTGAGCCTGCGAGAGAGTCCTGGGAAAACCTAAACAGAGAGCAGAGGGAGAGGGAGGAATGTGAGAGGCATCCAGGGGTCAGTGTTGTACAGTGACCTATGACCTTTATTTTTCAAGACTGTAATGGTATGTGTATTTTATGATTAACATTGTGAGTCAATAACAGAAGAAACACGAACATGCCATTTGACAGTGAGCTAGCTGGCATTGAAGCTGTTTCCAGTTTTCCAGTGAGATAGCCTGTAGCTGTGATATGACAGTAATATTATGTAAATAAACTTTAGTGGAAAAAACAATGCTGTCAGTTACATGGCTTAGGATGAACCAACAGCAGTAATAACAAGGCAAGAGTTTGAGAGAGAGAGAAGAGTTACACTTGCAGCTCTGTGGGGCTGTGCTGAGGTGAGGTCATAGACTGTATATAAAAAGAGGACGGAGCTATTGTGACGTCACTCTTTGGTTTGTGAACAACTGCAATGAAGCCCATATGGAAGTATCCTCTTCATCATGTAATGACAGCAGAGACCTGTCAATCACACAGTAGCCACGCCCCAAAGCTTTATGTGTTATTTCACCATATATTTGACCATAATTCAGTAAATGAACACCTGATGTATTAAAACATAATTTAAACTAACCATTCAGACCAAAAACTTGTATTTATAGTGTTTACAGAGGTAATGCAGCAAGAGAGAAAATGGTCATTTTCCCATAAGTGTCAGTACAAACAGACTTCTTTTTGAAACCACCAGTATCACCCCCTACTGGCTGGTGGAGAGAATGCAAGTTTAAGTTACGTTCGTATGGGCTTCATTGAACAGACCCTGGTGTTGCCCATTGGGTGAGGTGAGTATTGGACAGCCCTGATGATGGAGCGAGAGGAACATCAGAAGATCACATGTCCTAGGAGGGGGACATAAATATCTGTTCCAAATCTCATGGCAATCCAACAAATGGTTTCATTTCAAACTTAAAGGATTAATGAAAACATTGACCTGCTGATGTTGCTACATTAAAAATCAAGGGATCACTGCAGTCAACATCATTCATCGTCTGGGGACCATGCATTATATCTGCTCTAAATTTCATGGCAATCCATCTATTAGTTGTCGAGCGTCATGGTGGCACCAGAGGAAACTTAAGGGCATAACTGTCAGCTTGTTGGCTAAAAACAGTAGTGGATGCAGATAGTATATTGCAGTAATAAATCCTAATTTGTTATTAGACTTACAGTATGTCTGGAATTGCACAAGATTGCTTTGATGTTTGGGTTGGCACCAGTAGGGTTTGGCAGGGATTCGGTGCCTTGCTCAATGATACTTTTGCATAGCAAGCTTACTGTAAATTACATCCATTAGTTTAAAGCAATTTTGTCTCTCCCTAGATTTAATATGCTTTGGTATGGATTATGCTTATGGCATTTGAGCTTGTCTTCAGTGTATTGCTTCCTTATGTGTTAGAGTGGAAAGTGGGAATGGCTCTGTGCATTCCATTGTTTGGTCAATAATGAGCTATTAAATGTCTCCAACCACCACAGCATCATGCTGCTCACAAATGGGTGATAGGGAGGCACCAATCAAAGATGACAAGAGAGAAAGAGGCAGTGCATTTTAGGAGTGAACGTAATGAACATGATGAACTAAGATAAATGCAGGCATGTGTGTGTAACCTTGATTTATTTGCCCCTTCCTCTTGCTTAACAGAAATATTTGTAAATGTTTCAAGGTTCAAACACGTGTAGCACCGACTAGTTTGCTTCATCAATGTTTGGCATCTCTCTTGCCTAGTGGATAATATTTAACTTGAAAAAACACAGTGATGTGGGAAGTTTGTCATCTCAGGACATCTCATAGGTTACTAATGACTCCAACTACCTATCCTACCCATGCAAGGGAAACAGAAGGTTTTATAACATCATAACCGAACACACTTCTGAGGCCATTTCCCACCAGCACTTGTACTTTTGTACATATAAACGTCAGTTACTGTGGATCACAAAAATAGACAGTACACTACATGTGTTATCACTTGATTTCCACCATAAAGAGAGACACAAAAATATGTTTATGTTGGAACAAAGGTCAGTTGGCACGGAATGTGAAATAATAAAGTGTGAAACTTGTAATGGAGGGAACTCACTGGACCCTCCTGATGTTAAATTACCAACCAGAGACCATGACTTCCATCAGTCAAGTCATGCCACTATCATTTAGGGATGGGGTCGATTTGATCCAGTATCGGTATCGGGTTCCGATACCAACGTAATTCACGGATCAGAAAATTCTGATTGAACCTGCGGAAATTTCCGATCCATGAGTTGTCTGTCTGCTTAAATGACTCCACGGGTGATTTCTGTTAGCTGGCTGCAAACTGTGGAACAGATTTCCTCACCGGAGGAGAATCTCAACGAGACACAGCGATAAGACACGTTTCTGTTCAGGAAATCCATTCCTTAGTTTGCAGCCAGGCAGCGAGCAGGTTAGCATTGAGCAGCACTGGGACAAGTGAACTTTTCCACACAACAAGTAGTTTAACCCTGTCTTGGAATGCAATATATATTGACAATCAATTTGAAACCCTTAAAGTTGCATATTGGTTTACAGGACTGGATTTTTCCTGTTTACTTACCTCAAGTTGCCTTTTTGGACATACATCCATTGCATACATACATATACTTGCCTGTAGAGAGGAGTTTATTACAGCCTCATATAAAATCAACAATAACGATAATAATAATCATGTTAAAGCAAACTGGATGGATCGCCCTGAATCATCTCCAGTCATCATATCCAGTTCTCACAGTGAGGGGGCCACTCCTCATCACATCCAGATCCTCAGCATTCTCTTCATCTTATCTCATCACCACCAGCATCTAGACTCTGTGTTCTACTTACAGCTTCACCACCTCTTAGAAATACATCACAATATCTTAGTAAGGTCTAATCGCCAAACCTTCTCATTAGGCTACTCATCCTACTGTGTCAATAGAAATATCTGTACTCTCATGAATAAAGTCTCTCCTGAACTGCAAGTTCAGTAACAGTGGAGAGCATACGCTGTACAGACCTGAAAATGCTTGCCAGGAGGCCTCTAACAACAGTCTGGGGATTTTTGGGGCAACATCTGGCTTGACCAATCAGATTTAAGGGGTGGCGAGCAGCTCCCACCATTACACTGCATTACAAAGAAAAAAGTCCCTCACTAGAAATTATGGCAAATGATGGGGGCTGCTGCAAGATAAAGCTGGTTAACCATATATGTAAAAAACAAAAAGTACAGCATGACAACAACAACAAAAATCATACCATCCAGCAGCCAGCTGTGACCGATCATCTGTTGCAGTCTGGGTAGCATCAGTTTGGTCATCACATGGTCAGGAACCAGCATGCTTCTTTCTACATAAGTCCTCACCATCACACCTGCCTCTGATACACAACAGACAGGTAAAGATTTAAAGAAGCAGCAGTCAAAGCATGTCTGCTGCCTGCTTGTAACATTAAAAAGACAGAACAGGGGCTGCTGAATCCATCCAGGCTTTGATTTTTTTTTTGTGTGTGTGTGTTTTTTTGTGTTAAAAAACACACTTACACCTTAGCTTTTTATTTTAGGCCTAACTAACTGACTAAAGATAGTAAACGGTTAAAACTTTCACTGCCAACTCCAGCCTGTAACCTCTCCTATCTTATGACTCATTTAGAATTGCACTGAGGGCCTGTTGTGGATTCATTAGACAAAACAAACATTGAGCTTACTGGTTTATAAATCCTGCACTTTTGTGCTCCAGCATATCATAACTTCACTGAAACGTTTCAGTAATGGCAACCAAGCACACATGTTTTTACTTAAGCTCTCTACACAGGAACTCCAATTTTATAAGCAGTATGCACGGGTTTGGCACATTAAATGAATTCCAGTTGGATAGCTATGATGAAGAAGTTCGGTTTCAGGTGTAGGTTTGGCGAAACTTTGCAAAAATTTACAGTCTTGTTAGGTCTCGTTAGAATTGATGGTTTACTGTCAAGAGAGAGTCTGGGGGGAATGGGTAAAAAAAATGCATCTCACTTCACTCTTATGTTTTTTATAAATATGATAATAACAGGAAGATTCACACATGCAAAACAGAAACCGTTACAGAGCTTTTTTTCCTACATGCTGGTTTTCCTGTTGACATCAGTGTTGCCAGATGTATCCTACCTGTGTTTGCCGCTATGCTCTCTCGTAGGTAGTGGCCACTGGATAGATACTGCAGGCCAAAGCTTTCCGCAATCCTCTTGGATATGGTTCCTTTTCCTGATCCCGGTGGACCCATTATAGCGGCTCGGAATAACTTGGCCATATCTTCCTCGAACGCAACTGTTTAAACCTCTGGGATGCGCAAACGTTACTTTTTCCTCTTTGTGCGCGAGAGAAGGAAGTAACTGCCTCTTAATTAAAACCAATGATCAATTGCTCACCATCAAATTAGTCCAAAGCTTCCAAACTTATATTTCCAATGCAAATATCAGTTTATCTCTGTTGGCTGCGGTTCTTTAGGCAGAATACACTATCTGCGCACATTGGAGCGATCGTGCTCTCTCTGACTCAGATCAAGTTATAACGCTCTTTTCCTTTTTTTCCTTTCACGTCTCTCTTAAGGACGTAATACACCCGCCTGCGTCTTCACGGACAGAGACTTTTTCTCTGCGAATGAATGAGGGAGTCTCCACAACGCCCTATTTTTCTGCGCACGTCATCCAGAAAAAATGCGGATGACTGATGCGCACGAACTTTGCGGGGTAAACTGGTTACTGTAGTTTTTTTGATATGCAACGCACTACGCAACAACATCTATCTATCTATCTATCTATCTATCTATCTATCCATCTATCTGTCAGAAGAGGAGGAGGAGAAGATGTCTGCTTATAAAACTATCACAATGTTTCCCTTAAGAGAACAACAAACAGCCTACCAAAAAGCAACACAAAATAAAATCAATACATTTGCATAGCTAATCCAGGGCTCTGTAGCATAATTATGTAAAGTTTAGTACAGTAGGGAGGTAACTTTCTGTGCAGAGGGGCACCAAATCTGTCCTGTATGTTACAGTCTGTCTGTCTGGAAAGTCTTATTTAAAGTTATGTCGATGCAAAAGTGCGAAACTGCAAAAGGGAAATAAGGTAATCACGTCTTCAATTCACGTCAAGGCTTGTTACAAAGATTATAAGGAGACAGCCATGCCACTAATTCATCACAATGCTGAAAAGGGCGTGTCAGTCACATGATTGCACAAAAAAATATTGACATTTAGTCATTTGGCCTAATATAAATAAAAATATCTTTTTTTCTTAATAGGCTACTTAAAGAAAACTTAACCCACATGTGCAGTAAATAAATTAAGCTACTAATGTCATGCACATCATCCAACTAACTATTAAAGTGAGTTATTATTGGAGTCCGCCACTTGTTGACGACATTTCTCTAAAAAAGAAAAAGGAAAAAAATAAAATAAAATAAAATAAACAGAGCTTTTGTTATTCATTATGGTTCATGGGGTTGTTATTTTGCATGGTTTTGCACTGCTGGCAGCACACTCAGGAGAGCACATGAGTCGCTGTCATTCCTCGCAGCATTTGCGGACGGGCAGAATCTGGTGAGTACTTGTTGCGAGCCATTCGGCGGCGGCAGCGTCCCGGAGCTGTCAGATATTGCGCACAGCGTTCAGTCTTCAGTCAGTGGAGTAACCAGTCTAATCCATCAGACAAACAACTCGGGAGATTAACCTTTTTCAGCCTCACGAAAGTAGCCTAGTTTTCGTCCCCGCACCCGGAAGCCTGTTTTTAATTTTCCACGATCATTTTCTGTCACATGGCTTTTGGAGAATTCAATAACAACAAAAAATGGCGACAATCACGTTGCTCTGTGTGGTCTTGCTGCGTCATTAAACATATTCATGTAAACACGGGGAATTAAAAGGGGAAAATTACAGGTAAGTGAGCCACTTATTTCCTATACGTTTAACGCGGTGTTGCATGCAATTAAGAATAAATGATTACGTATAGATATTGAATCCCACAGCATGCTGTTTGTTTTTGCCCAGAAAAGGGGTGTGTATGCAATGCTGGGCGTCAACGTTTGGCTGCACAGCATTTGCACTTACATTTCGCCTTCTGTCGCCTTTTAAAGAGCTTATTTAGCCTTACTAAAGCATTTATGCGCATTATTCTGTGATGCCATTAATGACGTTGTTGTTTAGATTTGGCCAACTTTGTTGATAACAGCAACAAGCGCATATTTCCGTTCTTGTTTTTCGTCCCTATATTCTCTAGCAGCGTCGGAGCCGTTTACATGCAACACTGCGTGTTACCTTCACGGTTTGTAGGTTAAAAGGCGTCACACGGTTATTTACATTGAGGGTTTATGCAATATGGACGCGCTTTCTTCGCAGGGTCTCTGACAGTCCCTGATGGCAACAAACTGGAAAATTAAGCCCTGGCTGCGTGTTTGTCCTCTGCCATGTGGAGTTATTTGCACATGTTGCTTTGCTTTTTCTGACATGGATATGTTTTTTTTCTCTTCTGTTTTTGGCTAGTGCCCCGAGCAGCGGGGCTAATGGAGTTGTTTACATGAAGCGCGGAGGGCGGAGTGACGAGAAGGAGGAGCCGCTACGTCGGGCCAGAGGACGCCACCAGACTGATGGGGTGGTGGGTGGTGGTGGGGGGGCGGAGCTCCGCGAGGAGAATCATAACAAGTCTGACGTCACACGGCCTTGTGGTTGGTATGAACAATATACAGTAGTTTGTCTCAAGTCCTGACAGGAAGGCGGTTTGGGGAGGGAGAAACTGTTCCTACCCTTAATTGTTTTATGAGACGAGACATTAACGAGCCCTCTGTGCACCAGCAGAGTGGAAATATAAGAAAATAGTTTTTTATTCATTCACCATTAGGGTGAAGTCACTTGCTACAGCAGCGTAAACAAGTTATAGTAAGAAACACTAATGAAATAATCAATAAGTAATAAAAATAATACATATTTACAATATGTACTAAGCAAAGAAAAAAATTAGTATGAAAATACGTAAATGGAAATGGACATAAAATAAAAACAACAATTTGCTCTGCAAATTATTTTTTTTGTATTTTGAAGACAAATGATAGTAATGGCTATAACAGTAATGAGTCCAGGTGTATTGACATCAGCCAGTGATGCTGATCTTATAAAGTTTTTTTGCTGATGGTAGGAATGAAGTGCAGTAGCTCCTTCTAGGGTGGAAATCTCAGCTGCTTAAAGCCTCCACAGTCCCATACAGAGGGTGAAAATGGTTTGTCCATGATAGATGTGAGCTTAGCTAACATCCTCCTCTCTCCATGGAGTCCAGGGAGCAGTCCAAGACAGAGCTGGTCATTCTGACAAGCCTGTTCAGTCTCTTCATGTCCATCTCCGTGGTCCTTGCATGAACAAATGCAGATGCCACCATAGTGTCAGAAGTGTCCTGCAAACTCCAAAAAGACCTCAGTCTCCTCAGAAGGTGAAACTGAGGGAAAAATGTGGAAAATAGATTGCAAAATAGCTTGATGAAATATGCTATAAAGCAAGTGTCCTCCCCCCGTTTCAAAGAAGTTTACATGGTTGTTTTAATCACTCATTCACAGGCTGCAGGGCATAGAGTTCATAATGGATATGTATGGCTGTACACCCTTCAGACACAGGTGTCAGTCAACAATAGTCATTTGCCAAACCGAGTCAATGGTTGTGCACATGGAGAAGTAGCTGAAGTAAATTATTAGAATACAACATAGTCCTGATTTCACTGTTATGTGAGCTTATACTCCTTTAACTTCCACAAAATATTGACTTTTCTGACTCTAACAGTAGGATGTAATTTAGAGCAAACCTGGATCATCATGATACTATGAGCTTGTGTATGGACTGGTTTATGGTTTGTACCATTTTCACTCTGAGGTTATTTTCAAGTGGTGTTAAATTTCCCCCAGAAATATTTTCAAATTCAAAGTGACCTCTTGCTGAAGATCTTTGCTGGGAGGGATATTTTTTATATGTGTGTGTTCAAATGGAGGATTGATAAGTGCCTCTATTAATTTGTAGATTGGGCTGTTATTGTGTGAGATAATGTATCTTACTTGGAAATTATTTATATTAAAACATATGACTTTATTATATTTGCACCTGTGGACCTGGAGCACTGGTATTATGGGTGGATGATGAATGGCGTGAAGGCCCATGCTGCTAGATTGGTCAGGCTGCCCTGGTTCAGTTATCACAGTGCTGATGCTGTCCCCATCGAAGGTACAGTACTGTGATAACTGAAGGATGGCTGCCAACTTGACACGAGTGCAATGAGTCAAAGCTCGTTCAGCCTGCAAGCCAGAGGACCAAAGACAAGGTGGATGAGAGTGAGTATTCACAAAAGTATAAAAAAACAATTTACTTCAAATCTATAAATTTCATCTTCACTCCTTATGTACGTAAGTGTTGCTTAACTATAAGAAATAAAATGAAATGTCTTTTATTCAAATGTGTGCCTTCTTTTATATTTGCTTCAGATAATTCAGTGGATCTTAAATAAAATCCCTTTGTTTGTCCCACCACTGTTTTTTTTTTTTTTATTGCACATTACACACAGGTTTTTTATTCTTTTTAAACACATGCATTAAACTAAGAGAGTGGTTGATGCTTGGACTTGAATTGATGACGACGACTCTCCAGTTCCAGCTTAACCCAAATCAAGTTGAATGCTCTCCAACAGCTCTGTCCGTAGTGTGCCAGTAAAATTGATTTAGCATTAACATAAATATATACATCAATCAATCAAAAGCCTTTATTGTTATCGTATTCAAAAGAGTACAAGCAAATAAGCAGTGCTGCTCCAATTAGGTGCTTTGCACTTTATAGATAAAAAAAGCAAGTAAAAAACATAAAAAGTTAAGATAAAAAAAGATAAGAATATTTTTTATATTTACAATTATTACAGTGGAGGTAGCAGCTACTGCACAAGTATAGCACAAAAAATATTGCAGTTATTGAAGTTTAGTTGACTTGAGGATTATTGCACATAATAGTGTTAGTGTTTCTTGTTGCACGTGTTATTATTGCACGTCATGCATATTTATACATGATTTTTATTGTTGTGTTGTGAGTTCAGAGCACTGATGGCTCTGGGGAAAAACACTGTCTCTGAATCTATTTGTTTGGGTTTTGTGGGACCTGTAGCTCCTGCCAGAGGGCAGCAGGTTGAACAGGGTCAGAGGAGTCCTTGATAATGTTAGTAGCTCTGCTGAGGTAGCAACAGCTGGCACTGTCTTCTGGGCAGGGTTAATTACTCTCTGCAGAGCTTTCCTGTCTGCTACCATCCACCCAGCGTACCACACTGTGATGCAGTACATCTCGATGCTCTCCATGGTGGCTCTCTAGAAAGTCACCAGCAGCTTGGCACTGAAGTAGTTCCTGCTGAGCCTTCTTCACCACTGACGTGGTGTTAACAGTTCAGGAGAGGTTGCTGGTGTTGTGGACTCCCAGAAATCTGAGCTGACTCTCTTGACACTGGGGCCGGATCCATGCTGCATATCCGTAAATCCAGGTTGAGTTCTTTTGTTTTTGTGGTGTTCAGTGTGAGGTTGTTTACTGAACACGACAATGACAGTTTTTCAGTTTTATCCTTGTAGCAGACTCATCTCTGCCTGAGATGATCCCGCCCACGTTGGTATCATCAGCGAACTTAATGATGGAGTTGGTGTGCAGTTTTATGTGTACATGGAATACAGGAACGGACTCAGTACACAACACTGAGGGAAGCCAGCGTTGAGTGTGATGGAGGGGGAGAGGTGGGAGCCAAGTTACAGTTTGTAGATGGTTTGTCAAAAAGTCCTTAATTCAGCTGCAGGTGGAATTGAATAGTCCAAGGTGGAAGAATTTGTCAGCCAAAATATCAAGGATGATTGTATTAAAGGCTGAGCTATAGTCTATGAAGAGCATCCTCACATAGTTTCCCTGATTTTCCAGGTGGCTAAGTGCGATGTGAAGAGTAACTGCGATGGCATCCTCAGTGGACCAGTTTGCTTTGTAAGCAAACTGAGGGGGGAAGTGAGTCCCTGATGTGCCGTGCAACCAGCCTCTCAAAGCACTTCATGATTATACGCTTAAGTGCAACATGCAGACTGTCAATGGTTTGCTTTTTATGGACAGGCATGATTGTGGCAGATTTCAGACAGGAGGGATGATGGAGTGTTGCAGGGAACAGTTGAATATCTTTGTGAAAACTCCAGTCAGCTGGTCAACACAGACTTTGAGTATCTCCCCAGGTACTCCAGCAGGGCCAGCAGCCTTCCTGGTGTTTACGGTCTGCAGCACATGTCTTACTTTGTGTTACTGACGCACAAGTGTGCTGTTGGATGGAGGATGTGGTGAGACAGAATCTGGTCTGTCAGTCTCAAAACGGGCAAAGAAATGATATTGTCATTGTGGTTCGTCACTGTATGTGTCGTATTCACTGCCACACCTTCTTTGACTGATTTTCAGCGAAATGCTCCTCAATTTTCTTTATGTCAGAAATGATATGCACATCATGCAAACTTGACAAAGAAAGAAAACTCTCCACCATTAATTTTCTGTGCAGTGTCTTTTTCATAGTCAAGCATGATGACCCTAATGCTGACAACTGACCCACTGAGTTATCTGATTGGTTGCTGCATATTGTTGCCAACAGAGGGCACCAAAGATCTATTATTGATGGTTTGATGTACTCTTTTATCTGTACCTGAGACCTTAATAATTATTATTTTAGTGGTGAAATTGGGTAAACAAAATAAGTGCTCTCTTCATTTGTCATGATGTATGTTGAATATACTGGAAAAAAATCCTAAATTTAAATTCAGTTTTGATATCAGAAAAGAACCTCTTATTTGTTGCTCCATTACTATGTGAAAATAAAACATACCAGTTGAACATAATCTGAGACAGCCATGTATGTCTTAGATATCACAGATCAAAACACACTTGAACTGTGATCGGTGATGGCAACACCCTGAAATGAATCATGTGTTTTTTTTTCAGAACCCTGTTTTGACTATTACATGCACCCTTTTGTGTCATGTTTGATGAACCACAGGTCACTGCGCCACCTGTCCTTATATTGTTTCAGTCAAAGGGCACACTCTGAAGCTACTGTGGAAATCCCCAAAGATTTGTGATGCATATTTTGTTTTTCTCTCACTCTAACCTCAATGTGCTCAACTCACGTTGATTGACATGTGTTTTTCTGACTCACCATGTGAAATCTATTAACTTTGTGGTGAACCATATTTTTGATAATAAAATATGGCAAGTCAAGTGAGGGTTTTTAAATGAGATCAGGCATCCAAACCCACTAAATTTCATGATAGTATGCTCAACTGCTGTACACAAAACCCCTCCTGTCTCTAATGGTCATGATCATGGTGGATTTCTGAAAGACTTCCTCTAATAGGAGGCTAAAAGTGTTAAATGGGATGTGACATGGGAAGTCCCTACTTTACATGAACCACCTATTATTTTGTCTTAAAGGAATATTCACATCCTTGTTCTTTCATTGCAGGGAACATGTTTTTTTCTCCACATAGTTCCCACTCTATTTCCTAACCTGTTGGAACA
This sequence comes from Synanceia verrucosa, assembly GCA_029721515.1. NCBI lineage: Eukaryota > Metazoa > Chordata > Actinopteri > Perciformes > Synanceiidae > Synanceia > Synanceia verrucosa. The sequence continues at coordinate 16,852,804 of CM056558.1, forward strand.
ATAGTTAATTGAAATTACAAGTGATGTTTGCTGCACTCATGTAATTTGCTCCACCAATATGTTCCCATATACCCTTTGTCTCTGTGTGCTTTATATGCTGCCAATGGGGAAAATCCATTACTAGTTATAGGGTGACATCAAGAAAGTCTGCTGACTCCTAGTTTTTATGGAGAGAATCAGTTATAAACACATAGGGCAGTTATGCAAATTAACAAGAAATGGCAGTGGTTGTAACTGCATGTGGTAATGCCATCATTTTTTAAATTTAGAGCCCAAACAACAAAGATCTATTTTTGTTACAGAATGGCAAAGATGAATGATATACACCCTGCTACAGTGTTCAGAAGGACTTCTGTGAAAAGTTCTTGGTGGAAGACATATTCAGATATTTTAATACCATACTGTGTTTCAATATTGCACTGCAAGTTAAAGTCCTACATACAAAAATGTACTTGAAAGTAGGTAAAGTAGCCTATAATCCGAAAAACTTCAAAACCATCAAAATATGAAGAGTAAAAGTACTCACCCTGTCAGTGCTATGTATCAGATTTTTATCATAATGTATTCATTTTGCATTTTACTGCTGTAGATGTCTTTATATACTGTTGGGTAGTTGAGCTTAATCCACACTAATGCATCATATTTTATAAGAGCAGCTGTCCTGTGGGCACCACAAGCCTCTAAACAGTCAACTTTTCATGAGCTCAGAAAAACAGCTCAGCTTTCAGCTTTATGAAGATGCATTTTCCAGATGATACACGAGGGACTTCAAATAGTTTATCTAGTTTAAGAAATTTTCTCAATCTATAGAGGAATATTTAATCCTTCAGTTTATCATGACAGTAGATATTCAGAATGATCAGATTGGTACCTACATGGTTTTCACTAGGTACGACTGGTTTGAAAAATTGTAATCTAAAAGAAAATATTGGTTATTGGTGTTTAATTAATAATTACTAATTAAAGATATTAGACACTTGTAGTTTAATGAAAGTATAAAGGCACATTGTTTCCACTGGATGCTTTAACGACTTCTCAACCATGTTGGATTAAAAATTGAGATATATATCTATTCTTGCCTCGGAAACTGCATTTGAAACCAAAAATAAATGAATATTTTTTATATATTACGGTTAAACAATTGGGACCGTCATTTAACGTATAAATCAGATGTGAGTCCCCGCTGTGTGAAATCATTTTAGTCCCCAAAACATGAGTAATAACTGAATAAAAACTCATGGTAAAGAGACGCAAACACTCTTGCTGTGTCGCCCGTTGTCAGCAATGGGTTAAATACGGTCCTATTTTGAGTGACGGGTTAAACAGCCAATCAGATGCCGATGTTTTTACACAAGGTCGTTGCGTTGTTTTCGGGAAAGAGGCTGGTACTTGTCCGGAAAGGTTAGCCAGATCAGACAGTAGGCTAATGCGACCCACTCGAGCTAGCAAACGTTAACAAATTCTGTAAAATTAAGCTCATATTTATTCCCCTCTTGATACTGGGCATCCGTCTTTGGAAGTTTTTGGAATCAAATCGCCGACAAACGACAACGTTGCTGTAGAAGAGAGGAGTTAGAACTTGGCTGAAGCGTCTGATGTACTGAGCGAAACGGAAGTAACTCGCCAGCTGTCTGGCTTCGCTCGCTAGGTGAGTAAAACACCGTTAAAATGAAATGTTCCCCTCGAGAAAACGGCCTGTCCTCTGGTCCTTTTAACACACTCGTTTGTTTGCCATCTTTCCCCGTTGTTGTCAAATGGGCAAATATCCCGCTTGTTTTTGCTCGGACCATTCAAGTTAACTACGTGGCTAACGAGCTAATATAAACCAACGTTCGCCTGCTTGTTTTGTTAGCAACAAAACTCCATCAACTGTTCAACTGCGTCGATAAGATAGATGCTGGGCTGATGGCAGTGTGATTGAAATGTTATTGAATTCTGTATACAGGGAACAGAGTGAGGCTAAAACTAACTACGGCCTGCTTTTGAAAAATAGTTCAGCTATCGCAAAGTGTCTATCGCTTGACATATATTTTTGGATTTTGTCCACCTCAACACAAATTGACAATACCGCAAATTGAAAATAGAGACAGTCTTTAAAAATGCCCATGAGTGTAGTATCTCATTGTGCTTATAGGGTGTGAACGAAAAGTGAAACCTCTTGGTAGTTTTATCTAAAGTGATTGTGATAGATTTAAATCAAATCGGTTAATTGGGATTTAACCCATTAACAGAAATGTGAGAGGATGATCACAGGTGTCACTTTTGTGTCCCACGCCTGTCATTAGAGCTGTTGACTACTTAGTCCTTAAAAATAAAATTAAACAGCCATTTTGAGAAATTTCTTAGGCAAACCTAGCAAAGATTCACTGGTTCTATCTTCTCAAATGTGAATGTTTCCCTGTTTTCATACTCCTCTGTGATGGTGAACTGCAGACCTACTGCTGCTTTTTCTGTTGTTGCCCGGCTTAAATTGTCATCTTGATTTTATGATAGTCCATTTCCACAAATTCAAGACATTCCATAGATCAGGCACTTAATTGATGAATTGAATAAATGGTCATCATGGGCTCATTGACCTGTAATGCAAATGTTGTACTCAATCATATAAAATCCTGTCAAAATCACACATCTGTGGTGGGTGCCTCTTCCTTGGCCCAGCACACACAAACACACACACACACACACACACACACACACACACACAGCACTAAAACTTAGCAGCAGTTACCAATCCATCATTTTAGTGTACTTTGATATGAGATAGTGATCATTCTTAGTAGTCCTGTATGTTTAAATAAATGAATGAAATGAAATGAAACCTGCAACTTCTTGTCACCATTGTTTTATTGCATTATATACAACATAAAAATATATAAAGTGGCATTACAGTACTAAGATATATTATACCCTGCTTAAGACAACCAGTTCCACACTGGTTAAACTTATATTTAAAATTTCAACCTTCAGTATTTTCTGATTTCAACTCAATAAGTTATTTTAGTGGAATTTGTGCTTTGTCATGGCAGACATACTAGACAATGGTCTGATGATGATCAACAGTAACAGGCTGCTACCAGTTCCTCTTTAGGACCCCGAGGAGTGAGAGTTTGCCTTATGGTGAGTTCACTGGAAGTTGGAACTTGGAGCTTTAATCAAGTGTTTTACCAGCGCTGTTTGTCTCCTTACGCTGGTAAAGTCGGGGGAACGGATCAGTGTCACTATGAATCTGAAGGTGACACGTCCCTGTGTTCCTCGTGCCGTCTGTGTGCATGGTTCACAGACATGTATCAGAATTTTGATACCTGATAGGATCAGAGCTTTTCAGTCAGTGCTACAAAAGTGTTGCCGTTCGGTATCCAACCCTAGTCAAGTGTAACTTCAAGTTTAAATATACTGTCATTGTCTTCCATTAAAATGTATTAATTGTCATGTGATCTGGTGTACAAACCAGTTCTCAAACACAACCACTGGTAAGTCATCTGGAATTCTCAGTTAATACTGCTAAATTTCTGGAGAGGAGATTTTTTAATGACTCATAATACAAGTTCATGACCCAGCGTGTGAATATAGTCACTCTCCTTCTTCTTTCCACCAAAATTAGTTTTAATGGACCCACAAAAGTATTTTTATAACGCTGATTGAAGTGCTACATAAATACTGTGAAAGTATCAAAAAACCCCAATCCATGGAAAAATACATGCAGCCACGATGCTACAATATGTATTTATTTTTTAAACATCTCTAAATGTGTCCCAGTTCATTTACTGTTGCTGTGACAGGAAGTAAACACAGACCCAAGCAGTTGCCTGACAACTCAATTCGGATGCAATTCTGTTGAAATGACAGTTTCCTCTCTCTGAGGTATGCCGCCCATCTAAAGCTTTGAGATGAAAACAAGACTCGGTCATAGCAGAGTATATGGCTGGACGTATATGTCAGTCTGTAGCCAAACTGAGACACGATTATTCAGCGGTAGAGTCTATCATGTTAAATCCTGTATAATATTACATTCATATACAAACATATGAGAATGACAGCTTTCCTGCACATATTCCAGCCAAAATTAAGAATGATTTTCAAGTTATTCCCAGCAGAGGCTTTGGTAAATGACACTACTATTTTCTGAAAGTCTCATTTGGCCCTCAAACATGAATTAATAGGAAAGTACTGCCATATATACATTTTAGTCGGATTGTATATATGATTGTATTCGAACCGAACTGGAGGTTTTATAATGTGGTTCTAAATCGAGCTTTTCCGGCATGTATATGCAAACCATAGTTAGCCGAAATGCAGCCAGTAAATGACACTATCTTGACCATTTCTCAAATATCATGCGTTTAATAAGATGGGCTACACTATTACTATTCTCATTTGAGTCCAGAGTTGTCCATAACTTGAAAAAATTCAATCTGTAAACAGACTTTACGTACTGTGTATCGTAGTTTTCTAAGGACTGCCCACCTATGTGACCTTCACAGTGCTTGAACTAACATACTTATTTGTGATGTTGTCACATAGGCATACATGCTTTGTTTTAGTTCAGGCACTGTGAAGGCCACGTAGGTTGGCACCAGGGGTCCTTAGTAAAAGCTAATACACAGGAAGTATTCATTTTTTGTTGTTACTCCTCAAGAGCAGTTTGTCCTCATCATGCTTGTGGTCAGTTTTGGCTGGGCCACAGTGGGCCAGCTCTACAGTGAGTGTATGAGTGAGTTACAGTCATTGGCTGGTGCATTGTGGTGACTGTAAATAACAAAGCAGGAGAGAATAGAGCAATACTTTCCTATTAATGTTTGAGGGCCAAATGAGACTTTCAGAAAATAGTAGTGTCATTTACCAAAGCCTCTGCTGGGAATAACTTGATGCTTAATTTTGGCTATGAATGTAATATTATACAGGATTTAACATGATAGACTCTACCGCTGACTAATCGTGTCTCAGTCAGACTGATATATACGGTCCAGCCATTTACTCTGCTGTGACCGAGTCTTGTTTTCATCTCAAAGCTTTAGATGGGTGGCATACCTCAGACAGAGGAAACTGTCATTTCAACAGAATTGCATCAAAATTGAGTTGTCAGGCAACTGCTTGGGTCTGTGTTTACTTCCTGTCACAGCAACAGTAAATGGACTGGGACACATTTAGAGATGTTTAAAACTAAATACATATTGTAGCTTTATGGCTGTGTGTGTTTTTCCATGGATTGGGGTTTTTTGATACTTTCACAGTATTTATGTAGCACTTTAACCAGCTTTATAAAAATGCTTTTTTAAAGTGTGGGTCCATTAAATCGAATTTTAGTAGAAAGAAGAAGAGGAATGACTATATTGACACACTGAGTCATGCACTCACTTTGTGACTCATCAAAAAGCTCCTCAAAAATTCAGCTGTAATAACTGAGAATTCCCTTGCTGGACTGATGACTTACCAGTGGTTGTCTTTGACAACTGGTATGTACACTAGATGACAATTCATATGTTTTTAAAGCAAGGAGGGCGGGAGGGCTGTTAGAGCTATCTCAGCTGTCTTAGGGCAGAAGGCAGGATACACTCTGGACAAGTCGCTACCTCATCGCAGGGCATGAGGGCAGGGATCTGTCCTCCATGTTGATGTCATCAGCTCAGTTGAGAGGCCGACGTCATTTTTCCCGCTCTATAGTGAGACGTGACTGTGATGATCTGTACTTTTGTGTGTTAGGGCACCTTTTGATGAGTCATCGAACTCTCTCTCTACCTTTAGCACATTTGAGCGACTATGTTAACCGCACAAGTCATTCATTTCCTCAGAAAGTGTCAGTAATAATATAAATGTAGGCTTGGTTTACATAAGTATGCTTTTTCTGGTGAATTTGACTGTCATTGCAAATGGAAGTACCAAATGTTAGTACCACTTAGCAGCAATTACTTGTAAAACAGGGAATGTGTTGGTTTTTTTTTTTTAAACCATTTCACTGACCATCAAAATCCATTATGTTGTGTGTTAGAGAAAACTGTATTACGTAGTCTCGTATGTCCTGAAATGAACTAAATGTGAGGAGAGGTGTTCATGCTGTGAAAACCCCCAAAAATGAGTCCAACAAACCCACTGATTGCCCTATTTCTTTTTTCACTTCACTTATCCAGTGTCTGAATGCCAGCTCTGTGGGTGATGGAGTTGAGCAGGCAACTCTGTGGGAAGATGAGGAGGTCCAACAGGAGGGCCCAGATCTCCTCCTCTCCAACTTCTATTCGGGGCCTGCAGATCCACTTTTACACAACGGAGGTGCACCAGCTAGAGTACCTCAGAGGCTGCTACACCGCATTGGAGCTCTGTGTGGACGCTGCCAAGAAATGCTGTGAGTGACTGACCAGATGGCTAGCTGGGCTTATTGAAGTAGTCTTTGTTCATTGCCAGCAATGACGGATGTGTTGCAGATTTTACTGTGAATATTTTATGTGGCACATCTACTTAGACTCCCACTTTTAAATGCATTAAGCTTAAAATTAGAGTGAGAGACCTGTGAACACAGCTGGTAGTCAAGTCAGTTAATAGCCCAGCATCACAAATTATCTGTTACTGGTCAGAGGAATGTTCCTTTCTGTCTTATCTCTAAATGCTGCCATTCAGCTGTAAACATCCATCCATCCATTATCTACCGCTTATCCTCATAGGGTCGCGGGGGGGCTGGAGCCTATCCCAGCTGTCTTAGGGCGGAAGGCAGGGTACACCCTGGACAAGTCGCCACCTCATCGCAGGGCACATAGAGACAGACAACCATTCACACTCACATTCACACCTACGGTCAATTTAAATTAGCCAATTAACCTAATCCCCATGCATGTTTTTGGATGGTGGGAGGAAGCCGGAGTACCCGGAGAGAACCCACGCAGACACGGGGAGAACATGCAAACTCCACACAGAAAGGTCCCGGGCCCGGGATTCGAACCCGGTACCTTCTTGCTGTGAGGCGACAGTGCTAACCACTGCCCAGCTGTAAACGTGAATTAAAATGTGTGAGATTGTAATCATAAGTACATGGCATTACTGCAAACACTGCCACTCTCTCAGTCCGACTGGTCTGAGTGCTGATCTTTTTTTTTTCTCCCTTTCTCTTCTCAGCAATCTCTCCTCTGTGCCATAACCTGTTTGCCCTGTATGATGAGACAGCTGGCATGTGGTATCCCCCCAACCATGAGTTCAAGATCACGGATGAAACCAGTGTCAAATTGCACTTTCGCATGAGGTAAGGCTGCTATATGTTGTAGTGGCATATTAGAATTTTAATAGCTGTCATTAAAATCCATGAAGTGATTCGGAAGTGTTTGGATGATCTGTGGATTTCTTTTGCCCCACTTCTCATTTGATTTATTACCTCAGTAAACAATGTACATCTTTATTTTCACGTCTTTTCCAATACATCATGATGTTTGTGTAGTAAATTATGGTAAAATATACCTTATGTGAAAGTATGATAATGTCTGGTATAACACAAGATAGATGCAGACATACTGATTCCTCCTTTGGTGTCTGCTGATGTGTGAAACCGCATTTGAGAGTATCTGGTCTTTCAGAGTCTGGGTCGGTTCAGAGAGAGGCTGCTCCCTGAGGATGCTATTGTTTTGACAGTCTTAAATGGTCAGGTGGACCTTGTGTTGTCATTAAAATCTCAGAAGGGAGTTTCTGGTTTATGATCTCAGGATTCAATCCGTGCTTTCTGGAGAGATACTGCAGTTGTTCTGTGACCACCAGTGCTCACTGGAGTGGTTTGGCCTCTAATTCAGGGGCATCTGGAATACTCTCTTTGAAGTCTGTGCGAGCTTCTGCCTTGAGAGAAGGAGTTCATTATGATATGGTTTTTGAGTAGATATGTACCACTGGTCGTGATGAGGAAGCAGGCCTGAAGGCAAAACATGTTATTCACCAGTCCGTCTACATCCCAGCCCTCATCTCTGATCCAGGAACTCTCTGTTGTGACCAACAGATGAGATCTAGGATTCAAGTGGTTGAAGTGTGTTTGCTTGAAGTGCTGTTCCTCCATGTTGAAATGATCCAATTTAGATCAGGATGCTTCCTGTAGGCCTGCCTTTATATCTTTTATATCCTTTATAGTTTGAGGAGACTAGGACTGTGAATACACTGGAAGTATTGCATGTTCTCCATCCCTGGTGACGCTGCATGAGTCCTGGAACTGACAGGTCAATCAGTGGAAAATGAACGAAGTGTTATATAGTCTTACTCCAATTAGTCCTTTTTTAATGTTACTTAAAATAGCGTTAACAGTATAAGCTCTTTCATCTATAGGTCTCCCTCTGTTGAATGCAGCTGGCTACTTTGACAACGTGTACATTTACAGTTAAAAAAAACAAACTATTTTTGTGTACTTAATTCATGGATACCTACATGACTGTCTAACCAGAAATGACCTAACTGAGTAGAAGAAAATATAGATGACTTGTGACATTTATAAAATGTTAGTGGCTAACTGCTACCTTCAAACACTTACCCCACATCCATCGCCAATCCACAAATTGTTTTCATATTATTATTTAATGCCATCCAAAGAATGCAGTGAGCATATCACTAAACTGTGTACAATTTCCTCACATCATAAAATTCTTGCAAAAGCTGTGCGATAATACAATCTATAACATTGTGCAATATAAAATATCTGCTGTACAATATAAGCCTCTGTTGTCGTAAGTTTAATGTGTTGGCTGCTTGGTTTGCTCTGCTGCTACACTAGAATGTACCGAAGAATGCAGTGAGCATATCACTAAACTGTGTACAATTTCCTCACATCATAAAATTCTTGCAAAAGCTGTGCGATAATACAATCTATAACATTGTGCAATATAAAATATCTGCTGTACAATATAAGCCTCTGTTGTCGTAAGTTTGATGTGTAGGCTGCTTGGTTTGCTCTGCTGCTACACTAACCTTAATGCTACTCTGGTTGTGGTTTAGATAAGCCATGTAAATCACAACTCAACATAGGAATTACCGTTGGATAACCCACATGTATCATGCAAGTTCAAAACATGTTCATTGTATGAAGCATAGACATAATAGTATGAAGGCTAATGTAACTGCGGCAACATTACAGCATTGTGGAATCATTTTTACGTCACCTGCACAAACTCATTTATGGCACTGATAGCAAGGGAGTAAACAGAGGCAAAGCATCATGGAGATGGAGGAGGAGAGTGCAGTGGAAAGCAAAAATAACATCATCAGACTTGGATACAGAAATATATATAATTTTAAGAAAAAATACTATATCAGTATATATCTCGTTGTCGGGATATAAAATTAGCTATATCAAGATATAAAACTTTGTCCCTATCACACAGCACTAATCCTTGCCATTTTCTGGAAAGACTACTCTAACACAGACAGCATTACTTTAGCTGCGGTCAGATACGATCACGACATGATAAATGGCAACAGGTGGTTTGGCAAGCCAAGACACATTCCTCATGTTCTCACAGGCTTGCTTGATCTTGATTCTCACTTTGGCTTAGTAAGAGGAAAGAGAAAACAAATCAGTCAGATATCTCAAACAATGTTTGGAATTCAGCAAAATATGAAGTTTGGCAACACTTTTGCAACCATGGGCCACAGTATTAGGAAAAGGCATAGAAGGCAATTGGGAAAAGATGCTGAGAGCAACTCTGAAAGTAAAGTCTTAAGCAATACTTGACCCAATACCTTTGGTCTGAGGGGGATTTTTTTTATTACAGTTGTGACAATATCTTAAGGTACAGTTTTTATTTTATGAGCTGTAGCAGTAACATCATATTTGTGACTGACTAGTATGAAGAAAGTTAAGACTCTCAAAGAGTTAGGTAGCATTAAATGCAAAAAAAATACGAAAACATTTTTGTGGTGTTGATTACACTTCCTCTTTCTCTGTGCTCTGTTTTGACAGTAGCTAGGGGAGAGGAAAGTGAGTGTGCATAGAGCCTAATTGTGGCGTGTTGTGTGTGTGCTTTGTGTCTGTTTTTTTTTTTTTTTTTTCTGCAGCCTGCTTTGCCTTCTGTATTGCAGTCTGTCAAGGCAGGGCATTGTGGTCATGTCTGCGTGCACACACAATATAAAGCATAAACAAATATTCAGCACACAGGGAAGTGGCGCCAGTATGGACGGCTCTGTGAGGTTGTACTTTGGCACAGCAATCTCGCTGCACTGTAACTTGCTTACAGTGACAATGCAACATGCTGATGTTTAGCAGGTTTAAGCAAGGTGGCTCTTAACGGGTAATATTATTTCCCCAAAAAGCTCCTTGCTGCTGTGTGGAGTTAATGTTCTATGTTTTTCGCATGTGCTATTGGCTTTCTCCCAGCGTCATATTTTTCGTGACTTTGCTGAATGTTTCTCTCTCAGTCACTTCATCAGTATTTGCATGAGGGTTTTATTTATTTTCATCTGCTTTATTGGTCTCCTTTGGATTGCTAATGTCCATGTGAGTTGTTCCGTGTCAGACTTCTGTGACTGTTAACAGAGACAGCGATAGCGTATTTCCTCTGAAAAGCACAGACTAGCTGAAAGCAAACAAACAGGAAAGTAGGGTAAAACCTAAAAGGAAAAGAAAAACATTTAAATGTTGCCCAGCACTGAAATTGTGTGAATTTCATGATAAGTGAAAGAGAAGGAAAGATGGACATGGGAAAATATTAATTATGGACATTGATACACTTTAAGCACTACATATAATTCTCCAAAGTACTTCCTGTTGTGTTGTTTCTGTATACACTATTTTTTCATTCTGAAATTCAACCAATTAGCAAGTTTGTGGGACTTTCTCACTGGCACACCCTGTATTTATTCTATTAACTTGTTTTCTTTCTCTGTTCTGTCAGGTTTTATTTCAAAAACTGGCATGGTACCACTGAAGGAGAATCTCCAGTTTGGAGACATTGCATCAGTAAACTCAGAGGAGGACTTAGCCCACAGAAAACACCAGAAGGAACTCCCCTACTGGATGCTGCATCTCTTGATTACCTGTTTGCCCAGGTGAAGAAAAAAAAAATCAGTTCCTTATAATTTCTTTATATTGTTATGGCAGTGTTATAGACGCTGGTCTAAAAGCCTGGACTCACAGTTGAGTTTCAAAACACCAACAGCTGCAAGGAAATGTAACAGCTACACTAACCCTAACCAGGAAGTGCAGCTTTAAGGTCAAAAATTGACCGTATATACCTTCAGTATTATTCAGAGGCACTGACAGTAAAATTCTTTTAGGCAATTAATATATAAAGACTGAAAGAGGTGTGTTCTTGTAAATGTAAAACTGATATTTTTGAACTTCAATTGCCAGTCGTCAAAAATACATTTTTTACGTGTTAATGTTCATATGCATGTGGTGTATCTCTTGAATATTAATATTTGTGTTGCACAGGGCCAACGTGACTTTCAGACAGGCCTGGTTGCACTGAGGGTGTCCCACTCAGAGGCAGACCAACATGACATAGAAAATGAGTGTTTGGGCATGGCTGTGCTTGCAATCACTCACCATACCACAAACACAGATACAACTTTGGCCACTAACTCCCATGACATCAGGTAAGACTTTTGTTTTTCTGCACAACATACCTGAGATCTTAAAATAGCACCCAAATTATAGGGGCAGCACCCTTCCAATACCACTCTATAAATTTCTGTAGAAAGTAGGGTGCAACGATTAGTCGACGTAGTCAACAAAAAAAACGATAATGCAGATTTGTTGCCGACAAATTAATTTGTCGATAATTTGCCAGCCGGAAAGAACATGCGTGAGTCAGTGCGACCAGTAACCAGCGACTGGCAAGCAAGAGAGAAATTGCTATGACCAATGCAACAACATCACAAGCTAAAAGATCTTAAGTCTGGGTACATTTCCTCATAAACACATCAAAGACATGGCTAAAATGCTCTACATGCAGCATGTCTGTGATGCGGCAATCAGCAAAGTAATTGACTTACTTTTTGAATGAAGTAACTAGTAGCCTGGAGGATGCAACTTCTGTTCACTACAGAATAAAGTGCACAAAATTCACTTTTCTTTTGAGAAAACTCGATAGCTTTAGGGTTGTTTTGTTGTTTGTTTTTATTGCTGCTATTTTGCTATTTTATGTCCTTTGTTTACATAAAAAAAAATGATACTTTCCCCATTTAAATGTTGAAGACCATAAAAAAAAGAATTGAAATATTAGACAAAGATAACCAAAGTAAACACAAAATGCAGTTTTTAAATGATTAGTCCCAAGTGACTGCAGTGCAACTGCATTTTGTGTTTACTTGGGTTATCTTTGTCTGATATTTACATTTATTTGATGATATCAAACATTAAAATGGGGAAAATATGCAAAAAAGTTAGAATTAGAGAAGGGGGCAAATACTTTTTCTGGCAAGTGCTTATCCCACATACACACGTAGGCAGGTATTTGCATGCAACAATAAATATAGTAAAGTAAATATTGCAAAATTATAGTAATAAATTATAGTCTTTACCAGATTTTGAAAATAGGGAGCCCATAGACGCAAAACAAAAAGGTGAATGCCATAACTACTAAATGATGCGTATTTTATGCATTTTATGCACAGTTTCTGAGAGATCACACTCTTCTTTTCCTCCAAAACATTTTCCACAAAGCCTAGGAGCTCATTACTGCGATGAGTTGTTAATGAATTTTCTTCTGTCTTTATCTTAATTCCACCAGCTACAAACATTTCATCCCAGAGTCGCTGAACCGCAACATTAAGCAGCGCAACTTCTTAACACGAATCCGCATCAACAACGTCTTTAAGAAATTCCTCAGTGAATTCAAACACCGCACAATGAAGGACAGCAACATTATGCCATACGACCTGAAGATCAAGTACCTGGCTACACTGGAGGGCCTGACCAGCGGCCTAGGCAGTGAGCAGTTTGAGCCCTTCTCGCTCAGTGTAACGCAGGAGGGAGTCCTCTGCAATGGAGGTTCCTATGGTAAGATCTCAGGAAGGTGATGAGGGGAGGCCCACTATTTATGGTTCTCAGGCGCCGTGCCAGAATTTGTATTGGATTATACTGGTTGGTTTACCATGTTTCTTAAAAACTGCACTTTATTGACATTCAGATATATCTAAAATACTGTTTATGTGAAAAGATGGGGAAACAAGATGTTTACACCTCACATTAACCCAGTCGTCACAGAGCAGTGAAGGCCAGATTATGGATTATTTGTGATGTTTTCAACACTGATGCAGAGCTGGATGATTTGAGCAACCTGCTTAAGCTCAGAGTCTGTTTCAGTGTAAACATTCAGCACCCAAGACATTTGGCTTCACTCTCTACATAATCACTGCAAGATTTACCAAAAACAATATCGACAAACTAATTTACTAACATTTCCAACGATCGATGTGTCTGGAGTCTGTGTCCAACTTCAGCATGTAAATATTTTGGTTGCATGTGTACAGTACATCCGGAAAGTATTCACAGCACTTCACTATTTCCAAAATGGAATCAATTTTCCCTCAAAACTCTACACACCCAGTTTGACAACATGAAAATAGTTTTTTAAATGTTAGCAAAATTCACCAAAAAAAAAAAAAAAAAGCTAAGAAATCATACGTATATAAGTATTCACAGTCTTTATCATGAAGCTAAAAATTGAGATCAGGTGCTTCCTGTTTCCACTGATCCTACAGCTTAACTGGAGACCGCCCGTGGTAAATTAAGAAAATTTCTGCTGCTTTGAAGGTTCTAATGAGCACAGTGGCCTCCGTCACCCATAAATGGAAGACTTTCAGAACCACAGAACTGGCTTACCATCTAAACAGAGCGATCAGGGAGAAGGGCCCAAAGGCTGTAAATACTTATGTACATGTGATTTCACTTTTTTTTTTTATTTTTAATAAATTTGCTAACATTTCAAAGGAACGTTTTTGATACTTGCTGGATGTACTGTAACTGCAGCTGCTGCTATATGTTTGTGTGCTGTTTCTAGGGTACTACAACCAGAGCCAAGGGCAGAGCCAGAGTGAGAACATGGAGACAAGCCATGACATGCAGGTCCTGGTGACTGGTACCACTGGCATTTCTTGGAGGAAGAAACCCTCGACAGTGAGTGAAACTGAGATATCATGGCCTCTTTTTTCATATAACAATTTAAAAAAACATATTATTAAATCCCTGTTGAGTAGCTATAACAAAGCTGAATCTAAATATGAATAAAGAAGCTGGATAAAGTCACCACTATATTAATGTCAAAGAAGGCCTTAAAAGTCATGAAAACAGAATTGCATACAAAAATATAAATTGTGCTAAGTTTAATATAAAGTCACTACTATATATAATGATAACAAATGTCCCTATTGACATTTAATAGGAATATTTTACAGAAAAGAAAGTAAGTTAGTGCTCACTTTTGATGTTTTGGTGCTGACTTGTCCAAATGATGGTGCTGCATATTACCAAGGACAAACCTTACATAGGTCATCGCAGTACACTCAGATGGCAACATTTGATATTGCTTTTGTTCATTATTTGTATGAGTAAAATCGTCCCTCTGTTCTTGTTTAAATTAGATGCCTGCAGTCACAAAAGAAAAGGGCAAGTCAAAGAAGAACAAGATGGATGGAAAACAGAAAAATGACAAAAACAAAGAGCCGGTGGACTCCTGGGTTGTGTTCTGTGACTTCCATGAGATCACACACGCTGTAATCAAAGAACTGACGGTCACCATCTATAGACAGGACAACAAGAAGATGGTGAGGAAATTAAAGAGCACTGTTTATGTGGGATGTACCTCCTAAATCTGTTTGTAACCACCCCAGTTGTAACTTCACAGCTATTGTGTTGATACAGTATTTTCATGTAAAATGTGTTCTTAATATGGTCACCCAAGGCAGAAGCTTTGAACTCAAAGTAAATACCATTGTGTTGTACAGTTACAAGGGAATCATTCACTCCCACGTGCAATAATAACCTGGACTACGACCTGTATTTTTCCCAGTTGGAAACTTTTGTTTCCATTTACATGATGCAAAACCTGCCTTATGCCACGTCAGCCACGTAACTAATGGTTACACAGTGCTTCATCATGAAGATGGATTTTGAATTTTGCAACACTTGACTGCTCTTTTAGATAGCCCTCTGGAGTATTGTGGCTTTCTCCTATTGCGATCACCTCCCTCCTCTTTTCAGGAGTTGCAAATGGCGTCTAGGAGTGAGGCTTTGTCCTTTGCAGCCCTCGTGGATGGGTACTTCCGGCTGACAGTGGATGCCCACCACTTTCTGTGCAAGGAGGTGGCCCCTGCTTCAGTGGTGTACAATATCAACAACGGCTGTCATGGGCCCATCTGGTATGTACTGGCAGTTTTAATGGTTTAAACGTGTATGCATGTGTTACTGGATACAGGAATAGACCATCAGATCTTAATTTGTATTTGTCAGCCTCCCACACATGAAGTTGTAACAACAGTAATTTGTTGTTGTCCTGTTGTTACCCTACGTCTTATTTGCCACTTTCACATTATAGCAATTTAAAGTTAATCTGAACATAGTTGTACATTTTTATAGCCCCTGACAAATCAGTGCAGTTTTATTCTGTTTCTGTGCTTTTTATTTTCAAATGACTGCAGTCACACAGAATGGATCAATAATAGGAAGGCGGGTCTCTTTGTTAATCAGGGAAAGTGGTTTGTCACCAGTACAGGAGAAAACTAAACAGAAAAGTCAAGACAGGCCACAGTGGCACCGCAGTGGTGCTTTACAATACTTTACAGTAGCAATAACAATAATACTAACAAACTGCTGTCTTTCACTGAAGCTTTTACTAAGGTCTTTTCTAAACATTCAGCAGTCACTGTTTGATAGAACCCCTCACTCCCCCATTCATTGCATTCTCCCCTCCCCAGCACGGAGTATGCCATCCACAAGCTACGTCAGGAGGGCAACGAGGAGGGCACCTACATCCTGCGCTGGAGCTGCACTGACTACCAGTATATCATAATCACTGTGGTCTGCACTGAGGTAGTGTACATTTATTGAACTTATACCAAAGTATACCGTTATAGTATACTCATTAGTAAAGTATTATTATTACGTGTAATTATGATCATGTTATTGTATTTTCAAGTACTAACAAATAGAAGACATTTCCACTGATCACTGGGGTAGCCAAAAGCTTAAAGTGTTGTCTCACTATTGATTTTAAAAGAAGTAACTGAAAATATATTTGGAAAGTTGGACTTTTGAAATATATTTGAAAACATCTCCATCTTTGTGCCTGTAATATTTCTACAGGCCTCTTTGCAGTTTTAGGGGAAAAACTGATGTTTTTGAAATCCTCTAATGCAGTGTGTACATGCGTTCATAGTGTAGCTGTCTGGTTGTCCCAGTGATGTACTGGAAAGGTCTGGTGTAGATTGTTCAGGAGTCAGGACAAACCAAATATTGTTGGTTTGTCTTAAATTGAATTTGTGGGTGCGTGGCTTACAACAGGTCACTATAGCACACTTTTTTGGGTAAGTATGGGAGGAAAGCCCCACACACTAACATTTGATTATGGAGTTAAGGGGGGGAACAAAACAAAATAAAACATGGCATTAAGTGTTGATAGCCTCATAGAGATAGATGGGTTCTCATTTTTTTGTGATTTATTTGCATGAATTATATTTTGTTAAATTTCTAACATATTGAAACTTTTTATTGCATGCTTTTTATTGCACACTCCCACTTTCTGTTTTTCCTTGCTCCTCCTCATTTAATGTAATGGCCTCTTTTTTTTCTCCTCGTCTAAAATACTCCTCTTCCCTTCTGTTAACAATTTGATCACCCTTTCAGTCTCATATCCCTCAAAGATTGTCATTTTGTCATGTTCCGGTTGAAAACGCTTTCTTTTTGCACCCAGATCGATCTGAAGGAATCCCGTCCTGTGCGTCAGTATAAGAACTTCCAGATTGAGGTAGCCGCTGATGGATGCCGTCTGTGTGGCACTGAGACGTTTCGGCCCACTCTTGTTGAACTGTTGGAACACCTGGAGGGCCAAAGCCTTCGCACCGATAATCTTGAGTTCCAACTGCTGCGCTGCTGCCCTCCACAACCTAGAGGTACTTTTAAAACTTGCACATGCACACAAAACTGATACATATTCACTACACTAGAATAATTGTTGAGATGTTTTCACATGGGTGTAAGAAAACAAACCAGAACTACAGTAGAAAAGCACTCAGAGAGTGCAGACCAAGGCAAGTGGCAGCGGCTTTTTATTTAGAATTACCCCTGCCACCAAGGAGGTTATGTTTTCACCAGGGCTTGTTTGTTTGTTTGTCGGTTTGCAAATTAACCCAAAAAATTGTGGACGTTTTTTTCAGAAGTGGCCAGAAGTGGCCTAACTTAAAACTGATTCATTTTTTAAGTTTAAGTTTTAAGTTAGGCCACTTCTGTCCAATTCTGAAAATTTTGTCAAAAACCGTCCACAACTGTTTGAGCTATTTTGCAAACCAACAAACATACAAGCAAATAAGCAAACAAACAAACAAACCCCGGTGAAAACATAACCTCCTTGGCTGAGGTAATGATTGCAAACCTGTGATGATGGATGACAAGAATTTCACATTTGCGAATGTTACACTACACAAAAAATATTGAATTGCATCACTAATAAACACTGAAAATGTCCATATGAAAGCTATCAGGAAAATTTGGCAACAAGCTATGTACCCATCTACTGAACGTCCACTTTGTTTTATGATAAACAAGTTGATGTCTAGTATGATGGTGATAAAAAGGATGTATTCCTCAAAGCCAGATTGTGGCCAAGGTTAATTTATTGATTCCAAGGAGCAACAGCAAATGGTTAAAAAAATACTTGGAGGAGTCTGCCGTGTTCACACATAAATGCTACTGCACAATGAAAATGCTGTTTAGTCTGGCATCGAGCCATCTATTTCTGCATCGTCAGTCCACACCCTGGACAGTACAACACTTCTCTGTGCACTGTGTTGTGCAATGCTGCATTACAGCTGGGTGTGGTAACGGATACAAGAGACCACACCTGACTGTGATGTTAGATGGGGTCAGAAGTGCAATAGACCTGGACATTTATACCCACAGAGGTCTGTGGCACAAAGCTTTCCCTCAGTACAGGAGTTTGAGTGGGGCTGTCTTTTACATAGTGTGTGAGAGTGAGTGTGTGAGAGATGGTTGTCAGGGAGGAAGAGAGTTGTAAAATGTGGGTTTCCGGAGCCAAACTTGCAGTCTTGTGTTTACTTCACTCAGGGAAAGGTGGAGCCATGTGTGCATGGATGTTTTGTGCTGTTGATGTTTGCTGGAGTTCTGCAGTGTCGTATATTGCCTGGAGTTAAGGTTTAGGCTGTCTGCTTTAGAGGACGATTAAAACTGAAGTGCTGCGTTGTTGTCCCATAAAATATTTATGATGTGTTATACAACATCCCTGCTATGACAGTAACACACTGGTGTGGTGTTCCCACATCCTGAGAATATGAGCCACACATTTTACTTTGACTTAGTGTTGTGAGTGTATATTATTTGCACAACAGTTTTAATTAGATTAATTATGCAAAGTTGGTATTTAACGACAGATAGGTGAAAGAAGGACATCATGTTTTGGGCAGGTGTGTAGTTGGATTTTCACAGTTTAGATAAGCTGGCTAGAGTAAATTATAAAGGATAGGCCTCAATTATATTAACACTTTGAGTGCCAGCTATTTTATTTTTTTTTTTTTAAACAGAAAGTGCCTTGTGCCAGCATTTTTGCCCGTTATTTCATCATGAAAAAAAATGTTTGTTTTTACCTTGATTAATTCTTGTTTTGTGTGGAGGAGAGTAGAGGCCACTTTGATCAGATCACCACTTTTTGATCAGAACCTGTCCATTTAGCTCTCTAAACGCAATCGTCTCCACTTCCTACTTTGATCTCTGTGGCGTATATTAACTCTTTATGTCCCTTCTACATATCACAGAAGCCCCAAAATTATTCACAGGCTGTGTGAGACTGCGATCGGTGACCCACTGCAAAAAACACTTTAACATTGTATTACATCAATGGCTCTCAAGCGTCAGATTATGAGTGACATCATATTACGTCAGTGGCACTTAAAGAGTTAAGGAGTGGGTAGTGTAATACTTTTCCATTAAAACTCAGATTACAGAACAGTGATCTTAATGTTCTTTGACTGTGAATGTGGAGTAATGCCGATGGAGTGCAGATACTTTTCCTCCCCCCCCCATTAAACCGCAGTCTGCTGGTTTTGTCACAACATTAGACACCCACAGACACACACATGCAGACTTCCACACATGCATGTGTTGTATGGTAACAAGCACAATGACACATTCTCACTTTGTCCTCCCACACACGGCTTTGTATAAACAAAAAGTAAACTGAATCAGTATTGTAACACAACCTGAATAGTTGTTCACATCCTTGCCACATTGACAACACATCTGCAGTTGTTGAGAGCTTGTTTTACCACATGTAAACGCACAGTTTGACTTTCATGCAAAAACCCAGTGCTTATATGAACATATAGGAATATTTGTAGCATTCTTGAGTGCCGAGAGAGACAATCCAACCCAAGTTTACCTCCCTGTGAACATCACTTCTGTGTTCAAGTACATTGTTGTTGTGTGAATACGGTGCAGACTTCAACTCAATCCAAACTTTTTGACAGTATTTCAATGACATTCTCTGTGAGGGAACAGTTATCAAGGCTTTGTTGCTTGGTTTTGACAAAGACAAATGGAAAAACACTGTCATACTTTTGAAAATGGCTTTATGAAAATGGCCTTTGTGGACCTCTATGTATGCAGTACATCTGTGCATGACTTCATCCAATACCCTGGTATGGATCTATGTGTGTTTGTTGCAGAGATTTCAAACCTGCTGGTGGTCACTAAAGATAGAGCACCAGCCCCTCAGACACCCATGCAGGAGAGTCAGCTGAGTTTCCATCGCATTCTCAAGGAGGAGATTGAACAGGTAGAGCTTCTCATCTTCATGTCTGTCTCTAATGTTATGAAGGTAATGCAGTTCTTAAAATGGATGTCTGTAGATATAAAGATGTAAGAGAAAAGAGACTCCTTGAACATGAAGACACTCTTGTGTCTGGACAAACATATATTTGAAAGTATAATGTGTAATAATTTTCATTTGCTGTTTGTAAACACAGCATTCAAATTTATCCTCAGCTCAGTGTGTGTATGAGGAAGAGAGAGCAGTGATGGTCTAGTGAGTTATGGATTGAGTGAAGAGAGGGAGCAACATTAGTAAGAACAAATCAGTGAATCTGAGAAATGAAATGGAATTGCTGGAGCTTGGAAACATCCTCAAGAAAGCAAAATAAGACAAAAGGCAAAAACCAGGTGGAGGGCAGGTTAGGTGCAGATACAAACACCATCACATGTCTAGTGAGTCAGAAGCAATGATTGAAAGGGATCATTTCAGTTTGGTTTTTAGAAATATATACATATTGTTCTGCTAATAGCCATAGGTTTGATACTGGATGTAACTATTTTGAACCTGTGTCAACCAGGAGGAGCACCTTGGTCTGGGCACGAGAACCAACATCTACTCGGGGACGCTGAGAGTTAAGAGTGAAGAGGAAGAGGATGCAGGATACTCCTCCTTTCAGGAGGTCAAGGTTGTCCTGAAGGTGCTGGGGTCTGGACACAGGGACATCTCCCTGGTGAGACACACATCCTGTACAGTCTGTTCTTATGAGGACTTTGACCGGCAGTGTTGTGTAACATCCACCCACACTGAAGAAAGCTTTTTAAAATCTACTCTTTGTGTTTGTGTTGGTAGGCCTTCTTCGAAACAGCTAGCATGATGCGACAAGTGTCCCATAAACACATAGTGCTGCTGTATGGAGTGTGTGTCCGCCAACAGGAGAGTAAGTGCATTTTAAGAAGCATATGTGCGTGCTTGTTTATGACAATGTGCTGCTGTTTCTAACACCAGTGTCTCTTTGTGTTTGTGTGGAACAGATATCATGGTTGAAGAGTTTGTCCAGCAAGGACCACTGGACTTATTTATGAGACGACAGAAGATCCCACTCAGCACACCTTGGAAGTTCCAGGTGGCCAAGCAGCTGGCCTCAGCTCTCAGCTACTTGGTGAGACAGGAAAACACATACAAACAAACTATAGGAATGTAAGCATGTAAGTGCTTAAGTGTGCATCTGTGGGGTTATCTGCACAATGTAAGATTGATTTTATCAACACAATCTTAAGATTTACCCTTTTTGTACTTTTGTGTGTCTGTAGGAGGACAAAAAGCTTGTCCATGGCTATGTGTGTGCTAAAAACATCCTGCTGGCCAGAGAAGGACTGGGCACTGATGAAGGAGGGCCTTTCATCAAGCTCAGTGACCCAGGAATACCAATCACAGTACTCACCAGAGAGGGTGAGTATAAAGTACACACATTTTCTCTCTCTCTCTTTCTCTCCCTCTCTCTCTCTCTCTGTCTCCCTCCCCCTCTCTCTCTGTCTTTGTCTCTCACAGGGTTACTAAAAGTGAAACCTAAATGGTTACAAAATAGCCACCATGGAAAATTTCACAATGCCTTCCACCTTCCTTCCCAGTCAGCTGTAAATGCCAGTGAAACCAGAATGAGCACACACAACACCACAACTGCATGTGTTAAACTAAACTTATGGTTAAATTAATTTCCAGTACATTTTAAAAAAAGGAAACTTCAAAAATACAGAGAGTAATTCCAAGTATAACTCATTTAAAACTACATATATGACCCTGACACAAACTTCATGCAAACAGAAACACCTTGACGTTGGTCTGCCAAGTTGACAGCTGCTAATGTAGCTTTTTTAACTCACACACAGCCCTTGCTGGTTTCTTCACATAACACACAAATATAATAATTAAAAAAAAAAAACATTTCCGATCAAGCAGTGGTCAGTAATAGGACTTATTTGTCTTGTAATCAATACACATTTTCCCTCTCAGACTGTAATTTGTTTTGTAAAAGCTAGATCTGAGTTCAAGGAAGATGACACAATAATAAGGGCATTTCTCAGATTACACATTTCCCCTCAAATGGCAGCCTCATGTTTCTGTCTAATAGAACTGGAAGTTGTGTGATACAACACAGTGTGGCTGCACAGATGGATCTGCAAACCACAGGACAGGCTAGAAGTGTTTGTCTGCAAATGTCCATTGCTGCTTACCCCTGGGAATGCTCCTCCCGCCTCTTTCTTCCCAGAACTCCTTATATTTTTTTTTTCTTCTGCCTCCATCATTTTGCAGAACCATCAGTCGTCCAGTTACACATTGATGTCCTTGAATATAGATTTGATTGAACACATAGTTGGTAAAGTGCTGAGAAACCCACTGGGAGCATGCATCCATTCTTCCCAGCAGTCTCTTTTTCCCAACACTCAATTATCTGCTTTCCTACTCCAATTTCTGTCTCCTTATTCCCGTTTCTCTCCATTCAGCCCCTCCACGGCTTCTTCCTCTTTCCCTCCAATCAGTTAACCTATGTTTCAAGCCTGAGCTGCATGCACTCACTAAAATGCACCCCTCATCTGATGTTATGGATTTGTGAAGCCAGAATCGTGGAGGTCAGCCTATAAGTTATCTTCCAGTCCAGAGTATATTTCAGCCAGCCGATTGAGTGGATGCAGTCAACCAACTTTTTAAGCCGGATATTAATGTCCACTGTGGCCAGTTAGCCTGTTAGAGCTCTGCTGTATTTCACTACATAGTGAGAGTATGTTGACTCAGGTCACACTTCAACCATTTCTTCAAAATCATGTTGGCAATCGATGCCATACTGTATGTAAAACAGAATTACAAAACAAAATTAGAAGAATAAATCTTAATGATACAGCCTGAGGAGAACAGGGTGGGTATGGTTATAATTGTATTCAGTTATTATATTTAATTCTGTTCAAGCATTTAGGAAGGTCAGCAAGTCTGTGTTTTCTTTACTCATTTCAAGAAATTAAGTCAGAATTTCACACATTTCTGAGGCAATATTGTCTGTCACACAACATTAAAAGTCAGAAATTCTCTATCCTGTATTTCAGACATCTCTTTTAAAAATCTTTTGCAAAGACACTGTGGAACTGGAACAGATTGTGCCTATCAGTCCACTGTTGCTAGAGCTGACTTTGCTTGCTTCTGCAGAGTGTGTGCATCGTATCCCATCGATCGCTCCGGAGTGTGTGAAGAGTGTATCTTCCTTGAGCGTTGCAGCTGACAAGTGGGGCTTTGGTACCACCCTGTGGGAGATCTGCTATGATGGCGAGGTCCCCCTTAAAGACAAAAAGCTTACAGAGGTAAAGGGCACACATGAAAACTTTATGCGTCAATGCACACCAATCAGGTATAACGTTATGACCACCTGCCTAATGTTGTGTTGGTCCCTCTTTTTCCCTCCAAACAGCCTTTATCTGACCCCTGAAGATGTGCTGTGGTATCTGGCACATTTCTATCAGAACATTTTATTAACTTCTTTTGGCAGTTAGATCTTCAGTAGCTCGTCTGTTGGATCAGACCACCAGGACCAGTCTTCACTCTCCACCTGCATCAATGATCCTTGTCCTCTTATGACCCTGTCTCTGGTTCACCATTGGTCCTTCCTTGAACAACTTTTGATAGATTCTGCCCACTGCAGACCAGGAACACCCCACAAGAGCTGCAATTCTGGAGATGCTCTGACTCAGTCAAGTCAAGACACTACATCACTGCATCCACTCAGTCAGCTGGCTGTAATTCAGCTGGCACAATTTTGCCTTTGTCAAACTCAAATCCTGACACTTTCCCATTTTCCCTGCTTCTAACAAATCAACTTTGAGAACAAAATGTTCATTTGTTGCTTTATATATCTCAGGTGTCATGATGAACGGATAATCAGTGTTATTCACTTCACCTGTCAGTGGTCATAAAGTTATGCCTGATCAGTGTATATAATCATATATACATCTAAAGCATTCATATATTTCAAATCTGATGGCTATGCAACACTGATTTTATTCATGTTCTTACCTATTTCATCTCACTTCCTCTGGCTACCATCATCATCATCATCATTTATGTGTATGTCATTGCGCCGAGCAGAAGGAGAGGTTTTATGAAACCGAGTGCCAACTTGCCACCCCAGACTGCAAAGAGCTGGCTGAACTGATGACTCACTGTATGAACTATGACCCCAAGAAGAGACCTTTCTTCATGGCTATCGTCAGAGACATAGACATGCTTGAGGAAAAAAGTATGTATGAGGAGATTGTATGTACTGTACTAATTTGTGCAAATATTACTTAAAAAAAACAAACTAATTTTGTTTCAGCAGTTATGTTATTGTCCTTAACTTTCTCCAATACATGTTAGACCATGAATTGAGTGTGCACTGCAGAACAGACTAGAAGAAAAAATCAAGGCAATTGTCTACAGTTGGATTATGATCTGATTCTGAATGTTTTGCTTGTTTTGTATCTCACCTAGCAGCAGCCCAGTGAGCAGTGCAAAGAGAGAGTTGTTTACTCAACTCAGATGTTCATGAGGAAGTTCAGCGGGTGCATTATCACAGATCTGCCCCTCAGCAGGCCCCATGGCAACAATTTAGACTCTCTTCTTCCACCTGCTGGCTCGAATTTGATACTGCAATCAGCTTTTTTTAAGTTTTAAGATTGTTATCCCATTGACCTTTTTAGATTGAAACCCCAAGAGAGCAACAAAACGACAATAACTGCATCAGTCCACTATACATTTCACCTGAGAAGGCTTGAAAGACTAGACTAGAAGACAGTTTACACTATTTTAAATTTATTATCAATGGTGAAAATTATTGTTAATGGTGAAATATGTTTTGCTTGAGTAATGAATCTTCCATACAAAGAGCAGCCATTTTTTTGTTAACCAGAGAGTATGAACAGTTACATAACCACAGAAAATTCTAGTGAAAACCTTGAACAACCTGCCAACCACAGTATACTTCCTATGATGCAAGTGTGCTTATGTTGAAGAGAGGACATGTTTCAGTGATTTTTTTTTTTCTTTTTCCATCTCTCAGACCCATCTATCAAACCCCAGCCAACACCAGAGGTGGACCCAACCATGTTTGAAAAGAGGTTCCTGAAGAGGATCAGAGATCTGGGCGAGGTAAACTGTTCCTGCTCTATCCATGCTTATATGTTCATCTCTTTTGAGCAGATGTTACCACGAGTTATTCAATTTCCATATGTGCAAATAAGAAATTTTGCTATTTAGTTTTCATGCATTATAAAATATATTGCATCTATACTTCCCGATACTGTATGTAGTATGGCTTACTATTAAAAAAAGCCTCCAGGACTATACTTGTTGTGATCCTTCATAACCTAAAATGAGACAGGAAGCAGACTGTAACTTGTTCATGATCGCCCTGCAGGGCCATTTTGGTAAGGTGGAGCTATGTCGCTACGACCCCAGGGGAGATAAAACAGGGGAGCTGGTGGCAGTGAAGTCCCTGAAGCCTGAGAACCGGGAGGAGCAGAGCAACAATCTCTCGAGTGAGATCAACATCCTGAAGGCACTCTACCATGAAAACATTGTCAAATACAAGGGCATCTGTCAAGAGGAAGGTAAGATGGAAAGAGTGCCTGCTCAAAAATAAACAGTAGCTGTCAAATAGATGTACATGTGTTGTTGGATCTGTGACTCAATACAACTCAATCACATTGAGATATTTTCCAGACTCAAAGGTTATGTATTTTTTCAGGTATAGCAGACATCTAGTGATCTATATAGCCCCAGTGTGTGCCATTCATGTATTACCGTTACATCAGTGTGACAGACTTCAGCATCCATTTTTCACTGTAAAACGAAAAACAAATATGATGTTTCTGATGTTATGAAATGCTGAAAGACTCCCAGAAATATCTGGACAAAATTAATCTTCCATCCACAGCACAAAAGAAAAAATCTTGAACCCGTTATCCTGGTTGCAACACAATTTCCTGTCTAAAAAGCTGGAAATATGTTTAATATTTTGTTCATCTAAATGTTTAAATGCGTTTTTGTAGATTCTGAAAGTACCCTCAGAATAGAGCTAAGTGTTGTTGAGCAGTCTACTGAATTTTAAAGATCTGAAAGTATTTTTCAGGACAGCAGAAGCTTAACTTTGAATGCTTAAAATGTTATGTTAATTTACAGTGTCAGTACCCTTGCAGTGATACAGATATCATATGAATAGAGTTATTTGAAGATTGGCTACAGGTAAAATCATACAAATAGTCATTTTTCCATATCTGGTCACTTTTATTATATATACTATATATACTATATATTAAAGCACTGCTAATGAATTTATGTCTTTTCTCTGATTGTATCTCTGTGTGAATCTATAGGTGGTCAGGCCATTAAGCTGATCATGGAGTACCTTCCACTGGGAAGTTTGAAGGAGTATCTACCCAGAAACAAAAGCAAGACCAGCCTCAGCACCCTGCTCAGCTACTCTGTCCAGATATGCAAGGTAACAGTTTCTGGCTAACTGGTAGCATTGGGCACATGATCACAATGTAGCTAAACAAGATGGTAATTGGAGCACACCAAAATTTTCAACGCTTTCTGTTTGAAAATGTACTGATGAGGGGGTGTGATTGATATAATTGTTTAAAATTTCAGCAAATACAAACAGCGCATGTGTGACATTTAACCTATATGGCTGGCAGTGGATGAAGTAATGCATCAGGTGTGTATGGATTTATTTATTTTTTTTTAGGGAATGGACTATCTGGGAACTCGAAATTACATTCACAGAGACTTGGCCGCCCGAAATGTGCTGGTGGAGAATGAGAGGACGGTGAAGATTGGAGATTTCGGCCTCACCAAGAGCATCAAGGACAACGAGGGATATTACACAGTCAAAGACGAGAACGAAAGCCCTGTTTTTTGGTGAGTGAAGAGGAGATGGAAGTTGGCAAAAATGGAACTCTGTCATACACACCTAGCTGTGATAGCATTGTATATGATAGAATAAAAAGGGGAGTGAAAACTAAATGAAATGTGAAGGACCAGAAAGGAGAGCGATACCTTGTCTGAGAATTTTGGGAAAAAAATAGGATCCATTTAACTAAAGAATGAGGCTACTTCATTTAAAAGTCATTTTAAAGTCAGGATAGTCAGGAGACTGACTCAGGTGCTAATGAACAAAGCCAAAATGACCTCAGGCCTGTACTACAAACACGCCCAGGATGTCCTCTCGTTATGCGCTTTAACGAGCCATGAAAGTCTGCTGTCAACAGTGCTTCGTATTTAACGAGTAACGAGCAAAGATTATTATTTTATGTTATTATTTATCAGCCTTTGCTGCTTTTAATCTGGATCACGACTTTAACTTCTTCATATTTGTGTTTCTGATCTGCACACTGAGGTTTGATTCATCAATAGGTGGTGTTTTTATACAATTTCATCTGTTATCATGAACATAAGCTGCTCTGGAGTGTAACTTGGTTACAGTGTAGCTGCAGTATATAATAAGTCATAAGTATTCATGCTTGTGTACTGTGTTTTTCAGGTATGCTCCAGAATGTCTGACTCACTGCAAGTTCTACCTTGCCTCAGATGTTTGGTCCTTTGGTGTGACAATGTACGAACTCATCACCTACTGTGACTCTTCCAAGAGCCCAATGACGGTCAGTGTTATTATCTTCACTCTTGCACTGGCATTCAAGAGATATTCATTGTGTGTGTTTGGAAAATTGGATGATTATCACACACACACACACACACACACACACACACACTGTGCAGAGATTCTTTTGGATGTGGCAGATGGTTTGATCTTTGGTAAAAGTAGCAGTTGAAGGACCCCCTCCACAGGCTGAGTCTGTGCCAATGCTAAGAGCTTAGTTTCTGAAGATCTTTCAGTTACATCCTGCTTTTTACTGGCACAGGTATTCTGATTTACCAATTAGTAATAAAGAGTCAAGTGACTGTTAAAATGGCACAGTTAAGGCAACTGAAGCTTAAAAAAAATAAACTAAAAGCAAGGTAAGTTTATTTATCTGCTCATTTCATGAAAATAAAAAAGTAATGAAAATAATCTGTTAAACAGCAAACAATGGGATCCTCACTCTCCATGAGTGATCTTATCAGTTGCTTCTATCAATCCATCCATCATCTACCGCTTGTCCTCATAGAGTCGTTGGGAGCTGACGCCTATCCCAGCTGTCTTAGGGCGGAAGGCAGGGTACACCCTGGACAAGTTGCCACCTCATCACAGCTTATCAGTTGCTTCATTAAATACAATCAAACTAAAATAGAATTAGACAGGTGTAAAATCAAAGAGTAAAAGTTACAGTGCAGTGTGAGAAATAATAAAAAGCAGTGGCAACCAAATATCTTCAGCCTCCATTTAAAAGAAGTGAGAGTTGCAGCTGACCTGCAATTTTCTGGAAGTTTGTTCCACATATAAGGAGAATAAAAACTGAACGCTGCTTCTCCATGTTTGGTTTTGACTCTGGGGACAGTAAGTAGACCTGAACCAGATGACCTGAGAGGTCTTGATGGCTCATATTGTAGCAGAATTTCAGATGTGTATTTTGGCCCCAAACCATTTAGTGCTTTATAAACCAACAGTAATACTTTGTTAAGTTTTCACCACAAAGACTGAATGACTGTTTGTTGTATGTTTCACGTCTAAATAATAGAGGCCGTATCAAATGGTATTGTGTTTTGTTTCTTTTCTAACCCATCCTTGTCTTCACCCCCCACAGCTCTTCCTTGGTATGATTGGTCGAACTCACGGTCAGATGACGATTATTCGATTGGTGAAGGGGTTAGCAGAAGGGAGAAGGTTGCCATGTCCTGAGGGCTGTCCTGAGCCTGTAAGAAACGCTTGTCATTAAAAATACAACACACCGATTACACGGACACAAGATTTGTTTACATGTTTTTATTTACAAAAGCAATGCAAAAAAATATAAAGGGGAGGAAAACAATATAATAACATGATTTAATATAATGGCCATAGTTAAAATTTTGTAAGAAGCTATAATGACTTTTTTTTGTTGAAACACATTTCAGCATACTGAAAATATTTTATGACTTTTTTATACTATATACTAGGGCAGTCGAAATTCATTGTGTTAACGCGGATTAATCCATCATCATAATTAATCTGATTAAAAATTTTAACACAACTCATCTGCAGCTACGGAGCCTCTGAGTTTCAGCAGATGTATTCTCTACTTTCTGTTTGCTCATGCAAAATGAAACAAATAATACAGATCAAAAATGAATGCTATTTAACTGTGATTAATCAGAATTAATCTACAACAACCTGTGATTAATCTGATTAAAAATTTTAATGGTTTGACAGCCCTACTATGTACTTATAGTTTTGAAGGTACTTTACTATGGTTTACCTTTCTTTAAATTGACAATTATTAGATGTAAAACACCCAATTGAACTACTATTACCAATTATAGGAGAGCAGTTATAGCAGCAGCAGTTATGCTTAATATGTTGCAGTTTTAACACACCAAGCACTTCATGTTCCACAGGTGTACGAGTTGATGCGCAGGTGCTGGGAGAACGCGCCTGAGAGAAGGATCACTTTTAAGCACCTGGTGGAGGAGCTGACCAACATGCAGCAACAGCTCCAACAACAAAACAACATTTAAACCTGCTCAAGCTGCTCCAGGCTCTGGGTGTCACGTTCAGTTGTGTGTGCAGCCTTGGGACCAGATGTGAACGGCAAAACTGACCCCGGATCAACAACTGCCTGTGCAGTTTCAGTGTACTGAGAGACCTGAAGGATCAGTTTCACACAGAGCCGTGCTCATTCATACTCACGTATAAACCTTCCACAACCATGAAAAGAATTTTAGTTCTGTCAATCATTTTAGTCTGCCATATTTTTTTTTTTTCTTTTTTTTTAAGATTTTCATTTCTCATGTTTATTAAACTTCTCCCAATGTACTTCCAAATTTCACTTGAGCGTTCTGGATGACACAACTAAATCCTATCAGATCTTGTAGCCTTATATTGGCTCATGCTAAATGTGATATTATGTATCTTACAAAGGACTTCCAAGTGTAGCTAAGGGAGGAAATTCTCTGCCAGAAATGTCAAAGTCTTGAGGACTCTTTGCTCTTATAATGCATGCTGGAGGTCATTCTAATCATGTGGACTCCAGGCTGATGTCACTGTCGCTAATGGATGCTTGAAAGATTGGGACCTGCTGAATCATGTTGAGAACTTGTTGGATAGTTGGGCACAGGCATTGACAAAGATACTGAAGATGTGGTATTTCAGTGGTTTGTCTCACAGACTCGTGTTTCGGATGAAATCCCTGATTTGCATTTCTTTTACCATTTTTTTCCCCCACAATGTGCTGATGCAGCTTTACATAACAGTCAGCAATCGGGAAGCAGTAATCCTTTCACTGTCTTGTTACATTCATTCATTCATTCTGACTTCTCATTTCTGAGAGCTTGAAGAGTTTGTATTTTAGGTTTCAGAAACTGACAGGCATTTTTCACTGTTATCAGACATTTCATAGACAAAAAATTATTCACACATGAATTGTTTTTCAGTCTGAATTGTTTCAATGTGAAATAATGCCTGTCTCACGCAAAGTAACCAGACACAAATGAGAGCACTTTCTCTGTGATGCTGCATCTGCCTGAAAAGTTTTTTTTTTTTTTAAGAAGTTATTGCTCCTTAATCATGTTCCATGTGGCTTCATGTTATTCAGAACACCAGGAATCCCCCTTATGCTCTGTGTTAAGGTCCTCTGATTGTTTGAGAAGGTTTGGTGAGTAAATCTCTAATCATCTTTTATTTGCTAAGTATAAAATTCTTTTATTTACATCTGTATGCCTCTGATTAATTGACAAAATGAAATACACAGCACTTGTTAAGTTGTTTGTCAAGGACTGAGAGACTGATAAGTACCTGTGAGAGACACTTTAGGGTAGTATCACTTCACTTTTCCTCTTCTGTTTTTACAGCTTTTCACAAATATGAAATGTCTATGTATTATAGAATAGTGCCATTTTTGCAGATTGTGTATGGAAGGATTATAGGTGGTACACAGGGTTGGCGAGAAAGAATAATTATTGACTAGTCGCAAGGCTTTTTATGTTCTTTGTCATTTCAGTTAAAAATATTGTGTATGTCAGTGAAATGTTTGTGCATTTTATTTGTAACATTTTCATGATTTTCGTAATACTTCAATATACCAGAATGTTTATAAAAGTGTGTTTTATCTGGATGTGAATTGATTTGAGCAGAGGGTTTTTTCCTTTTAAGTCCCTCAGTAGACATGAGCCGTAAAATGTTTCTCAGTCATAGATTATCATGACTTCCAAAAATGGTCAGTTCTTCATGTAACTGTATAGCTTTTACTGTGAATGTTGTCAGAAAGGCAAAAAAAAGGACAAAGTTATGCTTCATTTTATTTAGGAATGTAAAGGACAATTCTTTCTGCTCAAAATAAGAGAGGAAAAAAAATATATATATTTTTAAAAAAAACTAGATGAAATTATGAATTATTGACTGTAAAAGTATCCATCAATACACAATGGAGCAAATAAAATCAATTTGTCCTGTACTCTCTCTCTGTGTGTGTGTGTGTGTGTGTGTAAAAAAATGTGTGACTCAGTGACAGAACTACAGTCATTCCTTGTGGTAAGTTTCCAAAATTTGTGTCGTCGGATCATGTTATTGCAGTTTTCATTAAAGTAGCCATATTTTCAAACATAAGTTAGTTCTCATAATTCTCTTTTCTTTTGCAGAATTTCCAGTCGTCAAGAAAGAGCAACGGAGTGCAAAAGTCCTGTTCAACCAATCTGGTTGAGCTTCGGTCAACAAGTAGTTGTCAAGTGACACTGATGCGTCGTCATTCCATGCATCAGTGTCACATGACAACTACTTGTTGACTGAAGCTCCCTGTGATGTACTGGCGACTTGTCCAGGTTATACCTTTCACCGGCGGTTTAAGAGGTAGAAGATGGATGAACTGATCAATTTTTTTGACAGTTTTTCACATGCAATAAAGTGTTTTTTTTATTTTTTTTTTGCAAATTTCTTTTAACAAATTGACATTTTCAA
This sequence comes from Synanceia verrucosa, assembly GCA_029721515.1. Classification (NCBI taxonomy): domain Eukaryota; kingdom Metazoa; phylum Chordata; class Actinopteri; order Perciformes; family Synanceiidae; genus Synanceia; species Synanceia verrucosa. The sequence continues at coordinate 16,884,841 of CM056558.1, forward strand.
AATTTACATTTTAATTTGTTTTTACTTTTTTTCCCATTTATCCAATGAAATCTTTTGACAATTTTCAACTTGCTATAGCATGACATTTTTTTTTTTCAACATGCTCCTTTATACAAATTATTTCAATATAGTCCTATGAAATGATGAAACACATTTCAAAGTGTTCCTGAAGACTTTTTAATTGTAATTTTTTTTGTTTTGTGTTATGAAATCGTTCAACACTGATTACTACTTTTGACCTTTTCAATTTTTTTTTTCCAACTTTTTCCAACATGCTATAGCATGACTTTTTTTTAACAATTTTTCATGGTATGAAATGGCTTTTTTTTTTTTTTTTTTAACCATTTTCCTAAAATATTGTGCTATGAAATCAGTTGCCATACTATAATGAGTCTTTTTGATGCTATTTTTGACCTTTAGAATTTGTTTTTGTTTTTTAACTTCGTTGACTTGCTTTAGTATGACACTTAATGGCATGTATGGCATGGCATGTAGTATGACACTTTCATTGTATGAAATGTTTGTTGTTTTTTTTTTTTTTTTTTAACATATTGTGATATGAAATCATTCAACACACCATAATAAGTCTTTCTGACAACTTTTTGACCTTCTAAAGCTTTTAATTTTAGTTGTTTTTTTTTTTTTTTAACTTTTTTGACATGCTTTGATGTGCTTTTTTTTTTTTTACCACTTTTCCAAGTCAACACACTATATTAAGTCTTTCTGAAGACTTTTTTTTAATACAGTTTTGACATTGTGGACATGCTCTAGTATGACAATTTTTGACATGCCGTTAAATGGCTTTTTTGGTGACTTTTTCTAACGTGCTATGAAATCATTCAGAAAACTAAGTGTTTTTGATCTTTTTTGACCTTTTAGAAATGTTCATTTTTTTTGACAAGCTGGATTTTTTTTTTTTTTCCATCATATCGTGCTATGAAATAATTCAAAATGCTGCAATAAGTCTTTCTGATGACTTTTTATGGCATTTTGAAAATTTTAATTCTTTGACTTTTTTGACAAGCCATGAAATTTGTTTGTTTAGAACTATTGTAAATATTTATGATTATAACTTCTATTATTTCTGTTGTTTATTGTAGGCTATACTGTAACTTGTCTATGCTGCTGTGGTGGGTGAATTTCCCCCAGTGGAGAATAAATAAAACCATTCTCTTTTATTCTATTCTATTCTAACTTATTCCGAAATATTGTGCTTTGAAATCATTCAAAATGTGTTTTTGATTATGTTTTTCAGATCAGATGCCTTTGTGTCTCCTCCTTCTTACGCCCCCCGTCTCGCATCATGTTTCACCGTTGTCGGAAATATTCAGCACACTCCATCCATCCGTCCATTTTCTACCACTTATCCTCATAGGGCCGCGGGGGGCTGGAGCCTATCCCAGCTGTCTTAGGATGAAAGACAGGGTACACCCTGGACAAGTCTCCAGTTCATCACAGGACACATAGAGACAGACAACCACTCACATTCACACCTATGGGGAATTTAAATCAGCCAATTAACCTAATCTCCATGTATGTTTCTGGATGGTGGGAGGAAGCCAGAGTACCCGGAGAGAACCCACACAGACACGGGGAGAACATGCAAACTCCACACAGAAAGGCCCCGGGCCAGGAATTGAATAGAATCGGTACCTTCTTGCTGTGAGGCGACAGTGCTAATCACTACACCACCGTCATTCAGCACACTTTCTGCAGAAATACAGAGTTGGCAGGAGAAGAGGTGTGGCACTGGACAGAGCACTGATGGGGGAAGGAGGAGGGGGTGGAGCTTAAAGGAGTTTCCACTTTCAAATCTTGCTACCTCTCCATCACTGACTATAACTTTAATGAATTTCATTCAGGGTCATTGGTTCACTTTTTGTAAGATGTGATGATCTCAGTTGATCACTAGATGGACCCGTTTAGCTGAGTATGATTGACTCGGTTGGGTAGCAGTTATAGATGAAGGTATAAATGTGGTGTCTGCAAATAAAGGTGGTTTGATATAATAAAACAGTCTCCCTCAGACACTTATTTGTTTACACTCAACCACGATAGAGGGCAATGTGTGGTGAGTACTAACATATACAAGGAAGAAAAGGATCTAAATCATGTAATAGTCAAGATGAAAAGACACTACAGCCTTGACTAATGTGGTTTTCCATATTTTGGGCCACGTGAAAAGAATATATAGAATACATATTCTGGGAGAGATGTTTATATCATTCAGTAAGTAATAACCATTATGTAGAACCTTTTAAAACAGTTGTTACAAAGAGAGAGACTCAACATTGGCCTTTAAAAAGTTAGCCTAATAAAAGTTGACTCTGTAAGGCTGTGCTCTGCTTGAGCGAAATGGTAACAGTATTCGCTCACCTGCCTTGTCTGGCATTTGAACTTAAGTGACAACCCATTCCCAATCGGTCCACCCTTTGCAGCTATAACAGCTTCAACTCTTCTGAGAAGGCTGTCCACAAGGTTTATGAGTGTGTTTATGGGAATTTTTGACCATTCTTCCAGAAGCGTATTTGTGAGGTCACACACTGATGTAGGACAAGAAGGCCTGGCTCTCAGTCTCTGCTCTAATTCATCCCAAAGGTGTTCTATCAGGTTGAGGTCAGGACTCTGTGCAGGCCAGTCAGGTTCATCCACACCAGACTCTGTCATCCATGTCTTTGTGGACCTTGCTTTGTGCACTGGTGCACAGTCATGTTGGAAGAGGAAGGGGCCAGCTCCAAACTGTTCCCACAAAGTTGGGAGCATGGAATTGTCCAAAATGTCTTGGTATGCTGAAGCATTCAGAGTTCCTTTCACTGGAACTAAGGGGCCAAGCCCAGCTGCTGAAAAACAACCCCACACCATAATCCCCCCTCCACCAAACTTTACACTTGGCACAATGTAGTGTGACAAGTATCGTTCTCCTGGCAACCGCCAAACCCAGACTCCATCAGATTGCCAGATCGGGAAGTGTGATTCGTCACTCCAGAGAACACGTCTCCACTGCTCTAGAGTCCAGTGGCGGCGTGCTTCACACCACTGCATCCGACACTTTACATTGCACTTGGTGATGTATGGCTTGGATGCAGCTGCTCGGACATAGAAACCCATTCCATGAAGCTCTCTGTGCACTGTTCTTGAGTTAATCTGAAGGGCACATGAAGTTTGGAGTTCTGTAGTGATTGACTCTGCAGAAAGTTGGTGACAATCTTCGCACTATGGGCCTCAGCATCCGCTGACCCCGCTCCATCAGTTTATGTGGTCTACCACTTCATGTCTGAGTTGCTGTCGTTCCCAAACACTTCCACGTTCTTATAATACAACTGACAGTTGACTGTGGAATATTTAGTAGTGAGGAAATTTCACGACTGGATTTGTTGCACAGGTGGCATCCTATCACAGTTCCACACTGGAATTCACTGAGCACCTGAGAGCGACCCATTCTTTCACAAATGTTTGTAAAAGCGGTTCGCATGCCTAGGTGCTTGATTTTATACACCTGTGGCCATGGAAGTGATTGGAGCACCTGAATCTGATTATTTGGATGGGTGAGCGAATACTTTTGGCAATATAGTGTATGACAACATTTAGTTAATAGATAAGTTTGACACATTAGCATTCTAACATTTGTACTGAACATAAAGCACAGCGGATGGTAAGATGGTACAGTACACACTGTCGCCTCACAGCAAGAAGCCTTTCTGTGTGGAGTTTGCATGTGCTCCCCGTGTCTGTGTGGGTTCTCTCCGGGTACTCTGGCTTCCTCCCACCATCCAAAAACATGCATGGGGATTAGGTTAATTGGCTATTTTAAATTGCCCATAGGTGTGAATGTGAGTGGTTGTCTGTTTCTATGTGTCCTGTGTTGAACTGGAGACTTGTCCAGGGTGTACCCTGCCTTTCATCCAAAGACAGCTGGGATAGACTCCAGCCCCCCAACAACCCTATGTGACGATGAGCAGTAGATGATGGATGGATGGATAAAGCACAACTGAAATGAATGCCTCATAACAAGTTATTCCAATTTAAAAAAGTGACTGTACAAATGTTCATGGCAACTCATCCAACATATAGAGAATCAAGAATCAACAAGGAAAAACAAGAAGCACAAGCACTGCATACCAGTTGTTGTTTGGTTGTAGGCCTGGTGTCATCCACACAGCTGCTGACCTCTTTCAACAGAGAGTAGACAAGTAAAACCACAGAATTTAACATCTGATTTCCTCCATGTGTAGAACAAAGCTGCTCCAGAGGTGAATGAATTGATTGACTGACTCTGGTGCTCTTAGTTTTTTTTGGGGGTGAAGCACTTGATTGTTTTTGCTGAGCTCTCCAGGGAACCCAGTTTAATGGAAATGAAAAAAAAGAAAGCATTTAGTCTAATTCAGGGTTCATATCTAGCCCTTTACACAAAAATCTGTCATTTCCTTCCTGTGGAGACTTAACTCCACTTTATTTGGAAATCACGTGAAACAGTCATTCCTGACAGACAGCTCCCCGAAGACAAAATATGCTTTAAAGACTTTGAAACACTGCATTTAATGGCTTGTTAAAATAACTATTTTTGCAGGAAAGCCCCTGTGGCCTGTTTAACTGCACAGACAGAAATAATGTTGTCTCAGTTAACAACCTGTCTGTTTGGTTGTCTGTATGTACATCCCGACACTCCCATCCTGTTTAGAGGGCTTTCTTTTGACAGCGTCCTCCCATAAAGGAGGCTCTGTCTGGGCTTTGAGAGGCTGCAATAGGCCCCTAGATGACAGATGGATGGAAGGACGGATGAGGTAAGGATGACAGAGGAGGCTGTAAATTAGATGTACACAGCATACCCTTTTTTTCTGAAGACTCACTGTCTGTCTTCTGGTCAGTCATGAGTGAACAAAAAAACAAGTCAAAGTCAGACAAGAACAGTTGAGCTGAGAGAGATGGGAGCAATTACTGTCTGAGAAACTGAGGGAGAGAAAGAATGAAGGAAAAGGAAGAAAGGAAAACCAAGATCTTTGGATCTTAGCCAGAGGCAAATAAAGACAGCAATGCAAAAGCAAAAAAAAAAAAAAAATGTAATCGCAAACAAAAAACAGATGTAAGAAATCTGGTCTGTAATATTCTTTCTTGTTCTTTACTTGGATTAGCAAAAACTATGCTCACTTGTGGTCTCTATCGCCATGCCTACACGTTTAACCCTAGGATGCATAGGTGGGGTCAAAAATGACCCCAGAGGTTGTTATTCCTTAATATCTTTTTTACATTTTTAAAATTTGACTTTTTTGACATTTTCGACATACTACATTTTCAGCTTTCTCCAACCAATTAAGGTTCCACTTTGTTCATTATACTGTTTTAAGGCCTTTGATAAATTTATTTGACATTTTTAAATTTGACTTTTTTTTAGACTATCTCGTGTTCTGTGACTTTTTCCAAATTCCTAAAATGACTTCTTTCACAACTTTTTCCAACCAATTATGGTTCCACTTCTTTCATTATGCTATATTAAGGCCTTTTAGTTAATATATTTGACATTTTTAAAATCTGACTTTTTTCGACATTTTCGACATACTATACTATGATGTTTTCTATTATTTTTTTCCACATTTACTAAAATTATTTTTTTTTTGCGTTTTCTGACTAATTATGGTTCCACTTCATTCATTATGCTATATTAAGGCCTTTTGATGAATTTATCTAACATTTTTAAATTTGATGTTTTTGACATTTTTGACATACTATACTATCACTTTTTCTGTGACTTTTTCCAACATGCTAAAATATGTCTTTTTTCCAACTTTTTCCAACCAATTATGGCTCCACTTCATTCATTATGCTACATTAAGGCCTTTTAGTGAATATATTTGACATTTTTAAAATTTGACTTTTTTTTGACATTTTCGACATACTACACTATGACGTTTTCTATGATTTTTTTCTACATTGCTAAAATGACTTTTTTTCAGCTTTTTCCAACCAATTATGGTTCCACTTCATTCATTATGCTACATCAAGGTCTTTTGATGAATTTATTTGACATTTTTAAATTTGAGTTTTTCGACATGCTACAGTATGACCTTTCTTGTAACTTTTTCCAACATGCTATAATGTGTCTTTTTGACAACTCTTTCCAACCAATCATGGTTCCACTTCATTCATTATGCATTATGCTATATTAAGGCCTTTTAGTGAATATATTTGACATTTTTAAAATTTGACTTTTTTTTTTTTACATTTTCGACATACTATACTATGACGTTTTCTATGATTTTTTTCTACATTGCTAAAATGACTTTTTTTTCAGCTTTTTCCAACCAATTATGGTTCCACTTCATTCATTATGCTACATCAAGGACTTTTTACGAATTTATTTGACATTTTTAAATTTGACTTTTTCGACATGCTACAGTATGACCTTTCTTATGACTTTTTCCAACATGCTATAATGTGTCTTTTTGACAACTCTTTCCAACCAATCATGGTTCCACTTCATTCATTATGCTACATTAAGGCCTTTTAGTGAATATATTTGACATTTTAAAATTTGACTTTTTTTTCAACATTTTCCACATACTATACTATGATGTTTTCAAAGATTTTTTTTCCAAATTGCTAAAATGTCTTTTAGTGAATATATTTGACATTTTTAAAATTTGACTTTTTTTTTTTTTGACATTTTCGACATACTACACTATGACGTTTTCTATGATTTTTTTCTACATTGGTAAAATGACTTTTTTTCAGCTTTTTCCAACCAATTATGGTTCCACTTCATTCATTATGCTACATCAAAGCCTTTTGATGAATTTATTTGACATTTTTAAATTTGACTTTTTCAACATGCTACAGTATGACCTTTCTTATGACTTTTTCCAACATGCTATAATGTATCTTTCTGACAACTCTTTCCAACCAATCATGGTTCCACTTCATTCATTATGCATTATGCTATATTAATGCTAATGATATATTAATGATAAATTATATTAATGATAAATTTATTTAACATTTTTAAATTTGACTTTTTCGACATGCTACAGTATGACCTTTCCCAGGTTTCGACAGCTGGTTAGCCACGTCTTTTGTTTTGGGGCGGCAGTAGCTCAGTCTGTAGTGACTTGGGCTGGGAATCGGAGGGTCGCCAGTTCAAGTCCAGGTCGGACCATGTGTGGAGTTTTGACTGGTAGCTGGAGAGGTGCCCCTTCTTCCTGCTGGGCACTGCCGAGGTGCCGTTGAGCAAGGCACCGAATCCCCAACTGCTCGGGGCACCTTAAAATTTAGCTGCCCCCTCACTCTAACACCTCTCCTCTAGTGCATGTGCATGTGTGTTTCACAACTTGTGTGTAATGTGCAACTGAAAATAAAAAAAAAATACTAACAGAGTGTAAATTGAAATTTCCCTCATTGAGGGACTAATAAAGGAATTCTTCTTCTTCTTCTTCTTATGACTTTTTCCAACATGCTATAATGTGTCTTTTTGACAACTCTTTCCAACCAATCATGGTTCCACTTCATTCATTATGCATTATGTTATATTAAGGCCTTTTAGTGAATATATTTGACGTTTTTAAAATTTGACTTTTTTTCAACAGTTTCCACATACTATACTATGACGTTTTCTAAGATTTTTTTTCTAAATTGCTAAAATGTCTTTTTTTTTCCAACTTTTTCCAACCAATTATGGTTCCACTTCGTTCATTGTGCTATACTAAGGCCTTTTGATAAATTTATTTAACATTTTTAAAATTTGACTTTTTTCGACATTTTCGACATACTATACTATGATGTTTTCTATTATTTTTTTCCACATTTACTAAAATTATTTTTTTCAGCTTTTTCTGACCAATTATGGTTCCACTTCATTCATTATGCTATATTAAGGCCTTTTGATGAATTTATCTAACATTTTTAAATTTGATTTTTTTTGACATTTTTGACATACTATACTGTTTTCTGTGACTTTTTCCAACATGCTAAAATATGTCTTTTTTCCAACTTTTTCCAACCAATTATGACTCCACTTCATTCATTATGCTACATTAAGGCCTTTTCGTGAATATATTTGACATTTTAAAATTTGACTTTTTTTTCAACATTTTCCACATACTATACTATGATGTTTTCAAAGATTTTTTTTCCAACATGCTAAAATATGTCTTTTTTCCAACTTTTTCCAACCAATTATGGTTCCACTTCATTCATTATGCTACATTAAGGCTTTTAGTGAATATATTTGACATTTTTAAAATTTGACTTTTTTCGACATTTTCAACATACTATACTATGATGTTTTCTATTACTTTTTTTCCACATTTACTAAAATTATTTTTTTCAGCTTTTTCTGACCAATTATGGTTCCACTTCATTCATTATGCTACATCAAAGCCTTTTGATGAATTTATTTGACATTTTTAAATTTGACTTTTTCAACATGCTACAGTATGACCTTTCTTATGACTTTTTCCAACATGCTATAATGTGTCTTTTTGACAACTCTTTCCAACCAATCATGGTTCCACTTCATTCATTATGCATTATGCTATATTAATGCTAATGATATATTAATGATAAATTTATTTAACATTTTTAAATTTGACTTTTTCGACATGCTACAGTATGACCTTTCCCAGGTTTCGGCAGCTGGTTAGCCACGTCCTTTGTTTTGGGGCTGCAGTAGCTCAGTCTGTAGTGACTTGGCCTGGGAATCGGAGGGTCGCCAGCTCAAGTCCAGGTCGGACCATGTGTGGAGTTTTGACTGGTAGCTGGAGAGGTGCCCCTTCTTCCTCCTGGGCACTGCCGAGGTGCCGTTGAGCAAGGCACCGAACCTCCAACTGCTCGGGGCACCTTAAAATTTAGCAGCCCCCTCACTCTAACACCTCTCCTCTAGTGCATGTGCATGTGTGTTTCATAACTTGTGTGTAATGTGCAACTGAAAATAAAAAAAAATACTAACAGAGTGTAAATTGAAATTTCCCTCATTGAGGGACTAATAAAGGAATTCTTCTTCTTCTTCTTCTTATGACTTTTTCCAACATGCTGTAATGTGTCTTTCTGACAACTCTTTCCAACCAATCATGGTTCCACTTCATTCATTATGCATTATGCTACATTAAGGCTTTTTAGTGAATATATTTGACATTTTTAAAATTTGACTTTTTTTTCAACATTTTCCACATACTATACTATGACGTTTTCTAAGATTTTTTTTTCAAATTGCTAAAATGTCTTTTTTCCAACTTTTTCCAACCAATTATGGTTCCACTTCATTCATTATGCTATATTAAGGCCTTTTGATGAATTTATCTAACATTTTTAAATTTGATTTTTTTTGACATTTTTGACATACTATGCTATCACGTTTTCTGTGACTTTTTCCAACATGGTAAAATATGACTTTTTTCCAACTTTTTCCAACCAATTATGGTTCCACTTCATTCATTATGCTACATTAAGGCCTTTTAGTGAATATATTAGAAATTTTTAAATTTGACTTTTTTGACATTTTTGACATACTATTCTATGACGTTTTCTTTGATTTTTTTCTACATTGCTAAAATGACTTTTTTTTCAGCTTTTTCCAACCAATTATAGTTCCACTTCATTCATTATGCTACATCAAGGACTTTTTACGAATTTATTTGACATTTTTAAATTTGACTTTTTCGACATGCTACAGTATGACCTTTCTTATGACTTTTTTCAACATGCTATAATGTGTCTTTTTGACAACTCTTTCCAACCAATCATGGTTCCACTTCATTCATTATGCATTATGTTATATTAAGGCCTTTTAGTGAATATACTTGACGTTTTTAAAATTTGACTTTTTTTTCAACATTTTCCACATACTATACTATGACATTTTCTAAGATTTTTTTTTCCAAATTGCTAAAATGTCTTTTTTTTTCCAACTTTTTCCAACCAATTATGGTTCCACTTCATTCATTATGCTACATTAAGGCCTTTTAGTGACTATATTTCACATTTTCAAAATTTGACTTTTTTTTTGACATTTTCGACATACTACACTATGACGTTTTCTATTATTTTTTGCCCACATTTACTAAAATTATTTTTTTCAGCTTTTTCTGACCAATTATGGTTCCACTTCATTCATTATGCTATATTAAGGCCTTTTAGTGAATATATTTGACATTTTTAAAATTTGACTTTTTTTTTGACATTTTCGACATACTATACTATGACGTTTTCTATGATTTTTTTCTACATTACTAAAATGACTTTTTTTCAGCTTTTTCTGACCAATTATGGTTCCACTTCATTCATTATGCTATATTAAGGCCTTTTGATGAATTTATCTAACATTTTTAAATTTGATTTTTTTTGACATTTTTGACATACTATACTATGACGTTTTCTATGATTTTTTTCTACATTGCTAAAATGACTTTTTTTCAGCTTTTTCCAACCAATTATAGTTCCACTTCATTCATTATGCTACATCAAGGACTTTTTACGAATTTATTTGACATTTTTAAATTTGACTTTTTCGACATGCTACAGTATGACCTTTCTTATGACTTTTTTCAACGTGCTATAATGTGTCTTTTTGACAACTCTTTCCAACCAATCATGGTTCCACGTCATTCATTATGTATTATGTTATATTAAGGCCTTTTAGTGAATATACTTGACGTTTTTAAAATGTGACTTTTTTTTCAACATTTTCCACATACTATTCTATGACGTTTTCTAAGTTTTTTTTTCCAAATTGCTAAAATGTCTTTTTTCCAACTTTTTCCAACCAATTATGGTTCCACTTCATTCATTGTGCTATACTAAGGCCTTTTGATAAATTTATTTAACATTTTTAAAATTTGACTTTTTTCGACATTTTCGACATACTATACTATGATGTTTTCTATTATTTTTTTCCACATTTACTAAAATTATTTTTTTCAGCTTTTTCTGACCAATTATGGTTCCACTTCATTCATTATGCTATATTAAGGCCTTTCAGTGAATATATTTGACATTTTTAAAATTTGACTTTTTTTTGACATTTTCGACATACTATACTATGATGTTTTCTATGATTTTTTTCTACATTACTAAAATGACTTTTTTTCAGCTTTTTCTGACCAATTATGGTTCCACTTCATTCATTATGCTATATTAAGGCCTTTTGATGAATTTATCTAACATTTTTAAATTTGATTTTTTTGACATTTTTGACATACTATACTATCACGTTTTCTGTGACTTTTTCCAACATGGTAAAATATGACTTTTTTCCAACTTTTTCCAACCAATTATGGTTCCACTTCATTCATTATGCATTATGCTATATTAATGCTAATGATATATTAATGATAAATTATATTAATGATAAATTTATTTAACATTTTTAAATTTGACTTTTTCGACATGCTACAGTATGACCTTTCCCAGATTTCGGCAGCTGGTTAGCCACGTCCTTTGTTTTGGGGCGGCAGTAGCTCAGTTTGTAGTGACTTGGGCTGGGAATCGGAGGGTCGCCAGTTTAAGTCCAGGTCGGACCATGTGTGGAGTGTTGACTGTTAGCTGGAGAGGTGCCCGTTCTTCCTCCTGGGCACTGCTGAGGTGCCGTTGAGCAAGGCACTGAACCCCCAACTGCTCGGGGCACCTTAAAATTTAGCAGCCCCCTCACTCTAACACCTCTCCTCTAGTGCATGTGCATGTGTGTTTCATAACTTGTGTGTAATGTGCAACTGAAAATAAAAAAAAAATACTAACAGAGTGTAAATTGAAATTTCCCTCACTGAGGGACTAACAAAGGAATTCTTCTTCTTCTTATGACTTTTTCCAACATGCTGTAATGTGTCTTTTTGACAACTCTTTCCAACCAATCATGGTTCCACTTCATTCATTATACATTACGCTATATTAAGGCCTTTTAGTGAATATATTTGACATTTTTAAAATTTGACTTTTTTTACAACATTTTCCACATACTATACTATGACGTTTTCTATGATTTTTTTCCAAATTGCTAAAATGTCTTTTAGTGAATATATTTGACATTTTTAAAATTTGACTTTTTTTTGACATTTTCCACATACTACACTATGACGTTTTCTATGATTTTTCTCTACATTGGTAAAATGACTTTTTTCAGCTTTTTCCAACCAATTATGGTTCCACTTCATTCATTATGCATTATGCTATATTAATGCTAATAATATATTAATGATAAATTATATTAATGATAAATTTATTTAACATTTTTAAATTTGACTTTTTTTTCAGCTTTTGCTACAGTATGACCTTTCCCAGACTTCATTCATTATGCTGGTTAGCCACGTCCTTTGTTTTATCTAACAGTAGCTCAGTTTGTAGTGACTTGGGCTGGGAATCGGACTATACTGTTTAAGTCCAGGTCGGACCATGTGTGGAGTGTTGACTGTTAGCTGGAGAGGTGCCACTTCTTCCTCCTGGGCACTGCTGAGGCCGTTAATTTGAGCAATTTGGCACTGAACCCCCAACTGCTCGGGCACCTTAAAATTTAGCAGCCCCCTCACTCTGACACCTCTCCTCTAGTGCATGTGCATGTGTGTTTCATAACTTGTGTGTAATGTGCAACTGAAAATAAAAAAAATAAGAAATACTGACAGAGTGTAAATTGAAATTTCCCTCACTGAGGGACTAATAAAGGAATTCTTCTTCTTCTTATGACTTTTTCCAACATGCTGTAATGTGTCTTTCTGACAACTCTTTCCAACCAATCATGGTTCCACTTCATTCATTATGCATTATGCTATATTGAGGCTTTTTAGTGAATATATTTGACATTTTTAAAATTTGACTTTTTTTTTCGACATTTTCCACATACTATACTATGACGTTTTCTATGATTTTTTTCTACATTGCTAAAATGTCTTTTTTTTTCCAACTTTTTCCAACCAATTATGGTTCCACTTCGTTCATTGTGCTATACTAAGGCCTTTTGATAAATTTATTTAACATTTTTAAATTAGACTTTTTCGACATGCTACAGTATGACCTTTCTTATGACTATTTCCAACATGCTATAATGTGTCTTTTTGACAACTCTTTCCAACCAATCATGGTTCCACTTCATTCATTATACATTACGCTATATTAAGGCCTTTTAGTGAATATATTTGACATTTTTAAAATTTGACTTTTTTTACAACATTTTCCACATACTATACTATGACGTTTTCTATGATTTTTTTTCCAAATTGCTAAAATGGCTTTTTTTTTCCAACTTTTTCCAACCAATGATGGTTCCACTTCGTTCATTGTGCTATACTAAGGCCTTTTGATAAATTTATTTAACATTCTTAAAAGTTGACTTTTTTCGACATTTTCGACATACTATACTATGATGTTTTCTATTATTTTTTTCCACATTTAATAAAATTATTTTTTTCAGCTTTTTCTGACCATTCATGGTTCCACTTCATTCATTATGCTATATTAAGGCCTTTTAGTGAATATATTTGACATTTTTAAAATTTGACTTTTTTTTGACATTTTCGACATACTACACTATGACGTTTTCTATGATTTTTTCCACATTTACTAAAATTATTTTTTCAGCTTTTTCTGACCATTATGGTTCCACTTCATTCATTATGCTACATTAAGGCCTTTTGATGAATTTATTTGACATTTTTAAATTTGGCTTTTTCGACATGCTACAGTATGACCTTTCTTATGACTTTTTCCAACATGCTATAATGTGTCTTTTTGACAACTCTTTCCAACCAATCATGGTTCCACTTCATTCATTATGCATTATGTTATATTAAGGCCTTTTAGTGAATATATTTGACATTTTAAAATTTGACTTTTTTTTCAACATTTTCCACATACTATACTATGATGTTTTCAAAGATTTTTTTTCCAAATTGCTAAAATGTCTTTTTTTTCCCAACTTTTTCCAACCAATTATGGTTCCACTTCGTTCATTGTGCTATACTAAGGCCTTTTGATAAATTTATTTAACATTCTTAAAATTTGACTTTTTTCGACATTTTCGACATACTATACTGTGATGTTTTCTATTATTTTTTTCCACATTTACTAAAAGAATTTTTTTCAGCTTTTTCTGACCATTCATGGTTCCACTTCATTCATTATGCTATATTAAGGCCTTTTAGTGAATATATTTGACATTTTTAAAATTTGATTTTTTTTCAACATTTTCCACATACTATACTATGACGTTTTCTAAGATTTTTTTTTTCCAAATTGCTAAAATGTCTTTTTTTCCAACTTTTTCCAACCAATTATGGTTCCACTTCGTTCATTGTGCTATACTAAGGCCTTTTGATAAATTTATTTAACATTTTAAAATGTGACTTTTTTCAACATTTTCGACATAGTACACTGTGACGTTTTCTATGAGTTTTTTCCCAAATTGCTAAAGTGACTTTTTATTTATTTATTTATTTATTTTTTACAACTCTTTACAAATAATTTTGGTTCCACTTCATTCATTATGCATTATGCTATATTAATGCTAATGATATATTAATGATAAATTTATTTAACATTTTTAAATTTGACTTTTTCGACATGCTACAGTATGACCTTTCCCAGATTTCGGCAGCTGGTTAGCCACGTCCTTTGTTTTGGGGCGGCAGTAGCTCAGTTTGTAGTGACTTGGGCTGGGAATCGGAGGGTCGCCAGTTCAAGTCCAGGTCGGACCATGTGTGGAGTGTTGACTGTTAGCTGGAGAGGTGCCCCTTCTTCCTCCTGGGCACTGCCGAGGTGCCGTTGAGCAAGGCACCGAACCCCCAACTGCTCGGGGCACCTTAAAATTTAGCAGCCCCCTCACTCTAACACCTCTCCTCCAGTGCATGTGCATGTGTGTTTCATAACTTGTGTGTAATGTGCAACTGAAAATAAAAAAAAAAATACTAACAGAGTGTAAATTGAAATTTCCCTCACTAATAAAGGAATTCTTCTTCTTCTTATGACTTTTTCCAACATGCTGTAATGTGTCTTTCTGACAACTCTTTCCAACCAATCATGGTTCCACTTCATTCATTATGCTATATTAAGGCCTTTTGATGAATTTATCTAACATTTTTAAATTTGATTTTTTTTGACATTTTTGACATACTATACTATCACGTTTTCTGTGACTTTTTCCAACATGGTAAAATATGACTTTTTTCCAACTTTTTCCAACCAATTATGGTTCCACTTCATTCATTATGCTACATTAAGGCCTTTTAGTGAATATATTTGACATTTTTAAAATTTGACTTTTTTTTGACATTTTCGACATACTACACTATGACGTTTTCTATGATTTTTTTCTACATTGCTAAAATGACTTTTTTCAGCTTTTTCCAATCAATTATGGTTCCACTTCATTCATTATGCTACATTAAGGCCTTTTGATGAATTTATTTGACATTTTTAAATTTGGCTTTTTCGACATGCTACAGTATGACCTTTCTTATGACTTTTTCCAACATGCTATAATGTGTCTTTTTGACAACTCTTTCCAACCAATCATGGTTCCACTTCATTCATTATGCATTATGCTATATTAAGGCCTTTTAGTGAATATATTTGACATTTTTAAAATTTTACATTTTTTCAACATTTTCCACATACTATACTATGACGTTTTCTATGATTTTTTTCTACATTGCTA
The DNA here is from genome assembly GCA_029721515.1 of Synanceia verrucosa. Taxonomy (NCBI): domain Eukaryota; kingdom Metazoa; phylum Chordata; class Actinopteri; order Perciformes; family Synanceiidae; genus Synanceia; species Synanceia verrucosa. The sequence goes on from CM056558.1 coordinate 16,900,463, forward strand.
AAATGTCTTTTTTTTTCCAACTTTTTCCAACCAATTATGGTTCCACTTCGTTCATTGTGCTATACTAAGGCCTTTTGATAAATTTATTTAACATTTTAAAATGTGACTTTTTCAACATGCTACAGTATGACCTTTCTTATGACTTTTTCCAACATGCTATAATGTGTCTTTCTGACAACTCTTTCCAACCAATCATGGTTCCACTTCATTCATTATACATTACGCTATATTAAGGCCTTTTAGTGAATATATTTGACATTTTTAAAATTTTACATTTTTTCAACATTTTCCACATGCTATACTATGATGTTTTCTATGATATTTTTCTACATTGCTAAAATGTCTTTTTTTTTCCAACTTTTTCCAACCAATGATGGTTCCACTTCGTTCATTGTGCTATACTAAGGCCTTTTGATAAATTTATTTAACATTTTAAAATGTGACTTTTTTCAACATTTTCGACATAGTACACTGTGACGTTTTCTATGAGTTTTTTCCCAAATTGCTAAAGTGACTTTTTATTTATTTATTTATTTTTTTTTTTACAACTTTTTCCAAATAATTTTGGTTCCACTTCATTTATTATGCTACATCAAGGCCTTTTGATGAATTTATTTGACACTTTTAAATTTGGCTTTTTGACATGCTATAGTATGACCTTTCTTATGACTTTTTCCAACATGCAATACTATTTGACAATTCTTTCCAACCAATCATGTTTCCACTTCATTCATTATGCATTATGCTACATTAAGGCCTTTTAATGAATACATTTGACATTTTTAAAATTTGACATTTTTTCATTTTCGACATACTATTCTGTGACCTTTCTTATGACTTTTTCCAACATGCTATAATGTGTCTTTTTGACAACTCTTTCCAACCAATCATGGTTCCACTTTATTCATTATGCATTATGCTATATTATTAAGGCCTTTTAGTGAATATATTTGACATTTTTAAAATTTGACTTTTTTCAACATTTTCCACATACTATACTATGACGTTTTCTAAGATTTTTTTTTTCCAAATTGCTAAAATGTCTTTTTTTTTTCCAACTTTTTCCAACCAATGATGGTTCCACTTCGTTCATTGTGCTATACTAAGGCCTTTTGATAAATTTATTTAACATTTTTAAAATTTGACTTTTTTCGACATTTTCGACATACTATACTATGATGTTTTCTATTATTTTTTTCCACATTTACTAAAAGAATTTTTTTCAGCTTTTTCTGACCATTCATGGTTCCACTTCATTCATTATGCTATATTAAGGCCTTTTAGTGAATATATTTGACATTTTTAAAATTTGACTTTTTTTCAACATTTTCCACATACTATACTATGACGTTTTCTAAGATTTTTTTTTTCCAAATTGCTAAAATGTCTTTTTTTCCAACCAATTATGGTTCCACTTCGTTCATTGTGCTTACTAAGGCCTTTTGATAAATTTATTTAACATTTTAAAATGTGACTTTTTTCAACATTTTCGACATAGTACACTGTGAGGTTTTCTATGAGTTTTTTCCCAAATTGCTAAAATGACTTTTTATTTATTTATTTTTTTTTTTTACAACTTTTTCCAAATAATTTTGGTTCCACTTCATTCATTATGCTACATCAAGGCCTTTTGATGAATTTATTTGACACTTTTAAATTTGGCTTTTTGACATGCTATAGTATGACCTTTCTTATGACTTTTTCCAACATGCGATACTATTTGACAATTCTTTCCAACCAATCATGTTTCCACTTCATTCATTATGCATTATGCTATATTAAGGCCTTTTAATGAATACATTTGACATTTTTAAAATTTGACATTTTTTCATTTTCGACATACTATTCTATGACGTTTTCTATGACTTTGTCCAACATGCTATAATGTGTCCCCAGAGTCAGAACCAAACATGGAGAAGCAGCGTTCAGTGTCTATACTCCTTATAGCTGGAACAAACTTCCAGAAAACTGCAGGTCAGCAGCAACTCTCATTTCTTTTAAATCAAGGCTGAAGACCTTTCTGATTGCTGCTGCTTTTTATCAATTTCGACTGCACTGAAACTTTTATTCTTGGATTTTATACCTGTCCTATTCTTTTTTAGTCTTCTTGCTTTTAATGTTCTATACTTTGATGGTTTTAATTCTTGATGTTTTTAATGTTCTATAATTTGATGCTTTTAATTCTTGATGTTTTTATGTAAAGCACTTTGAATTGCTCTGTTGCAGAAATGTGCTATATAAATAAAATTGCCTTGCCGTGCCTTATGACTTTTTCCAACATGCTCTAATGTGTCTTTGTTACGTTTCCAACTGATTATGGTTCCACTTCATTCATTGTGCTACATTAAGGCCTTTTAGTGAATATATTTGACATTTTTAAAATTGGATTTTTTTTTACATTTTCAACACACTATACAATGATGTTTCTTATGAGTTTTTCCAACATGCTATAATATCTTTTTTACAACTTTTTCCAACCAATTATGGTTCCACTTCATTCATTATGCTATATTAATGATTTGATGCTGGTCTTGTGCATCAAATCAGTGTGTGGCTAAAGCTGTTTTGAGGCTTTGTTGTGCTAGATTGGCTCTCAGGTTGTCCCTCTCACATATGCTCACAAACACAGGGCCAAAAGCAATCTCGCCGATCAATAAAATTGATAAGAACTTCATCCTGCCAGCTGACAAGACTAAGCTCCAGAAGAGGGATGGCCATCTACATAGAGAGGGAAGAGAAAAAAATATTGCAAGTCATTGGAAGAATGAACTGATTTTTGTCCTTTTCCAGCAACTGTATGTAATATTTTTTTTTTAGCCTAAAAGTGTCATTACTGAAATCACACCAAACTTGTTTTCTTTGTTTGCTAAACTAACTATTTCTGAATAACACTCATTAGCATGACATTGTTAAGTTTTAATGATGCAACCTGATTTTTAGTCAGTCACTATTTTGAAACTAGCCGGTTGTTGGAAATATTTTCCACAAGTTTGTGCTATGTTGAAATCTCTGCCTGGTTACTTTTGTACTGCTCTCTGTCTGAGAAAAATGACTGTAATCATGACATAGTTGTTCCCATCTTTGCATCAGCTGCCTCATCACACAACTGCATGTTTCAAATATACATTACATAGATATACCAGGCTCAGAAACAACCTCATACTCAGTATGGGGCCTATTTCTTACAATCACAATGAACATCTAATTGTACGTTTTCACAGCGCTCTGAAAGACTCACTGAAAAGCTCATTTACACTGCTTGCTGGCAGTCTGTCTGATTGCTGTGTTAATTTTCTTTTCAGATCTCTCGCTGCTGGGTACTCATATAAATCATTGTGACACAAATAATAGCACATTGTAGTGCATTGATAAGAATGTACTTTTTTCTAACAAAGTTTTGTAAAGGGCCAGTTCATGTGTTTGGGGGGGCCTTAAAGAGGAAGTGCTCCACACAGGATCGTGGCTGAGGTTGAAAGTCTTTGGGTCTGTTGTACCTCTCATTAGAAGCATGTTGTAGCCCCTTTTGTTCAATTTAAGCAAGAAAAACATGGTAGAACACAAAAACTAAGACCAATATATGAACAAATAGGATATATATGCTTAATAGCTTAAGATGCTCTACACATATATATATATATATATATATATATATATATATATATATATATATATATATATATATATATATATATATAAGTGTATATATATATATATATATATATATATATATATATATATAATGTATATATATATATATATATATATATATATATATATATATATATATATATATATATGTGTGTGTGTATGTACACACACACACACGTATATACACGCAGACTTTATCCAGCCGGCTACACAAACTGTCTGATGACTTATTATGTGTAGAGCCTAGATTCCTTTGTAGAGGGCGAATAAATACATCAAGTGTTAATTATTAAACAGTGATATGTCTTTGCTGATTGGTTGTTTACACCACTGATGTGGAAGATGGTAATAATCAGCCTCATCATGTCGTTGTCTCCATTTTTGGTTCTTCCTCTTAGTCTTAGTCCTGATGGGATTGAGCTCATATCACCACAGTAACAAACACAAGGCCGGCGACACTCAGAGATGCCAAGATAAAGGAGCAGGATTTTCACGAATTAGGACAAACACAGATGAATTAAACATCAGAGCGGTTTCCAATGCTGAATTCACGCCACCACTGTCTCTATCTCTGCACCAAACAAAGGAGAGACACACAGGGGCCCAGATTTCAGATGGAAAAAAACACTGATGAGGACATCAGCTCCATCAAAACAGGAAGTGTGCTGGCAGGGGCCAGGGCTGAGTGGTATGCTGACTGCTGTTGTCACAACAACAAGACACGGAAAAGACATAAAAGACAGGATATGCACAGAATAAATGAAGAGAGGCTTTTTTTCTGCAAGGAAAAAAAAACATGAATCATTAATCACATTAAGAAAAAAACATACACAATGAGGTCATGATTAGGCCTATTTTTCATTTAAAATGATTACAACATTACAGGAGTTATTACATCCCAGCTTTAAAAAAAGATACATTATGAACTTAAAAAAAAACATTGATTTGCTTTGATTTCTGTAGCATATTTGCATCACATGAAAAAATGTAAAATAAAATTTGCAGCAGTTTTAAGATACAAATCAATCGAAGTGTTTGCTTTAGCAGTCCATTTGTGCCTTGTTTCCCAAAAGCCGTCATGTGCAGCGAGTCACTTCCTTCATCCCTCATAATAGCTGAAATTATGTCAACTTACAAAGACAAGCACAAAAAGATTTAACAACATCAAAAATAGCAAGTGAAATCTTTTTCTTTCTTTTCAAACTAATTGAGGCAACTAAACAACAGATTTCCATAACTACATTCTATGATTGAATATCAAAATAAATCATTTTTCCTTCATTTGTTAAAGCAAGACCAAATTTGCACATTCACAGGTATTAAAGTAATAAAAAGAGCAAAATAATATTTCATAAAATATACACCACTGTCCCTTCATCAGAAAACACAATAGAAATTTACTTTAGTGGTTTTAAAGGCTGCATAATTGGATAGAGCTGCTTTGAATTTGATTATTTTCTTTACACATGTGATTTTGCTAAAGGAAAAGAAAGAAGACATTTCAGACAGTCATTTCATCTTATTGTTTTTACACTGACTAAATAAAAGCAGCTGTTAGTCTGATGTGTGTTTGGTTTTGTTTAGTTCAGTTTGTCAAAACCTCTCTTAAACCTGGTTCATCCAGGTGTGTGGCTATTATCTCTGAGCTTTTCATCACCAGAAACCTCAGTTTTGCTTAAAATACAGATTCAGATTCAGGAGAGAGAGACTTCTATATGTTTGGTTCTCAAAGAGGGTTCAGTTGACACATTTTAGTCATTCATATTTAGTGTTATGAGCTATACAAAAAATTACATCAGGTTTTCAAAGGTAGAAGATAATCAATTAATAATAACACAAGAAAAGTTATGTCCTATAAATATAGGTGCACTGATTATGTTTTGGTTGAAGTTCATGTGATTATCAGCATCTAGTCATTTCCTTCTGGTTGCTTTAGCTCATTTGTTTCTCTAACATTGTTAGGGTTATACTCCTGTCCCTGATATAAAAGAGTCAGTTCGCCCAAACCTAAAAAAATCCCACTTATGTCATATTTAGCCATGTGAATTGTTGAACTGGAAATACCCTGATAGAGTGGAGCTACATCTCGTGTGCACTGCTCAAATTACTGAAACATGACATCTGAAAATGCTTTCTGCAAATAAGCACTTCCACAGACCTGACTGCAAAGGTAAAGATAAAAATGTAGTAAAAACTGTCCACAGAAAGTTTTAAGATTGCTCGATAAAAGTAATTGAGAATTTTGGGGGGAAAACAGACAGAGACAAAGCTTCCCTTCTCTCACAGAGTCCAGCTCCACATTCCTGACCTGACCACAAATACAGCTGCTTCTGTGTCCGGCTCGGTGTCTTCTGGGAATTCTCTGCTGTCTTCCTGAAGTCAGGAAATTCCTGAAAGGACAGAGTGGTCACTTATAGAGACCACTTTACAGGTTATTTTTAGGATCAGGATTTGTATGGGATCTGTATGCTTACTGTCCATGTGTCCGAAGTGAATTTCCATAATAATAATAATACAGATTTGATTGTGTTAAGTAACCATAGCAGCTTGATTCTGCTCCTCCTCCAGCGACACACTGATGACGCTGAAGCAGATCGACTGCAGCTTATTTCCTGCTCATGTCAGCCTGTGTCACAGAAGTCAGGAGATCTACAAGTATGTGAACTGCTATTCCACTTTTTAAAATGCTTTGACTTTGGTTTCAACTTTTACACTGACAGATAGAAGTGAAAATAAAGTAAAAAAAAATGTTTTCTACATGAATTATTGCTTCACTCTTCACTTAGTAAGAACATGACAAAAACAACCTGTCTGACTGAACCGCTGATTCCTGTCTTTGGTCCATCACTTAATGATCTGCTCAAATAAAACACACCTTTCATCTCCGTTGACAGCTCATTATCTTCGCTGTCTTTTGCTCAAAAACAACTTTTCACCAGCCTTTCCTCCACATGCTGCCTGTCCGCCCATTCATCCTTTTATCCTTTTTTGGGGAGGTAATAAGAATCTACTTTCAGTTTAGCCAGCTCAGAAGACAGAAAGGAAGCCTGGAAGCCATTATCCTCTTGGACCAGAGATACACTCCTGTATCTTGAAACTGGCACTACAAACTTTTCTTTTTTGTTTCTGCTAATATTTGCTAATTACAGGTGTTTTTTTTAACAGACGCACAGGGCTAAAGAAAATAAATAATTAATATCACAAGATCTAGGGATAACGGGTATTTTCTTTTAAATATTCAAACTGAATTGAGTATGAAATCCTAGATTTCTAAAAATAAAACAAGAGTAAAGCAACCTATTGACTTGGATGCTGATCATTATTCTAACTTGCTAAGAGCTTTAAAAGGTCACTTCAGGGTCTAAGTCGGTGCCAAAGGCTGGTTAGATAACTCCTACTGGACCAAAAAGGGGTCAGAAATGATGTCGTGTGAATGAAGGTACAGGTCAAAAGGCCTTCGCTTCTCGCAAACTCGGGCAGAAACTGCTGCGAGACATTTAGTACTGACTGAACTGAAAGTAAACTCCCTCCCACACATTTCTATCTCTAACACATCCACATTCCTTTCAGCCTCTCCTTCCCTCCAAAAAAAAATTGCTCTACACAGATGAAAACCAGGCTAAAACACAATAACTCTATAATAATATTGAATGTATATTACATTACTATATAGCTCATATTGGTTGCAGTTTGTAATTGGTTTCATTGTAGCAGCTTTTGAATACTGTGGACTTGTATAGTGTGACAATTGTCAAATATCCCTTTAAGTGTGTTGAAAAATGTCAAAAGCTTCTTGAAATTGATGACATTATAATAGCATAACTTAATGCTGATAATTTTATCAGTGTGAAGTATGATCGCAAGTAATTATAACAAGATGTTACATTTTCAGCCCATTTGAAGGGATATTTCATTACATTAATTACATTCATTATTACATTATCCGGTATTATTACATTCCTAAAGCAGACATATTATAAAAGAATCTTGGAGGAGCTAAAACATGATAAATATGCTATAATAAAAGCATATCCTACATTAGATCTATAATTGAAATGTTTAAAATTTGAATTCCCACTGCACCATGATGAACCCTCTGGTGCTGGTCAGTGTCTGTCAGCCATGTTGGAGGGTCACAGTTGGATCATCATCCCATTTAAACCCATCCACACATCTAAAAAGTTGCTAAAATATTAAAAAGCAACAGAAATGGCCCCTGACCTAATTCTTGGAAGCCCTTGTTCCCTTTTCCAAAAGCACACCTTGGAGCAGGGAAAGTTCAATATTTCAAAGTGGCAGTGAATATTTGATCTGCAGTACTCAAACCTCTATTTGAATTAACCTCTTGAGTCTCTTGTAAAGTTTAAACGTTTTTAGACATACTGGTATCTGACCCTGGCTTTGCTCCGTTACTCAAAGGACAGCAGATCTGGGTGTGGTTCTGAGTCCTCAGTGCTCACTCCGGAGCCTTTACTGCAGGGGGAGCCATTTCCCAGCAGGACATCCTCTCCCAGGCTGATGCGGCAGGAAGTTTTCCCCGAGCGGGGAGTGGAAGCCAGCCGGGAGTCTGGCCCTGAAGCCTTCTGCCAAACGTCACAGGGTTTATCTCTGGGCTCCAGCTGAGGGGGATCTTTGTTGATGAGGTCTGGCACAGAGAGTTGCAGCTTGGGTTGATGCTCCTCCTCGCCTCCTCCAGTGCTACCGTTGTCCACATCATTTTCTCCTCCACCTATCACTCTATCAGCTGTGCTGCCGTTGCTTCCTGTCGTCTCCCCACAGTCAGCCTTGATGTTCTTTTCTGCTGGGACCGGTGGCAATGTGAGCTCCTCTGACCCCTGTTCCTCCTTCTCACCCTGCTGCTGCTCCTCGCTGTTTCTCAGCTCCTCTTTGGCAATGAGGGGCATCTTGTCAGGAGAAGAGAGGAAGGAAGAAGAGTCAGCGGGGTCCGGAGAGGAGACTACGGGGTCAGAGGAGATCATCATGTCTTGGGTGGTCTTCAGCGCCCTGGGGAGGCGCTTCTTCCCTGATGGAGGTGGTGGGTCCAACCGGGGGAAAGAGTCGAAGGAGGAGATGTGACTGGAGAAGAGGAGAAAAGTGAGAATAGGTGGTGGAGAGAGGAGTGGAAATAGACATGGAGCTATTAGTCACACACATTAGTCACAATGAGAAAGTCCTCATAGGTTAAATCTAAGCACTGTCCCGTTGTAAGTTTAGATTGTGGTACACATGCTGTCTTCAAATGCTCTTGTAATAATAACCACATTAGAAGACGCCCATTGTCACAATGCACACACCTTGTCTTCTCTAGGAGAAGAGGACAGAACAGGTTGCATAGACTAGAAGCTACAGGTACGAGAGTGCAGAAAGAGAGATAATTATTTTAAAAAGATTATATTTTGCAGTATTGATTTTTTTTTTTCTTGTTAAACTTGATGGCATATTTGGATATGATCCGCTGTATCGTTGTAGCCAAATTTCTGATGATATCATTAACTATCCAAATATTGGGCAGATTTCATTTTTCACATCAAGATTTCATCAATGTGGAGTCCGTCAGTCATTGGGTGAAAAACTTTGGTCTGGCTTAATCTTTACAGATCATCACTGGTAAATTAGACCAAATCTATCACAGTCCAGAGCGTGGAGACTAATGGAAGCAGAGCTGCTAAAAATGACTTCTGCTTGACTGATCTTCAGTTGGTGAGAAAACAGATCAATGCCTCTGGAACAAATCCCCAAATACTGGCACAGAGAAACAAGCTGGAATGTAAGCTGGTAATGAATAGACAATTAAAAGCATTTCCATTTTGACTGCTGAAAAGATCAAACCGTCAGGCGTCTCACAGGTGCTTTGATGTGGCATTATGAATTTAAAACCACGTTTCACAGGAAAAAAAAATCTTGTTCTGCCTAATTTACGGTGATAGACAGATAATTTGATATTTTTGCCTACAATAAGATAATATCTTCCATTGGTTTTCTCATTAAATTAAATGTGTGGCCTTTAAGGTTTGTGATTTTTGGGATATTCATTCTAAAAATGAACCTGCCTTAATCAACATGTGGAAATGAACTAGCAGCCTTTGAGACACAAGTCTGACGAATAATTTGGATGACCTTGGGTTCAGGATTATGATTAAAATTAATTTAGAAAGATATTAATGTCAAGGTAATAGGTACTGGGATGAAATTGCGGGCCCCAGAAGGGTAACCACAAAAGTTGTGATTGAAGGGAAAACAAAGAAAATGAAAAACAGGAAAGACTCTGTGCCCCCTCAACATATGCAGATTTGTGGACTTAGATAGCAAACTAAAACTGCAGAGCACTAGAGGAAGGTAAAACTGAGAAACCATGCCACACATCAGTAGAGACAGTGAGTATCTTATGCAGGCACTGGAAAAAAAAGAAAGGCATCTTTGTGACATTTTGACATTTCCTCATAAGGACTTCCACTACTTGACTTTACGTTAGGAGTTTTGTAGCTTGCTATGGAGATTTGTCGTGTTTCCTCTGAATTGTTCAGCATGACTTGGGTAATACCAACACGTCATCTCTCCAAAAATATCCCAAAAATTTCCAAATAAGAGACGTGCTGTTTCTTTGAGCCACAAGTTGTTCTACGCTCACATTTTCATTGTTCACTGTGCTTCCGTCAGACAACATGGACGTTAAATTTGCTTCATTTCCTCACACTTTACAGTCTCAGTCACTAGCATGCATAGGGGGCGGGTATCTAGGGCAGTAGTGCTCCATTTGATTTGCCAATTCTATTGACATGGGGAGTGTGAATGTCTGGCACATAGAACACCATTTATCAAAGTGTCACACCTGATCCTGATCAGGGGCAACGAGGCTACTCAGAGATAATGAACCCAACCAGCCGGTGGTTAGGGAGTGCCCGTGCCAGTAAGAGTGTAGCTTAAAATGACCATGTAGAGTACTTTTTTCAAAATACAAACACTAAGGAAATATGTTTTACTTGTTTGTTGTGGTCTGGTTGAGTTGATCTATACAGCTCCACACGGCACCAACGTTCTTGTTGACCTCGGTGACCCCGATGTCCCCGATGTGGCTGGGCTCCTTTCTTCTTAATAAGTCATTGACCTGAAAAAAGAGAAGGAAACAAAGAAAGAATGATGGAAAGATAGAAAGAAAGAAGACAGAAGGACAAAATATGAGCTAAATCAGCTTAGATGATGCAAATATTGAATGAACTCAAATATCAGTTAAAAGAGTACATGACGTGTTGTGCCGTGCTAACCTTCGCTCCCACAGCCTTGCCCAGATTAATGGCATTTTTAAGCCTCTGTTGGCCTCCGGAAGATGGCGTTTCAACAGAGTTGGACCCCAAGTTATGATTAGCTGATGCTGGGGAGCGTCGAACCGAGGGCTGACCAGGCCTGGAGGTCTGAGGACTCTGCTGCTGGGCAATGGAGTTCTCAAACATACTTTGATCAACTGAGAAAAAAAAGAGAAGACACAAGAAAGAAGGATAGACAAGTGAATACACAACAGGTCTTAACAGAATATGTACATCTGCTTTTGCAAAAGTCCTTCAAGCATAAGGTAATAAAAATGGGATGTTCTGGGATGTTGCACAAACTCAGTTCTTGAAGGGGAGTGAAAGGAATACTCCACTAGTGGTTCAGTACCAGTACCAGTACTCTTTTGGGTCCCAATTGTAATGAATTGTAACTGTTGTGAGTCAAAGCTGCCATCCTTCACAAATAGGGAATGTGCAAATGTTTACCACTCGAGTATTTGACACTCAAAAGGTAAGATTTTGGTGGAGTATTCCATGAAGTGATCGCATCATGTTCCTCTGCCATTATTCTGCAGCTCAGTGCCAAATAACCTGTTGTTTTATCATTACAGCAACATTCAAAAACATTTCAAGAGAATGCATACAACATAAGAGGGCCAAATGACAGTGCAGTAACACACGTGTAATGATCAATAATATATTAAACAAAACAAAATCCAATGACACATGCACATAAATAGCAACGGCACCAATGAAAAGGAGGCAGAAATATACAAAAATGCAGGATCAGTAATGACAAAACATAAAAGGGGAACTCAGGTGGACGTTAATCCACTTAAGCCAGAAGATCTTACCTCTTGGAGAAAAATGTTTCTCGGTATGCATTTAATAAGACATAGAAGTATCAGTTTTTAGATCTAGACATGGAGATTATTGAGCAGTTTCTGCTTAAAATGCAGCTTATTCATATCTTCTGAAATAAGATAAAAGTCAGGGGCCTGCATGCACATATCTTAAAGGTACACTGTCTAGGCAAGATAAATTGAAGAGAATATTGCTATTTGGAATCAGATAAAGTGTCAAACAAGGGTAGAGTATAAGACATACTTCACTTGTTGTACCAATCAAGAGAACTACAAAAGCACATTATACAGCAGCCAGAAGAAAGGTTACAGGTTATAAAATCAACACGATGCAGAGGGCATTCAGAGTAACTTTAAGGAGAGAGAGGAGAACAGAGTGAAAGAGATCCATCTTTACAGCATGCAGGCACTAATTCATAGGAGTCATCGAATAGATTGCTACAGTTGAGCGGTGCAAAGTAAAACATTAGTGGAACTTGTAATTAATGTAGATTGTGTGTCTGTGTGCACAGGCAGCCACATTCAGATCTTCTCAGACTCTTCTGCTAACTGTTTGAGTGCACAATATTGTGTTGACATCCCCACTATGTCAATACCTTTCATACAGTGCATAAACATGGACTTAGTGCTTGTACACTGCTGGAATAGATAAAATGTAATTCAATTAGACCCATTAGAATAATACATCCCTATATTTGAAGCCAAAATACTACATAAGAGGTCAAAACTACAATGCAGCTAACAATTAGCAACTTTAGCCTTGAGTGCCCACCTTCAGTAACTAACTTATTGAATTACCATGTTCACCATGTTCACATGTTGTAGCTGTTTGTTCAGCAGGTAGAAAACCACTAGCCCTACAAAGAGGTTACAACCTGACAAAAAGCAGCACCTTACATGCCTCATTGTATGTGCATTCATTTGACACTTTTCCAAGAGCAAATTATGTTATCAGTAGAGTTTTGAAACTTAATAAAATGTTCAACAGCCTCATCTGTCTTTGTTACCTCCGCCAAGGAGGTTATGTTTCCACCAGCGTTTGTTTATTTATTTGATGTTTTGCAAAATAACTCAAAAAGTTGTGGACAGATTTTGATGAAATTTTCAGGAGTGGTTAGAAGTGGCCTAACTTAAAACTGATTATTTTTTGGTGGTGATCGGATCAAATTCAACGTCACCATCAAAAAATAATCGTTTTACTTTAGGCCATTTCCGGCAATCCTGAAAATTTTGTCAGAAACCGTCTATAACTTTTTGAGTTACTTTGCAAACCGGCAGACTTAAAAGTTGCTGCTGCCTTGGTGGAGGTCTGTACTCTCTGAGTGCTTTTCTAGACTTTATATGTCGTGTACCAAGATGCAATTTTAAATTTCTTGTTTGTGCAAAATTACTTGGCAATAAACTTCTGATTCATACTTTTAGCAACAGTTTAGCATAAACAGAACTCACTGAGAGGAAATCACATGTAACCAACTACTTTGGTACAAAAGGTACTTCATTTACATGCTTTAAGGCTTTTCTCAAAGCTCCGTCAGTCTGCCAAGGTCATTCAGGGTGAACTGACTATACACCAAGGTCATTAAGGCATCTCAGGATCAACAGTTTCACATTGCACAGCCTATAAAACACCCTTATTGATCCCTCCAGACAATGAGGCCACATATTCCTCCAGCTTTAACTCCTAATGGAAAGGTAATGGGTGGACTCTATGGTGTAGTATGGCCCTTGGAGGGCTTAATGAAGGACACTAGAGGGGGAAGATGTTTGTGCAACATGCTGAAACGTGCTCTTGGACACTGTATGTATGATTTTCAATCTATACAGTGTAATTCTGTTAATTAATTGTTTTTAGATGTTATTTTGATAACGTATTCTGGCATCCCATGTTGCTGAAAAAGGTGAAATCTGCTGTTTGGAAATGAGCCCAGATGTCTCAGTCTGGCTCATTTACACACATCACTATTTATGTCCATTTCTCTGCCGGGCTGTCCCTGAGCCAGCGCTCAGCCTCTTGGCTCTGAAGGCTTCTGTATACTCTAAACGAATGCAAATACGCTGTTTTGCAGTAGAGCAGTGAGTGGAGGTCAGCCCGTCCCCACCAAAGTGAGTTGCAATGACATAGGTGATGTTGGAAAGACACCACTCATGAAATCCAAACCAAAAGAAAAGCATGAGTGATCCTGAAGTTACAGCAAATTACACAGCTGGAGAATGGTGGTTAAAATGTGGCTGTAGTATCCGTATCAAATAATTAAAACAAAAAAATGGATGTGTTTGTCCATCACATTGTCTCATAATCTCAGTCTGTCTATACATTAGTGGGAAGACCTGTGTCAGTGTTAGCGTAGCAGGGTGGTAGGTTACATCATCAACTCCCAGTAACATCACTGGGTAATTTGCAAAGCAGATAGCTGTTGGTGACACTTGACAAATTCATGAATAGTATATGATTTACTTCTGAAAGTGTCCACTTTTGCATTCTTTTCACACAAGATAATAAAAAGAAGTATAAGGATATTGTATGTATCACTCAGTTATATGCTTTACATACAAATTTCATACAAATCTCCTTTGTATGAAACTTGTATGTAAAGCATACAAAAGTGAATCCGGATATAAGATCCTTAGTTAATTTAAACAAAAATAAACTTGTATGATTTGGGTATTTATCAGAAAAGTATATGACAGTAATGATACATACAATATCTTTATACTTATTTTTATTATCTTGTATTAAATGAATGCAAAAGTGGCCACTTTCAAGAGTAAATCATATACTATTCATAAATTTCAGTACATTTTTTCTTTTCCATATGGGTTATTGCTAACATCCTCCAGTCTCACAATCGAGGCACATCAGAGCTTTACAGATGACATGTTTATGTGTCATACTCAGATTTAGGTTACTCCTTTGAATCATGCTGTTTAATTCATTCCCCCTCTGTCAAACTTGTGTTGCTAAAATGACCACCAGGTTGCCCTAAGTGAGATGTTAGAAAAGAGGCACCTCCTCAGTTTATCACAGTGCCTGGCTAACACCCTTTTTTCTCGCTTTCTCAGCGGGTGGAAAGATAAATAAAGGCACCACCACTCCTCCCCAGAGACAACGTTATCCATAAATTGAAAGCCCTAATGTAACTGAGTCCTGTTTCCTCCTGACAGGACGTTCATTCACTGCTGCTTAACAGGCGCTTTGTTCGATTTGTCACTTTGGGTGCTGAGATATCCCAGCAGTGCCTGCTCCTCACAAGTGAGGATTTCATTTGGGCAAACAGTCCATTGATGTTGTCCCAACTAGTGGACATCCCTCTGTGGCTTAGCTTGATGAAACAGGTGGATTTTCTTGCCTACTGAAGCATTAAAATTAGAGAAGTAATTGTTAAATCACTCCACACTGCAACTTCAGCACATCTAATATATAACACTTCTTCTAAATCAAACAGTATGGTGCATATTTCAAACTGACTCAAACACATCAAGTTTTAAACACAGCAGTCCCTGCAAATTCAATTAAGCTTAACCTGATTAAATGTGGTTTAAACCACTAAAACAGCACTGTGTCCTAGTTTCACGCTTCCAAACATACGCTGAGTGTGCAATAAGTTAAGGTAAGTAAAATGAATTAATGAATTAAACCCAGAAAAAATAGCAAAGCATGTAATTATTTTTGATTAAGGTGCCAAATTATTTATTTACTTGCATTCCTGAATAACACACTTGTTTTAGTCTTTGTATGTTATTCCTGATTAATTTCTGACTTCTCAGAGAATTCTTGTTCTGGTCAAATTTGGGCATAAAAAGATGAATTCAGTTTAAATTCCTCACTCCTGTTCAAATCAGTGAAGCTTTGGGAACTCAGTGACAAACACAGAGTCTGAATTAAAGCTGTTCATGAAGCTGGAGGCTCTTTCAGACAAATACAGCAGGTGGTCTGATAAATTTATTAAGCTCGTATATCCAAAACAGTTGATGTTTGAATGTGATGCACACTGTGGCATGACAACAAAAACTGCAGAAGCAGCTAAGAATCAAGCATAAAACATGTTATGTTAAACATGTTAAACATAAAATATCTGACATAAGAACTTACAAAACAATGTACTGTAAGTATAAGTATACACTGGAAGGGACAGGGGCTTCCTCTCAAACAAAATTGAGACAACTGCACTTCTAAACCAGTGAATATATTGTTGCTATGGACACAAAGACCTCACTGTGGGTTGCAACTTGAGCCATGTTTTAGCACTTCATATATGAAATGGACACATGGAACTCCAGTAGTAAGTTGTGGAGTGAAAAGTCTTTTTTCTGTGAAATCTGGAGCAAATTAAACTGTATTATTATCTTTCAGAACACCAGAATATAGCAGTTTCATTCACTTTATGCTCAACCTTTGCCTCACATCTCAGCTCACAATTTGAAAACCTCTACCTAGACTGTATAAAGACAACGGTTAAGGTTAGATCAGTCATCACAGAGAATACAAAATCTGAAGAGACTTAAACTCCAGAGAACTTGTGCAGCCTGTTTGTTTACTTAGTGTGTAACAGCACATTACTGGATGTGTGTATCGGAACTGTGTTTATGTGTGTTATGTTGTATCTTTTAATTACAAACGCCAGAGGGATTGTGCAATAATTATCGTTCATTAACGCTAAAATAAGGATTTCTTTCTTTCTTCAGGAGCTTCTGTGGATTAGTAGTATTATTCCAAAAAGTATGATTAGTAACAAACAAAGACAAAGAAGGTTTGTGTTGCCATAAAAGCACAGCTGGGAAGGATATTTTCAGTGTAATACCTCCACACTCTCAGATTTATTGTTAAATTCCAGTAATTTCATCACATGCAATCGGTCAATTCTACAACCTGCAGAATAGCAGGAGTGAGAGCAAGAAGTGAAGCAGTGGAAAAAGATGATAATGACCACAAAACAAAGTGGTTTACAGAACTTCAGAAAGGAGCTTTCACTCCCACTCATGCAGCAACAGGCAGCCTGGCTGAATCAACTGAAATTATAACGCAATCTTCTGTAACAGTAAACCAAATGGGAAAATGCAGCCCAGAAGGGATGTTCATGTTAATCTTAACAGTATAATTATACTTTTGTCTATTCTGTTAGTGTGTTTGAAAAGTCCAAAAGCAAAACATGTGAGTCCAGACAAACCCCAATGAAATCCGTGGGCTATTTCCTGTCCTATAATGTGAAGAAAGGAAACTCCTTTGGGTGGAAGTGAGTATGTTTTTAAAGCCCCACGGTGTGATTTTTCACGTTGTCTATTAACAGTTTTAGTTTTTATGATTTAAAAGTATTACCTCATTCATGAGTAATTACCGCCACAAAAAAACTGCAGTGTTCTGACAGTCTTTATATTTGCCATTTATAAAAACATTGTGTTGGTGTCACCACTGCAGGTTGTCATGTTGCGTAGCCATTTTGAAACTGCGGGCCTTGTGGGTGGACAACCAGGTAAAAACAGCTCCACCTTTTGCGTTTTTTACCTTTTTTACCTACAGCGGCTTACCGATTACACTCACAGATTGGAAACGTGTACAACGTAATTCAAGCAATCAAACAAGATGACAACGGTCAACAAAAACTACAGCTACCGAACTCGCCTCTTTCCTTCCACGGTGCATGTGATACTGACTGTGACTGTGGTAATCAGACCAAACAACTAGAAAATAGGAAAATCAAGAACAAACACTGTATGGCTCCTACATGTATGATGAGCAGCGTGCATCCCCGACAAAAAGGAAAAGAGGGCGAAATAGAGAACAAAACCGGCAACACTCCAAAACAAGAGTGAACAAGAGTTGTATTTGTGGATGCCATCTCGATGGAATCTCTCCATATCGGCAACTGCAGAAGGAAACGAGTACTGAGAGACGGGTCGGGCTAAAGAATAATATTCATTGTGTGCAGTACACAACCTCACCGCTAGATGGGAGTAGTTCCTACACAGAGGGGCTTTAAGAATAGCTTTTTGTTTGTCATGGACATGGACAAAGCAGAAACTGTCCAACAGCACAGTTCTGCAGGCAAAGGAAAGGAGAATGTCTCTCAGGTGAGAGCAAGAGCATTAATATGTCAGGCATTTCTTATTTCAGTGTTAAACCGGGTATCGTACAGCTAAGTAATGTAGCAATTTGCCAACAGGGATATTTTTTCTATCTTAAGAAAGGGTCACGATGAATCAAAATGTAATTATGATTAGGGTTTTCATCACATGGAACTAGATCTTTGGTCAAATCAGCTCTGAACGCCCTCTCTCTATGGCTGTGGCTTGCTTTTGCCAGACAGCCAGCGTGAGGTTGTAATTAGCTTGGCTTGGCTCTGGCATCTCCAATCAAAGTGCAAAACTATGCTTTGTTCTTAGCGGAGAGTAACCCACTTCTGTCGCCAAGACCGAGCACACACACTGAGCTCTACACATGAACAAAGGCACACACAGACTCAGACCTTTTTCTCTCTTCAGTGTGTACATGTCTAAACTGTTTGCTCCCAACGTATTTTGGGAGAGAGTCAGAGACTTGTGAGAAAAAAAAGAAAATTAGCCATTTTCTTGATGCAGGTGCACTGATCTTATTGTTCTGGCTCCTTTAACAGAGCTTAACTTTGCTATATAACAAACAAGTTCTGAGGAATCATTAAAAACAATTTCATGCACCTGTATAAAACAGTTTCACTCTTTCTTTCTGTAAGATCTCAGCTCAGGAAGTATTTCTGCTTCAACAAATGTAGACAGATGCTGAGGAAATACTGTGATTCTGCTAATCTGCCAATGAAGCAATGACACAGTTGAAAAACGATTACATTTTAGCAGTATTAATTTAAATTTCTTGAGTTTTATCCAGGAAAACACTGTAATTATTGAGCCCTGCATTTTGACCAGAAGCAGAGTGCAATGATTTGGTGGTTCAACAAGTCAGGAGAAAAGCAGCATCAGAGTGAGATGCTGTGAGGGCAGAATGTGTAGTTAGATGGGTGTTGGGTTAAGAGCATGAGTGACCTGAAATACACTTATTTGAACACACAAACACACTAATCCTCAGGCCAGACGGGATCATTATCACTGATGTATTAAATTAGAGCTCCTCGCTACATTTAGATATTTGTGTGTGTGTGTGTGTGTGTGTGTGTGAAAAGAGTTGATGTGAGCTATGCTAATCATGTCTGATGTTTGAAGAAAAATACCTCCTGCACCCACCCACCCACACACACACACACACACACACACACACACACACACAAACACACACCAAGGTACCGAGGAACGTCATTAATATTTCACCTGGCTTCATCATAACATGAATGATTAAAGAAGGTGGGCTCTGGTGGGGGTCTGCCTCAGACTGATGAGGGACCGCATGCAGGACCGGATTAATGGAGGAAGTTTCTGATTCATCAGACTGAACTCTGACTGACACGCTGCTTTTCACATCATCACTTTGTGCCTGCTTTTAGTCATTTTCTACTTGGAAAGTGGGCCCCGTCTGGATCTCACTTTTATACTTTTATGAAGAATCAGATGGAACATTCAGGACTTTCTATACAAAGGAAACTCTTGATATTGAAGTATAAAAAGATTTTTCTAACTGGATGGCTTTTTCCAATTTTACAGGAAAGATAAGCACATCCTGTTTATATGTATATGCTGTACTGTATTTGAAAAAGTCTGGTTTAGAGGAAAGAATATGACAAATGAGCTAAAAATTAAGTCTTCACACCTAACCAATTTAATATATTGTGTCAGTGCCTTCCAAAATGACTAATTACAAAATGTTTAGATGCCTAGACTCATAATTTTTCAAGATTCCCTTATACACTATATTGCCAAAAGTATTTGCTCCCCTGCCTTGACTCGCATATGAACTTAAGTGACATCTCATTCCTAATCCATAGGGTTCAATATGATGTCGGTCCACCCTTTGCAGCTATAACAGCTTCAACTCTTCTGGGAAGGCTGTCCACAAGGTTTAGTTGTGTGTTTATGGGAATTTTTGACCATTCTTCCAGAAGCGTATTTGTGAGGTCACACACTGATGTTAGATGAGAAGGCCTGGCTCTCAGTCTCTGCTCTGATTCATCCCAAAGGTGTTCTATCAGGTTGAGGTCAGGACTCTGTGCAGGCCAGTCAAGTTCATCCACACCAGACTCTGTCATCCATGTCTTTATGGACCTTGTTTGTGCACTGGTGCACAGTCATGTTGGAAGAGGAAGGGGCCAGCTCCAAACTGTTCCCACAAAGTTGGGAGCATGGAATTGTCCAAAATGTCTTGGTATGCTGAAGCATTCAGAGTTCCTTTCACTGGAACTAAGGGGCCAAGCCCAGCTCCTGAAAAACAACCCCACATCATAATCCCCCCTCCACCAAACTTTACACTTGGCACAATGCAGTCCGACAAATATTGTTCTCCTGGCAAACACCAAACCCAGACTCATCCATCAGATTGCCAGATGGAGAAATGCGATTCTTCACTCCAGAGAACGTATCTCCACTGCTCTAGAGTCCAGTGGCGGCGTGCTTTACACCACTGCATCCGACATTTTGCATTGCACTTGGTGATGTATGGCTTGGATGCAGCTACTCGGCCATGGAAACCCATTCCATGAAGCTCTCTGTGCACTGTTCTTGAGTTAATCTGAAGGCCACATGAAGTTTGGAGGTCTGTAGTGATTGACTCTGCAGAAAGTTGTTGACCTCTTCACACTATGCACCTCAGCATCCACTGACCCCGCTCCGTCAGTTTACGTGGTCTACCACTTTGTGGCTGAGTTGCTGTCGTTCCCAAACACTTCCACGTTCTTATAATACAGCTGACAGTTGACTGTGGAATATTTAGGAGCGAGGAAATTTCACAACTGGATTTGTTGCACAGGTGGCATCCTATCACAGTTCCACGCTGGAATTCACTGAGCTCCTGAGAGCGACCCATTCTTTCACAAATGTTTGTAAAAGCAGTCTGCATGTCTAGGTGCTTGATTTTATACACCTGTGGCCATGGAAGTGATTGGAACACCTGAATCTGATTATTTGGATGGGTGAGCAAAGACTTTTGGCAATATAGTGTATGTATACGTTCTGATATATGATTATTTATGGCAGGCATTTGCTATAACCATAACATATTCTGTATTTATACCAGTTATAGTGGTAAACAGGGGGCGGCACAGTGGTTTAGTGGTTACCGCTGTTGCCTCACAGCAAGTAGGTTCCGGGTTCAAATCCTGGGCCTAGGGCCTTTCTGTGTGTTTTGTGTGTGAGTTTGCATGTTCTCCCTGTGTCTGCGTTGGTTCTCTCCAGGTACTCCGGCTTCCTCCCACCATCCAAAAACATGCATGGGGATTAGGTGAATTGGCTTTTAATTTAAATTGCCCGTAGGTGTGAATGTGAGTGTGAGTGGTTGTCTGCTCTGCGATGAGGTGGTGACTTGTCCAGGGTGTACCCTGCCTTCCGCCCTAAGACAGCTGGGATAGGCTCCAGTGCCCCCCCGACCCCATTAGGATAAGCGGTAGATAATGGATGGATAGTGGTAAACAGATTAACTGCTCATTGTCTGTTGAATTTCTGACAAAGTAGCTGCTTCCACTGGTCTTCATTTCAAATGAAATTTTTTGACTTGTTTAACTAAGACATTATTTGCTTTACCACCATAATTACAGGTGTTGCCATATCAACGGGAACTGAAAAATAAGGATCATGGTGCTGACATCAACACCAAGTCTATAGTCGATAGTCCCTCCAAAAATGAAAATATTTGTTATTAATTAATTAAAAAAACATAAAAACAGAACAGAAATCTTGACAACACATCTTGGTATTAAGACTCCATATTCTGATACATTTAATCCCTGCATGATAATCATTATCTGCATGCAGTTGTTTTAATTAGATGTATTATCTTCTGTCTCCATCGTATCTACACCATTTTCTCCAGACTAATTTCCCCCTGGGACATCACTTCAGTTTTATCTAATTTAATTAAGTTAAATTAGCTTTTTTTTCTGCTGCACTCAGTGGTGCATCAGGAGGAACCAATAGCACAACAGTCAACTGACTGAGGATCCATCCACAAAGCTGACCTCTCTTCATCTTGTGTCACAGCTGACCCGCCTTTCTCTTCTTAAACAGGTGCAGCCCACTCGTAAACACAGCAGGACAGCAACCTCGATTTCCTTCCCCAAAAACATCTGTCAGCATCTATCTTGTCGTGACATGCAGAGCCTCCTGGTTTGACCCTCAGTCTCAGGGGAAAGCAGAAGCCCCATTAACAAAACCAACTTGTCTCCTCCTCCTCTTCTCCTTCTACCCTTTCCTCTTCCACCTAAAGGATCCTTTTCATGCAGTATGCCTCTGTTTTTCCCTTTGGCATAGCTATATTGGCAGGAACAGCATTTGGGATACATGGCACCATACTGTCAAGAGAAACTAATGACACAAGTCTCTGTCAAAGCTAATTATAATGATGCTCTGCCACAAACAATTAAGCTTGTTAATCTATACACTATGTTAAAAGTGTTAGATATAAGACAGACAAAAAATAGCATCACTCCAGCCTGCAGTAGATTTTGGGCAATACAAATAAAAGACCAACGATTAACAATGTGACGAAACCAGCTATGACTTTGCAGGGAAAAGCCACAGTGGTGTGAACTGATGGCTGATGGTGTCGTCTATGAC
The DNA here is from genome assembly GCA_029721515.1 of Synanceia verrucosa. Lineage (NCBI taxonomy): Eukaryota > Metazoa > Chordata > Actinopteri > Perciformes > Synanceiidae > Synanceia > Synanceia verrucosa. The sequence goes on from CM056558.1 coordinate 16,922,922, forward strand.
TCAGCTGGCTAGTGTCAGAACACACGGCACATGACTTGTTTCAACAGCCAATCAACTTACAGCAAAGTCAGCTGGTCAAGAGTAGACAGAGGACAGATATGATCACATCATCAGCTTGTTTGAAGAACAGCTGTGTCTGCGGTCAGATCACAGTCTCCTTTTGTGTTTTCTGTCTGTGGCGACGTAACTGTCTTAGCCCGTCCGCCCTTGGGACAGATTCTTATTCTCAGTCGGATGCTGCTTGTGAAACAAAGGTTAAATATGATTTTAAAAGCAACTGTGTCTGCCAAGTGCCCTGGAAGCGTGCCAAGCACACATTTGATAATTCTGTGGCTATGTTCCCTTCTTGCACCTTTTTCAGAACGTTACAGGCCAGGGCATTGCTAGTCTGAGCTGGGCTTTAAAAGAGCAGTGCAAATCTGCCACTAAAGTGTCACTTAAAAGTTAAATAATAAGTAAGTAAGAAGTCAGCAGCATTCAGATAAAGAAGGATTAAATATATATCCAATAAGTCCAGAAACTTACACTTTCATACTTTCATGTTTGCTTCATTAATATAATCAAGATTAGATTAGGTGAGATAAGAACAGACCAGAGAGAGTTTGTACTTCAATTTGAATGTGAATACACAACAGAATTTCTATGAGGTGAGCAAGAAAGATTGGAAACAAATATTCGTAACACCCGCATTCTCTTCAGACTTACTGTGTTCTTAAATGATTTCAAAATAAATAAATGAAGCATTGGGAGAAACCCATCATAAAAGATGCAGAGATACTGTGCCAACTTCTTTACTCAACAGACCACAATGGGTTGCAGCCAGAGCACATGTCATGTTCTAATTAAAGGGAACACATGTTGTTTTCTTCTCAGCTGGGAAAACCTGCTCTCTATAACTTGCTTCTCTTACTGTAATATCATGCTTCCCCACTACACATGCATGTAAAAACCCACAGCCACATGGAATGAGATCAGTCCACTCGCTGGCACATGTTCACACACATTCTAGGAAATTACTAACAGAAAAAGAATCAGTAAAAAAATAATAAAAAAATAAATATAACAACATGACATTTTCAGACAACATTGTTAATCTGCAAAAAACTGATGACAACAGTAATAAAATGAGACTGCATACAGTAAAAACAGCAGACTACACACTGCAGGTTGTAGCCAGATATGTTTGGGTGCTTCAGTCTCCTCCCTATCAAAGTCACCAGATCAATAATTCATTCAGCCATTTGCCAGATCGCTGTCTGTCTGACCCCAAGACTCCCTGGAGAGTGAGTGTCTGAGACAGAGAAGTACATGCAGCCACGAAAACAAGCTGCAAGGGAAACAACGCAGAAGGAAAATAATGCATCTGTCATCCTGGGTATTTGGTCACTCTCTGCCTTTCTCTTTTCTGATTCTCTTTGTGTCTGTGTGCTCTTACTTTGTGAAAAAAAGGGAAATCATACAGCCAACACTGAGTTTTCCATTGGCAGAATTCAGAATTAGAGGTGTTAGTGGGTTAATACTATGCTAAGGATTCGGGTTCACTATATAGTCAAAATTATGGTCAAAATGTGAAATGAGATAATTGAAATTGTCATTAGAAAATCAAGGGCATGTATCTGCTGTCTCCACTCTTCTAGTTCAAGTCTTTTTATAAGATTTTGGAATGTTGCTGCAAGGATTTGCTCCCATTCAGCCACAAGAGGTTGGCCAGTGATGCTGGCATCACAGCATCACTGTGTGGTTCACAGCCAGTGTGGGGCTGATGGGTCATGGGGCTGAGGTAAGGTCTCCGCATGCAAGTTCTTTCATACCCAACTAATACATGTCTGTATAGAGGGACACTGTCTCAACATAACAGCAAAGAGACCAACAGAAATCGTTGAAACAAAGTTAGACGAATGCTATTGTCTTAAGTACTGTACGCTGCAATATTATATAAATTTGTCTTTACTGGAACTAAGGGGTTGAGCCAAAACCATGACAAAAAAACAAACTTAAGTACCTAAAGTACCCTAACTCCATACACTTTTGGCTGTATTGCAATTAGGAAGTTAACTCTTTGAGTGCCATTGATGAGTTACGCTGTCAAAAGTGTTTTTTTTTTTTTTTTTACAGTGGGTCCCTGATCAAGGTCTCCCGCAGCCTTTGAGTAATTTCGGGGCTTCTGTGATTTGTAGTCAGGACACAAAAGGTTAATATGTGCCACGGAGATCAAGCAGCGCATCTCTTCTTTCATTTGAGTTATTCAGTGTTTTCAGAGACATGGTACCCACATCTGTGGGTCTGGAAATATGACTCAAAATAGGCAAACAACGCTGGCACAAGGCAATTTTGATTTTAAAAAACGACTGGCACTCAAAGAGTTAATAAAAGTTATGAAAGACCTAACAAGCAAGACAAACTTTATTTTATGTGCTCAATACTTTCTGTCAGTTTGTCCTTAACGAGACAGAGTAAACGAGGAGAGCTACCACCTGTGAGTCTTAATATGACACATCAAACACTAAAAAAGTTGAAATATTACTGAGTAAAGGATAAAAGTGATCAAAGGCGTCTCTTGTCTCTCCCCTTTCAGTTCTGGCTTGTCTCAATGGGAGTTGTTTCCTTTAAGGTTGATGCTGACATTCAGCTCTGTTTTAAATTAAATGTTTGTGTGTTGTCAGCTTTCTTTTGTTGGTACATATATGAAGAAACACAAAGGAAAATAATAGGATAAGAGAGGCTGACAGACAGCTGTGGCTAAGACCGGCCTTCAGCTGTGCTGTGATTCTAGACCACTTTGGTCTTTTAGCCCTCTACATCTGGAGCTGCACATGTTCCAGATTATGTACCATGCCAAGCCCTGCCACCGCCTAGCATGGCCTCCAGCTCGGCATCATGGGAACATCAAAGCAGATTGTCCAGATGTCGACGCACAGCAGAAATCTAGTCAGAACACAAGGGCAGCTTTGCTCGAGTTCCTGCTGCCTGTAAATGGATATGCATATTTGTGTGAATGGTGAGGCAAATGGAAGAAAAGCTCCTCCAAGAGGAAGCATAATCTGAGTTTGCAGTAACAGCCAAGAGGTTAGAGATGAGAGTGGAGGGCTGGCAGTTCAAATCCAGTGACCCGATGAGAAAATATGGTAAGGGATTGTGACAGTAATCAGGAGAAGGAAAAGCTATCTCTGTATAAAATGCACATGGGCTGCAGTTATTAGGGTCTACAAAATGCCAGAAAAACTGCAGTCTCTTGTCGTTCAAAGTGATGACTTGTTGACCAAAACTAGAATAAGTTAAATTTACAAAGACACATAACAGAGGAAACCCGACAAATGTTTGGCTTAATACTATGGCTGTCAAACAATTCATGATTATAAGTACAAGCTAATAACACAGAATATGTCTTTTAGATAATGTTGACTGGTCTGCAGTCAGCGGCCACCCATTTAACAAGCATATCTTGTTAGTTCCATCAACAGGTCTGTGGCCAATGGCAAACTCCAAAACAGTAGCATTAGCATCTGTCTGTTTAGCTGCACATGCATGCTTGGCTCAAAGGAGGTAGCTCAAAGTTGAAGTACATCTGTTTGATGTATTGACTGAGCTGCCTCAGAGTTTTTTGGTAAATAAAAAAATGAAGCAGGAAGTTACTACAAGTAAGGGTATGTTGAAGCAACAAAATAGCAACAAATAATGCGTCAATGCATTGATAAATAAAGAAACAATTAAAGCAAACAGCTGTTTCAGCCCTGAAAGTACACAAGAAGCTGAGGAACACAAGTTCGGTAAGGGATGGTCCCAATACTAACGCACACATTGACAAATATAAAGACCTTTCCACGAAATAAATGTTATGAGATTGTTATGTTTGGCTCTGCCTCAGATCATTAATGCTGAGGTGAGAGGATTAACTGCCTGGCTTTTTAATCCCTTTGTTCTCTGTGCTCTTCTGGCACAGACATGATCATTCACTTCAGCACTGTGATGGTCTGTTGTGAGCGTTTGTTTATATGTGACCCACTTCCTCCTCATGTCTCTGTCAGCACTACTTCACATTAACAAAACACCCAAATGCCACTCCTCACTAGCACAGGTCAGTCTTAGTCTATACTCTCGAGCTGTTTGTGGATGTGTGGTGCATGTGTCATCGTTTGTTGGGTAATCTCAGCTGTATAATGTTGAGAGAAGGAACACTATGTTGAGACTTGAACAAATTAAGAGGAAGCATTTTGTCAGGCTTGTCTCAGACAAAACTGTGTTCCCATACACCTAAACAGAGTTCTCAATTACATTTCAAAGGAAACATATTTTCTGCTAGATAGCCATAGCCACCATAGCTTTTAATTAGGGCTGTGAATTACAAGAGAAACTGGACAGATTTGATTTGATTTTTTTTAATGGAGTTCTGCCTCATAACTTGCCAGTACATCTTACTGTCTTACTGAGGTACCGTGCATGGCGCAAGTTAATGCTTTAACTCTGATTAATCACTTTAATCAACAGTCCTACTTTAAACGTTCTTGTTTTGTTTCACTTCATAACATTAACTTGAACACAATTAGAAATATATTTGAAATATGTCAAAAACAAATCTGAGACAATATCTTTCAGAATGTAACTGACAATGCAGCTTCGTTGTATGAGAACCTAACTTTCTTTGTTACGTTTAGGATCGCTGCCATGCTTCATTGTCCATAAAACACAGAATATTTGTGTGTATCAAAAAGTCCAAAATTGTTCGCCCAACAACATGGATGCAAACATCCTAGAACAGTTTCAGTTACACTGACCTTATTGTAAAGGACACACCTGAAAAACTGTCACTTCTGCCTCTTATAGACTCAACAGAACATGTCATAACCAAGTATGTGTTGGTATGTCACACACTGATAGGTCTAAGCTTAGTATCTGTGTGGTTTTAAGGGTGTCCCTGCAGGTGACAGACTGAGCTTGTAAAGAAGTGTATTGATTTGTGCTGCTCCCTTGCTGTCCCAGTGGTTAACCCCAGTTTCAACAACACATGCCTGTGACGGGGAAATCAATACAAATCACCAAAGCCTGCTCTGCTTGGTTGGCAATGCTGCTCTCAAGATGGCAATGACAAGCCCGTCAGACAATTAATTAATGCCGAGTGGAAGAAGTAAACCACAAATTGTGTGTGAGAGATAAAGACAAAGATTTGAGATTTGAGATCAGACTGGACTAAGCAATTCAGCAGTTTAGAGAATAGTCTGATACCGCAAAGCAAAACTGAATTGCTTAAAAGAACAAAATAAATTTATGGAGCAAAGGTTTGAAACAACAAGTAACACAAGAGAGGAAACTTTTTGAGTTAACAAGCATCAAAAGCCTGTAGCAGACACCAAACTCAAGTACTCATGGTATAGTTGCTATGATGTGCTAATCCAGGGATCAAACGTGAACCATGTTCACCAGTTTTCCAATGAGGCATTTCCGTAGTTGTCCCTCCAATAATACATTACAAGAATCATCTTTTTAGCAACCGCAGCATGAATTGGCTAAATCAGCAACAAGAGACCTTTTAGAAATACAGTCTGACATTTTAGAGAAGTTGAAGGAAGAGCAGAGTTCAAGAGATGACAGGAGAATAAGGTTGATGATGACATGAGGACAAAATATAAAGGGAGTATTTACAATGGCTGGAAGATGATGTTGAGAGATTTTATTTCTTTTATTTCTTTATTAAGATCCTTGCGGAATAGAAATAATTTGGAAAACACTTTTGTCACTTCAGGATTATTACTAAATGCAGTTGCACAAACTGGTGCAAATCACAAACTTTGCTACATTATTTTGTTTTGGCACAATATAATTGTTAACAGTGGAGTCAAAGAAAAAAAAAGTACAAAATGACTTGAGGATGGGGAGTTTCATTAATTGGCAGCCATTCAGTGTACTATGGTCTGCCGCAACAAACACCTTGTTGACATCTCTGTGATTCCTGCTTTTTTCTGCCGTGTGTGAACTGTGTTACTGTGTGTTGTTTACTGTTTGGCCACCAACCTCCTAATTTCCCAGGTGCTGAATGAGTGTTGTGTAGCCACTGAACTTCATCAGACACAACACACTTTCTCTTTGCTCTAAATGGTCACATATGTGGGTCAAGGGCACAAGAAAAAAAAAAAAAAGCTTATTGTATTATCATTAAAAATCAGCAATACTGTTAATTAGGGCAGCAATGGCCAGTTACACTGGGTGGTGGTCAAATATATTTGTTTAGTGATTAATATATATAAATATTAAATTAGTACAAGAATGGACATACAAGTCAACCTGAAATAAACAAGTAAAATTTTGTTAGGTTACCTAGGACTAGAGATCTTTGTGGCCCGCTTGATCCTTTGCTTTTCAGATTGAATCTTTAAGGTTTAACTCATTTATGGGAGTAGGTCCAAAGTTTGGACCTATGAAAGACATTTACCTGAGATCGTTATCTTATTAGTGTCTGAATATTTCTGATAGAACCACTCACCCCAACAGAAACTGTTTAGCATAGTAATAAGTAGTAGTGGTAAAGTTGATACAATTTTCCAAACTAACTCTCAGGGCAATACCATCTCTGCTTGAATCTCTGTTATCCTTTACATGTTCAGAAAGCAAGGGGCTAAGTGGGGTTTGGTTTACTGGACTCTCTCTACTGTAGATTGATTTGATCCTATCAGGCTAAAGCTCTTTGCAAAAGATAGTGAGCCCAATGAGAACTAGCCTGATTGCCCTTTAGCTCTCGGCAGCATCTATTTTTGACAAATACTGGCCTGTCTGCACTGACTTGACAGGAGTGCTCTGATAAACTGGGACTATAGTATGCAGAAAGAATACTCTGTGGCTTTCGTCATGAAACAAAATGAACACTTTAATACTGCATTGTGCTTGAAGGCCATACACAGAGCTGGGTTTAAACAAATGAGACCACTTTTGGCTGTCATCCGTGAGCTGCTGTTCTGGCATGAGGGAGGAGTTTTTGTTTACGGGATGAATAAAAGAAACAAAACGCTGTTCCTCGAGGTCCAACTAATCCTGGCTTTACATAAATTAAAAAGCTTGGGGAAATGTGTGGACAAGTGAAAAAGAGTGCAAACATGTTCTGACTAACAAGTCAACAAATGAAGTGAAAAGACAAAAAGAGGTTTGAGTGCAGAAGTCAAGGACGGAGCAGATCAGCACTTGAGATGATGTAGAAAACAAAGTTCACACATACACTACAGACAGTTTTTTTTTTTTTTTTTTGTCAAAAATAGTCTTTGAATAATCTTGAGCTCAAGAAAGGACTTTCCCCTCTCCAAATGTAGAGACAGTAATAAAGTTCCTCTCTGGAAGTGGCTCACGTGTTCATCAGAAGAGTCACTTTTCACTCCAGCATGGAGCAGAGCTCATCAGTTTCTCCAGACGTCTTGTTCCTGCCAGCATGTCTGACAGCTGTATGCTCCAAGTCCTGACAAACTGAAACGTTCGCCCCTGAACTTAACTCCAGTTTTGGTTTGATTTCACGTTTGCAATATGACATATGCATGATAAAAAAGACTAACTTACTCTGTCAATCTGTTGAATAAAATCACAGAAACCAGTGACAACATGGCCTTTATACATTCAGAGAGCTCTACAGCTTTGGGATCAGGGCATTTGTCTTAAGCAGAAACCCTGATATACCCTGACTGTGACTAGGGCTGCGTACCGAACTTTTGTACTGTAGCACTGACCAAAAAAAGCCCCATTCCTTTCGGGTATAAAAAAATGAATAATCTTTCGGTGCCAAATATATACCGAAGCATCTGTGAACCATCACCGGTAAAACCGAGCATTAATGTCATTACTGCAGCACTGGCAGTCCGGCATTTGTGCGATGCGACTCATGGTGTGTTCCAGTTATAAGCGAATGTTGGAATTTCCATGCTCCAAACCCCTGGCTCTCCAACTCGGAAAGTCAGATTAATCTTGCCAAACTGACATAGAATTCATGATGTAAACAGTAGCTATGTCTGTAAGGCTGGAAGAGCTGGGAGCAGTAAACTTTGAAGTTAAAATGATCTGAGATCCAAGTTCCGACTTCCATTGAACACACCATAAGGCAAACACTCACTCCTCAGGGTCCTAAAGAAGAACCGGTAGCATCCTGTGCCTGTTGATCATCATCAGACCATTGTGTAGTATGTCTACCACGATAAAGCCCAAAATACATAAAAAAATTAACTGTTGAAATCACAACACGATACCCAGCCCTGACTGTGACAGTCCTGATAATTAAAAGAACAAAGTTATACTAGTCAGTGAGTAAGGAATCAAATCTTTCATGATTAAAGTCTATACTAGAAGCCACCCCACTTTTATCAAATTTAATCATGTGATTAGCAAGAAGTACCTTAGTCACTATGATCACCATCCCTCTGGTGAGTTAAAATGTTTACTATAACAACGCCTGAGTGGCTGATATGTTCAGGTTCCCTCAGGATGACAGCCGCCGTGATATGCAGTTTGACCAGATTAGTGCTACTCAAGCTGTCTTTCTCTTATATGCAATTACAACTATTTTACACCAATACACCTAAGCCTATATATACTGTATATGTGTACTGTCTGACAGAGGTTAGATCGCTACATGGTTATTTCTACAGGGTAGTTTGAAGTGAATGGAAAGAAATGGGTAAAGGCTGTTGATTCTTCAGGGGAGGAGGTTAGTGCGTTACACTGCTATTTCATCTCCCAGACAGTCAGGAGTTCCCTTTCTGTTGAGAACATTGAGCAGCCTCAGCGTCTCCTCGTCCCTCCCCCAGCCAAAGATCTCCATCTCCTCCTCATCGTCCTCTCCCTCATCCTCATTGTCATCGCTGTCGTCTGTGTTCGACTCGTACTCTGAGGCGATACCTGACTCGCGAAACCTTGCGGCAAAGTCCAGGCAGCCCAGAGATCTTAAGTCTTGGGACAACAACTCAGCGGAGCCCTCAGACACCTCTTGGACTTTGCTCTCAAGCCGGTTGGCCTTCAACAGAGGGGGAGGCGATGGGAGTTGAGGAGGTGGAGGACCCGGGAGGAAACGGAAACATTCCAGTTTGAGAAGACATTTTTCCCTACCTAGAGGGCTTCCCATGGTCCCGTTAGAAGATGAGAAGGCGTTGCCGGTCCCGTCAGTAGAGCCTAGCACAGGCAGGTTGAGGGTGGACACATCAGGTTTGGGAGTTGTGGGGTCGCAGATCACTGGAGGTACTGTAGACCGGAAGGTGATCTCCAACAGACTGTCCTGAGATCCCACTGGAGAGAAAAAAGGAAAAGAAAAGTGATGAATGATCAAAGGGAGAGAAGGAGTAAAGGATTGGCTATATATTTTACATTACATTCAACAACTCCACTGATTTAAATGTCTGCTATCTCCTGTTGGCTCATGAGAGTTAGCAGCAAAATTAATGATGCAGTTACCAATAAATGCAGTTTGTATTGGAGTAAACCAGAAAAAACATGTTTCACATCATTTCATCATCAGGGCTGCTCAGTGATCCATACTTTGTTTCCTTCTTCATCAGGGAAAAGACCTGGAGCTCAAAAACTGAGGGAATGATGCATTGAAGTAATAATCCATCCTTTCAAATACTAACTCCTACAAAGTAGGAAAGATGACTCTGAAAAGTTCATGGAGAGCAGCAGCTGTAGTTTTTGGATTCACGAGTAGTTACGGTGTTCACAAAAATTAGTAACGGCATCTATACATATATCCATAAAAACATCTTAATTTGCTGCTGCATATAATGTGCTGCCTCTCTGTTGAGCAACTGAAATTTAACGTCTGGGAACAGCTGGGGTAAAATCTGCAGCAATGTTTTATCAAACACACATGGAGCGTGAAAGACTGTAGTCTGGTTGAAACAGTAAGTAAGAGGGAAAACTAATTAAAAGATGCATTGCAAAGTTAGTGGGAATTCAGACTGAAATCAGCCTTGTGTTAAAGGAGCTCAGGGGGCAGAGCGTTGCTGTAAGGGTGAGACGATGAATCAAGATCCAGGAAGTCCAGCTGGAGTAACAGATTCACGTGTTTAATGGCTTGTTATCAGACACCAAAATAAGGTTTGTAATACTCACAGACAGGGTTCTACAACTCTGGAAAGTTACTTCAGGCTAAAATATGTATATTCAGAGTATTTCTTTAAGAGGATTTTAAGTAGTCAAGCAATGAACAGTACTAAAACCTCCTGCCTGGGATCCCCATCTCCTCTCAGTGACAGCCAGACCAGATTTAATGCTGTAAAATTCTACTAAATGCTGGAAAAATGCTATGAAACACACCTTTCTCTGGAAAAACCTGCCCACAGACTGACAGATGTAATATAAACAATATTAAAAGCACTTTCAGTGAAATGTTGTCATAAATCACTTTATTAGTTCTACACCTGTGCCAAGCATACAACTCAAAATGGGTCAAGAGAAAGTTCTTTTGCATTAAAAGTTTGACCATATTGCATTTCATTATGTATATTTTTCCATTTAATCCAACATAGCATTGAGACAATACTTTTCCACTGAAATGTTGGCTGGAAAGATAACAGAGTGCTTCCTGCAGGGTGACAATTGGAGGGCAGACTGGGCTGCAATAGTGCAGAGGAGTCTCTCTCTGAATAGTTGAAGAGGCTTAATAATGTGTGAAGCTGTGGGGGGAGAGACAGAGGGTGTCGTGGAAGATGGAGCGACCAGAGTGTCTGTGTGGTGCGTGATAAACTGAGCAGTGAGGGGAATCCAGTCTCATAATGGTACTCAGAAGCTTTAATGTAGGGATTTCCATTTAGAAGTCTGCTGTCTGCATGAGTGTACAGAGAGCTGCTCTCTCACAGTAGAGATCATGGTTAGAATGGCTGCGTGTGTGTGTGTGTGTGTGTGTGTGTGTGTGTGTGCTCTGTCACATGCAAGGATTTTACCTGAAGGTGGTCATGTGGTGGTAAGGTTATGAAATATTCATTCTCATCTTTATTACCTTCTCCAAGGAGGTTATGTTTTCACTGGGGTTTGTTTATTTGTTGGTTTGTTGATTTGCAAAGTAACTCAAAAAGTTATGGACGGTTTTTGACAAAATTTTCAGGATTGCAAACCGACAAACCAACAAACAAACATACTAACAAAGAAGCCCCAGTGAAAACATAACCTCCTTGGGGTAACTTTAAATAAAAAAGTCACCCTGCGCACTCTGAGTGCTTTTCTAGTTGTCCATTATATTGTTTTGTCACAACACCTTCTGCATATTTTCTTTTGGATGCTGTATTTATGCCTTCACTGAGGATCTGGATGATTGGTGATTGCCAGAGAAACTATAGGCAGGTTATGAGATGACCCACATGTCATTCCTCAGTTCTTTTTCCACCATATTTCCTGTCTCTTCACTTTCAGCACCAATTGAAATAACTATTAAATTACTATATAATATGTTAAATAAAAAAAACAATGGACCGCTTAGACATTATATGATGTCTCAATGTGTTAAATGCCTGTTGCATCTCAAGTGGGCAGGGCTAAGACATGAGGAGAGAAGTCAAGGAAAGGAACTGAGGATGTACAAATGAGAAGAGCCCTCTGTCTCTCCGTCACTTTGTCTGTTGTGCTCTATTTATTAAAAGGTGTTTAAGAGGCAGTACATGTGCTGGAACTAAGCTCATATCACAATTAAATTCTGTTCATATGATTTTAAGACATAAGATAATCCTGGAAATTTGCAACAATTCAGCAACAAAGTGGATCATGCAAGATTGCAACAAGAACAGTTATGTGTTGTGGACTATTTTATATCATATGTAAGTGAGAAATTTCCTGTTGAAGTAGCAGAGGTTGGTGCTCTTTAAATTCTTCTAGTCTAATAGGATTTAACTAACAATGAATAAAGATGTTTGATTTCTTTTATGATTGATGGGTTGTTATCCCTTAAAAGCATGTACTGAATGTTTTAAATGGATATCTTCCTGCTAACTTGTCCTTTTAGATTACTGCATCAACAACTAGATTAGAATCCCTGTATGGGATAGAAGAAGTAAGGTGTTGCTGTTGGTACATTTCTTACTGGCTGCCAGTAGAGGCTGACATGGGTCACAAATTTGCAAAAGGCATGTGTACTCTACATGTGTGTCTGTCACACTTACTGGAGTTTGGTCCAGACATCTTGGTCTCCAGTTCCTGGATCTGTTTAACCAGCAGGGAGATGTGCTGCAGCAGATCTTTGTTCTGCAGCAGCAGCTGATGGACTCGAGCCTGGGCCTCCAACCGAGCCGTGGCCTCCGCACTCAGCTGGTCCTTCAACAGGTGGACCTGCGGGAGGAAGGTGACATGGACAGGTAGAGGAGGAGAGATCAGGGAGGGTAAGGAACCAATGCTGTTTGCTTCAAATGTTTGAGTACAGATAAACTGCAATAACTGGAGTGGTCTGTGCATACTGTAACTATAAGGTTTCTTTTGTCTTCTCATTTCAATGAGCTTTACTTCATGAGATGGTGCTACAGTTTATCAAATTGAGGGTTTGTCTCTTAAAGCAAATTGAAACTTCTCTAAATGTAAGGTGTTCAGTCATTCAGCTACATTTTAATCATTACAGCAGTAGATTTCCTTCTCTGTAATGAGGGGATACTGTAGGAAAGAAAAAGACTTTGAGACTAACAGACTAACTGCAAGTTCAGATGAGCTGAGGATGATGAGTAAATAATCTGGGTCTAGATTAGAAACCATATCAAAAATGTCTGAGCAAAAGGACTGAATTTCACCACACATGAAAGAGAAGAGGCAGCTGTCAGATATGGGAGTATCATCCACACAGATTTAGTGAAGCAACAAAATCTTTCAGGGAAAATGAGCCAAACTGTGAATACAAAATTATTTCTTTTCAACAGAAGTAGTCATTATTATTTAAGCTTTTGCCTTGTGAGTATTGATCAGTAGATGAGAAGCTTCAGCATCTGGCTGACTCACTTGGCAGTGATTGATTAATGACACCGTATTTTTACTGCTCTGTAATTAATCAAAGCTTTGCTGAAGAAAAAAACAAACAAAAGTGTGTTTTTCCAGTTGGAGGCAAACAGATCAATATGTGACAATTTGGTGGGAATGTGTGACGAAAAGCTCACAAGCAAAGCAGCAGGGTGTTCATGGAGTCCAGGATTGATCATCAACAGCTGAAGATGTTTTCACTTATTCACACACATATTCAGTCAAAACAACTTAAGGTTACTGTCTAGTTGCATCAATAAAATCAACCTTGACCTTCACTGTAAGAGTAACTTTTCAAGCAAAAACTCCAAATATTTCTTGGTATCAGCTACTTGGAAGAAAGTATTTACCCTGTACGCTTTTTAAAATGCAGATATACACATCCTCAGATCCACGGTGCTGAAAAAACATGAGCGACAGATATTAGATCTTTGAAATTTCTGTGGCTTTATATCCGTCTATTACACTTTTATTACAAGCCCGGTGGTGCTCCAGTGGCTGCTCTGATCCTTGTGTAAGCTTAATGTCACAGTCTGCTGTGGTCTGCAAGATTAAAGAGAGACTCCATTTCAATTTAACACTGAAAGGCTAAAACTTTTCACTTCACTCTGAATCATTTATATACGAGGGGAGTCAGGGACGGGAAAGAGACACCGTTCACTCAGAACGCACCGCAGCTTTTGTGGCAGCAATGAATCCCAGTTTTTACTTCAAAGTGCTCTCCAAATCAAATGTTAGTGGCCCCACCTCCCACCCCACTCTCTATCCTGAACATATAATTGCTTTTAACAATTTCAAAGGAGAAATTCTCAAGGTTTTAAATCACTGGAATGGCTCCGAAGAAGCCCAATGTGTCTAAGAAGCTCACATACTAATGAGCTTCTGACAAGAAAAGCTGCAGAGTTTGAATTTGTTCCAGCAGGATTTTAGATGTCAGCTGTCTACCAGGTACTGAGGAAGGAAAGAGTGTCATACATGCTTTTATTCAATTACACTGCATGTACACTGAATAGTAAGAGTCTAGATGTGTTTCTTACTGTTAACTGTTTTCTGCTTTTTCAGATGGCTTCTTGTCAGTGAAGCATTTCTACTCTGTTGTGAACATATTAATAAAAATGTAATCAGAGTGAGTCGGAACAGGTGGCCATAAAACGTCTAGGAAGGAAGGCGGCTGAATATCCGACAAGTGTATTTTCAGAGTGCTGTGAATCACGGGGCTTCGCATGGAGGTACAAGTCACTGAAACATGTAATGACTCCCCGGCTTCTCACTTCAGCTTGATGTGGTAACCGTGGTAGCATGGTACTTTTGGCTCTTGACAGTGACACATATCGAAGAAAAAAAACAAAACTAAACAACAAACTGCAATTTGAAATGTTCCAGAAAGCCTTTCAATATTGCATGAGCAGTCTGAAAGTTGAAATGTAAAATTACATGACATAGGTATATACACACATTTTTATACATACTGATTGACCCTTTCCTTCCTCTGAGTCTCTTGTCTCTCATGTCATCTCCTCCCTCATTGCCTCCCCTCGCTCTCTTTTTCTATTTTTGACATAAAGACTGTTTTCAGCATTTTTCTGAGATGAAATCTCATCAGTTCCTCCCCACCCTAATAAGGAGCCAGTGAGGCAGAGAAGCACAAGATGGAGTCAAAATTCACAGCCTCTGTCCCAAGGCCTCCATGTCGTCTCACAGAAAAACTAGTGTGGATGAAGACCATCATCTACTTCAATTATCCTTGCACTTGGCAACAAATAGAAGTGATTCCAGATCGTGTTGAGGCCAGGCTGCCTCAGTCTGCAGTCATTTGTAAAGACTGACAACCTGATGATGACTTTGGTGGTGTAATTTACAGTTGACTGGACCCCATCTTGAGCGATGGAGGGGTGCAGCTTGACGCTGACATATGCTGCCCTGCTGACACCTCTAATGGCACATCAGGCACTCCTGCGTGGTTCATACTGAGGCCTTGGGAGCGAGTGTCACATCTGTCCTGTTGCTGTCCAGTTAAATGCCCCTCACTGAGCTGCACTGGCAGATTAAAAGACACTGAACAACCCCATGTATAAACATTAGTAAACAGAGCAAGATAAGCAAAATAAGGCACTAAAAAAAGGTGTTTTAAAAGTCAGACCATGGCTCGGTCGCCTGGGATATCTGATCAAAATAGCACAACGACTCATTGTGATGCAGCAACACAAGGTTAAATTTGCTTGTATTCTGAAAATAACCAAACCTGAGGCTGGTCCTGTAGATAAAATGTAAAAATTGGAATGAAAAATTGATAAGATGAGAGATGATAAGCCCAAAATTATTACATTCATTTAATTTTGGCAATAATACGTCTGTTTATCTGGCCATGTGTGTCTCCAGCTCATTGTCTTTTGATGACTCCACCTGACCAGGTATATCAGGCAATTCAGAAAAAAATACAATATTCAGTGGGGACATTCATTAGGATCATGTGTGGGAGGCCGTTAAGCTGAAGTTATCTAATTCATTTTCTGTCAGTGATGCAATGGATTTGTGTCAAGACCAACAAAATTTGTTTCCTCATCTAAAGGTTACAGTTTAAATGCAGCAGAAAAGCAGAATGGTTGGCAGTATGACAATGCCTTCCTAAATGCAGAACCCAGACAATGAGCCAGTTAAAAAGGTGCTCTAATTGTGCTTTACTGTGGAAGTCTCTTGGTAGTAAACGTGCCGCTACCCAGTGTTTCCTACCGTTTTATCAGTGTCTTGAAATAGAGGGAGCTTCAAGCTACTGGAATGACTCCTTAAATCTTTAATTAGGCAGCAGCATCTCTCTGCGTTTTTATTACTTCCTTTCCATAAAACTGTTCCTCAGAACAGCACAGTGCCTGAGGACAGTTATCATCCTCCCACCTCGTTCTCTCACAACAGTTTGATATTTTTCCATCCATCTCGTCAGTTCTTTACAGTGCAAAGAACATTTCCATTACTAAATCTAAAATAAAGTCACATCATAGACTTCTTACAGATACCTGCCTCTCTTCTCACGTCGTACAACAAAACACAGAAGCTTTACATTGTGTTTGCTTTTTAAAATGCCTCAAATCCAAAGAGAACTAGAAAAATTCCATGCAGAAATGTTCGATTATCACCCGACAGTCTTCTGCAGAACCACATTAGCAGAAAACACACTACATACACAGACAAAATGAGAAAATCAAGACTTTATGGTTTAACTCCTACAGTATGCTAAAAATGTAGATATCATAGAAACCGGATGACAAGGCTGTTTAAATGATAGCATTTCCCTTTCAGACTAAATTGATAAACAGCATCCCTCCGCCTGCTAGCGTAAAGGGATTATCGCTGTTGGTTGTGAGTCGTTGTGTGACTCCACAGGGTTGGTTGCCACGGATGTACTCTTCACACAGGATTAGCATCATTGCATTGCCTGCCCACGCTGAGTCCCTTTGATTTGGAAGAGTTTGAAACCCTTCCAACACTTGCTTGTCTCTATATTTATCTTGTTTTTGGAGGAAAAAATGAAAGGGCTCAAGACTCATTTTGCTGGTGCAATAAGGAGACGGTTATAAATGCACTCATGTAACATATGTAAGATGGTGAGAGAAGAAGTGAGGGAGAACTAGAAAAGTCCAAGCATAACCGGGAAAAAAGAAAAATGAGTGCGCTGAGATGAAAAATGAAGAAAGCAGACGGGAAGGAGAAATGAAGGACAGACGGATGAAGCAATAGAAAATATGAACGAGGAAAGGATGGTATGGATGGGAGAAGAAAAAGAGGAAATGTTTGAGGGAGGACATGAAGGAGAAAATAACTGAATAGAGGAAGCAGGAGGAGTTAAAGGAAACATCATGTAAGGAAGGACTGGAGGAAATATCAGTAAAGAGACACAGAGACGGAGTGAGGGGTCAAATTCCATTAAGCAACGACAGAGCAGCATCTGCAGAGCGAACTTCATCATGAAACAGATCATCAAGTGTGCTTCTTCACTTCCCTGACTTTATTAAACATCTCCACTTCCACTCATCCCTGAGTGAGCTGTGATTAGCGTTGGCCAGCTTGCTAATTTACCTCCATTTACTGTGATCTCTGCAGCAGGGTTCAACATCAAGAATATTTTCCCTGTTTCCTGCTTGGGTCACTGAGTCACAGGCACTGTCATCAGGGCATTATCATTAGGGCCACAGGGAAAACAATCAACGCTGCAATTTCTTCCATCATAAGCTGGGCCGGAAAAAATGCTCAACATTACTTTGAAAGCTGCTGAATTTATCAAAGAAAGGGCTGCAAAGTACAAACAGGTGACACATGAAAGGAAAGGATAGGGTCGCAGCTAATTTTTGATACGTCTCCTGATTTACGTCACGATAAACCTATTATTATTGCAGTGAATAAAACATCAAAAGAAGTGAAATATATCCAAAATCCAAGACTGGACTTGGGTAACATGATTAACTGTAAAAAAAGAAATAAAAAATAAAAAGACGTTCAATGCACAATTAGCAATTTTTGCTTGAAAAATGACTGATCGACTCTCAGCATGGTGGCATTTCATGTAAATACAAAAAAAAAAAAAAAAGGATCAAATCGTACCTTTAACAGGGTTGGACTTGATCAATGAAAAAAGTTCTAGAAAGCTCAATATCACTTACGTGTCTGAATTTCACAACCTATTTTTTCTGGACTTTTTTCTTTTTTTTTCTTCACTTTTTATGGCTCCACCTGTTACTTCCTGGCTGTACTTTTTGTTCTGAATGTAAAACAGAATTTGATACTCTAAATAATACACAACGCTAATAAAGATACACAGGTGTGTGCATACATTTTACTAGTGCCATCTGATTAATTCTTCTATACATAACATCTGAATCCATGAAATGAGTGATTTCAAAAGAATTTCCAAGCAACCTACAACTATTTCTGACTTGTTTTGCTATGTTAAATTGTGAAACATGGAAACCAGATAATGTCAGTGATTTCATCAAATATCTGGAAAAAATCTTGTTAGGGGCCAGAAGAGACAGAACTATTCAGCTTTTCACACAAAGAGCAAAGTAACTGATGTCTTGCAAAGTTGTTTAAGAACAACAATTACATACCCAGATGAGAGATAACGGCAACAGCAGCCCACAGTTAGACTAACTAGACAAATCAGCCTTAAAAGAAGCAAAGGATCAACTCAGATGCTGAGTGGAACAGTTACAGAGGCTCAGACTAGAGAGCCAAGGTCAGTTGGACCCACCTTAGGATAGTTCAATAAATATTCTGCATCAGGTATAATACTTCCTTTCATGTGCTACAGCAGTTTTGAGTCATTTAAAAAAAAATCCACAGCAGCCTTACCATTATAGCTGGCTTCATTAAGATTTAATTAATGGAATATATGTCTGGGGTCACTCAATCAGAATGTGAACGTGTCAGCAGGAGTCTGTCAAATGCTGTTCAGGTTGTGACAAGGGTCAGGACGACCCCCTGTATGTGTCTGTGGAAGCTGTGAGACATCAGTATTTAACAGTCTGGGCCACGACTGTGTGCGTGAGAGGGTGTGTTGTGTTTCAAGTCTTGAGGCCTTTTGCAAGCAGGCTGAACCCGCTGGATGTGTGTGTGTGTGTGTGTGTGTGTGTGTGTGTGTGTGTTTTGATCCAGCTTATAAGCCACTGCTGTCACTTCTCCCACTGCAGCCACTCAGGCTGGGTGATTGATGTCTGAGGCTGTGCGCACTCGCTTCTAACTTTTCTTTTTAAATCCAGATTAGATTGCACTGCCAATGATCCCTGAGCGTTTCCTATTGATCACAAGTTTCTTTTCCCAAGGCCCATTTTCTTGTTTAACAGAAAATGATTTGAAGATTTCTTTTGTGGAGAAACAATGGCTGAATAGAGATAAAGATAACACAAACCCTAAAATTGGCATTTATATTTTCTGTAAATATAAATAACATGAACTGCATTGTGTTGACTTTAACATACAGTCACAGTGCTTAACAAATTTATCAGACCACCTGCCCTGTTTGTCTCAAAGAGCCTCCAGCATCATGAAGAGCTTTAATTCAGACTCTTTCTTTCTTACTGAGTTTGGTATGCTTCACCATTTTGAACAGGAGTGAGGAATTAAAACTGAATTCACCTTTTTATACCAAATTTGAGCCAGAAAACTGGAATTCTCTGAGAAGTCAGAAATTAATCAAGAATAACATTCAACCGCCAAAACACACTTTTCTGTTTAGGAATGCAATGAAGTAAATAACTATGATTTGGCATTTCAATCAAAAAATAATAATGTGCTTTGCTCTATGTTTGGTTTTTTTGTATAACAGTAAATTTGAAAAATCATGGATGACAACAGTAATTAAAATTTAGCTTTATATATATATATATATATATATATATATATATATATATATATATATATATATATATATATATATGTATACCTCGTTTGAGAATCTTCTGTTTGAATCTTCAAACAGGCTGTTTCATAGCCTGATTTTGAGAATCAGGCTATGAAACAGCCTCGCTCTGGGTCACCAGTCTCTCCTGGGTTATTTAAGACACAGCTGTTTCTGTTTCAGTCATGTACTTTAATTTGAGTTGTGTTGTTTTGTGCTCTGTTGTAATATGGGTATTGTACTCACATTTTGTACTTTTCCTTTTGTAAGTCACTTTGTAACCTGGGTTTTGAAGGTTTCCTTATAAATAAATCTGGACTTTCTTATGTTATCAACTAATACAGAGTGAATTCAATTATCGTTGTTCACTCTGTGATGATTCTTGTGTTTATCTGATTTTTAAACCATGTAATGCAGAGATTAACTGCAGCAAGAGCAACAGTTCCCAAGGCAACATGCACTCAAGGTCAGTGTATCACTCATTATGGTAATGACCATCGCATCACGTGCAGCTCTTGGGAGGAATCTGAAATATAACAAACTGAAACTGAAAACAGGGCATGTGAAAAGTATGAAATATCTGTTATGGCCATACATAGAAATGTTGAACATAATGTATCCACAGGCATAAAAACCTTTAGAATACAAGTCTGAGTGTTTGTGTATGTTGGAGAGTTGCACCTGTGCCACAGCCACTTGTGTTTGTTGCTGCTGCTGCTGGAGCTGCTGTTGGAGCAGCTGGATCTGGTGGTGGACAGACAGGGGGGCACCTGGTGGTGGCAGTGTGCCCGATGGAGGGAGCAGCATCCTGGGGCTGGACATAAGCAGAGAGGCCTCCTCTGAAGCCTGATACCAGGGAGAGACAGAGAGAGAGATGGAGTCAATATTCAGTGACCGAGAGCAATATGACCAGGTTCTGCAACACCTGGTCTCCAGAGGTCTTTAGCCCCTCTGCACTGACTCCTTCTGGATTTGAAAACAGTTACATGGAGTATATTTCATTTTAATTCTATTCATTTATGTTGTTGCTAGGCCTGTCAAAGTTAACATGATTAATCCACGTTTGGTGAGTTATTTGTTTGCCAAACTACAGGAGAAGCTTGCACGTCTCTGGCGACACATTTTGGGCAGTTTGTCCAAGTTGAGTTTGTCCCAGTTGACTTACTTGAGCCCTGGTTGTTGCACAATTTACAGAGGAAAATACAGTTTAATTCTGATTCTGACAGATTTGACTTTTGCCCATGATGGCTTGCCAATATGCTTGATATACGTCAACAAATTAGCGATAAAATGGATAACATTTTATTTATTAATTTTTCACAAATATGACACATTTTTTTCTTTTTTGGTATATGAAGTATATAAAACTTGAGATGCCGTGAAACATTTTGCATCTCCTTAAAAACAGTATTTGGTGGAAGAGAGGACAAAATAGCTCTTAGTTGCAGACCCCTTAACAACAAGCCCTTAATAACAAGACACAGAACAGTTATTGCTTTATTGCTTATAATTGCAGTCATTTGCACAATCTTGTATTTTATTTTACCTTTCTAACATATATATATGTATATATACGTGTGTATATATATATATATACGCGTGTATATATATATATATATATATATATATATATATATATATATATATATATATATATATATATATATATATATATATATACATATATATATATATATATATATATATATATATATATATATATATATATACGTGTGTGTATATATATATATATATATATACACACGTATATATATACACACGTGTGTATATATATATACACACGTGTGTATATATATATATATATATATATATATATATATATATACACATTGTTTTGTTCATTTTTGAAACTTGTTCTTGATAATTCTGGTACTTCTGAAGTATCAGTCTGGCACCACCCTTGGTCAGACCACACCTTTGAGAAGTTTCCAGACTGTAGGACTACATTTCGTAATGATGAAAACAAAACCGGCAACAAGTTTCAACATGGGGGATGCGAACACACAGGAAAAAAAGAGAAACAGAAGTGTCTGATGAATAAATAAATATAATCCGTACAAGCAATAGCATCAATATAATGCCTTGGAGGACAAGTCACCATCAAAACAAGAATCTGAATTTGAAATGTAGGACTGCTGATTAGTTGCACCAGTGTGGTATGAGCGGTGCTGGGAATGCAGATCAGCGGCACTGAGATGCTCCACTTCAACAATAATGAGCTTTGGGAGTCTCCATCTAACGCTATCAAGCATCCTAATTGTTCCAAGGCTCTAGAAACCCGTCAAATATTGTGTCCTCTCCATCACTCAACCAGTTAAAAATAGCTTTTGTTTTGCAGATACAGTGGGGTGCTTTAATCACACTATTGTTAAAATAAAGCATGAGCACCATTTGGTATCTGAGGTTAGTCATGAAATTCAAGCCAGCACCTGGATGGTGAAGAACCACATGCTGTCTGTCTAAAACACTCTCAGATTGTATTTTTTACAGGCAGTAGATACAGAAATACATCGGGCGCATCTTAGAATATGACTGACAGAGGATGCATGGTTTGTATAGAGAACAAAAACTCTCACTCCAGCACCAAACGAGACCTTGATTTCTTCAGCAGCCACTGAGAAATCATGACATGCTGCTTTATCGGTATGATATACTGTATGTGATGAATCTGTATTGTATGAAATAGAGCATGTGTGGTTGTGTGTGTGCTTGTGAGAGTGATTTGTATCCATGTTAAGTCTTTGAGTGCCATTGACCTATTCATATATTTTAAAATCCAACTGCCACTGACGTATATATACGTCAAAGTGTTTTTTCTGCAGCTGGCACAAGAGGGCGCTCTTGCAGAGCCTGTGAGTAATATTGGGACTTCTGGGATTTGTAATCTGGAGATAAAGAGATGCCACAGAGATCAAAGCAGGAAGTGGAGATGATCACGTTCAGAGAGCAAAACAAACAGAATGTGAACAAAAAGGGGTGTTTTTGGTGAAAATAGCCTCTACTCTCCTGCAGATAATATTTTCACAATGAAATAGAGAATCTCTTTTTTCATTTGAGCTATTCTGTGTTTTCATTAAAACGAAAAAGACTCAAAATAGCCCAAAATTGTGAAACTAAAAAAAAAAGACCTTGATCAAAAAAATGTTCAAAAACACTGACACAAGGCACTTTCTGAGTTATTGTGAGGGGATGATATGGGGTGTGAGATTAATGTAATATGATAATGATACTGTATAATAATAATATAACATGACAGTATAAAGTTAAATTCCTTGTACTGGCAAATGTACTTGGCAATAAACTTGCATCTGATTCTGATTCTTAATTATCACCACTACAAACAATAGATCATAAAGTTTGTGCTACTGTACAGTAACAGTTCATATAGTAGTATTGACAATAACAATAATGAGACAGTTAATCCATTTAACAGGACACAATGATTTTTGTTACTGCTATTGGCTAGTTAACAAATGCATGCTGCACAGTAGTTCATAAAAATCATCATTAATTATATTATTATTCTTATCATTATTATTACACATGAAGCAAAAATAGCTGTGCATAGCTTGATTTATACGTGACTGGCTTTACAGCTTGACCTTCATTAGCTTCTGCACCTCCTCTTCCTCCTCTTCCAAAGCAAGTGGTTGCTGGACGTGAAGCATCTTTGAAAACTCTTTCAAGGCTTGAAGTTTGAACGGTTTGACTGAATCCAATGTCACATCACTAATGGGCGACACAAGGTGCTTCAAAGTGACTGGAGTTGCAAACCAAATGATGGTCGGCAAACAAGTCGACACCTGATTAAAATGAACCTAAACCTGCCTTAAGGAGTCCATGCCAAAACACTTCACCATCTGTCACACCTTCTGGTGACACTCACACATACACACCATGAGGGGAGTATATGATGGACGGCCTGTCTGAGTTGGATCTGTTAGGTTAATGAGAAGAAATTATCAAAGTTGACAGGTTGTTTGGTGCCATCACAAAATGAATAGTGAGGCAAAGGCTGTGTGTGTGAAAGAGAGAATTTGACTGCTCAGAAACATGTCACATAAAGTGCCTCTTTGAAACAGACACACCATTCACAGAAGCTACTTAGAGACACCTGAAGCGACACTCAGCTGCTAAGTAAAGGATGTTAAACAAGACGGCTGCTTTAGCTGTGAAACAGCGAGTGTTGTCAGACAAACAGGGAAGGTTCAGAGACGAGAAGATGAGTCAGCAGTCAAACCAGCAGAGAGGGGAAATGTGACACGTTTGGATTTCAAGCACTGCGGACAAAGGAACTATTCTCAATTACAGAGAAACAGAAAAACAGACACACTAAACAGGCTGTCAGCAGCAGCAGATGATGCAGTACAGATGGAAAAGAAATCCCATTCTAATATACAGCAGCATCCCATAGAAACACTCATTACTCATTTTCATTACTCTCTCTCCAGTTCTTATATCAAAGGTACTGCATTACATTTACTGTTGCAACCACACTATCCACAAAATATTCCAGGAAAAACAGTACAGCGTAACAATAGATATTTCTTGGTAGTGCAGTGGACACCAGAGATGGAGAAACAGAAAAAAATGCATTGTGGTTGTCATAGTTTTACTAGAAAACAAGTGGTTTGTATGATGCGTCGTGCTGTTCGCAGACAGGCTGGGTGGAAGGTGCAGTGAGAAGCCAGTTTAAATATGGAGATACTTTCAGTTTGTCTTGAAAGGCATTCAAAGTGTTGCACTCAATTGTTTATGTGAAAAGTGACAGAAATAGCAGTGTCAAAAATAACAGTTGGAGAAGAGAAGTTCAAACCACCTCTACACGCCTAGCCAATCACTGTGTGAAATAAACTGTGTGTTGCATTGTATCAAAAAGTCAAGAGATGGTCAGACAGACTCCCCCCCCACTCCGCTCCACTCCAGCCCTCCCGTGACCCTATGTGAGGATAAGCGGTAGAAAATGGATGGATGGATTATACTTCTTTTCTATTCTTTGTGAGTACTGTAAGCTTTTGACACAAAGTCAAATTTCTTTTCTGCGTAGGCACACTTGACAAAACTCTTTGTTAAAGCTCTTTTAAATTTTGATTTAAAGGTGCTGTGTAGAGGATCTGGCAGCATCGAGTGGCGAGGCTACAGATCGCAACCAATTGAAATTTAAGTTGTGTGCCAAGCTTGGAGAACCAGGAGGCCGCTCAAAAACATGAAAACATGAATGGCCCTATCTAAACCCAGTGTTTGGTTTGTCCACACAGAAAAATGGTGGTCGAGTCCATCTACCTCAGTCTGTATGTAGATATACAGTAACGACTCATTCTAAGGTAATAAAGACGTAAGCAATTCATATTTTCTGGTGAATATATACATACATTTGTATACTCATACAAAACATACTTATTAACTCTTTGAGTGCCAAAGATTATGTTAAGAGTATGTTCATCTTTTAAAATCGAATACTTGCGTGCCATAAATGAGTGTACTCGTCTTTCCTTTTTTTGGCACTGGCACAAGAGGGCGCTCTCAGGCAGCCTGTGAGTAATTCTGGGGCTTCAGGGGGTTGTATGCAAGGGATCAAAGCAGGAAGTGGAGATAATCGTGATTAGAGAGAAAAACAAAAAGTGGACAAAAAGTGGTGATTTTTCATGATGAAATATAGAGTCTCTTCTTTCATTTGAGCTATTCAGTGTTTTCACAGACATAGTACAAATATTCTGTGCGTCATGAAAGATGACTCAAAATGGGCAAAAATGCTGGCACAAGGCACTGTCTGTTTTGAAAACAAAGGGCTGGCACTCAATGAGTTAATATAATATTTTGTTCCTGTCAAAAGATTACCTTAAATGTTCCATTAAAGAGCAACCAAAATAGAGTCATTTTTAACTGAAAAACTGTGTCACCTTGTTCTGATCTGTAATTATAGGGTCCCCTTAAGAACAGTCATTTCAAAACTGCCACAAACATTGCTCAAACAGCTACAAAGACTGGATGACAAAATATTTTCAGGAGTGACACATAGGCCAGGAAAATATGGGCATCTGAGGCATTCAGAGGATGAGGATTATTTAGAAATTGAACTTCAGCCCCGAATATACTTCTCCAACTGCGTAATACGTTATCCAACTCTGTAACCACGGATACCCCTCTAACCTTTGCAGTTCTCCGTCGTGGTGCCGGTGTTGTGATACAGTAAGCACCCCTGCCGTGAAATGCATCCCCTCTCGAGTCTATAGGCATACAGTATAGACCACATTAAACTTTAGGTGATATTATGGACCAAAGGTTATTGTTTTGACCTACATGAGTAGCTTATATACAGGTTAATCCAATTAAAAGCACATACTTCTGAACCTAGAAATTGCAAGGAAAACTAGATTATATTATCCTTATGAAACACACGTCAAATACATTCAAGTTGCTCAAAAAATCCATTTAATTCATTTAGTAATTATGGCTGGGGTATATTTCCACAGAACAGACCGAGAGGTGTTGGTTTGCGTTCGCTATTATCCAGTTTTTTTCTTGAGAAGAACATCTGTTATTTGCACTATTCAGAGGAGCTTTAAAGACTGTAAGCAACTGATGTTCTTCTCTTCTACAGTATCTCCCTCACAAATAATTAAATCATAAAATAGTATTTTCCCCTGCTAATTGCTTCACATTCTGAGGGGGTGCATTTCACAGCAGGGGTGCTTTCTGTGGCACAACACCTGAAAAATAATTCCAGAAGTGATGTATTTAGAGGACCAATCACAGCCATTGCTATCTCCATTTACCCTTGATGGCGTGACGGACAGTTAAAAAAATATTTCATGTGCCCGGAGAGAACGGAGAGGCTCTCCGACAGGCTCTCCAGCAACGTGGAGGGCTCTCTGTGTCCACGTACAGCAGTTTACAGAGTACTACTGGCGTTTACGTAGAAGAGGATGGATGCCAGTCTCACTCATCCAGTGACCACTGTTCAATCTGAGATATTTAAACAAATATGTACAAATACAATTATGCAAGCATGAATATGCCTGCAGTCTATTGACTGAGGAATTGTATATTCAAACACAGTTTTAGCCTCTCGAGCCTCTAAACATATTTTTCGCAGCCAGAGCCAATTACAGAAAACAGCAGAGTAGAACATTCAAATTGAGCGGGGGAGTTAGACAGAATGGAGAAAAACGGCCCACCGCTGGAATTCCTCATGATAACTGCTCGGGTCTGGTCTGCCAGAGGGAAATTCTCACTATTGCCATTTAATTCCCACACATGCACATTATTAATAAAGGGACTTAGAAGGCAGCTGGAGTCGTCTGTTATCTTTTTTCGCCTCGTTGTACTCATTGAGGGATGGAAAGAGGCAAGGGAGAAACCAGGGAAGAAAAAGAAAAGTGAAAGTGAAGCAGAAAGGGAACGTAAAGGGAGATGACACTGGAAGTCTTTATTATTCATCCTCCAGCTGTGATTACACAAGCTATTTTCTGTCTGTCAAACAAACCGTCTCCACACACACACACACGCACAAAAATGCAGGCTATAAAACATGTTTAGACCGTGTCTGGCTTCCTTCACTGCTGACAGCCCCAGCTGCACATTTACAACTTTATTTTACAGGGCTCTCGAGAAAACGCACTGCGTCACTCTGCTGTGGCTTTGCATGTAATATCAGACCATACCATCATTTATAAATGTCATTATATAGTAGTAAATGCTGGGGAAACAAATTATTATCTCAATGGTTGGAGCAGGCACTGCTGCCATCTTGAGATTTATGACATCGTATTCAGTTTTCCACAGTGGCACACAGAGCTTAACTAAATGGAGACTGGCTGAAATTGATGGGTATAAATGTGTGTGTCTTATGGTCAGACCCAACAAAGCATGAATTGAGACTCCTTACAAATTGGCGCAATTATGTAGTTAATTCTGCCTCCATTTAATCCATTTTTTTGGGAATCAAACAAAAAGTTGAAACACCGGTTGTTTCAAACATGGTTGATGCCGGAAAGAAATTACTGATGTGGTCCACCTTTCTTCAAGAAGCTATTATCAGTATTTTATGTTAACAATGGTTTGGATGAAATTTAATGTAGTAATTATGTCACAGAGAATATTCCACCTTAGGACGACCAACAGTGCCTTTCAACTTATTATGTTGTTCTGTGTCTGACTGGTGATGATATCAGTGTTGTATTCAAAGTTTGTTTTTCCTGCAGTTAGGCGGCCAAAAAAGAGTTGAAGTGCAGTTTCAACCTCATGAGTGTTTACCTTGTTGATTTGGTTGGTTGGCCCAAGTGACCAAACCACTTTTAACCACTTTTTTCCCCATGCAGCACACTGAGCTATGCTTTAGGAAATGCTTCCTAAGCTAATCAGCTTGGATCCAGGGGGCTGCAGTAACTGATTGCCTGATGATTATTTAATCCCACTTTAGGGAACGCTTACACAGATTTTCTTTTGACAAACCCAGATGACAAGTCCTTTGGGTCATATGTAACAAAAGCTCAGTCAGTTGAAACTGAACAGCTGTGCTCCTTAAAGCACAGATCATTTTGTGGTTTCCGACAATGTACTGCAAGCTGGTCCTGCTTCAGTTGAGTCTGAGCATTGTGGTAATCAGGTTAATGCTGTCACTCAGAATTTTCTGTCTAGTTATTTTGGAAAAAAACGAAAAGAATAGCAATATATGACAAATACAGAGCAACAAACTTGATCAGGCTGTGTCATTGAGAGCTTCTTTGAACCATGACATATAATTTTTATCAGAAAAAATGTTTTTCTTCTTGACTCATTGCGTGCCACTTGATGTATTTTTATGTCATTTAAAATCCGACACTTGAGTGCCATTGACGTAATAATATAATAAGTGTTTTTTCGGCAGTGTTTTGTGATCGCAGTCTCCCGCAGCCTGTGAGTAATTACATAAATAACACGAATGGAACAAGGTAAAAACAAACTTTTTATTTATTTTTTTTTTAATAACGTGGGTTGGATGTTTATGTAATTTAATCAACAGTATTAAAGAAAGAAAGTCTTATAGAAGAAAAAATACACACCGAAAAGCACAGTATCATTTCGGCTCAGGAATTCCAAGTATTCTGGTCAAATTTAGTTTTCAACACACTGCTACACCCTGCTAGAGCTACTAACAAGCTGCTGCTGACCAAAAACAACATGTGACATAGTTATGTGACCTTTCCATGTCCTTTTATTAAAAAATGCATGGCCTACAGGGCAGACTCACATGGCTTGTTAATGAATACCTGCATCCATGTGACAATTTTAAGATTTTTGTGCTTTTTCATTACCATAATCTGTCTTTGCTGTTCTTTCACCACAGTCAAGTTATTCTAAATGCCATCCTTGTTTCCTTAGCTGTCTGCCTCATTACTTTTTAATGATGCCATACAGTCACACAGGTGCCGGCATTCATTTGCTTGTCTGTGTAACAGAAGCTGTGGTTGTCGTGGTGGATGTCCCCAGCACTCAGGGAACTGCTGGTTTCTATTCTGGGCATCTCATCAGTGACTGAGCTGGAGCTGGAACTAACTGTCTGTCAGCTCAGAAAAAGGCCCAGAACCCTGTGCATCAGGACTGTGATCATCTAAGCTAATGTGCGGGCTTGGCCTGGAGATGGCTGGATATAATTTGACTTGTGTAGCATTTGGAGGTTTAATTACCACTGATCCAGAAACAGATACCATGCATCATTATCTTTCTTGGACATCTACCAGAACTTGGACATGTCAGTCACAAATTCTGTAAGAATGTTTGAAACTTGAAGATGTTTGCAAACACAAACTCAACTGGAAATCTTGTGAGAAAAACGAGGAAAAAGAATAAAGTACCAAAATAATTATTTATACGCTGACAGAATATTTTTTTCTGTTGAAGTGAATACAAATGTATCATCAGTTCACCACTAGCCATTGGTGGCCTGGAAGCTATATTATGTCTAGTTAAGGGCTGCTATGTATCATATGGAGAGTAAAACTCTAAAAGATGTTTGTGACGCTTGGTTTCAGTGGAGAAATGGGAGTGGCACACAATTGAACATTCTATGAGAAAACCTCTTGACTGAATACTTGAACATTCCTGACAACAGATACTGAAGTCAGCACAGAATTCAGGCTGATGGAGTAAAAAGTCAAGAGAGAGTCTCAGCTCTGCCTAAGGTCAAAAGGCCACTGTTTTAACAAACCATAACAACATTACATATGCATTTATGAAAGAAGATGCACACATGAAGAATGCTAAAATGCTACGCTCTGTGTGATGGCAGGATTTTTTAGCTCCTGACCAGCCTTCGCTGGTTTGCAGCCTGAAGTTTTATCACAACTTTACAAGTCCACACACACACACACACACACACACACACACACACAGCTAAGAAACCTCATCAGACTGCGGGGTTATCAAGAGACATGACCCCCAGCGGGGAAAAACTTGGACCTTGTCGCTCCAATTTATATAAAAATTATATGACTTACAGACAACGAAAAATTGAGAGGCTGCATTTTTATTACCTGCTTGTGTGTGAAGAGTATTGAAAAGATAAGTCTCTGTCCTGCAAGGTTGTTGAGGAGAACACCAGAAGGAAAAAATGTGTGTGTGTGTGTCTTTCTGAGTCAAACAGGTTATGAGTTAAGGCTGAGGAAAGGTTGATTTTGTTGCTGTTGGTAAAAGGGTAGAGACTAGGGATGAGAGCTTAGCAACATTTTGACCTTTTAATGTGGGAACTGTCAAAGATCCTCTGAAGTATTTTAAAATGTATAAAAAAAATAATACAATGAATACCATTCCTGTTCCCCACATTGTTCTCCCGCATTAAAATCCATGGATGAAATGTGTTGGACGAAAGACGTCTTGTACTTGACCAGAAAGTCTCTTGTGTATTGGAGCAGATTGTAAATCGCAGTCTTACGGCATTGCAGCATCTTTTTCTAGGTTGACAACTGCGTAATGCGTGTCCACACATCCACTTTAAAGTTGCACAAACAGGAAAACTGTGATTTCTATCGTTTCATGTTTAGCGCTGCATCCACCTTACACCTCCTACGCAAGGTTTTCATGTCATGATCACACTATTGCCCTGAGTAATCATACGTGTGAAAGCTGCATTCAGGATGATTACAGTCTCACTGGATAAAAACAATCAAGTCATGCAGTGCATTTTAAGTGCTCACTTTGCTATTTGCATACCAATTGCTAAAATATTAGTACTGTTTTCAGGAGTCCAATCACATGACTGCAACTCAATGGATTTAGGCATATACATGTGGTTAAGGTGACCTGTGGTCAGAATTTGGTGTAAACACCATGAAAGCATGAATCCATCCTGTCTTGAATCAACAGTTCAGGCTGGTGGTGGTATAAGCTGTTGCTTACCATCCCATTATGAGCACAGTCTTCATCTTTTCACCAGCAGAATACTAAAACATACACTGTACCAGCACTATCATGTTTAAATTAAGGATATTTAAAGGGCTTCCAGCATTAACATGTTAATCACAATTAGATTAAAATCTGTTATTTTGTCACTTTGATACAATATATTTTAATTTTTGATTTACCACCTACAAGCTAAGCATGCTAGTACAGCTAATCAGGCATGTTTAATCACTATTAAAAAAATGTTTGACAGCCCTAATATAAATTCACAATAAACCAGGCTAAATGTGTTTATTTTAACACAAAATATTGGACAACAAAAAGTTGAGGTATTTAGAATATTTGATTGGTTTGGTTAGCAGATATTTAAGTATTCTTTAAAATGACCTCTAACAAGCCTTTCTAACAAGAATTTGTTAACAGTCACTTCAAAGAGAGGACTACTGACCCCATGGGGCCATAGATCTGTACCAGCAGGCCAGCTCAGTAATCTGTCGATGTCGGGTAATAGTCTAAAACAACTGAGGTATACCAATGATGGGACGAGAGACAAAGAGAGAGAGAGAAAGAGAGAGAGAAAGAGAGAGCTATCAGAGGAGTGCTGCCTATAGCGTTGAACTCAGGGATCAGAGTGTTTACACCTGCCTGACAGCAAGTGAAAGTGGGCCAGCGGCAAAACCTCCATCAAAGTGCTTTACAGCCTCATTTTAATGCACATGTGCCCATGTGAACACACACACACACACACACACACACACACACACACAAACACAGCTTATACTTAAAAAAAGCAGCGTAAAATGCAGCAATCTCTGAACCGTGACTTTTGCATTCCAAATTAGCGTTGTGCTCCCTGTGATACAAAGCGAAAAAAAAAAAAAAAAATTAAAAATTAACCATCCTGACTCAATCTCATGGACGCAGAGTCCATGGTAGGATTGATGCGTGCTCTCTGAGTCCCACGGGATCGTTTGAATGCAGGGCACTGAGGGATTTGTCAGTCTAACGGGAAGTGACAGGAAGAGAATGAACTTTAACACTCACAGGCTGCTTTCTCTTTCATGAGCTTCCAGGAAAACCCTGTAGTGAATCAAATCACTCCGCTCGGGAAAATATACACGGTTGTGTAACACAAAAAAAGGTGCACACTTGGGCATTAACATTAAGGCATCCAGGCGCACACACATTATATTCAATGATACTTTTCCCTGCACATTTCTTTGTAATCTGTTGCATTGTTAAAATGTGTCAAATTAAAATAATAGAGAAAAGACATGATATATAGTTCATGTAGCTATGCGAACTGTAGCACGCACACTTCCTCAAATGACCTGAGAATGGAGGTCGTTGCTGAGAGCTCGTTGTTTCAGTGATTTCACGCTGTGTTGCTTTCAATCAGGGGCTGGAATGAAAGGTCTTATAACTCAAACGTTAATGGGACTCAAGGAGTGTTAAACAGTTGAATAGCTTAGTTTTGTAACTATGATTTAGGACTCATAATGGCCCTCAAAGTCTTGCTCTAGTGCGTCTCCATGTGGTGATTTGACAGGTATGTTTCAGTGAGCTTGGAGCCTAAGGTGACATATGTAACCTTCTCATTTGGGCTGTGATATAAAGTTTAATAAAATCTAGAGCACTGCCTCCAGTATCAGCCTGCCTGTTAATGATTTACCATTAATTGAGAGTGCCTGAGGAACTGCCTAATTACCAAGTTACAGTAATTATTATCAGGGATTTTTTGACATGTTCAGCTGGAAGGTGAGGAAAAAAAATGAAAAACATTTCTTTGAATAAGGTGCATCTAACCAGCAGGGAGATTGATAAAACAATTCTGTAGCTATAGAAACAAACAGGACTTGTTGGCAGACATGTCCATGGCTGAGTTGGAAATGATTATTTATAGGGGTCCCGATCCGATATAGATATCGGACATCGGTTGGCATCTAAAATCTCCACCGATAAAAGCAGTCCATTCCTGCAGCTCTTCTATCCAACACCTGGATCCAGCAGCAGAGCCCGGTGATCACAACAGCAGCAAGGAGCAGGAGTGATGTCGGCCGTGTGGCAACATTTTTCGTTAAAAAGATAGTAGTAGCACAGAGCCAGGAAGTTTAATGTGACCAACCTTGTTGTGCATTTGAAGGGTCTGGCATTCCTCCATTGAGAACCGATTTCAGATGGGAGGCGTGAAGTCTGTTGAAGTTTGAAATGATTGGATCTGACTTTACCCCATCGCTAACATTTGGTCGTGATGTATGCAATGCGCCACTAGCATTCAGGCTAGCAAACTCCTTCGCCAAAAATGCCACTAACTGAAAAATAAGACTTTTCCCGAACCCCTTGGGGAGTAAAGCCACGACATCTTTTCCAGCAAAAAAACTGGTTCAACATTCCTCTTGCTCCAACTTCAAATGCTGAATATTTGGAAGTCTAGCCAGAACGGATCCTTCACTTCCGTCTTCACTGCCATTACCAACAACCGGCTAGACTACAACACAAATGCTGCGCATATGTTCAATGATTCGCTGATTGGCCGGAAATCAAGTCCAAGGGGATCAAATCCAGACGTAATATGTAGGGAAATGATCATTGAACGGAAGATTACGGAGGGCTACGGCCAGGCTACTATTGTTCTATTCAACACACACAGTTTTTTTTTCCTCAATCATAAAACGCTTAAATCTGGGACATTTTTGGGGACAGTTTTAGAATATTCTTATTTTTAAGGTTAAAATCACTTGAATGATATCACTTGATCACGCCTTTTCGAACATTCCATACTACAAAATAAGTAATACAAGTATGTAGGATTCATGCTGATATCTTATATCTTACTCTATGATGTCGCCTCCGACAAAATACATTGACCTTACTGTTGTGAGGAGAAGCTATTTAGGGTGACATAGACACGTTGTCAGTTAATGTTACATCAACATGAAAAGCAGCCATTTCTCCAAATGGAGGAAAATGTTGCAAGAAAAAAAAATAGTTCTGCATAAATAATCATTTGATCAATGTCTCAAAAGGGGCCTATTACGCTTTTCTCTTTGATATTTCTTTTTCAAAATCATTCAAATAAACAAACATGAAAAAGATTTCACGTGAACATAATGAGGGTGAAAATACTATTTTGTGAGGTATAAAAGAACATATGGGGTCAGCCGAGGCGCTCGCTCTGTGTGTCAATAAGCAAGGCCAGGTGGTAGGAAGTGAAACAAAACAAAAAAACATCATAATAATGATTATTATACAGCATTTTTGCAAACTTGCTGCAGAGCCTAAGGTCTCAAAGCAAAGAGTAGAGTAATAAACATCACACTACACCCACTCTATGCCCTCATAATGTAGTTTTTTCCTCCCACTGCTGCCTCAATCAGAAGCACAATTACACCCGTGGCCTGCATACTGCTGGAAATCCAAGCAAACAACAACTAACGCAGCTTTTCCAGCTGAGCCGGAAAGCCTCGCTCACAAACCTCCAGACGGGACAGAGAGCATTTCTCTGGTTATAGACTGCTGCTGGTGGGTTTCTACAGGCCGAAGAGCAGACGCCTGATTGAGCTGTAGCAAATCTCTAACAATGACGGCACACAAACACATGGATTGGGTAGCCTTGAAGCTCAACATGCCGACAGCTCCTGAATAGAAACTAAGTAGCAGGTACTAGTATACAGTATGTAGAACTTGTAAATAAACATGGTACTAAATCAGTTTTAAGGGTACATACAGTATACCTAAATCGAAGTGAAAATAGATTTTCATTTCAGGCCACAGGGAAATCTTGTCAACCTCAAGAAAAACAAAAGTAGAAAATGTGAAAGCTTGTGTAAACTTTGGATATCCTCTGTTACACTCAGGGGGGTCAGCCTGACCTGGAACGATATTTGATTTCCTGCCAGGTTTCCAAGCCTTAACATGAAGTGACTCTAGAGTCCAATCCTCAGACGGATTTTTATAGTCGTCCTTGTGCGGACCTTTCTTTCCTCGGCGTCTCGGCCACCGGAGCGTCATTCTTAATTTTTATGCCCTTGCTTAGCGATGTTGACTGCAAAATATGTTGCAGGAAAGTTGACCATAACACATAAAAGTGACACTTCAAAAGCAGTCAGTCCCTGTAACCACCTACCATATGTCTTCTTTTCATGGATCAAGTCAAGCACCTGTCTAGAGAAATACACGTTTTCTGTCTGAGCTTCAACCTTTGAGTCCAACTGATGTAAACACAAAACAATACGTAAATAGCAACAGCATGACTGAAAGACGCAAGAAAGACAGATATTTATGTCATACATAAATTAATTTTAATTGACCTGAGGATAATCTAGGAGGTCCGCAGCAGAAAGAGGAATTTTGTTAGGAAACTAACAAAAAACTATAATTCCATCGATAAAATCGAAACTATAATTCCATCGATAAGAAACACTATGAAAGAATTTATGGATATTTTGGTCAGGGGTTTCATATCATGTAATAAAACTTAGAGCAAACATTCTATCAGATGGGGGAGCATGGATCAAAATCTTATCTTATATGACATGAAAAAATAAGGGAATCACTGGTCTGAAGTGAATTAAAGGCATGTCTAACTCCACTTTTGCTACATAAAAGGCACATTCTCTGGATGCATGGTAAGGGGCAGTTTAAGCTTAATCTTCTTATTAATCATATGTGTGTTTTGGGCATAGCAGGAATTAAACCAACACACTGGTTGCATAGATATATACTGAACTAACGTACACACAAACATTGTTAATATTTTCTTTGTGTATCGCTCCTTCTGGACATTAACCGCCATAGTTTACCTTGCTCTGTGCGTGGTTCAGGTCAGGTGTCTTGGCTGTAGCATCCAGGTCAGTCACTCCTCTGTTGAGGTTAGACTCCTCTGCCGTCGACACCTGGCTCGCCTCCTCTGCATCGATATCCGTCTCCTCAGTGACGGTCGCCGTCTTCTCAACGCCCGTTAGTTCCCGAGCTGGGCCGAGGAAAGTACACACACATACAGGTGGGTGAGCACGCACGCCTGCATACACACATGTAGGCATGAGCATGGCCACACGCACACATGGGTGGACACACAGAAATGCACTCCAGTCAGAAACATTATCCACAGCATTGTGATTATGTGCTTGAATAAAGACAGTGTGTGCTCTATGTTTTAATTGTCCAGAGGTACAACACTGAAGCAAATCAGAGCTTTAACACAGTGCTGCTAGCTCTCATTTCTTGGGAATTTCCATTTTGAGTTTTGAAAGAGCGCCTTCATTACTGGAAATACATTTTCAATGGGATGAACTGGACAGGGCTGGATACACATCATGTTTTTTTTTATAATTAATTATAATTATCATAGAAAACACCCAATTTAGATCAGAAAAACATTGTCAAAAGCTGGTTTATTTGTACTTTAGCAATACACTGAAACACTAAAGTGAAAAAAATGTAATTTGCAACAAAAGGTTCAGTGTTAATTCCACTAAACAGATGCTGAAAACCTTCTTAGAATCGCAACACTGTACTTGCCTTCAGCAGTCTGAATTGTGTTGAATATTTTACCATTTCATTTTGACTTTTTTTCACCAGGCGATACACCAGAAAAACAACAGTGGTTGTCACAGTTGGAACACTTCTACTCAAAGCCTGAGGATGTGTATCATAACCTGACTTAATTCAAAATAAATTGTGAAACGGGGAAACGTATTTGCCAGTGGTCTAATCATGATGCATTTTCTCATTTAATCATAGTTTTTGACAAAAGCCCACTAGATAGAATTGCATTTGCTTCCCTGGCATCATAGCTGTGCTCATAATATATGATTGCACTTGGAGCCACAGGGACTCTGCTCACTTAAGTGGCAAAGCTATTTATACCTAAAATAAATGGCGGTTACTAACATCCACTCAAGGCTGCTTCTTACACAACCTCATATAGCAAGTTTCATTAAAAACATTTTAAAAACAAAAAAAGAAAGGATCTTAGTGGGTAAAGCCTGGCGCACACTAAACTTTAAAATGTGGGCGATCACAGATGTTAACCACAGATACCTCCAATGTTTTAACGCACCCACCAAACAATTCATTCAATACACAGGCCCAGTTCCTCTTTAGGACCCTGGGGAGTGACAGTTTGCCTTATGGTGTGTTCACTGGAAGTCGGAACTTGGAGCTAGGATCAACATAACCCCAAAGTTTAGTGCTCCCAGCTCTTCCCATCTGTGCTTACGGTGACATGGCTATCCGGATCACTCCTGCTGCTAATGGATTTACCTGGATTCAAGATCGTAAGAGTGGAGGGTGAGACCAGGATGAGCGGAAAATGCAAAGGTAGAGGACTTGCATTGTTCATTAACAACAGATGGTGCAGCCCTGGACATGTTACTGTTAAACTAACTGTGTGCTGTAGGGAAGTGGTTGGTACCGGACAACAATGAATTCATTTTTTTCCATTGATATCAGAGTCTGACAGATGTTTTATTTGGAAAAATTACCCAAAACATCCATCTGTGCATCTGTGTCTCCTGACAAATGTCAAGACCCTTGTCTCAGTTACGTGATACTGAACTGATGATACTTAATTTTAAACAAAAAATGAGCAAGCTGTTCTGTTCTGGATAAAAAATAAGGCAGAATATCCTGTGTGTGTGTATATATGTGTACACGTGGGTGTGTTGTGTCACCATTTTTATGTAGTTGATTGTTTGTTCGTAAGATGAAATGGTTAATTTCATATCGCAGTATTTTGAGCAATTGCTCTGAAACTCTGCATGTGAATGTTCTGCAGAGAAGAAAACATCACTTCCTCTGTACTTTGTGCTTGCTCTCCTTTTCTTTTGACCCCCTGCTGTTCAACCCAGTTCTTCATCCTCCCTCCTCTCCATCTCCATTTATCTTTTCTTGCTCCCTTCGTCCTCCACAGTCCCAAGTTTCTTTTTCCTCTAATATCCATCTCCGCTCCACCACTATCCATGCCTTCTCCCAGCTTTCCATTTCTCTAATCGGCTATCTCCCTCTTCCATCCCCTCTCCTTTTATTGCCATGATAATTAGTTCTCCTGATAAGCTCATTGGCTGTGTGTGACGGCTCTTGTGCTGCTTAACAAACCATGACGGCGAGTGTGTGTGTATATGCTGGAGTTTATATGCATGTGGGGTCCTCTTATTATGTGTGGATG
This sequence comes from Synanceia verrucosa, assembly GCA_029721515.1. Taxonomy (NCBI): domain Eukaryota; kingdom Metazoa; phylum Chordata; class Actinopteri; order Perciformes; family Synanceiidae; genus Synanceia; species Synanceia verrucosa. The sequence continues at coordinate 16,960,823 of CM056558.1, forward strand.
TACAGCTAAAGTGTGTGGGTGATCTCTGGGCTCATCAGCATGTGAAAGAGAGCTTGTCTCTGGAGGGGGATGTGGAGATAACGGACCCCAGTCTGACGCTCTCACATCAGGCTGGGGAGGGTGATCAGCGCTGGCTGCTGTAATGACTGTGAAAAAACAGCTCTGATCGGGACTCTTCGAACAGCTGAAACCCCATGTCTGTCCTCTCAGACCCCTCTCACAGCCACGTGTCTCTGGGCCGCAGTGGAAGCCATCCTGTCCATGCACGAGGCAGCAGAGAAAAGCAGCTCAGCCCACCAGTGTTGCTGTGTGGTGCCCTTTTTCTTTGGGTTGAGTCATCCGTGACATTCGCTCTAGCATCGCCAACTCGGGCCCAATGCAGATAGGAACGAGCACATCTGTATCTGTGTATGTGTTTGCTCTATCTGAGGATATGAGACTGTGTGAGAATCTGTTGGGGATGTGCTGCCAAGACTCCAGATTTTGCATTCTTTTTGGACATGGCCTTGATCGTACAGCTCCATATTTCTTTAGTTTCTTTCCATGACCTAAAAATACAATTCCTTCCTGGCTTGTTTATCGTGTCAAGGGATGACATGCAAATTGCAAAGATCCTGGGTTGAAAACCATGAGATGGGGGCATGTGGATTCTGGCTTCACCTTTACTGGAACTCTAACTTCCTGTCTGTTCCAAACATTAAAACCTTCAATTCCCTCTCAGATTCTTTTATGGAATACTGCAATACTTATGCCAATACTTATGACTTTGGTGATAACGTTATTCAACAAAACAATTACTAATATCTTACATCTGTTGCTGGTGTAATGTACACAATTCCATCCATCCATCCATTTTTTACTGCTTATCATCACATAGGGTCGCAGGGGGGCTGGAGCCTATCCTAGCTGTCTTAGGGCGGAAAGCAGGGTACACCCTGGACAAGTCTCCAGGTCATCACAGGACACATAGACGGACAACCATTCATACTCACATTACAGGCAATTTAAATTAGCCAATTAACCTAATCCCCATGCATGTTTTGGGATGGTGGGAGGAAGCCAGAGTACCTGGAGAGAACACACGCAGACACAGAGAGAACACGCAAACTCCCCAGGTCGGTAATTGAACCCGGTACCTTCTTGCTGTGAGGCGACAGTGCTAATCACTGCACCACCGTGCAGTACAGAATCCATACAGATAAATATGACTTGACCATCCCTTTCTGAAATGTGTCTCAGATTTCAGTGGAATAAAGGTACAAAAGGCCAGAGAACACATAACAGGACTTTCAATAAGTCATTCAGGGTAGCAGTACTGAACATTTACACACAGTGCAAGCCACTATGAGTTCAGTACCTGAGTCGTTGCCGTTCTTCTCCCTGTGGCTGTCCTCCTGTCCGTCTGCGTTCTGCTGCGTGTGCTGCAGACTCAGTTTATGACAGACCTCGAACGCCTGGCCGACTGTCCGAACAATACGCATGGCCTGACTCTGGATGGATGGGAAAGAAAGACAAAAAAGACAAATGCAGTTGTAGTTCTCAGAACATGACCACTTTTGTGTTGCACATTATCCTGTCTTCTACCTCAGTTTTTCTTCTAATACTGTATAGTTATATTTATAACCACTCTATGTATTTTGAAGTGCTGCCATGTATTTTTAGTCCCTGCTGGTATGTATTTCAATTCCTGCTTGATGTATATGCATTTAAATTTAGTGCTTCATATTGTGTAACTGCTGCTATATATTTAATTTCCTGCTGTACACACACAACATAAGTTTCTGCAGGTAGTGCTCTTTTCTTATTGTTATCCTGCAACCCAGTTCTTAAAAAAACAGTAAAGCCTTGAACTTCCCATGTGGAAGGGGATATTTCCAAGATCTTTTCCACTATTGTCATATGCAGACTGGGAGGATCAAACAAAAAGCAGGAAGTACAGTTTAAAAATGATCCATATAGGTCCAACAACTTGACATGATTCATAAAGTCTAAGGTACAGGAGCTTATCTGTCCACAACTAGTGGAATATCACAACATTATTTCTATTTTTCCTTTGTCCTCGGTCTGCTTATCTCTTTCTGCCGTGCTCTGTAAAGGCAGGTCAAATGAAAACAACTTAGGTGACTTATGTCTGCTATCAGCCTCTTCTTGTCTGGCTTGTCACAGTAGAGAGAGGCAGAAAAGATTTCATTTTAAAGCACTGAGGCCTAGCCTCCAAACACCACTCATCCTCAGCTGAATGAGCAGGACAGATGTAGTCTGGCCTAAAAGCCAGAACAGAATCAAGACTCTGCCAAAGGACATTCAATCCTTCTTTGCCCTGGTTATCACCTCTGGAGTGGAAGTCTGAAGTCTATGCATTTGGTAAGGATCAGTATCAGAATATTATGCAACCTGAGGCTTAGTATCATATGAAGTGTTACCTTAAAAACATTAAACTGGTTATGGCAGACTGAGGTTCTGGGTCTTGACTTCAGTCCACAAACATTTTTGGTTTTAGGATCAGAAAAACTACACATATATTGATATACTAACCACTGAGAAGCTTGGCTGCAGTCATAGCGTGCTCAGACTGTAATTTATTGTCTTATTTTATTTTAATCAAAACATACAGCTTCAATATAATTTAATATTGTTTCCATAGTAACAAGTCAGCAGCCAAAAAGAATGTATGCCCTCATGTGCCCCACACCTATTGACCTTTAGAGCAACAGTTACTACCAACAGTGACCAAGCTGACTTTGTGGCCTCCACTTTGTTGTGTTTAGTTGCCTCGTGTAAAGCCATGAACAGGATGTTGTCACATCAAATATGTCAAAACCTCTCACACCTGTATGGGCTCCAAAGTCAAGTTCTCTATCATCAAACTACCAATAAAACTATGAATGTTTCACTATATTGTTCCAGCAGTCTGAGAAAGAAGGTAATAGTGATTGGGAATGACTCTCTGATGTGGCATGTCAGGGTGCCATGGCAACCAACATTATTTGTGACCAACCAACTGACTTATACTGTGTCACTAGAATTACCAGTACCCAGTTGTACTCCTCTGCTAATCAGTTAAGCTGCAGTTTACATCCACGTCTGTCCAAAATGTCACCACATCTTCATTTCATCCTGTCATAAATCAGTGTAAATTGTTATTGAGTTATAGTCAAAAGTGTGTTTTGTGAGGTCACAGTGACCTTGACCTTTGAGTCCTTTGAATCGCACCAAAGTTTGAATCAGTCAATCCTCAAGTTCAAGTGGATGTTTGTGCAAAATCTGAAGCAGTGCCTTACAGGCATTTTCTAGATATCATGTTCATGAGAAATGGGACAGAAAAGAAAACAATAACTAATGTGCTAATTAAAACAAATTCAGACCAAAGATCAAAGCTGCAATCAGAACCTCGCATACAATCAAACTACACTAATTACAGGGCGCCAGTGTGGTGTTGAGTACGGGGAATGCCTCTCAGAAGTATCACAGATTTCAGCCTAAACCATTTTTTGTCTCATCTGACACCTGTTTTCGCTCTCTCTCTTCAAATTTTCTGGCGGCGAGTATTAATATCCTCAAAGAGATAAGATAAGTCACTTTACCCACAGTGAGAAAAGATAAGATAGACTGTCACTTTGAGAGAAAATTGTTTCCAGCAGACTGCTATTACCAGAAACAGCAAAACAGGCTTCATCTGACAGAAAAAAACAAGACAGTTGACAAACAGGCAATATGAAAGATATGTAAAACCCTGTGTTCAACCTTATAGTATTGTGTGGTAAGAGATGCCCTGATGCAAATATACCGTTCATAGTTATTCAGGTATCACATTTCTGTAGCTTCAATCCTTTTCTCTCTCCTCTCTTTTCCTTTTCCTACTCAGACCCACTTCTCTTCTTCTGCATCTCCTGCATCCGTCAATCACCCACCCGTCTCCTCCTGCTCCTCTGTGGACCCTCTATTCATGTCTTCACAACACATACTGGTCCTCAGCGTGACAGTAAACACACATTATTCTTTGAAGTAATTTCCACAGGCAGGGGATGATGACAGATGCTGGTGTTATTGAGCACAGTGAACACGCCAAAGGCTCATTGGGATTGGGAAATACACAAGCTAACACAAAGCTGTGCATAGTCTCAGTTTGTCCCTTTAAAGGTTTGACTGAAAGCTCAAAATTTACCTTTTCAATAACCTCAAAGCAATCAAGTCAATCAAAGACTTTGGTCCAGCTCCCTCCATCTCATCCACACAAAGGTGACATCTCCATTCCTAATCCCACCAACAAAACCTTTCTGGCTTGATTGTGTTCTAGCTCAGAAAATGTCAGTCATTGAACATAGAACTACATTCTACACAAAATAATATCACTGAAAAAACACTAAATAGCAAGTGGGAAAGATTAAAAAAAGGACTAAAGGACATCAGTGATGTGAGCTCAGCTCTTTGCGCTGGTTAAACTCTGCCAGCAGTGTATGTCAGCTCAAAGTGTTTTATAGTCTTTTTGGAGACACTAGAGTGTTAAGTATTCGAGTATTTAACTGTGATAAAGCTACACACATGCTGTTTCACTGGAAGAAAGACAAGCTTTGACCTTTGCAATGGTCTTATTACAGCAGGGTGCTTTGCTTATGTGACTGAACGAAAGATCAGAGTGAATGATAAAAAAAAAAAAAAACAAGCTCTCGTCTGTGATGAAATCTTAAATGAAACATTAAAAAAAAACAAATGTTTAAACTCTTCTAAAACTTCCCACCTCTTGTTGCTGTGAGACTACTACTGTCTACTGTCTACTACTACTGTCCTTTCTAAGAAGCAAAAGCAGCAACGGCATAATTTGTTTTTTTTACCAGATGAATGCACTGTGGAAAAAAGCAGCCTCCTTATTCATTTGAATGGGATTGCTATGTTGACAAGGTGTTGATGACATAAGCTAAAATACACCCAGAGGCACTTTCCTAATGGAGGACATTGCAATCTCGACCATTATCTGGGGATCATCACAAAGACAAATAAAAGGACTGCCGCTGTTCTTCAGTGTGGGGCCAGACCAATTAATGGAACGGCTGATTTATTCAGCTGATTATAGCCCTTTTCAAAATAATCAACACCGTCTAGAATTTTTCAGATTAAACTCTGATTATTTTCATAAAACATTGCGGGCATTAAATGGCGTCCTAGCTCTATTTATCTCGTAGATGGAGCACCAACTCTAATCACTCCCCAGAACTGCAACTGTAACAGTATGCATCACAACACTTTCTTGCTTGATTCGAACAAGGTAAACATACTGGTTGCTCACTGATGGTGTTTGGATTAACTGTGCGATATTACAACATATATATATATATATCGTAGTGCAATATAAAAATGTCTATCGTAAGATATAAGCCTCTGTTGTTTGTATTGTGATTTTATTGTGTAAGCTACTTGGTTAGCTGTTGCTACACTAACCTTAACGTTACTTCGGTTGTGGTTTAGATACGCCGTGTAAAGTGCAACTCAACATAGGAATGATTGCTGGATAATCCAAATGAATCACGTGAGTTCAAACCATGTTCGTTATATGAAGCACAGACATAATAATATGAAGGCCAATGTAACTGCATCAACACTACTGCTTTGTGGAAGCATGTACGTACATGTCACCCTCAAGGACTCGTTTACGGCAGTTGTAGCTAGGGAGTAAACAGAGACCCAGCAGCATGGAGGAAGAGAGTACAATGGAAAGTGAAAATAATGTTACCAGTAACGTTATATCAGAAAAAATAAATTGTATATACACTATATGTTGTTATCGGGGTATAAAAATACCTATATCAAGACATACAATTTTCTCCATATCGCACAACTCTAAATTGATGTTGGTGCAAGACTCTTTGTGTGATCATTGTATTCAAAATGACAAAAGATGGTACAGAGTGATGGAGCAGACAAAACGTGATCTCATGCTTAAGGGCATCAGAGGGCTGCTAAGGGCTGCTTTTATATCACCATTCATTCTCATTTTACCTTCTCATTTATTTTATTTCAGAGATTTACTGCAAGTTTGCAAGTTATTTTGTATACAAAGTTCACTTCATTGTTCCTGAAAGTTGTAAAACTGAAGTTGGTAAGTGTGATGCCAATTAATAGTGTTCTTGAAAGTGTAAAAGGGATGATTTTTTTCTGCTAAATAATGATATCTGCAAAAAATCTATATTGGTTGGGTCCTACTACAGTGTAATAATATAAACTACATATTAAACTACATAGCCTACACATTCATGGATCTGCTACTAAAATTGGACTTTGTGATCAAGAAAAACAATACAATAACAATAATGAAATAACAGAATAAATAATAATAATAAATCTGAATATTGACAGTATGTATTAAAAACGTTTAATAGCAAATTAAACTAGACTACAGATATGATTTACAGTGCAAGTTTGCTGTGCAAAAGAAAAATAGTCACTAGTTCATGTCCCAGGTATCTTCCACCAGCAGTCAACACTGGTACCTTTTAACCAAGCTGGTGTTCTAACCTTAACCATGGTAACATTATTCCATAAGGGAGTGGTTTTAGTCAGCTGAGCCTGACTTCTTCTTCGTCATGGAGGTGGGAGATCACTAAACATTTATTATTATGGATCGTTCTGGAACATACTGAGAAAGGCCCTGTTTGATCATTTGGTATAAGACTTATTGCTGTTCACTTATGTGCCTTGCCAAGAGACTTAAGTGTTATTTATACCTTTGTTGAACAGACCCTTCTACCACATTTTGCTCATAGAGCCATTTCTCCAAGATGTCTACCATTCTGGCAGCTGAAAAGACTCCTAAAAGATTTGTCACTCAAATGCAAATCCTGTATATATCCTGCTGTACAGACATGAACTAGTTCCTGAGTTGGACATCTGTCACCATCTCTGTATAGCTCTCTTTCTCTATCGCTCTCCACATCACTTTTCCTCTTTGTCAGTTCAACTGAGTAAATGTACCCTCCCTGTGTCTCTGTCCTCTATGTATCACACTGCCAGTGAGCTGGATCCCTGCAGCAGAATGGTTTCTTAGCGGCTATAGGAGAGCGCCTAGTCAAAAGACTGATGCATTATTTATCCCAGATTACCCACAGAGGTTGAGCAGTGCTTTTGCTCTCCTTTTGGAAGTCTTGGCACAAGTAAAGACAAGGGACAAAAGGGAACACAATGCAATCTAGGAAAAAGCTTGGTAAACAATGACAGGATGGCAGGGGACTTTCTTCTGATTAAAGCCTTTCCCAACTCTTTCTCCTCTGCTGATGAACTCATTCATTTCTCTTTTCATCCCACGTTTACATATTAATCACATCCCTCAAAGAAAATCTGCTGCAGGACAGAAGAGAAACTCTGATTTATTCACAGTCTTGTTTAACCTGGACTTCCTGATCACCAGCTAACCACCCCAATCACAGCCTGGGCTTTTCAAGGAAATTAGTGAGACAGTGAGAAGGTATGACATGCTGCACACAGACATTATCAGACCAAAATAAGTACTAATCAATGAGCAGGTTTTGAGATTGACTGTGAGCGTGTTTGAGTGTGAGAGCATGAAGTAAGTGGAGTGTGATGGAATGAAGTCATGATGCCTCAGCGACTCTTCAGGACCATTAGCTCGCTTTCCAGGCTGTGCACAAAGCAAGGGAACATCATACAAATGCTAAAACACTGTTCTAGAGATGGCTGTTTTGGTTTATTTGATTAAATTATTTATACATTTTCAACTTGTTAAAGTTGTAGAGGGACTGCAGTGATTGAGAGGTACCGTGGTAAAAAGGAGCTTCTTCTTTTGGAAGAAAAATCCATACCGTCACAGCTCTAGTTCTTTCATGACTACCTTAAGGAAGTTATAGCAGTTGTAAGTTATGGCTATATCATTTATCCAGCAGAACAGCTCAAGATGCAGGTTTACAGAGCTGTCACAGGTTAACATCACTGTTAATCAAGTCGTCAGATTTGTGTCTAAACTTTACTGATAAACTACAGAGTTAGGCAGAATCAGATGAATGTGGTACTGAATGTGACTGTATTCTGTACTAACTGTCTGTTGCTTGTTAGTACTGATTCTCATTTACAGCAAAAAGGAGAGTCAGCTGGACTTGCTTGAAGTTTCCATTGGATGAGAGGTTCCACCTCTCATCCAGTGGCGCTTTTCCACTACAAAGTAACAGCATGGTACAGTATGGCACGGCTCAGTTTTTTTGCTTTTCCATTACAACTGAGTACCTCAATAGCTCCTCGGCGTGGATGGGGGTCAGATGGGGATCTGAGACACAGTAAAATGGGAAGAAGAAGAAGAACAAAACTATTATCCTAATGGAGGACACCAAAGTGATTATGTAAGCAATCAAAAGCAATGTGATTTTCTTGTGTAACAATAGTGAAACAGTTACCGGTCTTAAAAATGGCGGGGTCGAGTTGTGTTTGGCTTTTACAGTCTAGTCGGACGCTTCCAATGACGACACTTATGGGCCAATCAATGGAAGACAGTCAGACGACGTCAGGTTTAGTATCACTTCAGCTCGCTTGGAAACAGGGATAAGAAGGTACGAAAAAAATGACCTAGTACTAGGTACCAGGTACTAATGGAAAAGCACCATAACTGTGTAGAGCCATGCCGTACCGTACTGTACCGCACCTGTGGAAAAGTGCTACAAGCTGCTTCTTCAGTTCTCACTGACTGGTAGGGAGTCCAGACATTTAGGCCATATAAAACAGGTCTCAAGGGGAATGGCTTCTCTCACCAATATGCGAGCTGTTAAGGTTTGCTGCACACAGGTGTGAACAGTTGTTTAAGAATCTGGGGAGGGAGCTCAATATTGTGTTTTAGGTAGAGTCTGTTGTCTGTTGTTATAGAGAGGGTTCAGCTGCAGCTTCACAGATGACTGAGCAAACAGCAGGTTAAGTTGTGTCTCCGTTCAGAAGCAGCAGGAGGATGCAGCCTACAAAGATGCCCTGAAGTAACCCTGAAAGCCAGACTGGACTTGCCACTCCTCCTCAGACATGACGTCTAGAGTCACAGAAAACCAAACCGATGATGCATGTGGGTCATCGCTTTGTCTAAAGCAAGCATTTGCCATCAAAAATCCAACAAAGCGTCAAGTGAGTCAAGTTTCATGGTGTCACAGCTCACAGAGGTAGAAATACTAGAGGAGAAGTGTGTGAGGCAGAGCTGGAGGTGTGCTTACTGTAGAAAATATACAGTGTAAAAATAAAAAAAAGAAATACACACTGATCCAAAAAAACTTGTCAGCAGTCTGTGTTTATATCTGAGAAGTGACTTCTAAAGATCAATATGCATTTACTGGAAAGAGGCAATCTGAAGCCAACACATCTAAACTATGGGTATGATGAGAGAGAGAGAGAGAGAGAGAGAGAGAGAGAGAGTGAGACAAGAAGTCCCAGACAGAAGGATCATTTCACTGAGATATGGATATTCAATAAAAACTACTGAAAGGCTATTAAATCCAATTATCTTAAGCAAGCTGTGTCGAGAATGAAGTCCTTAACATCTTTATGCCTAGAAATAGTCATATGTCATTTTTGTCATCAGCACTCCTCAATGTCAATGATGAAACAATTGATCCTAGAGCTTTATCCAGGCCGAATGCATTTGAACACTGCCCATGTTGAGATATAAATCCACCCCACTTCCTGTACTTCAAACATCCTTTTAGACGACAATATACTAATTGAAACAGGTTATATTTATGCTGCAGCTCACCCAGTTTTTTTCCCCCAGTGTAATTTCCTACGAGCAAAGTTAAAAAAAAAAAAAATCCATAATGCATTTCATAATTATTCAGGCTTTCCAATAATCCTTGAAGGCTGAAGATTCAACTTGCTATCTGCGTCCAAGGCTGAACAAGTGGAGGCCATTAGCCGGCACTGAACACCAGCATATGGTTGGGGGGAGAACTCAATTAACACTTGACACAATAACCACAACTCTCTCTCTCCATCCCATCAACCAGCTGTGGACAGCAGATGAGTCACGATTCATTATAACCCTCAGACAGATAAATAAATAAACAAACAAACAAACAAACAAGGAACATTTTTTTTCTACCCACGGTAGGTGCATTAGTTGTTGCTTTTATGATTTTAAGCCTTTGGTTGTTAAGTGGGCTGGAAAAAAAAAATCATGTAGCCCCTGAGTATCAGCTATGAAAAAACAACATTATAAAAGTACAGATGCCGCACAACTGCAATGTTTCCATTTATGCTTGTCTGAGAGACTCTGAGCTCAATGCTAACATGCTGATCAATGCAGTGCAGCCATATTCACAGCACTTCACTTTTTCCACATTGTGTTAGAGCCTTTTTCATTCATAAATTCACCCCCCTCAAAACTCTGCACACAAAACCCCATTATGACAACATGAAAAAAGTTTAATATTTTGAAATGTTATGAAATTTCTTAAAAATAAGAAATTAAGAAATCACACATACATAAGTATTCACAGCCTTTGCCATTAAGCTAAAAACTGAGCTCAGGAGCTTCCTGTTTCCACTGATCATTCCTCTATGGAGGAGAACCATCCAGAAGGACAATCATCTCTGCAGGAATCCACCGATCAGTCCTGTATGGTAGAGTGGCCAGACAGAAGCCACTCCTTAATAAAAAGCACATAGCAGCCCACCTTTACTAGAGTTTACCAAACTGCAACTGAAGGACTCTTAGACCATGCAAAACAAACCTCTCTGGTCTGATGAGATTGAACTCTTTGGTGTGAATGCCAAGCGTCATGTTTGGGGGAAACCAGGCAGTGCTCGTCACCAGGCCAACACCATACCTACAGTGAAGCATGGTGGTGGCAGCATCAAGCTGTGGGATGTTTTTCAGCGGAGGGAAGTGGAAGACTAGTCAGGATAGAGGGAAAGAAAAGAACGCAGCAATGTAGAGCGACACCCTGGATGAAAAGCTGGTCCAGAGCTGACTGAGGAGAAGGTTCATCTTTCAGCAGGACAACGACCGTCAGCACACAGCCAAGATAGACTCTGTGAATGTTCTTGAGTGGCCCAGCCAGAACCCAGACTTGAATTCAACTTAACATTTCTGGAGAGATCTGAACATAGCTGTGCACTGATGCTTCCAATCCAATGATTGAGCTTGAGAGGTGCTGCAAACAGAAATGGGCAAATCCACCCAAAGACAGGTGAGACAAGCTGGTGGCATCACATTCAAAGACGCTTCACAGCTGTAACTGCTGCCAAAGGTAGGCTGTGACTAATTATGTACATGTGATTTCTTATTCCAATTATGTACATGTGACTTATTTTTTTTTAAAATAAATTTACAAACATTTAAATTTTTTTTCATGATGTCATAATGGGGTGTTGTGTGTTGGATTTCGAGGGAACACCATTTTAGATAAGGCTGTAATATAACAAAAAAAAAAAAAAAAGCGCTCTGAATACTGAAATTAAACAGGCATAAAATTAACCAGCATCACCATTTAATCTGAGTTCAGCTGAGGATCATTACAGAATTCCACCAAAGTATTAATCTAATGAATACTGGCTGTCAAGGGATGACCAAAGTTATCACCATTCATCCTCTGGGGACTGTGAATGTATGTTTCAAGTCCCATCCAATAGTTGATCAGAAATGTCACTAAAAGCCCCAATGGCGTTATGGTGGCGCTAGAGGAAAAGACATTTCCATGTCTAAACTCTACCTTTCCCTGACTCTTTGGTCTGTTATTTCTCACCTAATCAGACAAAAGACACTAAAATACAATCATTTTAAAGGGTTGTACACAAACACAACCACACAATCACACACAGGCTGACCTCTCAGCCGAGGCAGCTTTCAGCATTCTGATGAACACGCTCTTGTCTCTGCTCTATCACTCTCACTTCAGTTCAACATAATAGAGGCCAGGTCATTCATTAGCCTCCTTTAAACTGTCAACGGGAGGAAGAAGGGTGATGTGTGAGAGAGTCTGAATGGGAGAGAGACACACAAAGCCTGTCTAAGTGTCAGAAATGAGGCCACTAAACCCTTTTTTTTATGCGACTGTAATCGAAGCTCCTCCGTTCTTTCACTGCTGGTAGTTAAGAGGGAAATAAAATCTGCTTTATCATCTACTTCATCTTACACTCACAACCTTCCACACACTGCTTTGGGTGATATTTTCACTGCATGTTTGATATGTACACACCGATTCCTCTTTCATTATGCCAAGAGGTTCATTCTCTTTTTGTCCTGTTTATTCTTCAACATCTTTCCGTACTTTCTTTGTGTGGCCTCTTTATACACATTACTGCTCAAAAGTCTGGAATCACTTGCTATAAAAGCTCGATTGGCTACATTCAGACAGATAAGATGACAATTTTATAGCTATCTTTGAGTGATTTTTCATGCTTTAGTCCTCTTTGTACATACAGTATATGTTATTTCGTATGAAGATTTTGCTGTACGGTTTACTGATTTAACCAGATTGTTGCAGTATCATAATGACTCTAATTAAGGGTCGAAATGAAAATAAAGATTAGCACTACTGGATCAGGGAATATGAGCTGAACATATTATATCACAGTGTCAACCAATTCCATCGAACTAGTGAGCAGTCCCAGATGGCCCAAAGAAAAATATATAAACTCAATATTTAGAGCCCAACTGCAGCATTGTTGCTCAATAATGATCGACGGACACATAGACATTTCTGGACTGGAAAAGAAAATCAAATTTCAAGGATGTTCAGGGGAAAAATAGTTCCAACAATAATCTCCCCTTTCATGAAATACCATTGGGGCATCGTCTAAATCAAAAAATTTAATTATTTAATTCTTCTATTTTGAGGCCTAAAACTATTTCAAATGTAAAAGATATATTTTAAGTCTGAATTATACATTTTTCTTCTGTTTTAGCTCTGTTAAAGTAGCAACCATGGAAGGAAAACAATAACACATCAAGCACCTGGTTCCAAACTTTAGAACATTAGTGTTTTTGGTCTGAGGAAAACTACCTAAACATAAAAAAGCCAAGCAAACTTCAGGATACTTTGTTAACATTATTTCACTGTACCAGTGTCAGTGTTTTCATAGTGCAGGATGCTCTCCCTGCTGTCAATCACCACACACCCACATGGAGAAAGTGTCTCCACCATGAAATGCTCTCTTGAAAACATGCTGTCTCATAAACTTTATATTATCACTGTTAGTAACCATAACAGCAAGTGATTAAAAGCTGCTACCATAAACTGGGACTTTTTAACAACTATGCTAAAGTCGTAAATGGTCAGAAACATTACCCAAACAATATTAAATGAAATGCTGTAAAACATAATTGTGTTCTCCATTAGAAGCCAATTATACCCATGGTCTCTCCATTCCCAGCTATGCTATGAAAATAAATGCATGTAAACACACACACCCATACACACACTAGACACTTACCTTGACCCTGACAATACAGCCTGCCTGTAAGCGATAATAAGGCAGTGTGTGCTTCACACAGCTAACCCATGGGACAAACCATGAGGTCCTGTGAATTGGCAGCTGCAGTGTAAAAGTCGAAGCACATTTTCAAACTAACTTTGTCACATTTCTGGACTCTATTTTGATTTCCTCCGCTTCGCAGCAACACGTCCAACTTGTTCCTCAAACCTCAGCGACGACAAGCCTGTGCTGCCAGGAGGAGTTATTGCCGCTCGACAGCCGTGCGTCGCTTTATTGGAGTCTGTCGGGATGCGACTCAGACAGTGACATGATTTAAAAGAGGAGGAGGAAATGCTTTAAACAATACACGACTAACAGCCTGTGAAGACACTGCAAATGACACAGTTGTTGTTTTTTCCATTTTCCCATTACGGAGAGAAAGAGATAAAGTTTGATGAGTTGGGTAATGCAATAAATGTGAAAACACAACTTCTTTCACTGAAGCCACATGAAATCAAAGTAAAAGTGATGGTTTTCTTTGGAAATTTGTCAAATGTAACATAACATAGCATAGTAGCACGGGGAGGAAGCTACAGTATAACAAAGCTGATGTTTTATTTATAATTTTCTAATATATATGTAGTTCTTATCAAGAAAGAACTTCCATTAGTGCGATTTACTTATTCACTAACTTTCATGAACACAGTCAGTGTTGGGGTAGTAACTCACAGAAAGTAATGGATTCCACAGTACTAGTTACTTTTTCAAAAAGTATTGCCTTACTTTACTAAATGACTCACTGTTGAAAGTAACCAGCTATGAATAGTTATGTTATAGAATAATTACTTTTGGAATACTCAGTAACTTGAGATGCATCATAACTCAACTGCCAAACAATTTAAAATGACACCTCATTTGCAGTGGAGGGTTTTTTCTGACCTGGCCAAAGTTTACTCTCACATTCTAGTCCTTTTGCCCCCCAAAAAATGGAAGTAATGTGCAAATTTCCACATCCAAAAAAACCCTCAGCTTCTGCATTTATGTCACATTTCAGATGTGTATGTAGTGAAAGCTTTAGAGACAGGCCTGCTGTCTATCTCACCTTCTTCTTGGACTTGAAGACGTTGCAACGGAAGACGTTACTCTGTCCGTCTCTGGCGATGTAGCTGAAAATCTTCAGATCCTGTGAGTCATGAGACACATAGAATATCCTGAAAGATAGAATAAAGTAGGTCAGAAATAAAAAGAAATAATATGAATATGATGCAAAACAGATTGGGAGGCTGGCAGCGTTTCTAAATGCATCTTAAGTCGGAAAAAAAACAGGCACTCAGCCCATTACTCTGGGGTTTCTATGTGATGAAAATAAACACTACTTTAAGTTTGTCTTAATCCGAAGGCATGAGACCAAACTCAGGCTCAAAAAAGGAGGAAAGAAAGTTGTGATTAGATGGGGGGAGCTATTTAAATCAAAAGAAGACACACCTCCTCTATTATTACTGTGGGACTTTATAAGACAGGGAGTTCAGTGACATACTTTGAAAGTAATCTTTAATTCAAAGTTGTTGTTTATTTTTATTTTTAAGACCTTAAGTGACACCTCATTTCAGTGTGAGAAGGAGACAGAGGTAAGAATATAATGACAAAAATATCCTGTGTGAAAGCAGGATGCCGGGGGAACAGAGTTTGAGACAATAACAAAGTTGTGCTCATAGGGAGAAACACATCCTGCAGAGCAGGTAGGAAGAAATATGTTTGGGAGCAAGAGTGAGAGCAAACCACATGATACACAATAACCTGCAGGAGAAAGGAGGACATTGTGATTGTTAAGCTCTGGATGTAATGTATGATGAGAAAAAAACACCTCTGTAGAGATAAAGGACTGCAGATGTGGACAAGTCTCTAACCCCAAAAGCTGGAAAATATTGTGTTCAGTCTAAATGACACAGGTTTCTCATTCACAAAAAAAAAATAAATAACATGGTGAAGTCTTTGAACAAAGAGCATTTCTCCAATAATGTATTGAAGAAAAACCGTAAGACATAAGCCTCTGTTATATCATCATTTTAACATGTAGCTCCTTAGTTACCTCTATTGCTATGCTTATGTTAACATTGCTCTGGTTGTGGTTTAGATATACAGTGTGAGAGTTCAAACTTTCATTAAATGAAGCATGGACATAATGATATGAATGCTAATGTTAGTGCAGCAATGCTACTGCTTTGTGGTAGCATGTTTACGTCACCCACAAGAACTTTTTTTGCAGCAATTGTAGCTCGGGAGTAAAGAGAGGTAGATGTTGTGATGCGTGTGAATGATTCCTGCTGCGGAATTAGTTATTAGTGCTCAAAACATTTTATTTTATTACTTTATTAACAGCTAAACTGCATAATAAAAGTTCAGTCACATCCGGTTGCTCTCAAAGTAAGCCTTCAGATTAAAAGCATATTGGGAATATAACACTGATTATACCACAGAGAAGACGGAGGAGAGCGCAAATTACGTTACCAGTAACGTTACATCAGAAAAAAAATTACTATATTATATGTATCGTTATCGGGATATAAAATTGGCTATAGCTCTACCCTGATGCCAGATAATTCCTGTTATTGGAAACAGAGTTGAAATTGTGTCATCTTAGAACATACAGTAAGCTCTGTTAACAGCCTCATGCTTCCCTTCTTTTCATTGCCGTCGTCTAGGGGTGCAACGATTCGTTAAAATAGTTGACAAAAATCAATAATAAAATTTACTGATAATAGCTGCGACGTCAGCAAGACCGGTAACCAGTGACTGGTAAGCAAGAGAGAAATTGCTGCTGCCACTGCAACAACACCGTGAGCTAAAAGATCTAAAGTTTGTGATGCTGTAGCATTTAAAGTGGAGGCATGTCAGACACCTTCTGTTCACTACAGAATACTGTACAAAACAAATGCACCTTTTTTTGAGGACGTCTGATAGCTTTGGTGTTATTTTGTTGTTTTTATTGCTGATATTCTGACAGTCCCTTGTTTACCTAAAAATTACACAATATTCGCGTGTTTTTAATTGGACAAAAATTAAATAGAGCTATTTTTATTTTTGTAGCAGCCTAATAAGCAGCACAGTTCGTAAAATTTAGTCAACTTTATCGTCTTTAATGTATTTTATTTATTGTTACCTCAAGTTGAATTTAAAAGCCGATGGCTAAACAAGAGCTCCTTAGGTGTACACTCATAGCCCTACTATCGTTACATCTTAACTCATTGAGTGCCAGCTGTTATATAAAAACAGAAAGTGACTTACACCAGTGTTTTTGGCCATTTTAAGTCATATTTCAAGACCCACTAGGACTGTCTCTTAAAACACAGATTAGCTCAAATGAAAGAAGAGACTCAATGTCATCATGAAAAAAATGTTTTATCTTGTTCCATTCTTGTTATATCAGAGTAGAGGCCACTAAACTACTACTACGACCATTTTGCTCTCTAATCACAATCGTCTCCACTTCCTGCTTTGATATCTGTGGCGTATACCTTCTCTTTATGCTCCAACTACATCTCCCAGAAGCCGCAACATTACTCACGGGCTGCGGGAGACCGCAATTGGCGACCAGCTGCTGAAAAAAAAACTATAACGGACATGTATATGTCTATGGCACTCAAGCATTGGACTTTAAATGAGGTATAAATACGCCAGTGGCACTCAATGAGTTAATGACTCCCAGCATCATTCCAAAGGGCTTTCTCAGAGTGAGTCAGAGAAGTGTTTGTAGAATTACAAGAAATATTGCAGCTGTGTCAAAAAAAAAAAGAAAAATTACGGGAGAGAAACAAAAAGGAGGATCTCCATCATAAAACATCATTCCAAAACCTCCATTGTAATAAACTTTAATCGGTATCTCCAAAAGAATAACAGCCTCATCCTGTGTATTTTGGCCGTCCTTTAAAACCTTCTTTAGCAGCACACTAAGTTACCTCATCGCTGTGAAGGCTGTACATCCAAGACTGTTTTTGCATAAAGTGTTGCAGTGTGGGGCTGGATTTGGAAGGTTAATAAGTTGCTGGAGTTACAGCTGAACTTGAAATATCATCTTGGTGACAGAAGTGCCACAGACTTCAGACAGAACCGCTTCCTAATTGGGCAATTATTGGGTAATTAGTGCCATATTAATGGGCTTGGTGGTGTATTTGGGGGTAATTTATCACAGTGAGACAACAGAGAATCCGACAAGAGGAAGAAATTAAGTGAAGATTATTTTGTAAAATGCATGCCTTTGTGTGTTTACATGCTTGGTTAGTGGTGTGTGTATGTGTGTGTGTGTGTGTGTGTGTGTTGCTGGGGTCTCATTTAAACACTCTGTGACATTTCTGTGGTATTTTGTCTTGGCCTTTTTCTGTGGGAGCCAGACTGGCTGAGGTCTTGGGGTGGAGATGCTGTCTTGTCTCTGTCAATCCTGCTTAGCAGACTGTCAAAATACCAGAGAGAACTATTAGTGGTGACTCATGCAGTCTCTCTCACACACACACACACACACTCACACACACACACTAAATTCAGTCTGTTTACATTGTGATTGCAGTGGTTTGTCTTCCTCACAATCACTTCAAACATTCATGATGTGTGAGAATATGCCAGCAATCAGTTTCACACAAACAAATTACACGTGAGATTTCAACAGCGCATAAACACATTTCAAACAATACAATGGCAATGATAATGGGATGGTGGGTAAGGAATGAAAAATCCATTGTACTGAATTGCAACGTTTCCTGAAATGTTTCTGTCTTAGGCAGATGACTAAAATACAGAAGCCCTAAACGGCCATGCATTCATATTTTTTATTTCCTCTGTTTTCCCCTGATAGCGAGTTAATTTTTTCGAGATCTCATGATAACGAAACTTTGTTTTCCCGTGATAACAATGTAATTAATTTGCGATCTTGAGAAAACAAAACAATATTGGAGTATGTTAAATCTTTGCAGGAAACATCCTTCAGGCTCACTCAGATTGCAACAGCGATATAGCTGCAGCCTTGCCAACAGTCTGCTCATGTTTATTGCTTATGTTTATTGTCTGTAATAGCAAAGCATACTGCTATTTCAGTCTATGTCAGGCCTTGATTGAAAAGATATGTGACGCAGTTATCAATATGCTCCTGTTCCTCTGACATTGACATGTTTCCTGCAATAATTTAATATATTCCAATATCATTTTGCTTTCTCGAGATCATGGGATAATTATATTGTTATCACGGGAAAACTGAGGAAATAAAATGTATGAATGCATGACTGTTTAGAACTTCTGTACTAAAACAATCAGACATACTGTACATTTGCACTTGATTTCTTTTCCTTATCCACTTGTTAAAGAAAATGCAGGATTTATTAGAAGTTGAATTATATTTTTTATGACCCGACCACTGATTCTGCGCTCACCAAAGTGTGCATGCAAACTGTAAACAATCCAAAAGCAGAGATCACAGAGTTGAGGTGGTTAGCTGCAGATTAAAGGGTAGCAGCTACTATGTCAACAAATACGGAGGGCGAACAAGGCTGCATTTAATCAAGCCGTGTCATCTTCTGGAAAAAAAACTGACCGCTCCCATCCGGCTTCACTTTACAGAAACGTTCAAGTCATCTCCCTCGAATCACCAACCAACCCCCAGTGTCTGTGATAAAAATCAATGTCCCGACAGATTTCTTTCTTTGAACTGTAAAGCAGCGGGAAAAAGGTCTTATGTTCTGCCAGTTGATGCCTGCGGAGAACTGAATCTTATTCAAAACATGTAGGCAATGATAAAAAAAGAACATTACAAGCTGCCAGATGAGTGAAGCTCAGCTAAGAGTGAGTAAAAGTGAGCTGAGCTGACAAATCCCCAAGCAGCGCAGCGATGACGGCTCAGATACATCTATCAACTGTCTCTAAGAGGAACAGCTGCCAAACATCCAGGTGAAGGTGCGTCAGGTAGATCAGATTTCAGAATGAGAGAGACAAGCTTGATATGAAAGCGGCCAAAGACAGTGAAGGGCTAAATGAATCAGACTACTAACACTGCCGACAGAAATGCTTCTTCTTCACTGCCTTCTGGGGGGCGGATGTTTTAGTTCCTGTTTACATTTATAATCCACAAGCATTTTTCATGAATGAACGTCATTTTTCTCCTCTCTCTCAGCACATCAGTGGGAGGGTCAGAGACAACAGAAACAAACTGAGATTTGTTTGCAACTGTTTCCCCTGGCAGAAATAAAGGACTCAGTAGATCCAAATGCAGATATTCACCATGAAAGGAAATATGGATCATTTTTCTAATAAATAAATAAATGAATAAATAAATAGTGATTAATATCAATCCATTTTGGAAGACACATCTAAAAATAAGACACGAATTTAATTAAAATATGTCATACATCAACTGTGAATGATTTCGCATTAACGTGTCTCAAACTAAAGGCAGTTTGCTTTCACACTGTGATTAACTGCAACAGGACCAGAATTAACACATGTGCTAAGGTTGTTCAACCATTGGATGGTAAACAACATGTGGGTGGGGTAAAGCAGGAATCCCAAAAGTGAAAGTAGGCCAACGTAAACAACAAACACGTTGCGTGCTGTTCTTGTTATAGCAATATGGTTTATACAGTTACAGCTTTTTGCAGAAATGTTCGAGCGTCGTTTGATGCAACATGAGTTTTACAATATCATGCTCCTAATTTTGCAATGACGAAGACGTGCAACTAAACAGCTGAGAAGGAGAGCTCTCATGTGTGTCCGACATGCGACATGCCCCCCGCCCCCGTGTCACATGCGTGAAAAATACAGGAGCCTGTCATATCCTTAAAGGTATTTTTTGCGACTGGATTGGATCGAGGTCGGGCTGTTTTCACACCTGAAACGAACCACATTTTGGTCCACTTGTTTGGTCTGCACCAGAGTTTGAGTGATTGTATTCACACCGGCCAAAAAGGTCCGAACCAAGGGAGGTAACAAATTTGAGTTCATTTTAAACGAACCAAACAAGGCAGGTGTGAAAACACCTTTGAGTGCCAGCCGTTTTTTAAAACCAAAAGTGCCTTGTGCCAGTGTTTTTTGCCCATTTTGAGTCATCTTTCAAGACCCAAAGAATATTTTGTACTATGTATCTGAAAACAGTGAATAGTTAAAATGAAAGAAGAGACTCTCTATTTCATCATGGGAAAAAAATGTTTCTAATTGTGATCATCTCCACTTCCTGCTTTGATCTCTGTGGCGTATACTGTCTCTTGATGCTCCAACTACATCTCCTCGCAGGCTGCAGGAGACTGCGATCTGCGACCAAAAAAAAAACACTTTGACGTATTATTACGATGATGGCACTCAAGATTTTAAATTACGTCAAAATACATCAATGGCACTTAAAGTGTTAAAGGACTCTCTTGTGTGTTCTCCTTGTTTTACCTTGGAATTTCCTATAAAGGTTCCTCGAAAAACGATTTCACCTTCTGACTGAATGTAAAAACACCACAGTCAAGTTTATTATTCAGTGTCGTCTCTGTCTGCTACTCTTTTCCAAACTTATTCTAGGGGTCACCAATAAAATAGGATGTTACATTTTGAAGTTTGCTTCAAACGTAAGTTCTTAATGGTTTTAGATTTAACTTAGAATTTAAGAGGTGTCTTGATCTGTTCGTGATCATTTTATCTCGTGAGAATGACTTAAAGGTCAATGTCCATCCTTTAGGCTTACAACCTCTTGCCTGAGCTGTTATTTGTAACGTAACCACATACACTTTTGATAAGTTGTTTCTTATTTAAAGCTTATTTCAATTAGAAACGAAAAAAAAACATATTGAACTCCTCAAAAAGAAGCTTCTCTGCCATCGAGGCCATCTAGATTACATGTATTGTTAGGAACAGATCATATGGGAATGAAGGCAGAGTGCATGAGGCAGTGACAGAAACAGAAAAAAAAGACAGCTTGAGAACTTGGAGAGTATGAGTGAAATGGAGAGATGGACACTCAAAGTCAATGGAAGGCATAAAGTGTGTGTGTGTGTGTGTGTGTGTGTGTGTCAAGTATTACGAGTGAATATCTAGATGGAGAGAGAAGGGAGAGAGAGGGACCAGACACAGACACAGCAGAGCAGAGCAGATGACTCATGACTCATCCGGTGAGTTAAAGTTCAGCGGCGCATTAAGAGTTTGACAGAAACACTTCCTTTCTCTTTAAATTAAACCTGCTGCTGCATCTGTCAGCAAAAAAATAAGCAGAAAAATGTCAGAACAGCACAGCTCACATGTGCACAAACAAACAAACAAACATAGAGGAAGTGCAGCTATTCTTCCATGGCATTCATTAATTTTTACACGCGCACACACACACACATATGGCTAATAAGCCTTTCTTGTTAAGAGGCTATGTGCAGGGGGCTGTGGAGTGATGTGTGAGTAATGAATCGGGCTTGTTTTAGAGGGCCTCTATCATTTTTTTCCTTTGATAAATCCCTGCCTGTGAAACACAACTGCTATAAATCAAAAGCTGAGAGGCAATGCACCACACACAGCATCGACAATCGCACACTTACAGGGAATCAATATAATAACGTACGTGTGCCAGATCAGACTGTACTGTCGGTGTGTATGAGTGAGTGTGTGCGTCTATTGTAGCAAGAGCAAAAAAAAAAAAAAGCATCTGTATTAATATAACCTCCCAGCATTTAACATGTGATTTACTGGATATCTACAAAAGCTCCAGTATCAGTAACATGGAACAGAATTGGATCAATGTCTTAAAGGTTTTAAGGAGCCATGAAACGCCCTTATAAGCTTGTTTCTTCATACAAGCCAATCATATCGTACCCCACAAATGATTATCATTAATAATTAATTACATAATCCCTGCAAATGTGATCAAACTATGGGCAGTAGTGTTAATGACTTCATGATGTCTCCT
Source organism: Synanceia verrucosa (assembly GCA_029721515.1). Lineage (NCBI taxonomy): Eukaryota > Metazoa > Chordata > Actinopteri > Perciformes > Synanceiidae > Synanceia > Synanceia verrucosa. The sequence goes on from CM056558.1 coordinate 16,983,123, forward strand.
CCATTTGGGTTTAACAGTTGGACTATCAGCTGAAAGAAAAGGTGATTTTCATGTGTCAGTTATATTTATGGTGCATTAAATTCTAACAGTCAATCAAACCCTATAATAATAATGCTATAATGCTAATTTGCGCCGTTTGTAAGAATTCTGAGATTTGAGTGATGCGTTTAGTGTCAATCAGCAGCACAATGTATTGTAATGTAGTGTGTGTTTAAATTATGGAGTGATTGACTAGTAATGGCAGCGTTCTGTGTCCATTAGGTCAGCTGGTAGAGTCAGGATGTGCCCTTCTAAGCTTCAAAGCTTAATTTAAATTCTACTTTTTTCAACTTGAATTAACGTCAAACTATCTTACCTATTGTCTGTTGCCCTCATCTCTGCATACACCATTACAACTAAACTGTCTCTTTTCCTTTTTTTCATGTGGATTTCCACAGATAATTGGTACGACAAACACTATACCATGATGTTTTGTTTTGTTTTTTTTAAATTTGATTAGATTCAACTAAAACACTGAACGCCTGATGTGCTGTCTCTGTGTTTACTCTGCCTGGCAAGAATTAAAAATGTTGAGGTGAAAGTTGGTTGTTCCAGATCTTGCAGGTTAAACTTCTCTACTGGTCTCTTCTTATCCCATGTGACAAAATGTGTATTATGGAGCCTTCATCTCATTGGAACAATGAGTTATATGTCATATCTTTTTGTTTATTTTTGGCACCCTAATCTGTCATCTCTATTATAATTTTTAGGATGGAACTCACCCTGACAGATTCCATGTTTTTCACTGTTTGAATTTCATTTTTTACAGATTTTGACAGCCAGAACCAAGCAGCCCGTCAGTAAGATGTCAATGCGATTACTGTGCTCAATGCGTGTCCTCACTTTTGACAGTTGGCTTTGAAAACATTTTCATTTGCTGTTGCAATGTGCCATAAACGCAAAAGACTTCAGCTGTGGATGTTAAGTGGTTATATAAAGCCTTTTGACCGTGTCACACTAAAACCACTCAACAGTTCTGCAGAAGGAGAAACACTGTTCTGCTTCACAATAACAAGCAGTTCTTTCTCCAGCATATTTTATCACACATAGACAGCTTTCAGCACTAACCCAGACCTAAACTCTTCTCCAGGACAGATTTGGCAACGTTGAGATAAACCAGACTCAATTACACAGCATACTGATCAGGCATTATGTTGATTAAAAGTGACCATAAAAAGTCAGGGTGAAAAGGTGGAGGTATATTATAAAAAAAAGCTGTCCCGTAAGTTCAACCTCTGTGTGCGCTCATAAAGAAACTGTAGAACACAGCTTTCTGAAAGTAACTCAACAAAACAGATTTAATCATAGACAAGGTGAGAAGTTCGAAGAGTCATTTCTATTTTTTGATGCATTATTTACTTAGAAAAGCTAAGCGCCCCACTTTGTGCATGAATATGAACATCTTTTGGGGTCTTCTGTGAAGTCACTAAATTCATCACATGCCCTGCAATAAACTGAGCTCAGCGGAGACAAATGGAATAAAGCGCTCACTTTCTCTTACATGAATGCAAACCATAAAACAAATCAAGACACGTTAAATATTTATGTGGTATTCTGGCTCAGGAGCTTGGATGTGCGGGAGAGTTTGTTTTTGGTCACATGTGCCCGTTGGTGTGTATGAGTGTGTGAAGAAAAATGTGTCAGACAAAACTAGTCTAAATAATGTCTTGGGAAGCACCAATTGACTGTGTGATATTACGATATACATTGTAGTGCGGTATAAAAATGTCTACCGTATGATATAAGCCCCTGCAAAGTACAACACATCTCTTCTTGATCTCTTAATGACCGCTGGATAATCCAAATGTATAATGAGAGTTGAGAGTTCAAAACATGTTCATTGTATGAAGCACAGACATGTTGTATGATAGCTAGCATGTTTACATCACAAGCAAGGACTAGTTTGCGGCAGGTGTAGCTCGGGAGTCAGGAGTAAATAAAAGTTGTAGCTCGGGAGTAAACAGCAGCATGGAGGATGTTGTGTTGCGTGTGAATGATTCTGAAAATAATGTCACCAGTAACGTTACACCATTAAAAAAAAAACGAAAAAAAAAACAAAAACAAAAAAAACTGTATCACATACGTATCGTTATCGGGCTATAAAATTGGCTATATCAGGACATACAATTTTGTCCATATCGCACTGCTCTAGTGAATTGCTATGACACTTCCTGTATTGATAGTTAATAAAAGGCATTGATTGGTACATTCCTAATACAGGTGACAATGAGAGCACAAAAATAAAACAAACTTACTCTGATCTGATCAGTTACTTCCCAAACTAGTTCAGAGCAAACCTTGAATTTAAAGGAGCTTGATGGGATTCTGTCGACAAAGCAGAGAGTAGATTGGATTACAACACACACAGAGGGAGAGCAACTTCATTTTCTGCTCTCATTACTCTCTATATCTGGGTTTCTTTCAGGTCACCTTAGTTTGTTCGTAAATGCTATTTTTTACCCTAAATTAAGTAGCTCATGAAGTATTTCCCAGCATACTGTGAAATTATTGGGGCTGCCATTTACACTGACAGGAATTTTTGGGTTGCTTTATAAACAATTTTGTTCAACATCCAGCTCTAGAATCTAAATTTCTTAAGGGACTGTCAACAAACACACAACTTGCTTGTGTAGTTTCCCTTTTATCTGCACTGTTTCTCACTCAATACTTGTTGTCCTTCTTTAGTTGTATTCCATTTATAGTCTGGCTCTCCCTGTGGAGGCCATTTGTTGTCCTTGTTGCAAAAATTTGTTCAACTGTCTTCAATAAAATGAGAATAAGAGAGAGAGCAGCTCCTACGCTCATACATACTGTATAAACACATGCGTGCAATGTGCACTATATATGAATGAACAAGAATATGAAATATGAATGCTACACATGATGCATGAACAGCAGCTTCAGCAAGGTGACTGAATGGATCAAATGCATGGTGGTGGTAAAACAACAGAAAAAGCAGCCGTTCTCTTTTCTTTTCTCTGGAAAGAGGAGACAAATGCAAGGGAGAGACAAAGATAAACTAATGAAATATCATTTGAACTTCCAGGGTGACACAGAAAACAAAAAGATCAGAGGGAAGGGGAAGAGCTTGAAAGCTCACACACATACGAGATACTGAAAAATGGAGAAACTGCTCTAATTCAGATACAGTAGTACTAAATCTGCATGCATGCAGTGCAACCACGTTAACGTTGTGTGGAAATGGTGTACAAACATTGTTATTATTTCTATTTCAGTGTGAATTTCATCTAGTCTTTTTTGTCATCTGCCAAGACAAAAAATGCCCCTCTGAGATACCCCTCATTGCTGTGGGATAATGACAGCTTCAGATCAGTCAAGCATGAGACAGACAGAAATTCATGGTATTTACACCATAATAATTAAGAAAACTCAGACTCCCCAGAAAGTCTCAAGTCAGCTTTTAGTGACACTACAAAGTGAATACATCAGAAACCTCTCCTTCACATTGAAGTTTTCTCATTAAATGTGTCCTCTTATCCTCCCTACTTCACAACACCATCGTACCAAACTGTAATAAAACTCCTCCATATCCTTTTCTACACCTCTTCTACTCAGATTTACCTCCCTCTCTCTGCTAAGTGTTACTTTCCACTCTTCTCGCCCTCCCACTCTTCATTTAAATCAGTGTTATTCTCCAACATGCAGGAGATACCAGCAGCCACACTCTCACCTTCCCTCAGGCACAAAACGACCCTGAACTTTCCCTTTGCTTTGTGGATGGTAAGCTAGTCTTCTTTGCCTACGGCCAGCAGCGAAGCTATAGGAGTACATATGGGCAATAGTTCTGAGCAGACAGGTAGAGATAATATTTTTAATACAAGAAAAATATTTAGTAATACCTGTCTGACCTGCGGTTGTAATAAATCCCAGAAGTGCTTCTAGATTTTTTTTTAATTTTTATGACATGAGAATGGAGGAACAGTTGGTAGTTTTTGGGGCTTTGTTAACAGCAACAATGAATATGTATTGCATTTGTAATATAACATGATACATTACATTGCTGTTAAGGCAAACTGTGATGGACAGCTATAGCAAAGCTGTGTGGAACATCAATAATCTAGGCTGTGAAATTATTATTATTATTTTAAAATATGATTAATTGCAAAACTTCCACAGCTCGTTACGAATAATCACATTTTATTGTATGTTTATTTTACAACAGTTTTTAAACTAACAGTTATTGTATGTACAGTTGAATTGAGTCTTTCATGATGCTGACTGGTCTGCAGGCAGTTGCCAACCATTTAACAAGCTCTGTAGTTAACTTTGTCCATTTAATTTCATAAACAGGTCTGAGGAGAGTTGTTCACTCCAGAATAGTGCTTTGCCTTGCCTGTTAGCATCCACCTGATTATCTGCACTAGCATGGTTAGCTCATAGGTTTTAGCTCAGACTTGAAGTACTTTGGTCATATTAACATTAACATATTAATTATGTTTTACACAAGGTCTACATCTTGATATAGCTAATTTTATATCCTGATAATAAAAATATCTCTATATATTTTCGCTTTCCATTACGCTCGCCTCTTCCTCCTCCTCCATGCTCCTCTCTAATATTACCCAATATAACCCAGATCTACTATTTAAACTGATTCGTCCAGAAGTTTTTAAAACAAACCAATTCAGAAGTGTATTGTTGGCATTTCTCTATGACTACAGTAGCAGGAAGCAGTAGGAGCAAGTAAGAGTGAGTGGAAGCCAGTGAGTGATACAAAAAATAACTAAAAATATAACTTGACTTCTAATCAAATCACTGTAAACACATTATTGTTGACAGTCTTACTCAAAATATGTAGAAGGAGAAGTTAAAAAAAACAAACAGATTTGGACACAATTGAGAATGGCAGTTTTTGTTTCTGAGGCTTACAGCTAAAAAGTTTCACTGTTATAGTGCTACTATCTGGACAAATTGCTCTGACACTGCACACCCTTAGGTGCCAAGCAGATTGGGTGAGCAGTTCTCGAGAATGACATACTGTAACCACATACTGTACCTAGAGACAGACAGAGATTCTAAGCTTTAGAGTTGGAGGAACTTCGGGAACGGCATGTTAAACACATCAAGTCAGGTGAAGTTAAGCGTCTATTCCTCAGAGTCTCTCTGTGAATGAATATGAATAAGAGCGTGAAGCTCTTAAGGTTTGACTGTTTGTGAAAACTAATGACTCAGCTGAGTGGGAGGGAAACTCCTTCATGGCCACTCAGGTCTTTAGAAGCTGAGGCAGCGCACAAAATTTATGTGTGCTGTAGGCATACAGTGCAGCGGTGTGAAAACACACACACACACACACACACACACACACAGCAGTCAGTAGTTTCATTGCAAACCAAGGAAATGGTAGTTTCAAAGCCTGTTGGGTGAACATGCATCCAACAGGCCACTGAAGACTCACCAACAGTCAAATAATTAATGGGTAAACCTGGACAAAAGAAATCAATAATGACCTACAAATAAATATAATAAAATAAATATAATAAATACATAAACATAAATAAATACATCTTGCAGCAGGCTACCTGATGCCTGGGAGTATGAAACTTGTCAGAAAAAAATACCAGTTTAAACTGGCCAACTCCTATTAAAAAAAAACATATTTTTTCAGTATTTTCCAATGAGAAATTGGCAAGAAATGAGAATAGCGAGCCTCAAGTATGAATTAAATACAACGTTATCTATGAGGTGGAGAATGAGGACAAACAGACAGAGACAGGATTGACTCAGCACCCTTATTCCCAAAGACAAATCACCTTTTCCCGTTCTGTATGCAAAGTTTAAGTGTGTGTGTGTGTGTGTGTGTGTGTCACAGCCAGCCACCACTCTCAGACCTACCCAGGAGAATGTGGTCTTTTAATACAGACACATTGAACAAGGTCATGCTCATATAGCACACACACACAAACAGACACAATGCCCAGAGGCAGTGGAAAACAATGAGTGGGCAGAAAGAAGGAACACCGTCTTGATCTACATCTACATTCAGTGAGAGAAGTTTATAGCATCAGCTGCAGAGGTAGACAAATGAATTAGACAGGAAGGAATAAATAAATGCACCAACAGAAGCACTTACTGTACGTTCCTCAGAAAACGCAATCTCTTTAAGTGTTAGCAACGGTAATAACACAGTGCTTTGACCTTGGAGTCTGTTTCCTCTGAGAAACGAGACAATCTAAACACCGAATGCGTCAAAATATATTGGATCCCTGTATATGAGATATGCTACATACAAAAAAGGTCAAAGCAAAATGATCACTGTTAAGTGTATTATAACAGATATAAAACCTGAGATGCAATAGCATATATATCAGCTATATTTAGAATTAAGAGGATAGTAAATCCAATAACCGTGGCTTCTCCAAGCTGAGGGCATTTACAGACACAATTGCAGGCCTGTATGGAGGTAATGTGCTGCCATTTTCTTCTTTTCAAACAATTAATTTACTGTTACATTTCCATTTCAGGGCGATCAGTATAACGAAACAAAATGGTAGCTGGTGAGTGGGTAGACTGATCTGTGTCCCCAAGCATCTCTTTTCTTGCTACTTACAATTATGTTCAAGAGGTAGACCGTACAAGTCAGAAAACCAAGGACCTTCATTGTCATGGAAATTAAATTTAAGCATTAAAGCAGGTGACAGATGTTTCCTTGGTACAGAAATAGTGAGGGTTAGTCACTCGTTCTTGTAACAAAAAGTTAGTGAAGGCACGAGTTGGAGGTAAATAACACAGGACCACAGCCCAGCTGCATGTAGACGTGAGCTGGTGCTGTCCAGCTGTTTTATTTAAAGGGTGCTTCTTTTTTAACTTCCCCTTTATGACTCACGCTGGGAGGAGAAGGAGCCTGGCTGAGCAGCTACCGTTATGTGTTGGGACTGACAATGATTAAGTCTGACTCATGTTGTTTTTGTCAGTATTTGGGTCGAGCCCAGCACTGGAATAATGCAGAACCACAGGGTCCCTCTGATCTGGGTGTGGGAAGAGACTCTGCTGCCTGTGTAAAAACTATTTTTAAGAGAGCCTGCAACTGGTTTCATGAATCCAGTCAGAGGATCCAGCTTACAAAGAAGGTCAAATGCTGGTTTCAGATCAGCTCTTGAGCAGTTAAAATACATTTAGATTATTTCGTAGTAACTTGGAATGAGGTTGTTTAGGTTGAGTAAAAAACATAGGCTCTGTCAGTAATGGCTCTCTCTATCTGGAGTGACCTTTATATTTGAAACCAAAGTCAAAATAAAATTCTATGAACCTCTTTCGCTCCATCGTTTTCATGGTGCCCAAATGACCTGGAAGTATATTAACCATATATTGGTATTTTTTTATTATTATTATTTTATTTTTTTTTATCATTTTGGTGACTTAAGTTCTGTGTGATCCTGTTTGTATCTGTTGTATATATTAATATTGCATACTAAATTATATTATTATGTTTTAAAAAAATATGTTGAAACTGACGTGCAGTGTCAAAAATGTGCTATTGCTTATATTTTTCATTCTTTGAGATACCTGCGATTTGTGCTGCAACAATACAATGTAGAAGGGTGTAATTTAGTCTTCAGAAAATACCAGTGAATGAAACATGCTGACCTGGTTATTATAAAATAAACCTTAGACCTCACTATGTTTTCACTAAATGAACAAAAAAAAAAAAATCAAGTGCATTTTTATAAACCTCTGAGAGGAAATAATAAATGAATGAATTTCCCTTCCCTTTCCTTACACTGAGTCAGTGAATTTTCAAAACCTGGACACATAAAAAGAAAACCTGCGTGACCACTTCTTTTGTAATTTGTGTTAACTGACCCTTCAAATGTTACCGACTATATTTTTGAGAGTTTCTATCCCAGGGAAATTGTTCTTTCCATTTCCTGAGTTCTTCTGAGTTCTTCCCCTTTGGGGAAGTCAGCACACTATCAAATCTAACTGGACAGTCCATTAGCTCAGTGCACAGAGGAATAGGATGCTGCTGAGACAGAGATTGTATAGGACTGAATGAGGTTGTGAGAAACTGTATATTGGCTTTCATGTGTGTGCTCATTGCATAATGAGTGTGCTGTGTGCAATGGGCACGGGTAGTACACTGAAATACTGAAGCAAAGTGTGTGGAGATTGAGTGTAGTAGTGTTGTACGTATATCAGAACTTGCTTTCCATGTCGTCTAATCAGGGTGCTTCTATTACACACAAACACAAGAGCTATTTTAATTGGGTGGGTGTGAGTTTCACACTGGAGAGCTTGGAAGTGAGAGTGAAGGGGCAGAGACAAAACACTTCTAATGTAGGCTGTTAGGCCGAAGTCAGCGAGGACAGCCTGCATCTCAGAGGATGACAGCAATTAGCATGGTTGAAGACAGGAGAAGTTATAACCCGAGAGACAAATACTCTGTGTACACAAACACACACAGAGGCTAATTTCAAAAGCTCACTGACACACACCCACAAAGAAACACTGAAAGACACATAAACTATGGTTCTCGTGTCATGTGAAACTGTTTGATGCAGTCACATTAGCAATAAAGCAATAACCAGACTCAGCAAGGAAAATGGAACATTTGAGAGACGTGTTGTAACAGTTAAAGCCTGAACAATACTGGAATTACTATTATATGTACAGTATATAAACTCTCCGGCCATTTCGTTAGTTCAGTGTGTTCAACTGCTTGTTAATGCAAAATCTAATCAGCCAATCGCCAATCACGTGGCAGCAATTAACATGAGCAAACCGAGCAGAATGAATGACCATGTCCATCCTGTCATGACAACGGAGCAAAGCTCATCAAGTAAATCCAGATAGGTTGATGCATCATGCATGCATTATTTTACTCTAAAAAATAACTATGGGGACAATGTCTTTTATCTTTTCTCCTCTGGTGACTCTGCCAACACTAACAAATTACCGGATACTAAAAAAATATGTGTCTATAAAGAATTAGTGCAGCCATAACTCTTGATATTGGGCCTAAAACAAGGTCTCCCAATGTTTCGGAAATCATTGTTCAAATATCTATATCCATTAGGAATAGCAACATGCATTGCTGGTGTGTAGTCCATCATGTGTTGTGGATGACATAATTATCTTCTCAGGATCTATTTTATACCAATTATTATTATTATTATTATTATTATTATTATTATTATTATTATAAACAGTAATTCAACAGCTTGATCCGGGCAGAATACTACTAGTGATACTCACTAGTCATTTTTCCCCCCCAAATGGTATGTATGTCTTATGGATATTTGTGTCTGCACTACTATGAGCACAGCTTAAAAATAAAATAAAATAAAATAAAAATGGTGTTCAGGATGCTGTTTTTGATGTGTGTGTATGGGTGGGTATGTGTGTTTGATCCAGGGGATTCTGATACACTCCTGACTGAGTCTGCTGCTTTTGCCCTGAGGCTATGGCTCTTTGGCAGGTGAAATGTAAAATACACACACACACACACACACGCACACACACACACACACACGGAAAGCAGAAGGATCTACACCTGTAAATGTTAAGTGAAAACAGCAACAGCAAAAAGGGACTAAAAGTTCTCCCTGACTGAAACTTTATACTTCCAGTTAATGTTGGTCCAACGAACATGACCTGTGTTTACAGGAACACCTCCTGCAGTGGCGGACATTTTTTTTTTTTTTTTAATCAATGTTGTTTTGAGGTTTTATTTTCTGTTATGACCAAGTGAGCATTGCATTAACTTGCTTGCATTTATTTCAAATTGGAATAGTCTCAGTTATAATTCCTAACCACTGCCTTTACACTGCATAACAGCCTACTTACTCTGTAATATTCATTATGTGTGTAATGAAAGGAAAACCAAATAGATGTCGATTTGATTTGATTTAAACATCCATTTCATATATTCGAGTATGTGATGACTCGTGACCATCCAGTGTTTCTGTGGATGTATGGAGGAGTAATGACAAACAGATGGTAAGTGCAGCCAAGGAGACAAATCATTCGATGTGTAATTGAACCTCATCGCTGATGCAAATTCTGGCAGCGTAAAGCCTCTTTACAGCAGATTCAAATTTAAATGGTTCGAGAATATTTTGCTCACTTTAATGGGAAATTATACAAAGAGAACAGCATACAGGGGTGTACTTCATCATCTGGGACAGTGTGGCACTCACCAAGTGTGAGTCAGGCATAAATTTCTTAAAAAAAAAAAAAAAACACTTTCCAGGACAGGATAACAGAGAGAATATACTTCTTTTGTGGTAGTCTACTCTTAGGTCCTGATCAGAAATATTATAGTCCATTAGGGTGGCCACAGAAAAGGTTACACTATAATGTCTCACTGCACCGTCCTCTGTTTTCCTCGTCTCTTTTTCAACACTTCCACATCCATTTTATTCAGTGGAAGTCACCAAAAATCTAACATTTATCAAAGACAGTCGGATGCATTTGTGAGCTACTTCTGCATTAGTAGACCTTTTGAAATAGCTTCAAATAGTACTGCACATGATGGCCAAGTAAACGCTATTTCAGGATTAATAAAATAAAAGTCAAAGTTTTTTGAGGACAACGGTGTGATGCAGCATTAAACTGTAGCAGGATGCTCTAAATATACACCACAATGTCTACACTAGTGCTGTGTGATATGGACAAAATTGTATATCTTGATACAGCTAATTTTATATCACAGCTCAAACATGCATATTACATGCTTCTTGTTGCAATGAAGGGCATTCTGCAGTGACATTAGCCCCTGTATTGTTTCCCTTATGTGGTTGCCATAGTTACACAACAAGCAAAATAAGCAAAAGTTGAACCACTATAAACTGCAGAGCAGCAGCTACAGTATTTTGACCTCCTCAGTCAAAGGGAAAGAAGTTAGTGGAGTAATAAAGTGTGAATGCAGTTGAGAGTGACTCCTGCCAACCCTGCTGATGTGGTGGACAGCCTCAACGGCAGTGAGCCAGGAGCTAAAGATGGAAAAAGGAATGCAAAAGAAATGCAAAGTGTTCAGCTAAACCCTTGTAAATGATTCAGAGACGTCCAGCCACACAGGATCATTTATAACAGTGCATCAATATATATGCATCACTTGATCTTATGAAGCGCATTAATGCAAACGCATCACCAAACGATTACAGTCACATAATATTTTCTAACACAGGGTTTTCCAGCAGCAGAGGGAAGCTGATTAGTTTACACTTCAGAGATATGAGGTAGACACATCATGATAAGTCTTTACCATGTTTTCTCCTTCATAACACTGCATGGGGAGATATGAACTGCACGACTTGCATATCGATAACAAGTTAACTCCCTGGGTAACATCCAACTCCCTACATGAGATGACCTGAGTTACATTAGAACAAGCTAAAATAGGCTTTAAAGGACATGCATTGTTGTTATGTTTAACAATGCAAATTAAACAATACACGCTTATTGTGTTAAAAAAAAGTGGTAGAGAACAGGAGGTGCTTAAGAGAAGAAGAAGAAGAAGAATTTAAAAAAAAATAAAAGTTGCTATTGGAAGGGTACTAAATTCAAAAGCAAATATCCTAAACAAAATGTAATTTAGCTATGAAGGTAGCTAAGTTTGTTGGGCAGTATCGCGTTACTGACAGTAACTAATACTGTAACGAATTACTTTAAACGCATTTGCCGTTAAAATAAGATCTCCAACTCAGAAAGTCGGTTTAATCTCACCAACCTGACATAGAATTCATGCTATCTGCTACTGAATGCTACTGATGTAAATAGAGAAGTACGTGTTTTTTTTTTTTTTTTTTGGGTGGGGGGGGGGTTGGGTCGTACATCTGTAAGGCTGGAAAGAGCTGGGAGGTTATGTTGATCTGAGCTCCAAATTCTGACTTCCAGTGAACACACCATAAGGTAAATTCTCACTCCCGAGGGTCCTAAAGAGTAACTAACTTTTAACAGTAACACATTACTTTTTGGTCCAAGTAATCAACAAAGTAATTGAGTTACTTTTGAATGAAGTAACTAGTACCTGTAACTAATTACTATTTTTCAGTAACTAGCACTGTGTTTTATTTTCTTATGTTCCACTTTATATATAAAAAGTGAGTTTTGGCTTTTGGCTTCATTCTGTTTAGCTGTTGTTTACTGCACTTTTATGGATGAACACAGAATCAAGATACTGTATATATGCTCGGAAATATCTGACGCAGTAAAGATCTGATTAAGCTAATGGATTTTTTTTTTTGCTGTCTTTTTGTGCAATGTAAAGAATGCTTCGGCAGACTTGCTCTATGATAAGCCATAAAGGGTTAAACAATTGGACAAAAAAATCAGTAATTGTTCAGTGCATTTATGTGAAATATTGATTGTTGCTCTTGAGGTAAAAAAGAAGAGGTGTCTTTTAACAGAGCAGAGGCCAAATATTCAATGGATGAAACTAATGTTTGGGGCATCATTTTGTTATTAAGATGATATGTCATGAGGATGTGTCACTCAGCTTAGCAGATGCCAGTGACTGATTGATCGGTCTCACCCATTGTACTCACCAGCCCCCTCCTGGTAACTTTATGACTGCAATATTAAACTCTGCACAAGGCTCAGATGAGTGGGGCAAGCTAAGAAAGTTCCAACAAAACAAAATCTCTCCGAATTTTTAAGCTCAGAGATGGTTACACAAATCCATCTTTCTGACAGAATCATTTCCAAAGCCCAGAGCGCCAACTGGGCTCCTGGATGCACTTCTGAGCAGCACCGCCTGGGGTTGAGAGTGAGAGTGAGTGTGTGTGTGTGTGTGTGTGAGAGGGGCATCGTGAAAGACAGGATAAAGTATTAGTCATTCAATATAGAATATGAACTCTGAGTGTGTCTGTGGCTAAACCTTGGCTAAAGTCTTTCTTTCTCTTCAGAAAGAAACTGTTCCTTCGTTTAGTCACGTACCCTTGACTGGTTTCACCCAACGTCTATGTCACTGCATGTATGAGTGTGTGTCTAAAGAGAGATTAATGGTGCAGACATCTTAAAAGTCTGAGCCACCAGTCCACACAAGCTGCCTCTCAGCAGTGTGTATCTGTGTGTTGGTGTGTACTGACAACAACACCGACAGTGGCTCCAATCAAAGGATTATACCCCTGCGGCAATTCAACTGAATGAACCAGACCTTATGGTTACAGTCCTGTGAGGTGGAAGAGAGTGTATGGATGACACTCCACATCTCACTAACAACTAACCCCTGCTCTCTCTGGCACACAAATCCCTGTAACTCTATGCCCTTGAGGTCCCTCCATCTGTTTTCCCTAACATCGAAGTACAGACCTCGCCACTAATTGTGATCGTACAGTTTCTCCAACTTACATTCTTCATTCAGTCTTTTGTTGCCTTCTTGATAGCCATCCATCCATCTATCCATCTATGCATCCATCCATCCATGGCTGGCTAGCAGGGGTTGCGGGCTAGCTAGGGTATTTCAGACTTCCCTTTCCCCAGTAATGTTTAAAGCATTCCGAGGCAAGACGAGATGTATAATCTCTCTGGGATGTTCTGGTTCTTAACAATTGGATGTGCTGAAAAAACCTTGAAAAGGAGGCATCCTGGAGGCACCCCGGTCAGATGCCTGAACTCAGCTGGCCCCTTCAGACACTGAGGAGCTGCAGCTCTACTCAGAGCTCCTCAATCTCTCAGGGTCAGCCCTGGCACTCTACAGAGGAAGCCCATTTCGGCCTCTGCAATCTCCTTCTTTCTGTCACAACCCCAAAGCTAGAAGGTAAGGGTAGCACCAACTGAGCATTCGAGATCTTCGCCCTCCAGCAAGCGATCCACCACTTTCCAGCAGAGGACCAATAGACTCAGATTTGGAGGTGTTGACTCTCATCCAGACTTTCATTGTGTTTTGAATGGATGAACTAACCAACTGATGAATTTTGGATCGATCAACCATGCTGATAAAACTTTTTGAATCTGTCCAAGCTTCTCCTGTAAATAAATAATCTACCACAGAGCATCGTTAAAGTATTAATTTGTAACATGAAATGGATGAAAAGGAAAAGCAAAAGAGACGTTGTTTTCATGAACACAGCACTTAATAGAGCTAATGTGGTGTCACTGTGATTTTAGCATCATATATACATATATACAGTATATATATACACACACATACTTATATATATATATATATATATATATATATATATATATATATATATATACACACTGTATATACATATATATGTATATGATATATATATGTGTATATATATATATATATATATATATATATATATAAAATTATATAAAAAATAGCACATCTCTGCCAACGCATTTCATGCAGTTTGTCCAAGTACAGATACTATCACCCAAATTAGCAAATTATCATCAACGGCCCTCATATTGCTACAGTGTTTTCCATTATTATTGCTTTACTCATTTCTTACATGCATTACTAAACTACATTTAGAAAATTGCTTTTACTGAAGCTTCTCAACAGGAAATGAATGCACTGTTTAGTCATAGTGATTCTCCACTCTCTCATAGAAACCAGCAACATTTCCTAATTACTCATTTTTCTGGACATTGTGAAGCTCTGTCCTGGAGTCAGGAAAAGTCATCATCGACGAGCTATAATATCCTTCTTTCTCCAAAATGTCAACACTTGCAGTGACAGAGACAAAAGATTCTCATTTCCTGAGTCACCGCAGTGCATTTAATCAGGTTTGGATTGTGGTTCATTTGGAAAAGGCCCAGTGAGCCCGAAGGACTGAAGACATTAGAATGACAATTAAAAACCAAATAAATAAATATGTGAAGTCGAGCTAGAGAAATTAAATGTTATGTACAGAACAAACCTGGTAGCCGGCTTACCTGTAAATAGGATCCTGCATCACCATCATCTTGCTCTCATCCCACGTCCACTCCTTCTTCTGTGGAAACAACAACTGTAAGCTCACATCATAATTTATTTTTTTTTGAATATATGAAGCTATGGACAAAAGGAAGGGAACACACATTAATTGGTGAAGCTTAACATTAAACCACAATGGTAAAAAATAAAACAAATACATTCATTTCAGTCTCATGACTCAGAGTGAACTGCATCAGACTCTTTTGGTGCAGATATTATAAATCCATACAATCTCCATGATTTTGACATAATTTACATATTTTTCTTTTTTTCGACCCATCTGTTTGTATCTTCCTTTCAGTTTAATGTCACGATTAAAATGTGAAAACATGAGTACACAGGAATTATTCATGTTGATTTCCATCTCCACAGAGCTTTGTTCACTCAATCAGTCAATGACTCTCATCTCTAGTCTTTCATCGCCTCCGACACACTTAGAAATGAAGATAGATTGCTGACCATCGCACTTGACATTTTGGCATTCCGACCAGGGAGCAAAACAAGATGAGAAAATGGGTGAAGTTAAATCATTCTTCTATTGACTGGCCTTTCATTCAATCCCACCAGTTAATTTGACATTGATGAATATTTACGACATCAGCCAATACAACAAAGAAGGAACGTTCACTTAAATCACCACCATCTTTCCTCTCTCGCTTTTCAGACAAGCAAGTTTGGCTTCAAATTTTTGGCTGGGTGGAAGGCCTCCTTGGATGGCATAAGTTCTTGATTATATAAAAGAGACTCGATCTGAACAGGGACCCAAGGACAGTCAGAGTTGATCTTAATAGACACGATGGATAATAGAGGTGACAGTTTGGAGGAAACCTTAACTTTCCCTGAAAATTCCAATTTCAATCTTTACTTTTCAGTGTCATCCTCAACACACAGAATGTTATCCTTAAGAAAGTACATGGTCAAAACCCATCAGCCTCAGCAAACAGACAGGTCCGATGCAAAAATACATCCCAATGACATTACATATAGCGAGCGAGTGACTTTTCCACCCGAGGTGTTTGATGGAGAGATAGTGCCAGCCCTTCCTGTCTGCTGCTATCAGACTACAACACACTCAATTCCTGTTACTCTGCACACATCCAGCAATACAACAGACATATGCAATATACAAAAATACTTGTGCAATACTACTCATATTCATATTCATTAACTCTTATGTTGAGACAGTGCTGCAAATCTGTGGACTATATGTATACTTCTTATCTATTAGTGTGCAATTTCACTTTTTTCCTTTTATATCATTCATTATGCTACCTTTATTACACCAGTTGTCCACTGTGGTTCACATATTTTACTCACTTTTCTTGTATTTATGACGCCTTAGTTTTTTTTCCGTCTTGGTTGTTTTTCATACCGATGTTATTATCTTATTTTTATTTTTATAGGTCTTCTTGTAATATTGCACTATCCACTTTGCTGCTATAACAATGCAAATGTCACTGTTTGTGGGACTGATAAAGGATAATCTTATATGATATTCTGCAAAGCATGTACCACCCATACACAGTCCTGTTTACACTCAAAATAAGGCTCAGTTACACAGCTGAGCATTAATATTCTTCTACCGTGTAATGAACAGGTTGCTCCTTAGAAGACCATTTAGACAATTCAATTAAGCCTCCTTTTAATGAGACACTAATGTATATGTGCAATGTGCATCTGCTCGTAACTACATGTCAAGGTCAGTGCACCCCCCTCTGTTACATACATGCAATAGAGAATTCCTCAATATTCATTTTTCATCAACAGTTGTCTGTCTTCATGCTGCAGAATTACTGAGACCCTGATATTATTGCCAATTAGAAAAGGCAGCAACCTTCGAGCTAACTTTGTACTGACTTTGCTCTGGCTCTGCACATATGCTCTGTGTGAACAGAACAACAGTTTAAACACAAGATGATGGTCTTTTGTTCTATTAAATATTAAATATATTTTAGAGGACTCCAGCAGAGGAGGCTAAAATCTTGAAAAACAGTGAATAGTTTCAAGTCTGGATTAATGAACTGAGAGGAAAAACTAAACCTGTTGCCTAGCGAGGAGACTGGGCGGCACTACTAAGTGACTTCCCTTTGTTCCCGTGCACCTGTCAGACTCCAGTCGACTCCAGGCTGTGTCTGTGGATTACAGCTGTCACCACACCTGGAAACAGAGATCCTCTTGTCTCCAGTCTCAGTGTTCCCTCCTCTGGTTCTCATGTTGTCTATTCTCTTGTCCTTTTGTCCCTGTATTTTTCAGCATGTGTCCCTCTTTTCCTTCAATATCTTCTGCCATATTTACAATTCCCCTCAGGCATTTTGTCCTCCCACGCAATGTCTCCGTTCTCACCTCTCTCTGCCATCTAGACGAGGCTCAATCATCACCTCCTACCTCATACTGGATACAGGAAATGGATCTGGACTGGTTCATTATAGTGCCCGTTTTAGCACCAAATACCTTCAGAGCACGATTGAAACAATATGTTTTAGGTCTACCTGTTCAGAAAAGTTGAGTAATAATAGTAAAAAGTTGGATGGCTTTCTTTGTTCATAGTCTAATTTTATTCAAATGTGTTTGGCTATGAACAGAGAACAGATATCCAGCAAAATAGCGTTAGTCCGCTTACCAGATGTTTGTATGCTCTTACAAAAATAAACTTTTATATGTTGTTAAGTTGAAGAAGATAGCCAATCAAAGCATAATAAAAAGACATGGTGATGTGAAATAACATCACTAAAATACAGCCACACCCAAAGAGAAGATACTTGAACAGAGAAAAGAGAATGGAGACCAAATAAAAAAAGGTCACTCACTTTTTTCTTTTTCCTCAAGGCGACTTTCACTCCGTCTACAGACACCACGATGTTGACTTTTTTCTTCTTTATGTTTTTCACCTTGAACTCATACTGCAAAGAGAAGACAGGCAGACGGGATGTATTAGGATTTGGAGGGACGAAGGAAGACAGCGACACTGATAGAGCCTCTGAAATATTTGAAGATGGGCCAGTCCGTCTGGAGGCAGAAAAAACACTTGATAGCTAAAGGACAGTGTCGGAACATGACCAAAAGAAATGCTGCTTTTGTCCTTTGTGTTGGACAAATAATCGGTAACTTCTGTCTTGTTAAAGTCAGTAACACATTTAATCAGATTTCTCCATTATTTAATAAATACAGAGTACATGTTTTGTTGGGGAGCTGAAACATTTTGCTGGCTTATTTCTTATATCTGAGGGGACCTGTCAGCTCGAGAGCCATGAACTCAGCCAATCAACACCGCCTTACAGCATTTCACTCAGTGTCAGTCTAGAACCAAGGGTGTCAAACTCATTCAGCCCAATGTGATCTCAAGCAGGGCTGACTAGTTAAACCATTCCATAATAACCTATCAATAATAAGACCTTAAAATATTTCCCTTTCTTTTAAGTCTGAAGAAATCGGCGTTGATTCTGAAATGAATGAATGTTCACGATTACTGAACAAACAATCCATTTACAAAACAGATGATGAACAGCCTGAGCAACCACGTTGATGGCTGTGTGGTTTCCTCAATCATCTCTTTTCTCCTTTTATGTTTTAATTTTTTGCATATTTTGAAAAGAGGAGTTAAGACACCAAGCATAATGGATTTACTTCACTGAAGAAATTGGTCCATTTTGCTTGGAAACCCTATGCTTGACAGTGTTGTGTAGCATTTTAAAATGTCATTTTACTGAAAAATTGGAAGTAAAGATATTCAGTGGGCCAGATCGGACTCAATGATCATTAAAGTTATTTGAGCAAGGCCAAGTGATTTAATGAAGCTGCCAACAGTAGAGGAAAAAATGCCATCATCTGAATAACGAAAAGAAACATTTCAAATGGTGAATTACTGAGGTTACGTTGCCACGTAACAAATGCAGTAACCCAGCTGACATTCCGATCCAATCCAACTCACATTTATGATAAATACATTTGTCACAGAAAATGATAAACAGCCCTGCCGAATGAACACAGCATGGTTGGTGGACCTCTGTCACAGTCAATTTACACACCATAGATCACACTGAGACGGCTTCTGTCGTCTCCACTCCATCTAATGGAGCTGTGAGCGCTGTCAAACAACAGCACTCTCTCAGTAGTACACCACAGCATGGAAACAGTGTTTGCATATCAAATACATCGCATGTGCAGAAAGTGGCTTTTGGGTTATTGTACGAATCCTGTGTTTAGATCCAAGTATGTGCACAGACACATGCAGCTAGGTGCATGACAGCATACCTCCCTCTGCTATAACTCTCTGCAGTTCGACGGTATTCTGGTTGAGTGGGATCTATTTGAGTTGTACAGAACCACCTGTCACAGCAGCCTGGAGAAGCATTGGCTCCAAGTACCGTCTGTATGTATATTTCTCCCCGAGTTAGTGTGTCCTGCTGGGTGATACACTGGTGTGCTTGCATTTTTATGCAAGAAGAGCAACTGGAGTTAAGAGTCAAAGTCATAAAGCCTTCCATCCGGAGATGCCGCAAGATTCAACTTGTTTACTCAAAAGGAAATTCTCTAACGCTTCAGGGAAATCTGCTCAGCGCAAGGAAGTGAGAAATCGAAACTTAAAACGGCGCTGAAAGGGCAACAGCAGTGAGACGGTACTCCGTTCAGAGAAGCTGACATGTTGATTCACCTCACACCCTCCAACCAACACAAAAAAGTTGAGCAATGCAATCACAGGTTTTTTGTTTAATGAAGTTCTTTAAACTGATGACCTTGCATTATCACTTGAAGCTGCCAAAATTCAAAATTTCTGGCAAAATCTGCCATGTCATACAGTGTGGCTGCAGAGTACATAAAAAATATGATGGTGTTTCACAATTGCTGTGTTTGCACCAAATCACCTCTAAAATCATATTTGAATAGAGATGCTATTAGTCATGTTTTCCCACCCGCTTGCTGTCAATCAATCTGTCAATATTCCTGCTACAGTGTCTTAGCAGTTTGGTTGCCTTCACCACCTGTAGATAGTCCTGTGGTGTCACTCTGGATTGAATTAATATTGAACTGTTTTCTCAGACATAGTTGCAGTTTCTTTTAAAAGCCCAGTTCACAAAAAAAAACAAAAAAAACACAAAACAGTGAGGTCGGTTTAAAGTCAGTAATGCTGCATTCGAGTTATATCGGAAGTTGGGATTCGTAACAAGGAATGACGTCACATTCGAGTTGATGGCGTTCGAGTAAACAAGTTGATGGATGCCTCCAGTGAAAAGTTGGTTGTGCTTGTGGGAATGCAGAAAGCACAAAGAAGACGTGGAGGGTGTGTGTTTGTTCTCCAGTGTAATTATGCGTGGGAAAGACATTTGAGTCTATTGTAGACTGTAACATATCACACTACATGGCACAAATCCAGAGCACTGCCATCTTGGATTATGACGTTGTGGTCAAGTCTTGGTAGGTGAAGAAATTTGATATTTTGTTTATTGTAAAACAAGAACAAGTAGCTGTTCACAGCTGGTAAAGATATGTAGGGAAGCATTGATCAGTTTAAATTTCAAAAGACTAAGGTGAAAACCAACACAAAATAATCAAAATTGAGAAGCTGAAAGGCATACTTTATATTATCCATTCTTGAAAAGTTAGCAGTTCAACTCTACTGACATACTGCATTATGAATATCTGTGCATGAAATAAATTTTAATGAAGATAGAGAAGGTCATTCTATCCATGCGTATTCAAAATATAATCACAAGAATACAGGTACAGTATTTATAGCATTCACATGGTAATTGTTTGTTGTGCCCTTGCATTGAGCCACAGGGATAAAAAGATAAAATAAATATGGAATATCTGAAATGGGTCTGTATGCATTTTGACAAAGTGCCTGGAAGTGCATGAATAGTTGCAATATAATAGAGATAACAAAATGCAGGAGGCACGGCCTCGCCAGCTTCACCAATGTGCTTCAATCCTGGGCTGTACAAACTCTGCTAACTGTTCCACAACAGTCCTGACTGTCTGTGCGTCTGGTTTGTTGACTGATAGACAACAGGAGTGAGGTTTGCCAAGGGTCCAATGAGAGGCCCATAATTCCTCATGCCCTAGCAGCTCCAGTTTTACTTTGTAAAATATATAAAACTATTAAACAATTACTGAACGCTCTGTTGAAACAAATCAATTGATTAATTTAAGAGGGAAACACTGCTAGTTCAAACTCTATGTAGGGCTGGAGGGCAAACAAAAATCGCAGTTCACTACGTACCTTGGTTTTAAAGCAGCGGTTCAGTTAATTTACATTTGTTTACTAATGTAGATTTGTTATCAACGTATTTTGACATATTTTTCTACTTATTCTACTTATTTACCGACATCATCACTGGTTCTTATTTTTATAAAAGGCACTAGGGGTGTCACGGTCCAATGTTGATAACAGATATTGATTGGAACGAGTATCTGATTATATTGGTCTGCATCTAAAATCTCCGATATTAAAGGGGAAGTTTTGTTTTATACATATTGGACCTTATTTAAGGGATAACATACTGCTATTTACTCACCCGTATCACTTCGGAGTTATTTGGAGTATTTCTGATGATATTTGGATTTGATGATACCATTTAACAGGAATGAAGGGGGCACAGAAATGCAGCCAATAAATGACACAAACTTGACCATTTTTCAAATAACAGATGTTTAACAAGATGGGCTACACTATTACTCCGATACCAGCAGTCCATTCCAGACTCTGCTCCAGCTCTTCTATCCAGCAGCAGGGCCCAGTGATCACAACAACAAGGTGCTAAGGTGCTAACAAAGTAGCAAGGAGTAGGAGTGATGTCGGCTGTACGGCAGCATTTTTCATGAAAGTCTGAAAGAGACGTTGCAACTGAGTGTCAAACTTGTCATGCACAAGCTTCCCGTGGTGACACAGAACCAGGAAGTTTAAAATGCCCTACCCCATTGCACATTTGAAGTAAGGTGACCTGAATTCTGAAATGAAATGGAGGACATTATCAAATTGGAGATAATATCAGTAGCGACCAGACACTGTAATAACTGTTGTTCTAGCCTTTGGGCAACATGCAACATGCAGGTTTTCTGTTTCCTACCCAGCAATAATAACCACTGTTCATTTTTTTCCTCAATCATAAAACGCTGAAATTGGGGACATTTTCAGGGACAACTTTAACCAGGGACTGGTCATCCAAAACAGGGACTGTCCCCATCTGGTCACCTTAATTTGAAGAAGCAAAATAACAAAAAACAGCATGAGGACTTTCAGGGTCTTCTAATTTTTTTTTTTTTTTTCTATTAAATTGTAGTATATGCCTATGTTTAAGTTAAACTAGTGGTTATTTTGCACTTTCAAAATATAATAATAATAACTTGTTTTTATTGGATTTATTGAGGTTATTTTCCAGTGTTCTCTAATTTACTTTTTATTCATTTTATTCAATTGCAGAATGTTCTTATGCTTAAGGTTAAAATTTATGTAACCCTTTGGTTAACAATAAATGGGTCAGCATTTCTCATACCTACTGTTGTTCTCTGTTTGTATAATATCACTTGATATCTAACATTCCATACTACAAAATAATAAGTAATAAAAGTGTGCATGATTCGTGTTGATGTCGTATCGGCTCGATATCAGTATCGGTCAATACTCCAGGCTGCAATATTGGTATCGTATTGGAAGTGAAAACACTGTATCAGGACACTCCTAAAAGACACTTATTGTAATTATTAGCATTAATAGCTTTGCTGCTGGAACAATTATTCCCACTGTTGGAGGGGAAACAGACAGTTCAATACAGCAGATCATTTCAAAGCACATATGATGATGATTAATAATGAGGACAATTTTCCCCAATAAAGTGTACAGGATACATTAAAGTGGAACACAGCAACTACACAAGAAAAGTCAATACACAGCACAGCAGAAATGATAATGACTTTTTTCCCACAGTTTCATTTTTGTATGCAATTACAGTTTGCACACTGATGAAGAGGAGGACTCGCTCTCTTCAGACTAATGGACTGTAATAATTATGATTTACTTTGTGCGGCACGTACCTTTGGCGGCATAATCTTCAGAGAGGAGAGTGTATCGCTATTTTCCTGCCACAAAAAGAACGTGCTGGAAATTGAGTGCAAGTTATGTGAAACACTACAAAACAACCTGTTGATACGTTCAACATATACGCACTCCAGGTCATAGAACACAGAGCCATAAAGTAATGGAAAAAAAAGCTCAAGGATGTGTGACAGTGCATGCATGTTTACATATAAGAGATATATTATGGTTGTGCTGTGATCTGCTGTAATGTTGACTGCAAGACTTAATTGTTGGCATGCCTGATGAATGCATGATGGACTTCTATGGAAATGACTACAGCTGCAGTTTAACAGATTTCATGCAGAGGTTTGGCTCACCAAATGTATGCAGCATAATATGATAGAAAGCACTTGGCTCTAATAACTCTGTCCATTTCTTTCTGATGCATCCCCATCATTGAATAAGCTCAACCAGCACACTACTGCTTCCAGCTTCCATCCCAAGATATGATTTATCATATCACCACTGCATCTGTAACATGAGGATATGAGCGCATGTAAATAAACTGCTGTACTCAAGGAATCGCACAGGCAGTCATTTTACATAACTGGCAATTTTTCCAGTCTGACTTTTTCCACAAATGCAGCATATTTATACCAGATGGCGGGTTGAGGGTGTTTTAATGAGCACAGATAACAGCTCATAACACAGTTGAGGTCATTTCGGATAATCCCTAATGTCGCCATTAGACGAGTCTCCTGAATTTGCACCTAAAACAGTATTAAATCTGTCTGTTTGGGTCAAAACATTTGTCATTTCAGTAGACAGAGGCCTCTCTCTTTTTGTGAACAGCTGTCATTCAAGATGAACTGTGGAAGGCTGTGTCATCAAAAGCTTTAGAAAAGTGTGTGGTGTTTTTTTTCCCCCAAATTACAAGGTTAATTACTTTTATTGAGCCTCATTTAATTGGGCCTTCTCATTGAGATTATGATCGCTTTTCCCAACACACACCTAACAACAACAAACATTCACAAAAATAGACAAGGGATTACAAACAAGGATAATAAAAACACCATTGGTTATTTAATGTATAAAATCTCCCAGAAGACGATACTTCATTTAATTTTAAAAGTGTGAAGCACCCGAAACAACAAGTATATGAGGGATATGTAAGGTTAAGAATTTACTAGAGCTGGGTACAGAACTTTGATACTTTTGTAGCACAGATCCTATCAGGTATCAAAAAATGAATACATTTTCGGTGCCAAATTCTGATACCCAAGTGTCTGTGTCAAGTGTCCCCCACTTTACCAGCATAAGGAGACAAACATCACTGGTAAAACAGGACATTAATGTAATTGTAGCAGCATTGCAACTCATGGTGCTTTCCTGTTATACACAAATGTTGGAGTTTCCAAGCTATCTGCTGCAGACGTAAAACAGTAGCTGACGTAAACAGTAGCTGCATGTTTTGTTGTACATCTGGAAGGCTGGAAGAGCTGGGAGCACTAAAATTTGAGGTTACATTGATCTGAGCTCCAAGTTCTGACTCCCAGTGAACACACCATAAGGCAAACTCCCACTCCCCAGGGTCCTAAAGAGGAACTGGTAGCATCCTGTGCCTGTTGATCATCATCAGACCATGGTCTAGTATGTCTGCCATGATAAAGCCCAAATACACAAAAATAACTTAAGTTGAAATCAGAAATTATTATAATTAATATTAATGATAATAATAATAATAATAATAAATTAATATTGATGATGACCATGATTAAAGCTCAAATTACACAAAAATAAAGGTGTCAAAAAAAGTATCATTTGGGAACCAATATCAAAACAAAGGTACCAAAATTGGCATTGTATCAAAATATTTTGAACAATACCCAGCCCTAGTATTCACTGGATTAAAATGAGAGAAGAGTTGTGAGGCTGTTTCAACACTAGAGCTTTATGAAGGACATTTATGAAGGACAGGCTATTCTTCTCTACTGTAAGGAGGTCCATCCAGCCGTGTGATACCGCCATTTATTCCTGGGTTTGCCTGCTCTGGGTTACAGTAAACAGGATTTGCTTACGTGCAGCAGTTCGGCAACAGACCACTTCAGTATGCCAAGCAGTGACAGGACATTAGCGTGCATGTAAACAAAGTGAAATGAATTGAATACTGGAGTCCAAGAACAGCCTCATCCATCATGCAAATAAGTCATTCTAACATTTGCAGCCACTATTGCCCTCGATAAGCAGGTCGTTGTTTTCTAAAGGTCCTTTCCTACTGTTTCCAGTATAATCCATCATTTTGGCAACAAAGACACCAACACACCAACACAATAATGTCCTCACCCAGCGGTGCTATTTACACTCGCACAAATATCAACAGGGAGCCAGGAGAGCACAATAAAAGCCTGCGTTTCTGTTGGTGACCGTTCATTGAGAGAGGCTGAATGTGAGCGGAACGAAGAAAAAGAATCAAATCAACACGCAGACACGTTCAGTACACAGCTAAGGTCAACTAGCCACAGTCAATATGAGGGTTCGATGATCTCAGCATGCCAGCAGAACAACCGCTATAAACAACCTATTTATACAGCTCACTGAGACATTTGATGATCTTGTTGTTGTTCGACTTTCTTGTCCATCTTTTTAAAACAGGGAACACAGTTCGTTCAAAAGTATGACATGCTTTCCTTGCAGCCGTTCTCCTTACACTCAGACTGACGTTGTGTTGTAATACATCTACTATCATATTTCATAATTACTCTGTTCACCTCTATTCATCGAATGACAGGCACGTGTTCATTTTGTTTTTTAACCTTGTTCATCCACCTTTATTAGTTCCCTATTTTTTAAACTGGGGTTATTTGAGAATAAGGACAGGTGAAATGAATGAGTCATGCACTTATACTGAAAGTCCATTTTCTTTTGTGCTGCCATGTCCAATCAACCTCTTCCATCTGCATGAGCACAGACTAGGGCTGTGACAATGTGGATTTTTTTTTCTTTTTTATAACCATGGAGGAAAAGCACCCAATCAATGTGGTATGGCAGTTTATCGTGGTGATGGCTGTAACCCATCTACCGCTACCCTGCTTCCCTGTGATCGACGCAACCCCGGTACCCCCTCAATCGCAGCGACCCGCCAATCGCTCCCTGTCCTCTGGCATAAAATGTGCCCAAATTGGCGACACAGTGCTCAGCTTTGTGACAAGATTTGTGGCTATAGTTGAATAAAATCAAGTCCACAGAGCAGCGTAAACAACTATGGGCAGTACTACATAAGAGGGGTGTGTTTTTTTGGCGACTGGCAAAAGAGGGCACTCTCATACAGCCTGTAAGAAAGTATGGCTTCTGGGATATATAGTTGGAATATAAACAGACGGTATACGCCACAGAGATCAAAGCAGAAAGTGGATTAGAGAGCAAAACATAATCAGGACAAAAAGTGGTGATTTCAGTGAAACTGGTCTCTACTCTCCTCCAGATAAAACAAGGTAAAAAGGTAAAAACAAACTTTTTCCATGATGAAATAGAGAGGCCCTTCTTTCATTTGAACTATTTTTTGTTTTCAGAGTCATAGTACAAAATATTCTGTGGGTCTTGAAAGATGACTCAAAATGGCCAAAAATGCTGGCACAAGGCACTTTTGGGTTTATAAAAGGGCGGACAATCAATGAGTTAAATGAACCCACAGGGCATAAACTAACCTATAGAGCAACATGTTTAACCAGTAAAAACTATTCTCAAAAATGAATGCCTAACCCCCTAACCACTGAGGTTTCTAAGCACAGACCCATCTCAATGAAATGTCTACTCGACAGAGAGGAGAAAGAATGGGGAGAGCTGTAAAGAATTATAGAGTAAAAAGAGAGACAGGGTGGGACTGAGAGATGGGAGACAGAGAAGCAATTATTTAATGAGAGTATGAAGTTTAATTAACAGCTCAGCTCATTAAGCTCATAATTACACAAACTGAAAGTCAAGGTCTCTTGAACGTGCAAACTGTCGTGTCGTCATTAGGTGCTTGATGAACTGAAATGCTGTGGTTTTAACCTTCGCACAGCACCTGAAGCTGGGAGTGTCACTTCAATGGCCCTTTTGAGAGACTCATTCAGTTTGAATGGCCCATCATTCACCAGTTACATGATTGGCCACCGCAGTGTGACATCGGGTTGCGTTTATCCAAACTCCAAAAGCTGATTTTTCGCCTCAGGATATGTACTATTCCTTAACCAAGATGTGCTAGACCTGAAAGTATGGAAGGGAGAGGAAGATTTGAAAAGGGAAGGTCACAGTCACTGATCTCAGACACTTTGTTTACGACTCTGTTCACCCTCTTGAGGGTGGTTGTGTTGCCATACCACTGAGAAGGCAAGGACACGCTCCACAGTTGCTATAGAAGTGCAGCATCTTCTCCCCAGTCACACCAAACCACCAACCAATCAACAAGGCCTTAAATCACCCAAAAAAGAGAAAGCAGACGTCCCCAGGGGAGATCTGGAGGGACTACCAGACAAGAAAGAAAAGCCAACAATCAGAGCTGTAACAGGCCAAGCAGGGCCTCCACAGCACAAATAAAAGTCTTACTCACTGTTCTGTTCTTCACCACAGGAACAAACTAGAGCACTCTCTCATCATCTTTAGTTCCCTCATATTTTACTCCAACAGCCACAACATGCTTTTTTTTCCACAGTAGAAAGTAAGGTGAATAATTACCTCCACCAAGGAGGTTATGTTTTCACCGGGGTTTGTTTATTTGTTTGTTGGTTTACAAAATAACTCAAAAAGTTATGGACGAATTTTTGATGAAACTTTCAGGGTTGGTCCGAAGTGGCTTAACTTAAAACTGATTAATTTTTGGTGGTGCTGTCAAATCAGATCCAATCACCAACCTCCTTGGCAGCAAGAATAAATAAAAAAAAGTCACCGCTGCAGCAGTCTGCCCTCTCTGAGTGCTTTTCTAGTTTTCATTTATTTGTTTTTACACATTATAAGCTGCCTCTCCACTTATTCTGATCTCATCATCATAGCTAAATAGAGCCTCTTACATCTTAACCGGACTGATTGGCTTGCAATTTTAGCTAATACTGTATAATAATCAAAAATCATTTTCTACTATTCAAATTATAAGAAAAAGATCTACACATCCAGACAGACAATTTTCCGATGATTTAAAAACACTAATCGCCACTTTTTCCAACATACTCCTTCTCAAACTAGTGATGCATTACAGTGGATCACGTAACCTTGGAGATATGTGTGCGCTGGCCCAACTCCCCTTCAAAATAACAGCAGAATGAAACAGCCGGTGTTGTGTGTATTCACTCATCTGTGAAGAACTTCTGCTGCATCTTCTGATTAGAGCGCAGTCCCAGAGTCTGTCCCCAGGGACGCCATCTTTCTCACCTTCTTTCAACGCCACGCTCTCTCTTTCATGCCAAACCACAAAGCTTTCAGCACTTTCTCTCTCCTATACACCAACCCACCTCAAATTCTTGTTTTCCTTTAAACCATCCATCTAAATCTTATTATTTCACTGCTGGTCATTCTAGTGGATTCTCGTCTGTTTATTTCCACTCTCTTATGAATCTGTCTTTTTTTCCTCTCATGGCCATATTGACAGAGCACCAGGTAGCTTTATCATACTCTTTTCTTCTCTTTTGCACTCCCTTGCTCCACATGCCGTCTTTCCCCTCCTAGCTTATATTTTCTTTCCACATCACCCCCCCACCAACTTTCTCCACAAACCGGTGGCTGATTCAATCTCGAGCAATGTTGTTCGTAAAAAAAGGCATTTCATTTTCCAAAACCATTTGTGTTTAAGATGCTACAGGGTCCATCATGCCTCATCAATCCTAGCGACAAAGCACTGCCTCTGAACTGAGGCCAAAATTTTCCAATTGAATATCCATCGGTACACACAGTAACAGCACACACAAACTGCACATTAAGCATCTGCCAAGAAAAGCCTCTTGATTCAAAACTATATTGCATTCTCTTTGAAGTGTGTCCTTCTATACAAGCAGCGATGAATAGGAAAACAAGTCTAAAGAAATCTATGAGGATATACTCGAAAGCTCCAGCTCAGCTACTATACTGGTTCTTCAGGTCGATAACAAACTTGTGAGTGTCAACATACTTTGGATTACAAATCTGCCACTAGAGTTTTTTATGATCAAGTCTTCAGATGTGTTTTGCAAACCTGATTACCCTCAAGTAGCCTGGCTGTAGCGCTCCATAATCTTCCGCTCAATTATCAGTTCCCTACATATTACGTTGATTTCTCAGGTTGATTTCCATCCTGGCCAATCAGCGAATGGTGGGGGACGGGGGAGGTGGGTGTTAACGATGACGTCGAACATATGCATAGCACTTGAGTTGTAGTCTAGCTGGTTGTAGCTTGGCAATGGCGGTGGAGATGGAAGTGAAGGAAGCCATTCAATCCGTTTTGGCTAGGCTCCCAAATATTCAGCAACTGAAGTCAGAGAAAGAGGAATGTTTAACCAGTTTTATTGCTGGCAAAGATGTCGTGGCTTTACTCCCCATGTGGTTCGTGAAAAGTCTTATTTTTCAGTGAGCTCTGTTAGTGGCGAAGGAGTTGGCCTGACTGCTAGCAGCATATTACACAACCAAACGTTAGCGATTGGCTAAAGTCAGATCCAATCGTTTCAACACAGTTCATGCCTCCCGTCTGAAATCAGTTCTCAAATCAGAGAAATCAGAGGGTCTGGTAAAACCAGGCTAATCCTCAACCACTTTTCGGATGTAATCTGCGTTATGTAATCTATATGGCCAAAAATATATGGACATGGAATAACAATGGCACCATGTACAAATCTCTGCTTAGCAGTACTATAGCAGCACTCGAACAAACTCACAATTACGTTGAATTCGTGGGAGCAGTGAAGGGGCAGAGATGGATATAATTGGGAGAAAATCCAGTCATTTTTCAAAATAAAACATCTTTCGGACGGATTTTTTTCCCCTCTGTGTGGCCTGGTACCAAATAACCCATGTACCGGAACCTTAAAATCAGCCCTCATCGACCAACGTCAGTGGCTGACCTCACTAGTGCTTTAGTGACTGAATGACAGAAAATATATTCAGCTAAAATCTGATGAGAGCTTTTCAACAGGTTTTAATATCTGCAGATAAATGCCCATTATTTTGGCTGTCTGTACACCACTTTACTGTCCATAGCATCCATAGCATCATTTGGGGATAAGAAGAATGAAAACAGAAGGCTTAATTTTATGCCGTTGAGGATGTGATACAAACAGCTGTGTGAAGGTGGACAGGGAGCTATTTGCTTTAAGCTCCTCAAAGCCAAGTTGCGAGTTTTGACAGCAGTAGTTTATAGCGGTGAGTTGTCGCTCGCTGTATTTCGCATCAACACCTGTTCAACAAATTCATGAGCACATTTTCTTGCACAAACACCCCCCATAAAGACTGGCAGTCAACCACAAACATGTTTCTCTTTGCCAATTAGAGGAGCTAGTTCGGGTCCACATGCATCACTAATACATAAAAAGCAATTTGGGGCGGCATTCATTTAAGAAGTCATTTCAACATCTGGACTGTCTCCAATATGAAAAAGAAAAGGGGAGAAAGGAAGTTTAGCGTTGGGAAATGAGACTTCTGAAGACTGCTGGTACAGCTTATTGTTGTGTCCAGTGGGAAAGAAGGGGAATCTATTTTTTTTTGTCAAAAGGTCACAGTGCTAATTCATAGTTTAAGATAGGGCTGTGCAATTAACCGAATTTTGATCGTGATTTTGATTTTGTTGTCAAACGATCTCCAAACTCATATAATTGAGTTGAAACGATCGGGTGTTGTAGTTTTATTAATAGGACCTTTATTTTTAAGCTTAAAAATGTGGCACAGCGGAAACAGGAAGTAGAGAATGTAAACATAACTACATGGTTGCTACTTACGCTACGTGTTCTGGTGTCCTTTTCGGTTCACGCTATCCCTTCAGAAAGCAATGACTGTAAATGTTGCATAATCGCTGTGTGCTAATATGTTGTGTGTGACGTTTAATACCTTTTGACAATGTTTGATGGGGAGACATGATCACATAATAATAATTGTGATTTTAATATTGACCAAAATAATCGTGATTATGATTTTTTCCATAATCGAGCAGCCCTAATTACAGACCTTCCCCTCTGACTTTGACTTTGTCACCGTCTCTCCATCACACTTCCTTGACTCTGATGCCTGTGTGAGGTCACAAGTGTATACCCACGTTGGATAGATTCGTACACAGAGATGGAAAACCTTTCAAGACAGCAGATGTGTATCAAAACATGTAAAGGATGAGATCAAGAACACCTCTCTGTCTCACTTGAGAGTGAGAGATTCCTGTCAGCCCGATTGATACTCGTCTGACTCCCTGTTTAAAGACGCCGATGCATCTCGTCAGCTCGTCTGTATTCTACCTTTGTTACAGTGGGATGTTCAGTGAGTGGATTTTCTGAGATATTAATCAATACGGTTTGTGGGAATCTGAATTGAAGATTTAAGACGTGTTAGACGTGATTAATTCCTTAAGACTATCAATAGCATAGAACATCATTTCAGCCATTCTGTCCATCTTTGTCACCAGCTTCTACCTTTGTCACTGTCAGCTTTCGTAACAGGCGAGTAGGAGCGGGGGGGGGGGGGGGGGGATGAGTTACGGAGGCTTTTCTTTGCTCTTATTGAACCATGTCAGAGGAGAAATCCCTCTCTTCCCCAAAAGGATACAGAGACAAACTCAATTTAGAAGCAGTTGGTGAATCGACAAATCACTTCCGCTTTCATTTTCAGGACCCTGCTGTATAAAAGCTGAAGCAGCTAATGGCCCTCATTGGTTAGAGAAATTACAGCTTTCATTCACTCCGAATAGGTTTCATTTGGTGATGAACACCTCAAATGAAAGTGACCACTGATTATGTCAAAAAGAGATTCATTTTATTGTGCTTCTCTTTATAATGGGGGCACAGCAGGCTAAGAGTAATTCAATTTGTTCAGTAGGAAGTTATTTATGGACAGAATGTAACTAGAATCACGGTCAATTGAAGTCCTGACCCCGTTTGCTTATTGTTGCCTTTAAAACAATAGATCTTTGATTTCAGATAATTTCGTGAACATCCGAGTAAGTTGAAGGCTGCTTCTCTGAATGACCCCCATTTAAAGCATGATCTTGGTAAAAGGGTGTTAAATATAAAGTGGATGGCAAATCATATCACAATAAAAGCCTGATGTTAGCCCATGTCCTGTGCAAGAAGTCACCAGTTTATGACCCACAAGAAGATGAGGAAATAAGGAGCAGCGTATGCAGCCAGTATTACAGTACAAACAAAGTGCAGGACAGAGCAGTGAGGGTACCACTCCTGAACTAGAGAGAGCATGCAGTAAATAAGAGGTACTTTGTTTTGAAGCTGATGTCAGTCTTACTTGAGCCCACTGCTTATCTAAAGTGCCTACTTATAGTTGTTAAGCTGATTTAGTGATCATAGTTTAGGGGAAAGGTGAAGGAAAAGTTGTATTGCAACAAAACAAAGGATTTTTTTTGTTTGTGCCAAACATAATTTTTGCATCAATACCAAAGAGATTCCAATAGGGTGATGCTGTGACACTTGAGTATGCAGATCAGAATCAATGCAACCTGTTGAGTGAGCGCAGCAGGATAAAACGCCTCAAGTAGGTTACTAAAACTCTTTTCTCCTTTCCTGCACTTGTTTGACTCAACACAGTGGGATACCAAGAGGGATAGAATACAGAATGCATTTAATTTATTATCTGTGCTATTTCTGTCTGTAAATATGTCAAATCTGAAATCAACAGTGTCTCTTTGTACATTTCCAAAAGGACTACTTGCAACACAAACAAGGCTTTGACAGCAAATGTTTTGGACCAGAGACACTGAATTCCAAAAACAACTTCAAGATGGGATCGGCTCATTCGTTTTATTGCTGCTGAAGAGGCATTTTAGCAATCTATGCAACCCAGAATACACTGAGCTGAGTGTGAGCTGCAATCAGGTCTGATGGTGGTGGTTTAAACTGTCTGTTAATCTAAACTAACCTTTTGTGTAAAGCCTCCCTGTCAGTGAACGATTGGTCTGATGTCAGAAAAGCTCATTTCCATGCCAGAGCCTGCCAATCACTCTGAATTCCCATGTGACACATGCTATGTGACACTCGGAGTGTGTGTATGTGTGTGTGTGTGTGTGTGTGTGTGTGCAGGTGTGTGTCCAAACACTACATTAGCGGTAGTCTTTGACTATGGGGTGGTTGTTGTTCTTTGTAGACTATCACTAATACTGCTTTCACACCAAAAATAGCGGGTCAGTGTGGTATTTTCTAACCCGGGTCGACCCGCCTTGGTTCGGCATTCACGCTGCCAGCAGGAGCAGGTCTGACCTCCCTCTGTGAGAGCGGCTGCCTGTTTTTTTTCCTCCCTCATCTTCTCCCCAGATGCTGAGCAGCTTGTGGACCTTGTGATCTTGCCCGTGCACTGCCAATATTGATAAAAAAAAAAAACAAAAAAAAAAACCTGTGCCAGATCGCTATAAAAGCTGTATAGAAACATGGTCATGCATGCACAGGATCGGGATTCCCTGATCGGTGGGATTTCCCAACAAGCCGACAGGGTGAATTCGTGTATGGGCTTCCATTAAAGATTGAGTCACCACACATTCGATTTGTTTGATTGGGAAAAAAATGTCCAGCCTTCAGAGATTGGTCTCTGGGAGATCAACAGGAAGACCGAGCTTATGGGAGTGGACCAAAACTTTGCTGTGTTTGGAGATCTGAGTGAGCAGCTCTGCAGATCTGGAGCTTCACAATGACAACCTAACAGGCTGCTCAGTGACTGAAGCAGAACAGGGTAATTTAGCGGGACGATGCAGGACATCTTTCACAGCCAAGCCAATAAACTCCCGGGTCGATTGAAGGGCCATTTGACCCGGGTCAAAATGCCACAACAACCAATTCACACTGCACAAAAATGTGAAAGGGGCTTATTTCTGCACTAGCGATGCAGCTAATAAAGGCCTTTATACTAGTTATTATTTGAACTGAGAGCAACAGGAGATGGAAACATCAAGGACGGAGAAGGATCCTGAGACAGGTCTCGGAAATATTTTATTTTCATTTGTAGTATTGAGACAAAATATTTTTACCTTTAAGTACACTTTGAAGTTTGCATAAGTAATCCTTTAGTAATTAAAGGGGACAGGCTGTACTTCCGTGCTTTTTTTCTTTTATCTTTAATGTGTTTACTAGTTTTGTGCAAAGTTACAAAGCTCAAAGTCCATGCCAAAAGGAGTTATCTAGCTACTAATTATTCCACCGTCACCATGGTTACGAGAAACAAGGATGTGACCTGCAGCTGTGGTACCAAATAACAATAACATCTAAAGGAAATGTAACCAATGTTATTACTACACAGTTCAAAATAAAATACATTAGGCACAATCTGTCATGTTTTTTTTAATGCAGTAAGAAGGAACAAGAGCATCATGATGTCAACTGAAACTGGTAATGTGTTTTTTTTAAAATGGTGTCAGGCAGGGTCGAGTGTGAGATAAAACAAAGACAACCCAGTGCACATGTCTGAGCGTATGAGGAGCACGAAGGAGAAGCCATACCTGCAGGCTTATTTTGGGGTATATAAGAAAGTGATAAACAAGTGAAACTTTTGTAACTCTCTATGCTTTTGTGTGAATATTTCCAGAGAAATTTGCTGAATCTCTCGGTGCCTTTTGGTGAATCATGATTTTTACAATTTTTTTTACACTTTGTCCACAACAAGAATTCACAATTTCAACAATTTGAAAAGATCAGAGCAAACCAGGAACAAAGTCAGCCCAGTGACTGTCCTGAAAACACACGCCTCTGGCCACCAGATGTCGCTTGTCACGAAAACACAAACAGTGGGTCAAGTTTAGAAAAATGGCTAATGCTGGTGTGGCCAGTCTCCAGGAAAACATATATTTTCGAGTTGGACTGTGGTTCAGAAAGTCATGGCACCCTGTATACACACTGTTGCAAAGCCAGGTTGTCAGGCTCCACATCCCCCACCATTGCTAACATTCCTCCATATCATGGCACTGCACCACACACTGGAAACCTCAGTAAGGAAGCCAGCCAAGAGCTGGATGGATTTCACATCTCCAGAACACCAGAGAACAATGCCTGAAGCAAACACAAAGTAAAAACTGGCCAACCTCTTTGTGTCACCAAGGTTTCCCTCAGCAGCTTTAATCTGCTCACCTCACTATGAAACACACATGTAGAGACTCACAATCACAAACATGAGGCAAAGAGACCAACACTACCAGACACCCAATTACAGGGAGGATCCTCAAGCTGCTGACAAGGTGGTCTTGGCTGGAATTAAATTACAGCGTGGGCCGAGCACCAGTTACTGGCTGTCACGATAAAGCCCTTTAGAAGACACAGGAAAGGATTATCAGCTCTTACAGCTTTAATTGGCAGTTTAATGAAGTCGTCCACAACGTATCTGACAGGCACTAAATGCGGACATGCTGTTTGTACACATCAAATACACCTCAGGGTGAGATATTAGTTCCAGAGGGGACTGCAAAGCCTTTCATTAGCAGAGATTACATTTAATAAATCAGTCAAAGTGGATCACATGAAATGTGTCATGTACTTTCTCTACAATGTTATTAATAATGCTAAGATGTATTACACAAGGGCAATTGTCTTTGGATTAAGGGAATGCTGTTGATTTTGAGGGAGAGTCTGCTTCCACTTTTGCTGATGAACGCTTACGACAATATCAAATATTACAAGGAAAGTATGAGTTGGGGATTATAAACAGTGGTACCTGCCAACAAAGGAGGTCTGAAGAGTACAGAGAGGCAGATTCATTGCGGGTTAATGAGCAAATCATACACTGTAATAGTCCACCAGGCCTTGGGTAAATAAAGCTTTCAAACCTATTACAGGGATTTCAACATGACTATATAATCAAAGTTCTCTTTTTAATGGTTAGGTGCCTTAAGGTAGTGGATCAACTTCACTGCATTTTGTGAAGCTGCTGGCTGAATGCTCTTCTCTAAGTGAGGATGAAGTATTTGTTGTAATAAGTACTCAATCTCCTGAGTCAATATTTCCAGGTGGGGCTTGTTTACACCTTCCAGCTCCATTGTGGATGTGTCTGGATCAACGTGGATTTAGGGGTTTGAACACAATCCCACTTGCAGGATTTCTCAAGCTGTGAGTGTCTGTGAGCTGATATCTTCTAGACATTACACACATTTCCAGAGGGACCAAAGTAATGATGTATGGTTACAGGGTCACCATTATCCTGTTGGGACAGACTGTAGCACTGAACACGGTTTTAGTTATTTGTTTGAACGTGATATACTGTAAATTTGAAAGATATGTAGCTCTTGCTCCTGCGATGTTCCAATGTATTTATTGTGAGCTGTTTTGGACAACAGCATCTGCCAAATAGATGTAACGTAAAAGTTCATTTGCATTACGAATTCCACAGGATTCTGCCAGCTGCTCCTGGCTTCATCCATTATTGCTGCTGTATGTTCACCAATCACTGCTCCTGAAATGAATCCACAGAGAACGCTGCTTCCACCAGGCTGGTCAGTCTGTAGACATTGACTCCCATTTGCAAAACACACTTGATCTGTAGCTTTGCCATGTTAAGCTGGGACACTTTTACTTGAATTGCTGCTTGCACAAACATTGGGCGATACATTCAGGCCTGTTGGTTTTTAAAATGCTACTGTGGGGGAAAATTTTTTTTTTTTGCTTGGAGGACAAAAACACAATGCAACTTTCTGTTTTGAAGGTCCTCCGTTCACATGTCAAAGTATCCTTGGGTGAGGCTATTAACTGCAAATTACTCATTTAATGTGCCATCGGTGTGTGAATGAGTATTTAGATTAGATCCTGATGGGTAGGTGGCAAGTGTCGCACAAAGAGCGTTTTGTGAGGTGATGGTGTCCTTTGAAAAGATTCGATTTTTGATACCAAGTGGACGTTTGTATCTAATTTGAAAAAAAATCAAGTGTGGATGAAATGAGACAGATGTGAGGTTCCAGTGGCCTTTGAGTTCACCAGAATGGGAAGGAGAGTAAGTATGGTCAAATAGAAGTCAGCGCCAAAAAAACATAACCAGGAGCAGCTAATCAGTAGTGTATTAGTTTTTGTTTTTGCTAATAAGTATAACCACAGGTGTGCAAGATTAAAAACCAGAATACAGTTGTAACCAGTGGTTATGGATGACAACATGCTTTTCAGCTGTAAGATTACAATCACATGGTACAGCAGGCAACTAATGTTGTTAACAACAATGTATCAGTAACAGTTCTACAGTGTAAAACTGGTTTACAAAAATCAACATCTTACAGTCACTCCAGCCTTGCTGCACCAAACTTGCTGAGGAGACAAGACAGAAAAGAAAAAAATTGAAGCATATTGTTTGTTCTTGCCAAGACCAGTTGCTCATTACTGGCCATTAGGGTTGTTTGTGGAAGTGACACGGGTTATTTCCCTCCAGACCCTCAAGTCTGAAAATGTGAAAATGGCTGTTATGTAACTGGCTATCAGCTCCTCACCAATAACGTGTCTTACAGCTTTGCAGTATCATCCACTATGAATCACCAGCAGTGCTGTAGAGCGCACTGGGTAGAGCCAGGAACCCATGCTTTTAGGGTTCAGAGATTTACTCCCACTAGGGCCATTTTTACTAGAAATGTTATTCAATCACGCTAATGTAAGGCACTTTAGATGAGAGCCTTCACCAAGTGGTTGCACATCCAAAATTACAGACCAAAGCATGAACACCCCTTCATTTCCACACTCACTCAAAAATGTCTCTCTGCACTTTTTTCTTGCATGACAAGATCTCTTTCTTTCCTCCTACTGCTAGCAAAGACAGCAGTAACTGGCCACATTGGTAGGGCTGCATGTGTATACTGTATATGTATATTAGGGGTGTGACGAGGTCTCGTGGCACAAGATCTCATGATATTAAATCATGACAATATTTTAGTGAAAAGATGCCTCGTGAGCACAGAGCAGAAAGGAACCTATCAGACTTTGAGCGTGGCAGTAACAGAAACTGATGAGAAGAAGGCGAAGAAATGTGACAACTGCAGCACTTCCGTAAAGTTAAGCTGGTTTCACACCGAACATGCAAGGCACAGTTGTTGAGGCTGAGAGAAACTCATTAATCGTGTATGTGCTTGTGCAGTGCAAAGGCGTAGCGGTCTGCGCCGAGGTGAGCGCGGTGCAGGGGTGGAGTTTGTGCTCTTGTGCGCTGCAGGACAGATACCAGGAACTGCACAGAAAGAGGGGAAAGCACATGCATGTAAAGGATGGAGGAAAGGCTGATTCTTGCCAAATAGCAGTTTGTCGAGCAGTACGACACGAGACTGTAGCTCCTGGACGGGCTACAACTCTCCCACATCCTGCCTCCCCTCAAAGTGGCACGTACCCAAACTCTTCTTCTTGCTGATCTCCTCCTCATCGGCTTGCCTGTGTCATGCGCAGCTCACTTTCCGTGTTCAGTGTGAAACCAGCTTTAGAAAGATACTGGCACATTTGCCAACTTCCTGGATCAATACATCAAATACAGTAAGATCTAAAGATGCAAACGATGCATTTCTGGCACATCATGAGCTACAACCATAGTTTTCCCAAAGTGATGCATCCCGGGTGCTCAACGGAAAATATTGCTCCTTATGATTGCAGAGACAGAGCAGGGACCGTCTATAAAGTACAACACCAGAAGGAAAAAACAAAAAGCATTCCCATTATATATGCTGTAGCATCACCACAATCACCTCATGCTGCTAAAAGCTGAAACACTGACTTTGACCAAAAGTGATTTAATGTAATTTGTGTGCATTATTTTTTGATTTTTATGGGAATCACGTGGCATTCCCAAATTCAGCTCAGACACATTTTAGCTCATGCTGCTGATACTACAACACTAATTTTGACAAAAAAAGAGGGTTTTAATATGTTTTAATGAATTAAGAGGTAGAGTAGAATAAACTCTGTTTAATAAAAGAAATGGAGCTAAATGACTGTCCAGTCATATATTTTGTAAAAAAAAAAAAAAAAAAAGTGAAAAAAGTGAAAATATTGTCTCGTCTCGTTCTCGTGAACCCAATATCATGTATTGTATCGTCTCATGAGCTGAGTGTATCCTCACACCCCTAATATATACGCATTTATACTGGTCTCTGTTAGCAGTGAACCCACAGCAGAAATATATTAACACTGTATACTTACACCAGTACTTCTGCTCCATCTATAAGGGCGAAAAGTACTGATGACCGCAGCATTCCTGTTCCCTGCAGAGTCAAGGAAAACTGTCTTTTTTTATTGTTTTGGCCTGCCACTACTGCCACAGGCTCACTTATCAGGCAGAAACACAAACCCCCTGCAGTTAAAAAAAAAAAAAAAATAAAAAAAAAAATAAAAAACTGAGATGTATTCACATCACGGATGCTTACTGTACAGGCATGCACATACTGTACAAGTAGAGACATAAAGCCACTAGTAGGAGGGTTTTTCAGACATATGTATCGCACATAAAAAGAGTGAGGATGCACCAGGATACACTTTTCCCCAACAGGTGTTCCTCTTCCATTGAGATTATTCCACCTTAAAGCCAAATAAAGTAACAACCCACTAAGGAAGGAACCTCAGAGAGAGTCAGAGGGGTGGTATCTGCTACTGCACCACATCTGTGTCTCCTCTGTGCAGTGACTGATATTCAAGATACCAGAGGCAGAGGAGTTCCTCTGTGTGGCTCTGCTATCTTATCTCATGATAGTGCTGTTATAAGAAGCACCAATTGTACTTGCTTTGCTTTACACAGCAAGTGAGGACGACCTGGTATTACCGTACCTGTGAGCTGAGGCCAGAGGCTCCATGTTTGCTGTACCACTGGTTTACCAGCAGAGACATAGAGCAAGACAGACAGTTTTTCCACTTCCATCATTATCAAATACAAAACTGTTAGGGTCGTTGATTCTTTGAGTGCCATTGACGAGTTATACCATCAGTTAAAACACAAAGCTTGAGTGCCATTGACGAGTCACGCTGTCAAAGTGTTTTTTTTTTTTTGTTGTTTTTTTTTTTATACAGCGGGTCGCTGATCACGGTCTCCCGCAGCATGAGAGTAATTTCAGGGCTTCCGTGATTTGTAGTCGGGACACAAAGGGTTAATATGCACCATGGAGATCAAAGCAGGAAGTGGAGATGATTGTAATTAGAGAGCAAAACAAACGGATTCTGGACAAAAAGTGGTGAGTTTGGTCAAAGTGGCCTCTCCTCCAGATAAAAAAAATGGAACAAGGTAAAAACAAACGTGGGTCTTGAAATAAGACTGAAAAATGGGCAAAAATGCTGGCAAAAGGCACTTTCTGTTTTAAAAAATGACCGGCACTCAAAGAGTTAATTACTTTTGAATGACTCTGTAACATCAGCTGAGATGCACAATAACCTAATTTGCACAAATCATTATTCTAATAAAGTTCATCCGTCAGATCTCTCTTTTCTGCTCTTTAATATCTCAGTAATGGCCACCGCAGAGAGGATGTCTTAAACAGTTCTGTCATTTATCCATCCATGAGTTTGAGCGCTAAAGTCTAGAGATGCACCGATCCAATTTTTTCCGATCCAATCCCGATACCTGGGCTGAGCGTATCGGTCGATACCCGATAACGATCCGATACTACTGATAATGAATGAGCTGTATACCTTACCATGTGAGCGAAGGCATCAAGCTTGACATAAACATTTAGCTTTGATTAAAAAAAAAAAGGTAACAAATTAACACAGATATAAATGTACTTAATTTATTTAGTAACAAACAAACAACAACGTGTACATGAGCAGAAAAAATAAATAAATAACACTTCCATGTAAAGTGCACTGCAAACAGATATTTTAAAATATAATAGAAAATACAGCATGTTGCTCTGTGTTTGCTTATCACTAGCTGCTGTGTGCTTAGGACGGCTCGATTATGGAAAAAATCATCATCACCATTATTTTGGTCAATATTTAAATCACGATTATCCATTATATATTAACAATTATTTTTGCATACTTGCTTACTCAGCATTTCTCTCTCTCAAAAAACAACACTGCATATGGTGTTTGATATGAAATATAAACAGTAATATTAGTAACATCCTGTTTTTAAAGCTAGACAGAGAAACAGAACTTTTATATTATTGTTATTAATTATTTCGAGGTTTCAATGCTTCTCATGATTAAACTGAGTATATAAACACATAATACACAGGCATAAAAGACAGGAGCATTGTATAAACAGTCAGAGTTCAATTTCAACAGTAAGTACTTATACCAGACACACCTCTGATGTAGTACTGTCCATAGTTGTTTACGCGGCTCTGTTGATTTTCTCTCTTGACTTTATTCAACTATAACCACAAATTTTGTTAAGCAGAACACTGTGTCGCCAGTTTGGGCACATTTTATGCCAGAGGACAAGGAGTGATCGGCGGGGTTGCGGTGATTGTGAGGGGTAGTGGAGGGTAGAAGGTTTGCCCTGATCACGGAGAGTAGCGGGATTTGCAGTGATCAGTGAGGGGAGCGGGTTAGCAAAAGTACATTAATTGCACAGCCCTACTCTGCGTGATGATATAACCGGCGTTGCAAACAGAATTGAAGTGACTGGATCAGTATGCTGGATCGTCCTCATTCATCAGATATCTGATCCAGCTAATTAGTCAATATCGGAGCCGATATCCGATCCCGGTATCGGATCGGTGCATCTCTACTAAAGTCAAAGTCACATCATGACCAACGTTGTGCAAAAAGGGACGTTTCATTTTTTTTTCCTGTCATCCTGTGATGCATATAGTTGAAGGACAAAAAAATAATGCAAGGAATGACATGATTTTGATTGGTAACAGTAACAACAGTAACATATCAGTTACTGCATGGCACACGTGTGTAGTCTCATTACAGTAATGCACTTTTTTTCCAACTGATGAGGATCATGAGTATTTCTACTTTCAGAAGACAGTACCGATATTTCTGCACATTTTAATATGAGCAACAGGTTTGCTTTTATTTTATGCTCTTTTTCCCTCCAAATGCTTTCAAACCTGACCTGCAATATGGTCAATTCACTTCCAAGTCCATTTCATTCTGGCAATCAGCTTTTTTCTCTCATGAGAGCTTCACAAAGGTCTGTTCAAAATAAAGAGACCTTTTCACTTACGTAGTAATTTGTGCCTTACCTTCTTGCCACATAATTATTTTGTCCTTTATCGTTTATTTTTTGCCAATATTTATTTTCAGAGCAATTTTCCGGCAGAGCTTTTCTTACATCCCAATGTGGAACCTATTCAATATCAAGATTCACCATTTCCCCTGCACTCCATCTATAGGCCCTGCTTTGTTCATCCACTGGTGGCCCAAAATTGGATTTCTCTTCCAGCACTTGCTGGTGAATTCAAATGGATTTAGAGGAGGAAGGAAGGAGGGAGGCAGCCTTTGTCTAAATAAAATTACGAGGAAGTGAGAATGAAAAGACTCAGCAGTGAGATTCCTGAATAGTTTGGAGGTGTGATGCTAATATGAAGGGAGGAATTCTGCTGCCTCAACCAGACGATGTGGGGTCGCTAATTGGTAGAATAGGAAAAAAACTGAAAGAAGCAGAAAAAACTAAATTCAGAAGGGAGCTTTTTGTTTCTACAAAGCAAAGACTGAGGACAAAAAGAAAGAAATAACAGAAGCAACTGATAGGCAACATATGGATATGGAAAAGAGAATACTGCATTAGTGATAATGATTCTCAGTGATCCCCTACAGCATAAGCCAGCTCTAGATAAGACTTTTTCAACAGGACTCACATGAAAGTTAAAGCAATAGACAAAGAAAAGACGCTCAGCTTTGCTTGTCTTGATCTTGAAAGCAGATTCTGATTTAATTCAGTCGTGCTTTCTTCAGAATATTCCCCAATAACACAATCTGGTTTTCATTTTCCTCACAAGCAAAGATCAATCATTCCATAGAGGCATTTCCATTAGCAAAGGGCATCGTAAATTTGCCTCATCAATGTTTCTCCTGAGAAAAAAAAATGGCCCATGATTAAGGGACTTATGTCAAATCGTCTCTGTGCGAATTAAAAATTCCTTCAATGCAGCAACATTTTTATTCAACTGCTCCACAGAGAATGGAGTAATCTAATTTACACTTGTTCCAGAGGGTTTCGGGGTTTAAAAAGAGTCTCCTTGTCTTTGGTTTTATCATAGGGATTCAAATAAATCCCATCACATCTGGCGATGCCAACAAACAACAGACAGACGCTGATGCGGTTTGATTTGA
This sequence comes from Synanceia verrucosa, assembly GCA_029721515.1. Classification (NCBI taxonomy): domain Eukaryota; kingdom Metazoa; phylum Chordata; class Actinopteri; order Perciformes; family Synanceiidae; genus Synanceia; species Synanceia verrucosa. The sequence continues at coordinate 17,026,387 of CM056558.1, forward strand.
GGTTTTCTGTCAGCTTGCAGTGGAGCGTCATGTTTGTCCTATCAAATGCTCGATTGCTCTGCAAACAACCTTTATTTGCATGAAATATATGTACCTCCCGTTTCTCTACGTCACAAGCTTTGTTTCTATCGTGAGGTACCGTTTATGCAAAAAAAAAAAAACACAAATGCACTGAGCGTTTTGTGCACATGTCCAAGGGAGGGGCACAGAAAATATGTGTTTAAGAACAGAAAAAAACCGACACACTCCCACCCCAGTGTTCTGTCCCTGTGGACTCTGACCAGTTACAAATGCTGCCACAGTCTTACAATGGCTGTCTGTGGGCACTTTGATGTGGCTCCGACCTGGACTAATGCACGCTCAGCAGTGGCAGACCACGGGGACGAAAAAAGCAGCAGAGGGAAGCTAAGGCCCAGGCTGACTGGCAGCTTGCTTTGCTCTCGATATTCGTTTCAACTTCAGGGAGTAAAAGTGGGGCGAACTGAAAAGACTCAGGCAGCTCAGCAAAGAGAAGCAAGAGAACGCTGCCAGCAAGGGAAGTCTGAACCCAGCCTGGCTGGCTCAGTAAATCAACACATGACCAATGCTACCTGTCCTGTTGATAACACCACAAACCGTACATAAGAGAGGTAATGCCTTGTTCACACTAAATGATTTCAACCCAGTTGGCCGGTCAGACCCCCTCCCCTAAATTAGGGTGAGGCAGTCTTACGCTTGGAGAGTCTAGGTCAAAGACACCAGTCAGGTGCTCGCCAACAGTCTGACCCTGAGTCGCAGACAAAAACTTAACATCTACCATGCTAAATCTAGTCCAGTCACACTGGCGTAAAAAGAGTTACAGCCAATAAGAGCA